>OY757021.1:65410642-66610642 GCA_963580285.1 Lucinisca nassula | reverse complement strand
TGGGTGAGGAAATGGTTGAAATTCGTGGAACAGGTATTGTTTTGGATTCATTTTATCATTCGACATATTCAGCTTGGCTACAAACTTCACGCAAATAGCAAGTTTGCCAATTTTATAACTTTTTATTAAGATGAGATCGACCGAAATAGTTACAGACTTACTTAAATGATTTGCTGTGATTCATATTATGGGCGACTAGTATTTACAAGTAAAACCCAAGTTACCTGCAGTGATGCGCCATTTATTCTTAGAATGTATATGTATTTTTCCCATTTAAATTAACTGGGAGTAGGGGAACGTTTTTGTTTTGTTTTTTTTTTTCAATAAAATAGAAATTAGCACGGTGACCCCTACTTTTCTTTTAATTCCCTATTCTCTGATAGCATCGCCTAGAGAAAAAATCTTGTTTTATGAAAAATTCAATGTAACATTTTTCTGTTTGGTCCAAAATGTTACAGACAATGAATTATTTTTAAAGATATTTTGGTTGATGACAAAAAAAAAATGGTTTTGCAAAACTAATTAGGAGCTTGAAAAATAGGCTAAAGAAAAGCGGCAATATCTTTTACTCTATATTTCTGATTTAAATAAATGCTTAAAAGCTAGCCAAAAGTCATTTTTGACATGTTATTTACAAACATGGTTGTTTTCTGATATTTCTTGGAAAGCAGCTTGGGGTGTTCAGATTACTTAAGATTCAGCACGGTGACATATGTTTTTTACTTCACATGTGGTAAGCCCGTATATGACATTGGACAAATACAGACTCTGAACCAGTTTTCAAGGTGGGAAGTATTTACAGCAAATGCCCTTAATAGAAAAACACCGTGTAAATGTTTTTCAGCTTTAAAAGTTTGCCCTATAAGCATTTTGTCGCCCAGTGATGAGGGGCAAAGAATGTAAATGTAAAAAATAAACTTATTTTTATCTGCTTTTCATGAAAGTATGAACGACAGCGGGTCGCTAGCAAAGTTTACATGAACCCCTTTGGGGTTCATTTACTTTGCACGCGACCCACTGGGTTCATACTACCATTAACAGCAGAAAAATAAAATTCATTTCTTAAGTCATTAAATATCGCGACAAAGAGAGAAATCTGTTTTGGTCTATCAAAAATTCGAATGAAGCTGTAAATAAATCGAAATCTAGACTGTCTGTTAGTCTGTCTATTTATGATTTTCAACGCTTTATACTACAATTTCTCATAATCTTATAAAAGAAAAACTTAACGATTTAATGAATGAACATTTCATAGGGACGATTCCCTCTATCTTGCATGAAATGTAAGAAATGCTTTTTTCGCGTCTGAAGAGCATTATGATCATGTCAGAAAGTGAATGAAGCTCTCACCTTTCTACTTGACAATAATCATAAAAAAAATGCACTAACGGTTATTTAGACAAATTGTGGGTATCCCGATGGGTACGAATCGCGCACCCATTGTGATTTGTTCTTGTTTTGTTATGAAAGAGACTTTATTATTTCCGTTTTCGATGAAAACCAATCTGAAATCATTTTAGCTTTAAGCTCGCCTTCAAGATATTTGATTATTTATTAAATACATGTATTGGCAATACCTACTTCGATGGTTTGATCAGTCAAATTTACCCCAACCTCGAACTTCAGTTAGATAAAACAAATCTCTCTGATACCGAAGCCACTTTCTAGCTCACCAGAGCCGAAGGCCCCGGGGGAGATTACAGTATATTCAGTGGTCCGTCGTCGTCGGTGTCGTTGTCGCCTGCGTCGTCAACATTTTCAAACGACATCCTTTCTGACACTACTGGGCTAATTGAAACCAAATTATATGTGGAGCCTCTATGGGAATGTGGAACGAAAGTTTGTTCGTAAGGACTGAGTCACATGACCAATATGGCCGTCATTTAAACATTTGTATGGAAAAAGGCAAAACAGTTGAACATCTGATTGCATGCATATGACATCAGAAATGATATTTGGAATCAGCTGAATGGAAGTTGCATGCATATGACATCAGAAATGATATTTGCAATCAGCTGAATGGACGTTTGTCAATTCGATAGGTCAAGATCATTTACTGACCTTTGTAAACTGCTGGGTAGATTGAAACCAAATTACATATGGCGAAGGGGAACGAAAGTTTGTAGGTACTTGGTAACATGACCAATATGGCCGCCATGCCAATATATCGTTAAAACTTTTTAAATTTTCTTCTCAGCGACCAAACGGCAGATGACCTTGTAAATTGGTATATAGCATCGGGCACTCGGGGCCCTAACAAATCTGTTCAAACGATGACCTTAGTTGACCTTGACCTGTTTTACGTCAAGGTCAAATTTGGTCACTTAGACATTTGTATGGAAAAAAAGGCAAAACAATGAATTTTTCTGATTGCATGGTAGACTGTCGCACCAGAAATATTATTTGCAGTCAGCTGAATTGAAGTTAATCAGTTCCAAAGGTCAAGGTCATTACTGACCTTTGTATCGGATGGCTCAGATTCAGTACTTTTATCTCCTATTTAAGTTAAACTCCTGGGTTGATTGAAACAAAATTACACATGGAGCCTCAATGGGAAAGCGGAATATGGACTTAATCACATGACCAATATGGCCTCCATGCCCATATATGTTAAAAGCCATCAAACATATTCTCCTCTGGAACCCAATGACCAATGACCGTCTGACTTTGTGTATTACAATGTCATCATTTGAATAAATTTGCTAGGAATCAAATCCCTGATTCCTAGCAAATTTATTCAAATGATTACCTTTGGTTGACCTTGACCTGTTTTACGTCAAGGTCAAATTTGGTCACTTAGACTTTTGTATGAAAAAAAGACAAAACAGTGGATTTTTCTGATTCTTTTGTAGTATAACATAGTCATGTTATGCACATGGTATTTTGCATAGGAATGTTATCATGTGAATGACTGGAATATAATTGAAGGTGTGTAAGAGTGATGATATGATTCAATTAGAGTTGAGAAGGCAGTAAGCTTCTGCATCAGTACTATTATGAAAATATCAAGCTTCAATTCTTATTATGAAACAGCTTCATTTTAATACACTGAAACATCAATTTTATAACTTTGTATAAAATGCAAAGATGTACTTAAACTGCATCTACATGTAACCTGGCAACCATTCAAATCATAACTTGATTGTGAGCCAACTTAAACGACTCTGACATTTCCATTAAAGGTCATTTAAGCAGATGTTGATGTGAAGTACTTTCAGAACCTGATTAAGCTGCATTTTAAATATCATCTATTAGTACATTCATTAAAATCATGACAGATATGTGTAGCTAACAGTTATAAGCGAATTTGGCAATGGATGATGCAATGAGAGAGAGAGAGAGAGAGAGAGAGAGAGAGAGAGAGAGAGAGAGAGAGAGAGAGAGAGAGAGAGAGAGAGAGAGAGATATTGCGTTAGATTTTTGGGATGATTATAAATACTGGGGTTTCTGACTAAGACTTCAGATGTCTACTTGATCAGCTCGCATCCTGTTAGTCTGATTTAGGAGTTGTGCACTCGTATGAGGTGCCTGCCTGATAAAGCTGTTAAAACTGAAATTTGACTTTAGCTATATTTTACAATTAAATCACTATACGATTACGAGTCAAAGTTGTATAGCTACGCTATAGTAGCCTGTGGCATCAGAATTGTTATTTGCAATCAGATGACTGGCAGTTTATCAATTCCAAAGGTCAAGGTCATTTAATGACTTTTGTCCTGAGTGACTTAGTTTCAGTATTTTTATTTTCTTTTCCACTAAAACTACTGTGCTGATTAAAACCAAATTACATGAAGAGCCTCTCTGGGATGAGGCAGCGAAAAGTTATTTATGGGATTGTAGTCGCATGACCAAGGTGGGCGCCATGCCTGTATATGGCATAAATCACATGCCCTCTGGTGAGCACAGTGGCCCATGGGCCTCTTGTTTGAATCGTGGATGGGTTTGTTTCTTGCAAAGGTAATGGTTAACGCGATGAGTTTGGGATTGTAAATTTTCCTTTCTTTGATAAAGGATTTTCCTCGTGCGCCATCCTACGATGTTTATATTTCGCAATTAATTCGGTTTGCCAGAGTGTCTAGTCATGTAACTGGTTCAAGACCCGTAATAAAATGTTAACAGCTAAACTTCTTAATCAGGGTTATCGGTATCATAAATTAGATAGTCTTTTCACACTTTTATAGACGTCATTCCGATTTAGTTTCTAAATTCAATGTTGGATTTAAATCTCTTCTGCAACAAGGCCAGCGGAATCCGAATTTTTTGTTGACTCAGTAAATATATGCTAGCAATGACTTCAGTACCCAGTTGCGTAAGATCATTCTTCTATATAAAGCGATTGGGTACGACATACTTGTTATACAACCGACTCTATGCATGGTAGTTAACCCAATCATGGTTCATGAGCGGGTCAGGCCGCAGATTCTTTGATGGTTACTGCGTAAAGGCTTACTTAAAATTCAATTTTAGGTAATGTTGGATGGTACCTGATACTTTGTCTCTGGTTGGACCCACAGGAGCCTAACGTTTGGTTTTCTTTTGCTCCAGCATTTCAGTTATTTCAGAGATGTAGCACTGATGGGTTAGGAAGCCTTCGTGCGGACTGAACAAATGGGCCCCAACAAGCGATTTTGGTACTTATCGCCTATGCGAGCAACGAAGGATCCGGCGAGCCTGTGTATTCGTGCAGTCTCGCCAGAACCTTTTCTGCTCGCTCATACAAGCAGTGAATCAAGAGGAACCTTCAGACAGAAAGCCTTATCCCTGGCCCCTCTGAATGGCTGGGCATGCGCAGTTGAAATTTGTCATGACGGAATGCTCGAAGACACAAATTCGCTTGGCGGGGCTCATATAATTTGTTTAAGCCATGACAGAAGTAAGGGCGAGGATTGCGGCCACGTAAAATCGACTTAAGCCCCCAGTGAAATACATTTTATTTACCGTTCCAAGGCGGTTCGTCTGTCGTGGTTTATATTTTGTTATAGTTCGTCGTTGCATGTGTGTATTGCTGATATCTTTTTATATTGGATAGCCATTCGGCCCTTTTATGGGAAAACATTACGAAAACACACCTATACAAATACATTGGCAATTTTTTTTTTTTTTGCCAAAAATTAGAAATTTTTAGATGAAAAATTATGATATTTTTCTCATTTCTGCTCAAAACATAGATTGCGGGGACCCGATAGAACCGCCTCAACGTTGAGGCGGTTCTATTGAGTACCCACAATCTATGTGTTTGAGCAGAAATAAAAAAAAATAATGTATATCCCCTTAACCCCCAGTTTTACTATATAAAAGTGGGGTATGAGGGGGTCATAATTATATAGGCGTGTTCTCGTAATGCATGTGTCTGTCTTTTTGGCTTTCCGCTGGTGATTTTCCATTAAGGTTTAGTTATTTCATGTTTGTGTTTCTTTCCCTTTGGTGTCTATGATGGAAGAATTGGGGTTATTACATCGATTCCACGTCAATTTAATTACGATAACACATCCGTGAGACTTACTCTTTACTCTGTCTCTGGTCGGGCTCATCGGAGTCTAACTGTTGGTTTTCTTTTGCTCCAGCATTTCAGTGGTTGCTTGCTGTCGAGTCCTCACCGTTGTCTCACCTCTGTGGTTCTTTGATTTCTGTGTTCACGGAGATGTTGCACTGATGAGTTAGGAGGCCTTCATGCGGACTGAACAAATTTTTTGTCTAAATCGCGACGGAAGTAAGGGCGAGGATTGTGGCCACGTAAAATCGATTTAAGCCCCCCAGTGGAAATCTTCCACTGACCGTTCCAAGGCAGCTCTTCTGTGGCGATTTATTTATGTTGTTGTTTGTTACTTACTGTGTGTATCACTTGTGTCTTTTAATTTTGGATGGCCATATGGCCATTTTGTGGGAAAGTAACTGTCCATATGGCCTTCCTTTGTTTAGGTTTCCATTATGGTCTGGTCGCTTAATGTTTGTATTTCTTTCCCTTTGGTGTCTTTTATGGATGGAGTAAGTTAATTGTATCAATTCCTGATCTTTGTTTTACTTCTACTTTGTGCATTCTTTAAGTTCTCTCCAAAATGGCTACTTTTTCCGATGAAAATTTCTAATATTTTTCTTATTTATACTTCGAAGATAGGTTGTGGGTGCTCGTTAGAACCGCCTCATTGTGGCGGTTCCAAGGAGTTCATACAACCTATGTCTAGGAGCATAAATAAGCAAAATAATGTATATCCCTGTAAATACAAATTTTATCTATATAAAGCGGTTTATTTTTGTTATGGGTTGTCTTTGGGTGTTTGTGTCGCTTATATTATTTTATTTTGGATAGCCTATTCGCCATTTTTTTGGAAAATAACTGTCCTCTTGGCTTTCCGCTGTTGGTGTTTCCGTTGGGGTCTGTTGCTTCATGTTTGTGTTTCCTTCCCTTTGGTGTCTCTGATGGGATCTGTGGGTTAATTGTATCGATTCCTGATCATTGCCTCCACTTCTATTTAGAGGGGTGCTCATTTCACGGACTTGTTAACGTGATGTAAACGGGATGTGAGTTGGAAAGAACATTCCGCGAGGCGCCCCATTTGTCCTCGAACAAACAGAGCGAAACAATTTACGCAACTTCTGTTCGGTAATTTGTCATTTTAATATGTTTTGAAACCTTTATGAAACATAATACTTTGTGAAAAAGCAGCGAGATTGACAGCCAAGAGCATTATTCAGGACGAACTGGTTAAATCTCTCTCTCTCTCTCTGGTACCTAGGTTATCAACCCTGTGCTCAGTGCCCGAGGTAATAAAACTAGTTCATGCTCAATGCATTTAAGCATAAATTATTTAAATGCCAAACAATATTGGCATTTCAAAATGTGTGGACAGGACAAATAAAAATCTCTGTTGAACAGAGGAGGAAAAATAGTTTTTGTTTGATTTTAGGTTTATCGTCCCCGTCAACACTGTAAAGGTCATTTTGGAGACGTTGCTTCCAATTTTGTGGGACTTTTACCCGACATTGAGATGAAATGACATCTCAAGCCCTGCCGCCCAATGAAACCAATAGGGTTTATAAGCATGGCCGGGCCGACTCGCACCGCTTAGCCTGGGCAGGCTTAGATCCTCTGAGCAGTTTACCAGTACTCGTGTGCGGGTCGGTTTCAGCTCTGCGTGGAAGCATCATGCAGCCCATATATTTCTTCAAGCACCGACGGGCGGGGCCGAGGAGGAAAAATAGCCTCACCTTATTGCATTTTAAACTGCTGAAGTGACCATTAAATAGACTTTAAAGGGAATGGGTAAACCTTCAGGGTCGACAACTCCTGAAAAAGTATTTTGTCAACTATGTCAATTGGGATGAACTCTTAAAGGAAAGAATTTGCTCCTGAGGAGCAAATTCTTTCCTTTAAGAGTAGACCCCTTTTTTCTGTGGGATAGAGTTTATAGAAAAGCGAACAGGAAGTCCCGAAATTTGTCTCTTTTTGAGAAATGGCGGAAAATCGGCCATTCTCCTTGAATGAAGATTTGACTTCAGCGTATACTCAGATCAGCCTATGTACCCAGTCAGTCTCAATTCAACTTTACAACACGTTAACTTGTCCATGCAATGAACAACCTTGTAAGTCACACTTTACATAGAGAGAAGTGGGGTTTACAGGGTATTCATCGTAGGGACTAGCTAACGTGATGTAAAGTTGTACTACGACTGGGAGTGTGCGTAGGCAACTTGTCCGTGCAATGAACACTTTTCCTTGCAAACTCAATTTATATACAGAAAAGCCGGCGTGATTTCTAGGGGAACACATTGTTTCTAAAACGTTTCTCAAAAACATAGATTGTGGGTATTCGTTAGAAACTCTCAAGAAGGCGGTTATAACGAGCACCCACAATCTATGTTTAAGAAAGAAATAAAAAATAAGAGAAAAAGAGGTTCATGGTGGACCTAATTCGCTCAACTGAGTAAAGATGCACGAACATTGTTGTTTACAGGTTTTTCGATATTTAGTTTTGACAGCCATTTTGTACAGCGGAGCTTAGCCACTTAAGCACGTTTGGTAGAGGGTCACCCAAGGAATATTCCTGTGAAATTATTTTAAAATTGGCACTGCGGAGGAGATATCATTTGAAGAAATTGTTGATGGACAGACGTACAGACGGGCGGACGGACGGACGACGGACAAAGGCGATCACAATAGCTCATCTTGAGCACTTCGTGCTCAGGTGAGCTAAAATGGACAGAAAAAAAATCTGTTTTGGAGCCATGAAAGAATTCACTATCTCACACGGGTGTGGTTTTGTGGCTTCTCTGCATTAAGAAGCTGTTTTTTCAACGGACACCGATATTACACCCATCGAAGACTCTGATCAGATTGCATGGATGTGCAGTTTGATTTAAGCCTTTGATGTGCACAGATGCCGGGTAGCATTTTTCTCGCCTGATGTGGCTCAAGTCTTGTAGAATATTAAAGTAAAACTGCCAGTGTTGCTACTGGACTTAACATGTACACGATAATACACCCGTACGATATAGTCTCCAATAGCTACTTTTCTGATGAAAATGTGTGATGTTTTTTTATTTAAACTCATAACATACGTTGTGGCTGCTCATTAGAACCGCCTCATTGAGGCGGTTCTAATGCGTACCCACAACCTATGTTTTGTAGCAGACATAAGCAATATAATGTGTACCCCTGTAAACCCAGTTTTCTCTATATAAAATGGGGTTTAGAGGGGTGTTCACTTCACAGACTTGTTACCATGATGAATATAGAACACTTTACAGAAAGACGATGAGAGATTCGCCTTTACAGAGACTCTTTGTGAGCTGCACTACGCGTCTCCTGTGATACGTCCACTCGGCGTGCTACAATGCGGCAGATCATCAGTGTAAACTGGAGTGTATGTAATATACACACCTGCCTAGAATGTCCGCGAGGGCGTATGGCAGTATATAAAGAAAGAAAAGAAAAGAAAAGAAAGACCAAGTTACTGTTACAGTATGTATATTTATCATAGAGACTGTTGTAACGTCATGTATTAAATTCGGTAATAATATGCAAATTAGTTGGGAACGCCCCGTAACGTAGCACATGCGACGTCCTGAACGACGTCGCGTTTACTTATGATGGAATATTGACATTTAAAAAAAAATAAAATGCGAATAAAATGCGTTTTAAATGTCATGTGACAAATAGAATCTTGCATTCGGGCTCATGTATTATTAAATTTATTAAACGGAATAAAGATTTTATCCATTTTCCTCAACTCGTTTAATAAATTTAATGGTACATGAACACTCATGCCAGGTCTTCTATTAACTGCACTATGATGAAGTTCTAGGCGTACATTTAATTGTGACATGGCTCACTATACCGCGTGGGGGAAATTGCGTTAATTGCAAGGGGTAGGGAGGTGCGATTTTCTATAATAGGGTGAAATTTTGGTCTAATCCATTCAGTTGGTGCCTGATGCTCTGTCTCTGGTCGGGCTCATCGGAGTCTAACTGTTGGTTTTCTTTTGCTCCAGCATTTCAGTGGTTTCTTGCTGTCGAGTCCTCACCGTTGTCTCACCTCTGTGGTTCTTTGATTTCTGTGTTCACGGAGATGTTGCACTGATGAGTTAGGAGGCCTTCATGCGGACTGAACAAATTATTTGTCTAAATCGCGACGGAAGTAAGGGCGAGGATTGTGGCCACGTAAAATCGATTTAAGCCCCCCCCCCCCCCCCCCCCCCCCCCGATTTATTTATGTTGTTGTTTGTTACTTACTGTGTGTATCACTTGTGTCTTTTAATTTTGGATGGCCATATGGCCATTTTGTGGGAAAGTAACTGTCCATATGGCCTTCCTTTGTTTAGGTTTCCATTATGGTCTGGTCGCTTAATGTTTGTATTTCTTTCCCTTTGGTGTCTTTTATGGATGGAGTAAGTTAATTGTATCAATTCCTGATCTTTGTTTTACTTCTACTTTCAACCGTTATGGTTCTGTCATATACACTCAACCCTTACTGAATGCAAAATGGAAAACAAAACAAGCTTTGAAATTAGGGCCTACAATGAAGGCCGCGTTTGTCTGAATGTTTCAGTTTCACAGATATATGGGCCCCGTCAAGCGATTTTGGTACTTATCGCCTATGCGAGCAGTGAAGTTCCAGGCGAGCCTGCGCATCCGCGCAGTCTCCCCAGAACCTTCGCTGCTCGCTCATACAAGCAGTGAATCAAGAGAAACCTTCAGACAGAAAGCTATATCCCTGGCCCCTCTGAATGGCTGGGCATGCGCAGTTAAAATTTGTCATGACGGAATGCTCGAAGACAGAAATTCGCTTGGCGGGGCTCATTAAGTGAACTGTGTCAGGTACATGGGCATCTGTTGTCTCTGAAACGTCAATTTTAAGGTGGCATAAAAATTTAAAGGTGGTAAAACTGACCTGAAAGATTAGCCCCGTCCCGGTCAGCCAAGAAAAGCTGCTACAAAAGCTATTGATGCCTCTGTGGCAGATATGATCAAACAAGATGCAAGGTTAATGGTGAAAGAAATTGCTGATAGTGGTGTGTTTCATAAGATTTTGGCGATGGTTCCGCATCTCTTGACCAAAGAACAAAAGACCACCAGTGTAAAAATAACGAAAAGTCTTTTGAAAAAGTACAGTAGAACTTCGATGGCTCGAACACCGATGGCTCGTTTACTATGGATGTGTCGAACCCATTCTTGAGCCCCTAGCGAAATCCTCTACATAAGAAATAGTGCATGAGGCATAATTAAGGAGATTTTAGTCGTTTATCTTGCAAATGTATGCTGTGTGTACTCATTAGAATCGCCTCGATGAGGCGATTCTAATGAGTACACACAGCATACATTTTCATTATAGAACACCGAAAAGATGTCTAAAAGTATATCGGTATGCCTTCTGACAGTAACCTCAGTGGCTCGAACTACCCCTGTCTCGAACAGATTTTCGAGGTCCCAAAGGTGTTCGAGCCATTGAAGTTCGACTGTACAAACAATTGACAAACAGAATATTCGGAGCTGTTTACAGGTGATGAAACCTGGATTTATTAATTTGAGTCAATAGCAAACGGTGGCAGTGAAAAAACCAAGCAAGAAAGAATTAAAAGCGCTGCAAAAGTTTTATATGCTGTATTTCCATTTGCGATGAACCAATTGTTCAAAATTCCTGTACAAAATGGCAAGACAATCACAGGTAAAGAATAAGAATGGTGTGCGGCACACTAGGAAAAACGGAGACCCGCAACCGGTTTAAGAGATCTGTGTCTTATCCATGACAACGCACAAGCTCACAAGTGTGTTCCTGTCCAAAACTTCTTGAAAGAAAAAATGTATTTAAGCTCTCTCATCCTCTTTATTCGTCGCGACTTTTTCCTGTGTCCTTTACGAAAGACGTTATCATCACGAAAAAACACCTATATAATTTTGACCCCCTTGAACCCCACTTTATATAGTAAAACTGGGGTTTACAGGGGTAAACATTTTTTTTCTTATTTCTGCTTTAAAATATAGCATTTGGGTACCCACAGTCTACATTTTGAGCAGAAATAAGAAAAATTTCACTATTTTTCATCTTAAAATTTTCTTTTTTTCGGAGATTAATATTTTGTTTGTTTGTTTGTTTGATTTGATGTTTATCAACACTGTAAATGTCATTTTGGAGACGTTGCTTCAAATGTTGTGGGTGTTTTGTCCGACATTGAGATGAAATGACACCTGAAGCCCTGCCGCCCAATGAAACCAATAGGGTTTATAATCATGGACGGGCGGACACGCACCGCTTTGCCTGGGCAAGCTTAGATCCTCTAAGCGGTTTACAAGTACTCGTGTGCGGGTCGGTTTCAGCTCTGCGTGGAAGCATCATGCAGCCCATATATTTCTTCAAGCCCCGATGGGCTCGACGATTAAGTTTACAATGTAGTTGTATAGGCGTATTTTCGCAATGGAATCCCAAGTGTTCTTTGTTGTGCAATTTACCCGTGTCTTTAGGGTATATCTAAAAAGGCTTACTTCGCTGCTTTTGCAGACTGGATATTGAGACTTGAAAAGTGTGTTTCCGTCAAGGGAGAATGCTTCAAAGGGTTGAAGTAAACGAACTGTGAATGGTATTAATAACGCGCTCTGTAGAACCCCAATGACAACATTAAATGAACGCCCCTCGTTAGGCCAGAAATTCAGGACCACTGAACCGTTCAGAGTTTATGCGAAAAAAATACTAAAAAACATCTGTGTGTGACTTAGACTTAAGAATCAAGACGTTAAGAATTCCGTGTAATGGATATTCTTATAATTATATACATCAGTTTGGATTGAAGAATGTGGGGTTACCCTGGATTAACATGCTTTATTTTTGTCTATCTAAACAGATTTTCTGTGTTCCATCACGAAAACACGTCTATACCTTAAATCCCACTTTTATATAGTAAAACTGGGGTTTGCAGGGGTATACATTATATTTCTTATTTCTGCTCAAAAACATAGATTGTGGGTACTTGTTGGTTCTAACGAGTATCCACAATCTATGTTTTGAGCAGACATAAGAAAAATATTGACAATTTTCGTCAGAAAACTTTCATTATTCAGTGGTAAAATTTACAATGTGTTTGTATAGGCGTGTTTTCGTAATGGTTAGAACCGCCTCTTACAAGCACCTACACTCTATATTTTGCGGCCCCCGTCCATTGCCATTGGAGCTTGAAGAAATAGATGGGCTGCATGATGCTTCCACGCAGAGCTGAAACCAACCGTACACAAGTACTGGTAAACCGCTTAGAGGATCTAAGCCTGCCCAGGCAAAGCGGTGCGAGTGTCGGACCGTTCATGCTTATAAACCCTATTAGTTTCATTGGGCGACAGGGTTTGGGATGTAATTTCATCTCAGTGTCGGGTAAAAGTCACACAAAATTGGAAGCAACGTCTCCAAAATGACCTTTACATTGTTGACGGGGACGTTAAACCTCAAATCAAACAAACACACAAACAAACACTATTTTGAATACCTTCTTATGAAGATAACTCTTGATTGTTTAACTGCAACATTACATGACGCATGCATTATATGACAAACATTACTAAATCACGTCTATTCAGGTATTATATTGAACAATTTACCGACAAAAAATTGCAGATAAGAAATTCTTATATTTTTCCTATTTCTGCTCAAAACAGAGAGTGTGGGAATTCGATAGAACCGAGGCGGTTCTAACGAGTACCCACAATTAATCTATGTTTTTGAACCGATATAAGAAAACTGACGTATACCTGTGTAAATCCCAGTTTTGCTATGTTTTACCATATAAAAGTGGGTTTAAGTGGGTCAGAACAATATAGATCGGTTTTCGTGAAGCAGTACAGGACATTGACGCGAAACACTAAGGATGACATCAGTGGGCGATACGGAGAAGTTAGTGGAATCTCTAAACGAAAGTCTCTCCGATTTTGAGGAATGGAAAAGTGAAATCAACAAAAATGTGGATCAGTTCTTTCTTCTGATTATGGGCTTCCTTGTCTACCGTAAGTAAAATATACAATTCCAGAAGCGAGAGCCAATTTTCAGTTTTCAGAATGGCTTAAACAAGAAACAGAAAAGATGTTCAAAGATGAGGTTACTATACCAACACAAGGAATTGAATTGGGTCATCGCAGATCACAGACGATACCTCTGTCACAAGTCACAGACTTATTTTCAACATTTTCACAAAACACAGACTTTGAAATAGCCCAATCACAAATAACAGAAATAGGTCTTGCACCCACACCATCCCCACCTCCACCTCCGCCCACATTGATTTCTGAATTGCTGACATGTATAAGTAAACAAATCTTGCATATTTCGTCAACGGTAGTCGCGCGATAGGCTACTTTAATAAAATCGGCATTAACCTCAGTATTTATCCAAATAAAATAACTACATGTAACAAAATTATCAGAACGAATTTTAAATATCTTTTTCATTCGATAATTGTAAGAATTTAAATGTTGGCTGCAAAGTAAAAATATTATCTTGTGCGGACAACATAATTTATCTTGTGCGGACAACATATTATTTTGTGCGCACAAGATAATATCTTGTTCGCACAACTTAATATGTTGTGCGCACAAGATATTATCATGTGCGTACAACATATTATCTTGTTCGCACAACATAAATCTTGGGAAGTTGTGCGCACAAGATATTGTGCGGACAAGATAATATCTTCTTACATGCTTTTCAATGAATGATAGAGATTTATCAGTGAAATATAAATCGATATTTTCACTGTTTCAAACAGTGAAAATACGATTTTTTATTTTTCACTGTTTGGGACTACTTTTTTCTTCAAATCTAACTCTAATTTCAATTTTATCCTTGTCAGATAACTGAACAATACTGAAATGTGTTCTAATTGACGCATAGCCCGTTCATGTGTGACGGGGACGTTACTGACGTCATTTATAACGATGACGTCACGTCTTTTGTCGCGCGACGTTAGACTTGCCAGCAACTTCTTTGGAAAACTACTCTCTCAATTATTTCATTAATCATTTATAATAATACCATCCCAGGCCATTTCTCAGGTGCAAACTTTCAGTTTACACCCAATAGTATACCCACTAAACACGATGGACACCACTAAATTGACGCGAAACGAACAGGAACAAAGATAATTTTCTCCGAATGTGAGCGACACCATTAAAGACGCTAAATATTGCCTTTTGAAACATGTAAGAAACAGAAAATTTGATTTTTTCAGTGCAAGATCAAATTTTATTTCACTCATGAACACCAAAACTGCTATTTTCACTCGTGGCTACGCCACTCGTGAAAATAACAGTTTTGGTGTTCATTCGATGAAATAAAATTCGATCTTACACTGAAAAAATCAAATATCCTCTATTTGTTCACACAAGATATTAAGTTGTGCGAACAAAATAATATCTTGTGCGCACAAGATAATATGTTGTCCGACCAAGATAAAATCTATTATCTTGTGCGCACAATTTATAAAAAAAAAAATCATGTCCCTTCCCGGGTTCCGCACATTCCTGATACAGACTTTTAACACCGATAACTCTCGATAACTACCTGTTGTGCGACGTCACAAGCACTACAGAAAGAAGTCTTGTTGACTGCGCGCATGCGCAGGCTGATCTGCACGATTTTTGTTCGCAAATGACAAAATACTTTCTCACGACTCTAGTTTAAATACCCATGAAAATTTGGTCGAGATAGGAATAGTTCGAACTACAGAGGGTTAAAAATAGAACCAGTCAATGCGGCGGAGTTATAAATAGATTTTGTTTGTTTGATTTGAGGTTTAACGTCCCCGTCAACACTGTAAAGGTCATTTTGGAGACGTTGCTTCCAATTTTGTGGGACTTTTACCCGACATTGAGATTAAATGACATCTCAAGACCTGTCGCCCAATGAAACCAATAGGGTTTATTAGCATGGACGGTCCGCCTCGCACCGCGGTTCATGGACAGGCTTAGATCCTCTAAGCGGTTTACCAGTACTAGTGTGCGGGCCGGATTCAGCTCTGCGTGGAAGCATCATGCAGCCCATATATTTCTTCAAGCCCCTATGGGCGGGGGCTTAGTTATAAATACAGAATACTAGATTGGTGTCATTTGGTATAAAGTTTATCAGGCAAGGTTCCGAGAACGCTTGTAGAATCGCGAGGCTCACTGAGCGATTCTGCATGCGCCCTCGAAGCCGAGCCTGATAAACTTGATATCAAATGGCACGAATCTGACATTCTATTTATCAGTCAATCCCTTTATACACTCATAGATTTTTGCCAATTTTCCAGCAGTCCAGTTCATAGAATTGCAATGTAATGATCACCTCAGTGATAAAACTCACTTGTCCTGAGATAGCATATCTTTATCAGGCCAAGGTGTTTGAATGCCATTAATATAGGGGGTAAGTGTTAAGCATAAATATCTGTTCTTCAAGTAAACAAACGAACGTTGTGTGTTCTCATTAGAATCGCCTCATTGAGGCGATTCTGATGAGTACACATAACATACCATTTCAAAATAAAATCAGAAAAGAAAACACCTAAAGAAATATTGAAACACTCAAACTATGAAAGCACTGTATCGAAAGACAAAGAAAAAAGTCAAATCCATCGCCATAGAACGTATATCGTCATTAGAGGCCGAGTGCATAAAACACACGGGGTACTCCCGTCGTATCCGTGTGTTCTCCCGTCGTATTTAAGCGGTGTGCATGACCGAGGCGTGCCGCAAACATAGTCTTAAACTCACTCATAAATTAATGTCTAATGGGTAGCAGAGACATAATAATAATAATAATAATAATAATAATAATAATAATAATAATAATAATAAGAAGAAGAAGAAGAAGAAGAAGAAGAAGAAGAAGAAGCGCAGCAAAAACAACACGTCTCCCCATTTCGTTAGGGAGGCTTAATCAATTGTGTAAATATTTCACATCAAACGTCTCGAGGAAAGCCTACATCATGATAGACACAAACAAGAAAAGCACAGATCAGTGTGTAAATCAGTATTGTCTGATCAGTGCCTTTGTTGGTCACTGCTTTGACTAGTGTTCAAAACTTGCAGAAATAATACACAAAATCCTGTTACCTAAGCAAAGCAGGCCAAATTCTGGCCCACCATCTTGGCAATGAAAACCCGCAAACCAAACATTTATATACATGTAGTAAAACGTGGATTTCCAAGGATATAAATAATTGTTCCTATTTCTGCTCTAAAACATACCGGCATTGTCAGCATTCCTGAGCGTTCCTGAGACCCGCCTCAATGAGGCGGTTCTAACGAGTACCCAGAATTTATGTTTTGTGCAGACGAAAAAATAATAACACCTTTTTTATCTGGAATATTGCAATCTAACAAACTTTAAACAGTGTATCACAGGACTGATTTCTTGCAATAGCACATTTTGCAGGCTGAACAGCCCTGCCTGTCTATATAGCTGATTAAACTAAGCGATTCTGTCAATCATTTGGTAGTTCCTCTGGACTACCAAACTCTCCCAACGTATCGTGATTATTTTGCATTCAAGATTCGGTGAAAAATGGGTGGAATTTAACCCTGGCATCACGAAAACACACCTATATAATATTGACCGCCTTGAATATGTTCTATAAAAGGGTTATCCTTTGGAAGCAAGGAATACACCACAGAACCGAAAATATGAAGTGTACCTGTTTTCTGGGCCAGACTAGCTAGTTTCGGCCAGTTAGGCCTCATCAGTGACCCTCAAATATTTTCAAAATTCCACAATGGAATCAATGATCCCAAAGGACAATAACATATAAACTACACTATGATGTGGGGCCGGGGAGAGTTTTTACGGCCGCCAGACATTCCCCATAGGCGGGGATTTTTTCAGGCTATGTCGTAAGATGGGGGCTCGTCCGAGATTGGACTTTACATGCCAGAATTTTTTCAGGCTATGTCGTAAGATGGGGGCTCGTCCGGGTTTGGACTTTACATGCCAGAATTGGCTTCGTGCCGAAGTTGGCATCCTTCACGTCATCATAAATGATGACTTCCTTGAAGAAGGGGTGTGTTACCTCCCTTCAATTATCTACCTTGGTAGATCATATGCATAGCTTCTAGGTTTATTAACCACTCTCTGACAAACGCGTCAGGGAGTCGACTCTTTGGCTCAGCGGTTAGAGCACTGGACTATCACCCGAGCGGCCCGGGGGCGGAGTTTTTTTCAGGCTATGCTTCTTTCCTTTGCTACGGCTTTCATGTCGTAAGAAGTAAAACTGGGGTTTACAGGGATTACCCTCATTTTTCTTATTTCTGCTTTAAAATTAAATGAGGCGGTTCTAACGGGTACCCACAATATATATTACGAGCAGAAATCAGAAAAATATCACAATTTTTCATTTTAAAATTTTCATTTTTCCGGCGATAAAAGTTACAATGTATTTATATAGGCGTGATTTCGTAATGGTATGACGATTGACAGTAAAGGAGAAGTTGTATTGTATTGCCCCTCATTTTTGCTTTTTATAACTTTTGACATGGAAATATTACTGAATGTCGAGTCTAATACATAAGCATTGTCCTGATAAAATACCAGTTATCTCAAACTGATTTCATTTTCTTCAAAATTCTTTTCTTTCTTTTTTTTCTGACAGATATTTATTCCAGATTATCACGGGCAGTAAACATTCAAATCGACCTCCGCCGGTGAGCAACTGAAAACAATTTGACTTATAATTATAATATATAATTTGACTAACAATTTGACCCAATGACTTTATACTAAACATAACGCCAAAACGACATAAAGAACCATATTTCATGATTTTCATTCAAAATACATTTTTCATTATAATCTCTATTAGTCAAATAGACCTCCTCATTTTCAAATTGACCTCCAATGCACAAGTGGCCTGAACATTGTAGGGAAAACGTGTAGATTTATAAAAGTATGTCTTGGAAGCAGATATGGTATCGCCGTATCTGACTGCAACAATAATTGTTCACTGGACGCTTTTCACTGGACAAGCAAAGCAAATTCACCTGTGTTTGCTGACTTTCTACTTTCGATTCAACCACTGAGCGTGCAGGACAAAAATGATGACGACGAAACGACTGAAAACCTTTCAATAACACTGATAGAATAGCATTCTCCGATTTTCAAGTTATATTTTTGATCAAGAATAATCTAACCTGTGACCTTCCTGCAGCCCACGAATACCAATAACAGGAAACGTTCAAATTGACCTCCGGATATAAGTCGAATTGTTTTTAATTGACCACCGGCGGAGGTCAATTTGAATGTTTACAGCCCGTGATTATGCACAGCAGATGTGTAGTACTCGCAAATCGATTCCGTTCATACAACTGTACTCTGTATATAAAGCACATGGCTATTGAAACTCATTCGTTAAGAACGACGAACGCCCGCTTTATACACCCCAATTTTAAGACAGTCGTACGCGCCTACGTTCGCAGCCTACGCGGGCGAAAATATGTCTCTTTTATGCACTCAGTCCCATGTATAATGAACACCTTCGTAAACCCCACTTAGCCCACATTTAGAGTAAGCATTTTAGTTTATTGAATCTCCAATGGTGCGGAAAATATGCCTACTCAGACGTGAGAACAAGGCTTTATACTAAATACTGCCATATTTTAAATCAGAACCACAGATTGTGGATACTCGTTAGAACCACCATGATGAGGCAGATCTAACGAGCACACATAATCTACGTTTGGCGCAGTGAAAAGGTAAAAATGTTGTTTTTAGACATGTGAAAAGCTCAGACTAAAACGGATGAGTCATCCAAATGAAAACGTCTGTTCCGAAACCGTGAATTGCGACAACGATTTATGTTCATCATTGTGTAAATAATAATTTCTGGTCCTTTGGGATCATTGATTCCATTGAGGAATTTTGAAAATATCTGAGGGTCACTGAAGAGACGTAATTGGCCAAAACTGGCTAGTCTGGTCCAGAAGAAATTTACATACATCACAGTGTTACAGTTTCAGTTCTGTGGTGGCAGCCTTGCTCCCGAAGGACAACTGTTTTATAGAATATATTTACCTGTATATACAATAAAAAGCTAAAAGGTTGCCTTTGGAAACAAAGAACACATAAAAGAACGAAAATCGGAGACTCGGTTTTATTGAGTCTTTTCATACACAGAAATATAATTTGCAAGGCTGCATACGCCTCCTAGCACCGGCTTAAGCGATATTCGATTTTCGATGATGAAGCACGGCGAGACTTTTACAGCCGCCACACGGCACTTAACGCCAGCTGCAGTGAGGTAAAATAAAAAGCTAAATGGTTGCCTTTGGAAACAAAGAACACATAAAAGAACGAAAATCGGAGACTCGGTTTTATTGAGTCTTTTCATACACAGAAATATAGTTTGCAAGGCTGCATACGCCTCCTAGCACCGGCTTAAGCAAAGTTAGTTTCAGGTGTTATTGTTATCACTTATTTATTTTATTTGGGTTTTTGATTTTGGCTCTACGACCTTTTCAAGATTATTTCACTTATTTCGATCCGGTCATTAGTCAGAAGTTGGTGAAAACCTGAGTACCGGAGGATAACACCTAACAATGCTTTGCCGAAATTTGCGTCTCACGCGTAACCTGAGCCAGGCTCAAACCACAGCGGGGAGAGACCTATGATTAAAAGTCAACTCTTGCCCACTAGGTCACGGAGGTCCGTAAGTCCTAGGTGTTAATCCATTTCAGACTGGCAACACCTAAACGGGTACCGTGGCAAACAGCGCAGGCCCAGATCAGACGCCGCAGAACGCAAAGGCCTATACTGTTTGCAAAAAGTTTAGCCATTTTTCTAATCAATTTTGAAGAAAACACAACCTGACACCCTAAATTTTGCAGTAGAATACTGCTATATATAAGGAGGAACATTCCATTTGGTACAAAAAGGGTTAATGGTCACCACTATATTTTTGTCATTACTTCGTGATAGATAGTGGACAATCAGATAGCCGCCGGACAAAAGGACATATTTCGATGGATGAAAGTGCACAAATAGTTGACTATCAATAATATAGTCGTTAAATGTTAAAGGGAATGGATAGACCCGACTTTTTTCTGCCATTTTCATAAGGGAGACAACTTTCGTGTTTTGTTTTTCTTTGATGAAAGCTAAGCCCCTTAGAAGAAGGCTTCTTTTCTTAAAGGAAAGAACTTAAAACCACCACAATGCTAAGTCCATTAAAATGTCCACCCTTGAAAACTCTACTTTATATTGGGAAAAGTGGGTTACAAAGGTATACATTTGTTTTCGTATTTCTTTCCAGCACACAGGTTGTAAGCACTCGTTACTCTTTGAGGCGGCTCTAACGAGCACTAGAAACATGAATAAGGAATATTGGTTGGTTGTATTGGAGTTTAACGGCCCAGTCAACACTATTTAGGTCATATATCAAGCCGGTCAGTTTACCTATCGACGCTTTTCCTGGGCATGCTTATACGCAAGCGGTTTACCAGCCCAGTGCTCATTATTTCGCCAGAAACTGATATCTGCAATTCTTGAATAAGGGGAAGGGAGAGAGAGAGACCGTAATAAAGACTTCATGATAAGGAATACAGCACAATTTTCACAACAACAACAAAAAAAAAAAACGTCCTTTTCAGCTATATTCTCTCAGTGTGTTTGCTTTTGATGTGGAGGGGACCTGAAAGACAGCTTGATCTCCCATGGGTGTGTTTTACTTATGAATGATATTAATGAAATTCATCACGAAAACACACCTAAATAATTCTGACCTCCTTCAACCCCACATTTATATAGTGAAACGGGGGTTTACAGGGGTAAACCTTATTTTTCTTATTTCTGCTCTAAAATATAGATTGTGGGTGCTCGTTAGAACCGTCTCTATGAGGCGGTTCTAACGTGTACCCTCAGTCTATATTTTGAGCAGAAATAAGAAAAATATCATATTTTTTCAGCTTCCAATTTTCATGTTTTTTTGTTGTTTTTTTTTCGTTAAAATGTGCAATATAATGTATAGGCGTGTTTTCGTATTGTGTTGCCTCCCCTGGCGGTGTTTCCTTTCCCCTTACTGAAGAGAATGGTCAATAAGGTCAGCATAAAGGACAAACATTGTTTAACCGGTATTCTTAATTTTCCAGGAGAGGAAGATGTGCTAATAATAATAATAATAATAATAATAATAATATGTGTTTTTGATAGGTGTCAAATGGATAAGCCGCATGCCTTTACATGTTTTTTGCTGAGAAGCGGAATAATAATAATAATAATAATAATAATAATAATAATTATAATATGTATTTTTGATAGGTGTCAAATGGATAAGCCGCATGCCTTTACATGTTTTAGCTGAGAAGCAGAATATACGACATAGGAATCTGTTCCCGATGCTTGAAATACAAAATCGTCGGATATAACCCTTATAGAGACGCATTAAATATAAAAAAAAAATCAAGTAATTAAAGCTAAATGGATACCCGACCAGGATTTTTCGCAATTCTGTTTTCAAAGGTCACAATTTTTGTCAATTTCGGTTCAATTTTCTGTGACACAGGAATAACTCTCATCACCATTACAATAACTCGTCCGTACGAAATAGTGCATATCACATCTCCAAAATGGCTACTTTTCTGATGAAAATCCTTCATATTTTTCTTATAAATGCTCAAAACATAGGATGTGGGTGCTCGTTAGAACCGCCTCATTGAGGCGGTTCTAACGAGTACCCACAACTTATGTCTTGGAGCAGAAATAAGAAAAATAATGAATACCCCCGTAAACCCCAGTTGTCACTATATAAAGTGTGGTTTAGGAGGCGGGTCTTCATTTCACGGACTTATTCGCGTGATGACGTGAACAAGACCCATAAATCCCACTTAAAATAGAGAAATATGGGTTTACGGGGATATACATTATTTTTCTTATTTCTGCTCCAAGACAGGTTGTGATGGATACCCATTAGAACCGCCCCAGTTAGGCGGTTCTAATGAACACCCACAACCTATGTTTGCGGTATAATTAAGAACAATACCACGAATTTTAATCAGAAAAGTATGCATTTTGGGCGATGGAGATGTCGCACGCGTTTGTTACCGTAATGTAAAATAATATAACAAACACTTTCTATTTTGAGTACACCATTCTTCGCAATGGCAGCAAAACAATATCAAAACAGAATTGTCTCCCTTGAAAATGAAACCATTCTGTATAAGGGGATGGAATAGACTTCCAGGGGAGGCAACGCCTTCGAAATATGTGTCTTTCATGTGAACTGCCGTCTACTCTTAAAGTAACGAATTAGCCTCGGGAGTCTACACGACCCCCGCCCATTGGGGCTCGAAGAAACAGATGGGCTGCATGATGTTTTCACGCAGAGCTGAAACGGACCGTACACGCGTACTGGTAACCAACTTAGAGGATCTAAGCCTACCCAGGCAAAGCGGTGCGAGTCGGATCGTCCATGCTTATAAACCCTATTGGTTTCATTGGGCCACAGGACTTGAGATGTCATTTAATCTCAATGTCGTGTAAAAGTCCCACAAAATCGGAAGCAACGTCTCCAAAATGACCAATATAGTGTTGACGGGAACGTTAAACCTGAAATCAATCAATCGGGAACAGGAAGACCCAAAAGTTGACTTTCTTGCAAAAAGATGGCGAGAAAATGCCAGGTGTGTCAATTTCCTTTAAAACAAATTCCAAGAGCTTTATGGCTTCTGTCCCCGCAGGTCAGAGATTAGTAATTAGCGAAATAAAATATTATCGATTACCTGTATTTAAAGCAAAGGCTTTATATGGATGTTAATGGAGACCGCTGTCTTGCAGAAACTTTCTTCATTTTCAATTACAGTTTCCATGGAATTTGAGACTCTTCCTAGAATTCATTCGGTTTCAGATGCAGCGGACGGCATATATGATAAAGCGTGACATTCGTGACTTATACGAGCCACTTCCAGAGTAAGCGTGTCTCTTGACATGTGATCTCAGAGACAACTCAGATCAGCCTGCACATTCACGAGCGCCATTTCAGATATTCATATGATTTGTGGATAATATGAGGCGCTTCAAGCGAAAAGGTATCTTCGTCAAGCAGCTTCGCCAAGCATACAAGAAAGACTGCAATCTGTCTGAATGCGCAGGCTGATTTTTGTCTTCAATGCGTGCGCATGCGTGGCGACTCAGTTTCGTATGTCACGGCCAATATTGTTTTGAAGCTTTGTCATGGGAATTCGTGCATTGTCAGGGGAAATACCAACGACGTAGAACAATTCGTTTACGTGTGATTTTGATCAGTTCTCACGTACAGAGGCAAGCCTAAGAGTATTAAACACGGCTATGCGGGTCATTGTTATTCGTGTTTTGTAAACAGGGCATTTGTCTTATAAAATCATGTGATTATTATCTTATTTCTGCTTCAAATATAGATTGTGGCTACTCGTTAGAACCGCCTCAATAAGGCGGTTCTGACGAGTACCCACAATCTATGTTTACGAGCAAGAATAGGAATTGGAATTTTCGGTGTGGGATAACAATAGTTGTGATGAAGCATGGTCTACTAGGAGCATTGATAAAGAACTACAGTTGTCCTTTTACTTTGACTAATTTGAGAAGTAGAAGTTTAGGATACCAGAGGATTGATTACGAAACCCATGTGTATGTTCCATGCTTTCAATGTGACAGTGTTGTCTGACTTTAAGACTGTCAGTTTGAACAGCTGAGATTCCAAATATTAAATCAAAGTATATAAAATGGAGTCTTCTGTGCTGAACCAGTCTGACTTTCAAACACAGCTCAAAGAAATGAGAGACTTACAAGATGCACTCAAATCGAGCGTTGATCAGTTTTTCCTACTGACAATGGGTATGCTAATTTACTGTAAGTACATTAATATGAACATATTCTTTACACTATATGCTGAATTGTTTTTAGATATGCGTTTTTTTAGAAAATGGCTAAGTGCAGGCCCTGATCAGATGGCGCTTTCCATGTGGGACAATTGCAATCCGCCTATTACCTGTGTCCGATTTAAACCGCGCGACAAATTGTATAGAAATTAATAGGGCATGTGAATCTAAGACATGATTGAAAAAATACTAGGCTAGATAGCGAAAATGTGATTGAAAATTATGAAAATTCAATCTTTTATCTTAATATTGATTATAATTTTATATTTTTCAAATAAAATTTAAACTGGTCAATTTTGAAATGAATATAGGACCCTTCGTCTCGTGAACCTCTCGTTTACTTCAATAGAAAATTAGCAAAAAATCACGAGGGTGTCTGTTTTTATACTGTAATTATTAAATTATAAAATACGTTATTAAAAATGTGGCTTTAAATTCTACACTGTAAAAAATTAGTGTTTATGATTCCTGAAGACAGAGAAAAGTTTACACTAAAACTCGTGTGAATTCGAACCATGCACCATTTTGGGTGTAAAATGTAACTTTGAGTAACAATACACTGATAACTTGTATAGTTTAATCAAAATTTGGTGTAGCGCTGCAAATTTGGTGTTTGGCGTATCGATTCTGTAAAACAAGTGTTAAGTCTCGCATCATTTGGTGTTAGAAATAATTACACTATTTATGGCGTAAGGTTTGCTACTCAATAGGGTAATTTTAGTCATACTACAGGGTAACATTTTTTGAAGGTCGGTGTAACCCTGAACATTATACTTTTTTCAGTGTAACTAAGTATCGGTGTAATATTTCTTCAAATGATGGATAATATTTTGTTACGTTCAGTGTAAAGAAGTAATTACACTCTGAAAGCATTATCTCTCCAGCTTGTCGGTGCTTTGCTGCACCAAGACTGGTGTTTTGTTTCATCGTAACTTAAGTTAACATTTCTTGACGAATGGTGTAACTAGCCGTATAAGATGCGTTATATGTACGACATTATGTTATTTTGCTCCTCGTTCGTATCATATAGCTCAAAACGGCATAAATATCATACACATTTTATAATTATAAATACTGATTATAGGGTTGTTTCATGCGTAATGAAAATCCTGCTAAATAAGATTAAAATGAGATAAACTCCATTTCAGTATAAACACAATTTCTGTTTAATAAAGAATTTCTGCAAAATCTAATGGAAGAAGCAGAATTTTACACTAGCATTTTACGAAAGCTCTAACATTACCATTGAAAAATGGTAACTGATACCCTAATAGAAGTGTATCAAAGGTACCTTCAGAAAGGGGTAGTAGAGTATGATAAGTTCTATACCAATGAAAAACAGAATTAAATAAATAAATAACCTATACAACTGTACGCTGTGGTGTAGCCAGTCTTAATTATTGGTGTAATGTTACACCGACTGAATGAAGGAAACATTACACCTGGAAACGTTTTCTTCAAAATATTATGGCACATTTACACCTGTAATGTAAATAAATTACACTATGGTGTAAACTTTCTGTCGATTTTCAGGTGCGTAATTACACCATTTATCTGGATCAATAGCCGGTTATTCGGTGAAAAGTTACCGAGCATACAATGGAGATAACTTACACCAAAACTGGTGGCAGCTCAGCTGCCACCAGTTTTGGTGTAATGTTTCCATTAATTTTTTACAGTGTAGGAGAAAAATGATTTTTCTTTCCAACAGTATCAAATAATTGAAGATCAAATAAAAACAAAGTTGGTCATTTTCAGGTTGTTTTCTTGCCATTTTCAGTATTTTTTGCCGTCTCTCCTCATTGTATCTATTTATATGTATCGGTTCTCATATTACGCGATTATCGGATTAAATCGGAAATTTCCGGGTTTTAGCTGGTTTAAGACGAATGTCAAAGTGAGCTGCTAAAAACATTTGTGTTAATGCCATGTAATGCTGAAATAAATTTATTTATATTTCGTCTTATTTATATTTTACTGTTTTTGATTTTTTTTTCTTGTTTAATATATTTTTTTCTGCATGTGACTGATGCGCAATTAACAAACACTTCATATTGTTTACAAAAGAAGAAGAAGAAAGAAAAAAAAAAAACTTTAATTGTTGATTTTTTTTTTTGACTAGCGAAAATATATTGATTTCGGTGAAATTTTTTTTTTCGAACACTGACCTGGACCTCCTCTGTTTGTCAGTGCCAAGTCCATATAATGAATACCATTTGTTTGTTTGAATTGGGGTTTAAGTTCCCTGCCAACACTATTTAGGTCATTTTGGAGACGTTGCTTTCAATGTTATGGGACTTTTACCCGACGTTGAGATATCTCAAGCCCTATCGCCAAATAAAACCTATTGGGTCTATATAAATGAACAGTCCGCCTCGCATCACGTTTCCTGAGCAGCCTTAGACCTTCTAAACGGTGTACCAGTTTTCTTGTGTGGTCGGCTTTAGCGCTGGATGGAAGCACCATGCAGCCAAATTTATTTATCGAAGCCTCGATGGTAGAGGACCCGATTACCATTTGGAAACCCCATTAATTTAAGGAAAAATAGAGTTTACAAGGGTCTACATTATGATACTTATTTTGCATATAAACATAGATTGTGGGTACTCGTTATAACCGCTTCAATGAGATGGTTTTAACGAGCAACAAAATCTGTTTCGATCGGAAGTAAGGAAAATATCACAATTGTGTGTACTACGGGCGTGAAAGCTCTGTCGGATGTGTTATCAAAATGCAATCTCCCGTATAAAATGAGGTAATTTAACCCTTATCCTGCTGAATATTCATTTTAGCCACTCCCATTTCTGATTTTGAACCAATCAGATTACTTGTTGTTATTTATTCCCACAAATTCATACTCTGAATGTCAAACAGTGTAGATCCTAATAAGATGTCTTCTTCAGAAGCCATCTGATCTGGATCTACACTGTTTGCAAAGGTAGGGGTTGTCGTGAACAGCAGGATAAGGGTTAATGCCTAAGTGTATCTAAAGAAAAAATCGTCCGTTGATGTCTGCTACATCTTCTTTCAAACTTTTCCAACATATTTTTGCATACAAGGAAACAGTGTGACCCTGATCAGACTCTTCCTGCAGGAGTAGTATAATCTGGATCCACGCTGTTTGCACTAGTCACTTTTTAAGTCACTGAACCAGAAGACGCTAAAGCAGATGACAATTGTTGTGGTAAATATTTATTACAGCTAGGGAAGGGTTTACCATGATGTGTGGAAACACTTTCAAACATTTCTTTTATTCTGCAGGGAAATGAATTTGGACACATGAAACTGGAAGCACGCTTACAAGTCCATGTATTGAACATCCTAGATAGGTTTGTGGGGTATAAATTATTTTCCAGAAATAGGATGTGTGTACTCGTTAGAACCGTTTTAAGGAACATTCACAATATATGTTTGGAGTTAAAAATATCATAAACCTTCATCAGAAAACAAAACAAAATGAGTTATGAAAGAATGCACTATCTCACACAGACTCATTCTTTCGGGAGTTGTGTGTATGATTTAAGTTATTTTTCTATACATATAATGGGTTTATTTCTCTGTTTTAGTTATGCAAGCAGGATTCGCCTTTCTGGAAGCGGGTGCAGTAAGGAGTAAAAATACAACGAACATACTTATCAAGAATGCCCTCGATTCTCGTAAGTATTTTCAAACGGGGAGTAGTTCTTGTTGGCAAAATTTGTGATAATGAACAATGGACCATAAGCAGTACAATTCCTATAAAGACCAAAGGTGGTCTCTGATCATGACTGTATGCAGAAAACACAGAGAATGAATAACCGCAGCCTACTAAATACGAGCATTTTAAAGCAGGCTTAGTCTTCATTATAGGTGGTTTTGATAGCGGAATTTCACTGTACCGCGGGCCTCCGTGGCCTAGTGGATAAGAGCGCTGACTCTTTATCATTAGGTCTCTCACAGATAGCTCATTTTTTCACATCTCCAAAATGACTACTTATCTGATGAAAACCCGTGATATTTTTCTTATAAATGCTCAAAACATAGGTTGTGGGTGCTCGTTAGAACCGCCTCGATGAGGCGGTTCTAACGAGTACCCACAACCTATGTCTTGGAATAGAAATAAGAAAAATAATGTTTACCCCCGTAAATCCCAGTTTTCTCTATATAAAGTGGGGTTTAGGGGGGGGGGTCTTCATTTCACGGACTGGTTCGCGTGATGCACATTTATGTGTGTTATCATAATGAAGTCATTATTGGATTAAAAAAACGCGCAAAAAAAAAAAAAAAACAAAAAAAAAAAACGCACAACTATGATCCAAAAAGTTCAATTCGTGTACGTATCCCCGTATAGGCAAAAAGATTTTGGTGTTATTTATTTATTTATTTATTAAGTTAGTTAGTTATTTGTTTATTTATTTATTTATTTTCGCCATATTTTCATTTAAATGTTATGGCCACCACAGCTATATGTTCATAATGATGTAGTTCGAATTTAGATACATAGAGATTAATCACCCTTGTAATTAAGATACATGGAATCAATCTTGCAATTCTTGTGGGAAATAATTCCAGCATTTTAAACACAAGGTCGATATGTTTATAATTGCAATTACCTTTGATACAAAAAAAATCCTATTCGAAATGTTCAAAAGTATCTTAACAGATCACCTTTAATACTGTTCAAAAGCGGTCTTAAAGGTCACAATTAAAGGCATTTATTCTTGAACAGTAGGTGCACCGTATGTTCATAATTGTTTTATTGCCCCCTGTGGTGTACTGTCTATAGCAGATCAAAGGCAGCCCTTAATAGGGTGATAAGTAGCTCTTGTTGAATCCCCTGACTGAGGCACTTAAGGGGAAAATAAATAATGTATACTCTAGTCAACAGTTAGTAAATTATTGATTCTCCCAAGGGAGGCCCCTTACCTGTTGAAGACAGAGGACTTCTCTTCAGTCAGCACTTAGGGCTACATAATATTATGTAATGAAATGATAGTCCTCAATAATCAAGAATAAATGCCTTTAAGGATAGACTACACATTGGGACAGTGGTATCTTTAAATGACTCTTCTCAACATTAAAAAGGCACTGACCTATTATGTTAAACATCAAATTAAAGCTTAGAAACTGAAGTCTTATATAAGTTAATTTATATATTGTAAAATGAGCCCCGCCAAGCGAATTTGTGTCTTCGAGCATTCCCTCATGACAAATTTTAACTACGCATGCCCAGCCATTCAGAGGGGCCAGGGATATGGCTTTCTGTCTGAAGGTTCCTCTTGCTGATCCTTTGCTTGTATGAGCGAGCAGCGAAGGTTCTGGCGAGACTGCGCTTATGCACAGGCTCGCCTGAACCTTCGATGCTCGCATAGTAAGACAAAAGCGAGTTTTTACCTTTTTGGATTCATTTTTTTTTTTTTTTTTGTTTACCATTTTCTTGAAAAAGAGCCATTTCACAATTGCATTCTTGTGTCACAGATTTTTTTCTAGCCTTGTTAAAAAGAAGGATTTTTCCATTTTTATTTTCTGGAACGAAATTAATTGGTCAGTCTGAACAAAAATTTAATTTAACCCAAATTAAATGGGATATCAAATTTCTGTGATGCATTTATCAAGTTGTGACTTCAACGAACGTTTGCGCCAAATATTATGCAAGTTGGGCTCTACTTTAAGAAACTGAATCAGTTAAAAGACGGGCACCCACACAGAACTTTCAGTTTCCAGGAAAGCTGAAAAAACGTCTGCTGCCCATTAAAACTATTTCAAAAGAGATTGACTGGGCCTTGCCCAATTTACCAATCAGCGTTCACAAAAAATCATCGGTATTTATCTTGGCTATCAAAATTTTCGTTATCTGCTCATAGACATTTATCGACTTCCGACAGGTAAATGATTGACCATGATGCTTAATGAGTGCAAAATAGCTTCACACATTGTTACAGACATAAATTTATTGAAGATGAACCAAAGGAGTTTTATGGCAATTAACCAAGGTTCTGTATAGTGTTTGATGTATAATATCTATTTTGTTCCAACATTTAAATGGTCTAAACATGCTAATTAGAAACAAAAACAAATCTCTGAGAGTTACAGTTAATCTAAGATTTCTTAAAATTACAACTTAGTAAAAAAGACAGAGTGTCAGGTTTTTGACATAAGATTTGAACTATAGAACGGATTTAGAAAACGTAAACTGAAAATACAGAAAATTTGGATATCATGGCGCTGTCTATCCTTATTGTCCTTATCCAGTCAACACTATTTGAGCCCCGCCAAGCGAATTTGTGTCTTCGAACATTCCGTCATGACAAATTTTAACTGCGCATGCCCAGTCATTCAGAGGGGCCAGGGATATGGCTTTCTGTCTGAAGGTTCCTCTTGATGCACTGCTTGTATGAGCGAGCAGCGAAGGTTCTGGCGAGACTGTGCGGATGCGCAGGCTCGCCTGAACCTTCGCTGCTCGCAAAGGCGATAAGTACCAAAATCGCTTGACGGGGCCCATTTTAGGTCATTTTTTGAGCCGGTCAATTTATCTATCCACACTTTCCCTGGTCAGGCTTATACGTAAGCGGTAAACCAGTACAGTGCACATTCTTTCGCCAGAAACTTACACCTGCCCTTCTTGAATTAATTTCCACTTTTAGCTGGCCTCAATAGTGTAAGTACACTGGGTACTGAAAAGTTTGGTTTGTTGGGTTTTGCTCTGAATTATCATCCAATTTTATTTAAAATGTGGCATGTCGGCAATTGTACACAAGCAAAAATCACGTTGACAAGTCCCCGTAACCCCCAGCTAATAGTTCAAGGAGGTTTACAATATTTCTCTGATTTCTGCTCCAACACATAGGTTGTTGGTACTCGTTAGAACCGCCTCAACGAGGCTGTTCTAACGAGCACCCATAACATATGTTTGCAGTATAAATAAGAAAAATATCACGGATTTTCATCAGAAAAGTAGCCATTTTGGAGATGTGAAAAATGTTGTATTTCGCACGGTTGTGTTGTCGTAATGTAATGAGAGATTCATGCGCCGGAATAAAACAACAAACCCATGTGAGACAATCGTATCTTTTATGCCTCTAAAATGAGTATTTTCTTGTGAATTTGTTTATATTGTTTTTATGATTTTTGCTTTCGTTAGAACTGTCCTCGTTGAGGCGGTTCTATTGAGTACCTGTAATCAATGTTCTGAACGAAAAATACGATAATATTATTAATCAAATAATTTCGATTGGCCCAGTTACAGGTCCGAGGTCTGCTGTATTGGCACGAGGCCGAAGGCCGAGGCCAATACAGCTGACCGAGGACCTGAAACTGGGACAATACGAAATTACTTGATTAATGACAATTTTATTAATTGAAGCAATTAAAAACATGATTTATGATTTTTGAATATTGGTTGACCTTGTGTAATATAGGATAATCAATTAATAACATCTTGTGGATGCCCTTCAGAGCCGCCTCATTTGGGCGGTTCTTGCGGGTACCCACAACCTATGCTCACTGAAGATTTATTGGCGATTTAAAGTGTATTTTTTGTGGCCTTAAAGGAATACATGAGAATACGTTTCAACGAACTGTGTTGCTATCCTGCATATCATTGTATGTGTGTTTATTGTAGATATGCTCATGGGCCATATGGCTTATTGCATTAATAAATTATCTATAAATTATCTATTACACAAGGTCAGCCAATATTCAAAAATCATAAATCATGTTTTTAATTGAGTCAATTAATAAAATTGTCATTAATCAAGTAATTTCGTATTGGCCAAGTTACAGGTCCTCGGTCAGCTGTATTGGCCTCGGCATTCGGCCTCGTGCCAATACAGCAGACCTCGGACCTGTACCTGGGCCAATACGAAATTACTTGATTAATAACATAATACATGTAGTAATAATACGTTTCTCTTTTTGAGGGTTTTCATACGGGCTAATCAAAGTATTTCTCAGTTTGAAGGAAAAGCCTGATACAAATCAAAGGATTGAGTAAAAATATTTATTTCATTTTCTCTACCCGTTAAAGATGACATGATACCACACATGCAATGTTATATAAATGTCTGTGAATTTATTTTCAGTTTTCGCAGGGATGTCATACTGGCTAGTTGGGTATGCTTTTGCATTTGGAGAAGGCAATGGTTTTATCGGTTACTCCTACTTCGCACATTCGGATTTCCCAGAGGAGCTGTATGCCAAATGGTTCTTTCAATACACGTTTGCCGCAGCTGCAGCCACCATAGTGTCCGGGGCTGTGGCAGAGAGATGTGACTTCACAGCTTATATCATATACAGTTCAGTTATTACAGGTATTGTGATACTGGTATTCAGAGCGTTAAGTTTTTAGCTCACCTGGGCCGAAGGCTCCAGGGTAGCTTATAGTATAGTGGGTTCACCGTCGTCCGTCCGTCGTCCGTCCGTCCGTCCACACTTTTGAGCAGCTATATCTCTGCAGCCTGCATGCTGATCTCAATCATTTTTCATCTGTAGCATGCCTCTGGGTGGGCATTGATGACATAAGCTTTTTTTTTTTTTTTTGAAATCGCATGAAAACATTGGTTGCTATGGCAATCACAAGGTCCCATAGACTTACAATGGGAAAATGCTTGTCATCACCTTAGCCTCTTCAGCTTTTATCGGATCTTTCTGAAACTTATATATAAGGTGGCTGGGGATAAAACCTCGGATGGGTTCGAAAACCGGCCAAGTCGGCCCATTTATCATAGAGTTACGTCCCTTTGATTTCTGAAAATGCCGATTTTTGACCTTGGCATCACTGTAGCCCCTTCAGTTTTAATCGGATCTTTCTGGAACTTATATGTGAGGTGGCTGGGGATAAAATCTCGGACGAGTTCGAAAACCGACCAAGTCGGCCCTTTTATCGTAGAGTAACGTCCCTTTGATTGCTGCAAAATGCTGATTTTTGACCTTGTCATCACCGCAGCCTTTTCAGTTTTAATCGAATCTTTCTGAAACTTATATGTAACATGGTTGGGGATAAAATCTCGATTGAGTTCGAAAACCAGCCAAGTTTGTCCATTTATCAGAGAGTAACGTCCCTTTGATTGCTGAAAATGCCGATTTTTGACCTTGTCATCACCTTATCCCTTTCAGTTTTGATCGGATCTTTCTGAAACTTAATTGTAAGGGGACTGGGGATAAAACCTCGGATGAGTTCGAATACCGGTCAAGGTGGCCTATTTATCATAGAGTTAGGTCCCTTTGATTGCTGAAATTGTTGATTTTTGACCTTGTCATCACTGTAGCCCCTTCAGTTTTGATCGGATCTTTCTGAAAGTTATATGTGAGGTGGCTGGGGATAAAACAACGGATGGGTTCGAAAACCGACCAAGTCACCCCATTTACTATATAGTTATGTCCCTTTGATGGCTGGAAATGTCAATTTTTGACCTTGTCATCACAGTACTTCAGTTTTGATCGAATCTTTCTGAAACTTATATGCAATGTGACTGGGGATAAAACCTAGGATGAGTTCGAATACCGGCCAAGTTGGCCAATTTATCATAGATTTACGCCCCTTTGATTGCTGAAAATGCCGATTTTTGACCTTGTCATCACCATAGCCCCTTCAGTTTTGATCGCATCTTTCTTAAACTTATATGAAAGGTGGCTGGGGATTACACCTTGGATGTGTTCAAAAACCGGCCATGTCGCCCCGTTTACTATATAGTTATGTCCCTTTGATGGCTGAAAATGTCGATTTTTGACCTTGTCATCAACGTAGCCCCTTTAGTTTTGATCGGATCTTTCTGAAACTTATATGTAAGGTGACTGGGGATAAAACCTCGGATGAGTTCGAAAACCAGCCAAGTCACCCCATTTACTATATAGTTATGTCTCTTTGATGGCTGAAAATGTTGATTTTTGACCTTGTCATCACCGTAGCCCCTTCAGTTTTGATCGGATCTTTCTGAAACTTATATGTTAGGTGACTGGGCAAAAAACATAGGATGAGTTCGAATACCGGCCAAGTTGGCCCATTTATCATAGATTTACGTCCCTTTGATTGCTGTAAATGCTGATTTTTGACCTTGTCATCACCATAGCCCCTTCAATTTTGATCGGATCTTTCCGAAACTTATATTAGAAGCCTCCGTGGTCGAGTGGTTACGCTACTCGCTTTGTAAACCAGGGGTCGCAGGTTCGATCCCGGGCTTCTCCAGACTTAAGGATGAGTCTTTAAACCGAGGTCCCGTCTCCGTATGACCTTAGCTGTTGGTGGGACGTAATACTGAAACACTCACTCACTCACTCTGAAACTTATATGTATGGTGGCTGGTGATAAAATCTCGGATGAGTTCGAAAACAGGCCAAGTCAGCCCATTTATCACAGAGTTATGTCCCTTTGATTGCTAAAAATGCCAAATTTTGACCTTGTCATCACCATAGCCCCTTCAGTTTTGATCGGATCTTTCTGAAACTTATATGTAAGATGGCTGGGAATAAAATCTTGGATGAGTTTGAATACTGGCCAAGTCGGCACATTTATCATAGAGTTACGTGCTTAAAAATGCCTATTTTCGACCTTGTTAGCACTGCTGCCCCTTCAGTTTTGATCGGATCTTCATGAAACTTTCAAACAAATAAGTCAGGCAGAAAAGCTCGGAGGAGTTTGAAAACTCGTGAGGTTTGCCTATTTGTCACAGAGTAACATCCATTTGATTGCAGCAGTTAATTGCTAATTTTTTAACTTGTCATCACTATAGCCCCATTAGTTTATATCGGATCTTCTTAGCAAGTCAGGAATAAAAGCTTGAATGAGTTTGAAAACTGGTGAGGTCAGCCTATTTATCAAAGAGTTACATTCTACTTGATTTGCAGAAATTGCTTGCCCTGTCATCACCATGTCCTTCCATTAATCCTTCAGTAAAGGTTAGCACTTCCTGAAACTTTGAATCTGTTAGCTCAGGTGGGCGATACAGGACCAGCTTCGCCCTCTTGTTTAACATATTTAACAACCCTCCCGGTGCCGGACATGGACCCGCAACCATGCAGTTCCGGGTCTTGCATAAAGCAGGCGCAACAACAAAGACAAAGAGTCTGTTGTAGTGCCTGCTTCCGGAGACACAGACCCTTTATTTGTGGTCTTTCTTTTTGCACGGTGCGGAATAGTGGGCTTAAAAACGCGATGATTTTGATTTTGAGACTGTAAATTTTCTTTTCTTGGCTGGTGATGTTCCTCGTGAGACATCTTACGGTGTTCATATATCGCAATTTATTCGGTTTGCCAGAGTTTCTATTCGTGTAACTGACTTCAACACTCGAAATAAATTATTAATTGCTAAACTTCTTAAACTCAAAAACTTCGCAAAGCCTTTTTCAAAGTTTTATAGACGCCATTTCGATATAGTTTCGAAATTCAATGTTGAACTTAAATATCTGCAACAAGGCCTATCGGAGCCTGAATTTTATCGTGAAAGAGGCCTTGTTACAACGCATAATGTAGTAATGTAGTAATTTCTTCATTTTGAAATTTTTACTACATTATGCGTTGGCATAGTCGACGCGAAATGAAATAAAATGTCGTTTTTACTTCATTATGCGTCGATACTAAGAGGTTTGAGCAAAATGAAAGAATTATTTCATTTTGCGGCGATGGGTGGCATACTTAATTTTACTTCATTATGCGTCAACAGTTTGTTTGTTTGATTTGAGGTTTAACGTTCCCGTCAAGACTATTTAGGTCATTTTGGAGACATTGCTTCAAATTTTATGGGACTTTTACCCGATATTGAGATGAAATGACATCTCAATCGCTGCCGTCCAATTAAAAGCAATAGGGTTTATATGCATGGATGGGCCGACTCGCAGCAGTTTTCCTGGACAGGCTTAGACCTTCTAAGCAGATTACGAGGACTCATGTACGGGCGGTATCAGCTCTGCGTGGAAGCATCGTGCAGCCCATCTATTTATACCCCCGGCATACGAAGTATGCAAGGGGGTATATAGTTTTTGTCCATTCTGTCTGTCTGTCTGTCTGTCTGTCTGTCTGTCTGTCTGTCTGTCTGTCTGTCTGTCTGTCTGTCTGTCTGCCTGTCTGTCTTTTGTTTGATTTGTTTGATTTGAGGTTTAACGTCCCCGTCAACACTATTTAGGTCATTTTGGAGACGTTGCTTCCAATTTCATGGGACTTTTACCCGACATTGAGATGCCGCCCAATAAACCTTTTTCTTTGTGATTTTGACCTTCAGTGTGCTTTTGTGGAAGACCGTCTTTTGGACTGTTCAACTGTGGTCTTAAAGACCACTTTTGAACCGTCTCAAATGTGGTCTAAATTGTAGGAATTTAACTGTATTGCTTCCTAAGTCTTTTCGAAGACAGCTATGTTCTACCATCATTACTTCATTATGCGTCGATATGGTGCATATCAACGCGAAATGAAATAATTTTTTTACTTCATTTCGCGTCGACTATGCCAACGCATAATGTAGTAAAAAAAATCAAAATGTAGTAATTACTACATTACTACATTATGCGTTGTAACAAGGCCTACATAAATTCAGGAAAATATATTCTTGCAATGATTTCCGTACCGAACATAATTTTGTAAAATCGTTCTTCGATATAAAATTTTGGGTACAAAATAAATGCTATACGATAGACTGCATGCATGGTAGTTAACCCAATCACGGTTGATAACTTGGCTTCTCTCTTTAATTGCACGTGCATTGAACGCTGATCTGAGTCTTCGCTGGGCGCTTTCTTCCGAGGACTCCTTACCGCTTGGCGCGACACATACGTGGCCAGTAGGCACAAGGACACGAATGTTTTCTCATGCTCAAGTGATCTGAGCATGGAGCTTGTCCAGTTCATTAATATTGACGTGCCAGCCATTAATAGCATTTAAACCCGACACTGAGATGACATGACGTAATGTGCGGTCGGTTTCAGAATTGCTTGGAAGCAGCATGTATACCTGTCATTTTTTTCAAGCCCAGATGGGCGTGAGCGCCTTGAAAATAGTACGAGGCATGGTTATTTGAAAAAAAAAAAATGAATATTTATGTTTTGTATTGGAGTCAACGCTATTTGGTCATATCAAGCCGGTCAGTTTACCTATCCAACCTTTCCTGGACAGGCTTATACATTTAGCGGTTAACCAGTACAGTCAACATTCTTTCGCCAGAAACTGACATTTGTCGTTCTTGAATCAGCGGAAGGGAGATAAGGGCCATAGAAAACATTGCGTGATCAAACTCCACGGAAATACAAGTATAAGTACGCGCATACCAGTCAGACGCGCATTCGACAGAGCTACCAAGGTCGGTTCAAGGATATTTATGTTTAATTTGTTTGTTTTTTTTATTTGGGGTTTAACGTCAACACTGTATAGGTCATTTTGGAGACGCTGCTTCCAATTTTGTGGGACTTATATATGACACTGAGGTCGAATTGAGTGTATTGCTATGGATGTACGATAACATGCAGACTAAGAGATTGAAAATTCTTCCGGGAATCTTATTCGCTTTCCACAGCTTCGATTAATAGCAACACAAAATATTTTCACCTAATATAAGTTAAAATGAAAATGATCTCATAATTCGTATCATCTGTCAGCAGCAAATTTTGCGAGAATTGGCTGGTGACAGACGTCTGTCACCAGCCTCTTCCTTAAATATATGTTTGCGAAACAAAAGTTATTCTCATTGATCTTAGTTTTAGATATTTAAAACTTGTTGGCTTTAATTTGACTTATTTGAGTAAGAGGGTGGTAGGGTGAGGCGAAGGTGTTGTGCTTATATCACCCTGGCATCCAAGCGATGCTGACTTAGAGTTGGGCATAGCCTGTTGTCGGTAAGGATAGAGAGGGAATTATGTTATTACTTCTGTTTATTCACTCTCATTCATTTTAATTTTTCTCCCCTGTACCTTTCTTTCATCTCCTCTACTACCTCTTCTTCTCTTACTTTCTCCCCCTCCCCCGTGGTGTAGTGGTTACGCTGCTTGCCTTGTTGTGAATCAGGGGTCGCAGGATCGATCCCGGGCTTCTACAGACTTTCGGATGAGTCTTTAAACCGAGGTCCCGTCTACGTATGACCTTAGCTTTAATGGGACGTAAAACTAAAACACTCACTCATTCCCTTACTGTCTCTGGAACAAAAACAACAAGGTTTGAAGTGTCGTCAAATCCCAATACAGTTAATGCCCTTGTAAACCCCACTTTGTATACTAAAAGGTCGGGGTTACAAACGTATAAGCGCGTGTATTACTTTCTTTATTCCTGTATAAAACAAAGACTGTGAGTACCATTTAGAACTCGTTAGAACCGCCTCAACGAGGAGAAGCAAAAAAAAAAAAAAAATAAAAAAAATCACAAGGTCTTAGGTTTTCCTCTAACCTGGCCCCCCGGCTATTAGTTATAAATTCTAACAAAGATAAAGTACTCCTTGACTATTTTTCTGCCCATAATTAACTCCCTTACCTGACTGAAAGCCAAATAAGTAAGTAAATGAAAGATTTTTAAATGAAAATAAAGCATTGTATATCGACTAAACTATCAGTTAAGTTTTCCAATAAAATGTCAGTTTTGGTCAAATTATGAAGCCTATTTTGCTGAAACTAGCTAGTCAGGCTCAGGAAAAAGACTTGAACACTTCACCATTTTCAGTTCTTTAGTAAATTCTAGGGGATTACCTTTTCAGAACATATTAAGTATCGCAACAGTTGGTGCTAAAGGAATGAGTGGCGACCTCCTCCTTGCCCTTCATCATAGAGTAGATTATACGTTGGTCCTTCGGGTTCATTGATAACAGAACCGAACAAAACGAAGAAAACTTTATTCACTGAAGTCAACAATAGCGTTGTGGTAATTTGAAAATTTTGTAGGGCCACTGTTGGGGCCTAAATGGCCGCAACTAGGCTATTCCATTACGAAAACACGCCTATACCAATACACTGTAACCTTTATCACCGGAAAATGAAAATTTTAAGATAAAAAATTGTGATATTTTTCTTATTTCTGCTCCAAGTATAGATTGTGGGCACTCGTTAGAACCGCCTCATCGAGGCGGTTCTAACGAATACCCACAATCTATATTTTAAAGCAGAAATAAGAAAAATAAAGTTTACCCCTGCAAACATCAGTTTTACTATAAAAAGGTGGGGTTCAAGGGTGTCAAAATTATATAGGCCTGTTTTCGTGATGTGCCCCACTCCCTGAACCCTCCTCCACAAAACAAACAAAACAAAAATGTACATTCTATCATTTTCAGTATTGTAAAGTATCCCATGCTTCCATAGGACTAAATAAATACAGAGATAAAGTATACAACTTTACTGGTTTAACGCTAATGGCACAGGGCATGCAATCAATCATGCAAGTTAACGCTGACAGTACTGTTCATTCATAGTGCTATTGACGCTGCTGCCTACGCGCAAGGGAAAGGGGTAGAACTGAGAAAAGGTTTCTTTGATTTGTCTGTTTATTTTGAGGTTTAACGTCCCCGTCAGCACTGTATAGGTCATTTTGGAGACGTCGCTCCCAATTTTGTGGGACTTTTACCCAACATTGAGATGAAATGTGACATCTCAAGCCCTGTCGCCCAATGAAACCAATAGGGTTTATAAGCATGGACGGTCCTGCTCGCACCGCTTTGTCTGGGCAAGCTTAGATCCTATCAGCAGTTTATCAGTACTCGTGTGCGGTCGGTTTCAGCTCTGCGTGGAAGCATCATGCAGCCCATCAATTTCTTCAAGCCCCGATGGGCGTGGGCCTTAAAGGTTTCTTTGAAACTGCAAATAGGACAATATAACGTGACCTGTGGCTTAACCCTTAGCCTGCTGAAGATCTACACTGTTTGCCATTCATCTGATGAATTTGATCTAATACATTATATCAAGTAAGTTGTTTCGTTAATAGTCTGAAATGGTTTGCAAATTAATTTATTCAGCAGGATAATGGTATAACACTGTTTCAGGATTTATATACCCTGTTGTGACACACTGGACCTGGGCAGATGAAGGCTTCCTGGTGAACGGAGGAACCTATGACATTGATGGAGTAGCTACTGTCATCGGATACCAGGTATAGTTACCATCACGAAAACACATAATATATAATTTTTACTTCCTTAAACCCCACCTCTATATAGTAAAACGGGTTTACAGGGGAAAATATGTTTCATTTATTTCTGCTAAAAAAAAGATTTTGGCAACTTGTAAGAACCGCCTCGTTTGGCGGTTTAACGTGTCCAAACAATCTATGTTTTGACCCGAAAAATAGAACATATCAGATTTTTTTAAGAAAATGTTCTATATTTGGTGGTAAGAATGTCGATATATTTGAATAGGCGTGTTTTCATTATTCATTCCGTTTTAAGACGAACCGATATGAAGACCACACAAATTCAGGCTTAGTTCCCTTATTATTTTATATACGTTATTAAGTCATTCAATTGGACCACTTGTAGACAGTCCTAAACAGTACTTAAGGGAAATGGATACGCCTTCAGGGGAGGCAACTCCTTGAAAAGTATTTTAATCTTTCATGCCACTAAGGATCAACTCTTAAAGGTAACAATTTGCTCCTAGGGAGAAAATTCTTTCCTTTAAGAGTAGACGCCTTTTTCCGCGGGGCAGAGAAAAGCGGACAGCCGGTTCTGAAAGTTGTCTCCCTTTGAAAAATGGCGGAAAATAAACCAATTGTATCCATTCCTCTTTATTAACTTCCAGTGGCTCAAAATGCTCCTGTCTCGAACAGATTGTTCATGGTCCCAAATGTTTTCGAGTCACTGAAGTTTGACAGTACCTTAAAACAATACCACAGCCTTCCATCAGCTTTCCGACACAAAATACAGAATCCGTTCAGGCTTCCTGTGTGAATACATTCACTATTACCATCGTTTAAAACGGAACTCCTGAACTTCAACATTTCTGTACAGTATCTATCGGGGTATCATTTGAGTAAGCATGGGACGTTTGAGGGTAAAATTAACATATAGGCATTGTCGCTTTTCAAAAAGTAGTCCCCATTTTGCCGGCCTCGGTAGCTCAGTCGGGGCGCGTCTGACTGGTGATCAGGAGGACGCGGGTTCGATACTACCGGGGTCGGCAACATTCTTTCGTGGAGATTGATAATGAAATCTTTTCTACGGTTATTCTCTCCTTTCCGCTGACTCAAGAAGGGCAGTTATCAGTTTCTGGCGAAAGAATGTGCACTCTACTTGTTAACTACTTACGTAAAAGCCTGCCAAGGAAAAGTGTGGATAGGTAAACTGACCGGCTCAAAAATGACCTAAATAGCGTTGACTGGGCCGCTGAACGCCAATACATACAAACAAACAAACAAAGTCCTCATTTTGTAACGGCGGTGTAGTTTTATATGCATTTATCTGCATGTTTTAATCATCCTCCATTGTTCTAGGATTTTGCCGGAAGTGGAGTTGTCCACATGATGGGTGGTTTGGCCGCCTTTGTGGGAGCATGGGCCTTGGGTCCTCGGATAGGACGATTTGATAAAGAAACACACTCGCCACAGGACATAAAAGGACACTCTGTTCCTGTAAGTACATTTTTGCGGACATAATGGTTTCAGAAAATAGTATATTATTTCCTTTGGTCGTCCTTCTTGATGGCAAACACGAACTAAATATAGTGAACAGTTAATCACTAGAACTCCGCTGGCTCGATCACCATGGCTGATACGAGCTCGCGTTTCAGTTCCATAACTACAGATGACAATATATATTTATGTTGTTTGTATTCATAAGAATCACCTCGATATATCACCTCGATGGGGTTATTCTTATGTTTTTAATAGGGCTGGCGAATCAGATCTGAAAAGAAAACCAATTATCAGTCCTGTCATTGTGATTAATGATCGATGAGTAATCACTGCTTTTGCTTTTCTGTTTAAGAATGACTCTCACCATATGTTATGCTTTACTGTATGTTTTCGGACGTACAGGCGTGAGCAAATAGTGTAAACCTAAAATGAGATACCGCAGACGTCTTCAGGGTCTAAACTATCTGCCAATCATTGCTTTGTCAGACACAACATCGGGTATTAAATTTCACTAATTAAATAATCGATTACTTGCAAACCAGTAACGATAATCCTTTATGTGTAATTTATCGACCGATTAATCGATTATCCGATCAATCATGCTAGCCTGCCTATTCTATTAGTAATAATAATATACTTTATAGAAGGTAACACATTAAGTAAACTAGTACTAATATTCCACGTGGCCGTCCTTTCTGCAACTTCCTGGGTAGAAAACCAGTTCTAAGCAATGTGGATAAAGTCTCTTGCTCAAGGAAACAACACTTGGCGCTCGCGGGGATTGAACCGGCTACACCTCAATCTCAAATCCGATGCTTAACCGCTGCACCACTGCGCTCCCCACATACACACTTACATCCTACGTTTTAGAAGATCATGTAAACAATTTATTAAACTAGTTGAAGAAAGGGTTAAAATGCTCGGCAAAGCCTCGCATTTTTTCCCTTTTCCTCAACTCGTTTAATAAATTCAATAATACATGAACACTGATGTAAGATCCTCTATAAAGATATTCCCCAATCATCCCATAAAACTGGTGTCATGCTTAACCCTCAGTGACTCATACTTACCTTTCCTGGAAATTTCTATTGTCCAAAACGTATTCGAATCATTGAAGGTCGAATGTATTTAAAAACAACATTGCAGACCCGAACCCGACCCGCATCCGATCGAACACGAAACTTTCATTCCGACGAAGCTTTCATCCTACGTTCAGCATGTATTTAAAAAATCTTGTCTTTAAGAGACTGTTAGCTGTCAACACAGACTTTAACCTTTGTATGCGTAAGCTTTATATAGATAGTCCCACGCACTGTAGATTGCCAGCTTTGTAAAACAGACAGCATTGAGTCATTTAAATTATTTTGGAGAGCACAACAGACTTGACATTTCATGAATATCGCCTGGAAGACAAATCACACCAAATGCCAAACTTTGTGCTCATTGGAAAAAGAGGAAAAAAAGGTGTTTGAAAATGTCAGCTGCTACGGTATCTCTTGTGGTAAGTTGCATTTAAGTCTAACAACTATTTGTCCCAAATTGTCAGAGATTTTAAATTTATGTTACAAAATTATAGTTATTTCAGTTTCAACCATAAAACCTAATACTTTCAACACGATAAACGCTCGTTGTTGGGATTCAGCATGATTGTGAGAAAAATATTAGCCCTTACAGCGGTACTTTCAATTTTTCCTATATTTTAAAGATAAATAATGCCTTGAATATGCGAATTGCTTGTTGGGCAAACGATTCGCATTAAAAAAACTGGCCGTCTGCTTTAGAATGTTCTTTAACGATTGAAGGCCTATAAGTGTTGGTCAGTACGTCACGATAACAAGTCCGTGAAACGAAGATCCCTCTAAACCCCTCTTTATATAGAGAAAATTGGGGTTTACAGGGGTATACATTATTCGCCTTATTTTTGCTCAAATACATAGATTGTGGGTGCTCGTTAGAACCGCCTCATTGAGGCGGTTCTAACGAGCACCCACAATCTATGTTGAAAGCAGAAATAAGAAAGATGCTGTCATTTTTACCCAAAATTTGTCATTTCTGACACCATGTTGGACGCCATTATTTCACACGGACATGTTTTCCCAATGCTTAGTTCTGTATATTTGCCGGATATGCTGGTATTGAACATTATCTGTTACAGCTTGCTTCCCTTGGTGGATTCATCCTTGTGTTTGGCTTCTTCGCCTTCAATGGTTCCTCCCAAGGGAGTATTTCTGCTCCGGGTGATGGCGCTGCTGTTTCAACTGCCGTAAAGAATACTGTGATGTCGGCTTGTGGTGGTGCTTTTACGACACTGCTGATGAACAAAACTAAGTATTTCGGAGATGGGAAGTGGAGCTACCTAATAACACTAAACGGGTGCTTAACTGGCATGGTAAGATAAAATTCACCGTGTGCTTCCACTATAATTGATTAATTCCTGTAACCAAATTGAGAGACAGAAAGAATTTTTCTTGTGATAGTGTCGGGGAATAAGTGACCATGCAGTTTTAGCTGTCCAAGCCAAAATGCCGTTAAAGGGAATCATATTTATTTTCAATTCCATTTAAAGAAATATTGACAACTAGTTATCCAAAAAAAGTCTCGATTTAAGATAAAAAAAAGCGTTACATGTTTCTGACATACAAACGACTTCTACGAAAATATCAGGTGGTAACTAGATTTTTAAAGTTCGTGCAGACCAGGCCTCATACTGACCACGCTTTTCCATGCCTGAAAAGGCCCGGTTTTGCAGCCTCAACCCTCACCATGCTGAACAAGACACAACTATTATCTTTGCCAACAGTGTAGATCCAGATCAGATGGCTTCTGAAGAAGCCATCTGATCAGGATCTACACTGTTTATAATGCAGTTTGTGAAAATATCAAGTAATTTGGTTGACTAAAAGTCAGGAATGGGTGTGGGTTAATAAATTTATTCAGCAGGATAAGGGTTAAATAGTTTTTTAAACAGACTACATGCACAAAAATCAAAATCTAAAAGCCTGAAATCAAGAAAAAATCAAAATCTAAAAGCCTGAAATCCTGCAAATGCCTGAAAAATATGAGGCCTGGCAGACACAAAATTACATCGACTTGTTACCCCATTACGAAAACACGCCTATACAAATACATTGTAAATTTTATCACCGAAAAATGTCAGTTTTCAGATGAAAATTGTGATATTTTCTGCTCAAAGGATAGATTGTGGATACTCGTTAGAACCGCGTCGGCGAGGCGAGAAATAAGAAAAGTAAGATATACCCCTGCAAACCCAAGTTTTCCTGTATAAAAGTGGGGTTTTAGGGGGTCAAATTAATATAGGCGTGTTTTAATGATGCTTTCATTCCTGAATGTCTGAAGTAGACTCTGCCATCTTTGAATCTGGTCGCGTCCATTCTTACAAAAATTGGGTTTTATTTATAATCTTAAACAGGTTGGCAAGCAATGTTGAACCTGAAAAGGCTGTCTGATTTGGATGTTCACCACGGTTTAAAGCTTTGAATGGTTTAACATCGTCACGAAAACATGCCTTTATAATTTTGATCCCATTAAACACCATTTTATATGTAAAACCGGGTTTTACAGGGTATACAGTATTTTTCTTGCCTCTGCTCAAAAACATAAATTGTTGGTACTCTTCAGAACCGCCTCGCAGAGGCGGTTAAAGAGTACCCACAGTCTACGTTTTGAGCAGAAATATGAAAAATATCAGAATTTTTTTTTTCTGATTTTTTTTTCAGTTTTTGGTAGAAAAATGTTCAATATATTTTAATAGGAGTGTTTTCTTAATGTTATGAAAGACCCCTATTGTCTTACAGGTGGCTGTATGTGCTGGCTGCAATCAGTACCATTCCTACATGGCCTGTATAGTTGGAGTACTGGGTGGGGGTGCGTACATGTTGACAACCTGGATAGTACTATTTAAACTAAAGGTGGATGACCCTCTTGACGCCACTGCAGGTAAAACTGATAAATAAATGTCGGTAAAATGCATATACGAGTATGCTTAGCGTCCATAATGGAACAGTTAATACCCAGCAGACACATGACGTAATTGACGTAGGTCCAACGTCATGACTTTTATGCAACGTCACATCTTCGTCGGTGCAACGTCCTGACGTTGCACCGACGTTAATTTGACGTTTCCCTTGCGACCTGTGCCTGCTGGGTACCCAGATGAGCCGCCACAAAACCCGACATCGTATCAGGGCCTACACTGTTTATGCAAAGTACTGGAAAATTTGTAAACTTTCAACCTGACCATTTGCTGGTCACGTTTGTGATAAATACCGTTTACTCATGAGCAGACTCTGAAAAATTCTTTAACACTGCGTGCTGATTATTTTTACAGCAGACGACATTGTGGAATATGTTTTTGTGTGTTTCAATTTGTCATTTAGGGGACATGAATGCAGGCTAGCTTAAAATAGGCTGCTGGTTTACTAAAGGTGGCTACAAGTTTGCTTCATCACGAAAACACACCAATATATTTTTGACCCCCATAAACCCACTTTTATATAGTAAAACTGAGGTTTACAGGGGTATACATTATTTTTTATTTCTACTCAGAAATATAGATTGTAGATACTCGTTAAGATAATAAATGTTACAACTATAATAAACCGGCCCCGATAGCTCAGTTGGTAGAGTGTCCGCTCCGGGGAACGGGAGGTCTCGGGTTCGATCCCGGGCCGCGACATACCAAAGTCGTTAAAAATGGTACTTGCTGCTCCTCGTTTGGCACTCAGATTTACGGGGTAGAGCTAGGACTGGTCGATCCAGTGTCAGGATAATGTGACTGGGTGTGGTATCATGTAATGTGTCTGGGACATGATACTTCAGTGAGGCAGCACTATAAACGTGAGCATTGAGCTCCCTGTCGCAACCAGACACCGTCGTGATATGACTGAAAAATTGTTGAAAGCGACGTTAAACCCGAATTCACACACACACACACACACACACATACAACTATAATAATATGAATATGAATATAGATATTGAAATGAGTATGGTTAAAAGTTTTAATAATTAGAAGAAGAAGAAGAAGAAGAAGAAGAGAGAGAGAGAGAGAGAGAGGGAGAGAGAGAGAGAGAGAGAGAGAGGTGGGCTGGTGGGGGAAAGAAGGCACAAGCTTATCGTGAACCAGGCCAGCGAGAAGAAACTTTGCTACAGAAGCATTCGCAAATAGTTTTTATAGTTCGTACGTCAAAATCGCTGGATTTCCAGTATAAACTTCAGGACATTTTCAAATATTATTTTATTTGGCTCTAGAGCTAGTGTCAAGTCACCGTGCTGTAAAGATGTCAAGTTCGGTTTTGAAACAAAGTGATAGAGTTATGGAGTATATTGCGTTGGGGCTTGATATTTATGACAATGGAAGGAGAAGTTTTGAGCATCTTCTACACTACCACAACTAAGGGATTTTCAGTAATGTGATTCATGAAAAGAACTGCAGTTTGTGCGCAAGCGGGTATGAAGAATATGAGCTTATCTGCTGCTTGTGTAAAAATGTCGGACCCATGTTTAATCTTTATTTAAGTAGTTTCTGAAAGAACTTTATATATTGTACTGGTGAACACTTTCTAGCTTCTAACAGTGGATGTTAAGTACTGAGTTGTTCTTGTGTTAAAGGTTCTGATATTGCTAGAGTTACGTAGGTTGTAACGGGAAATATTACTAATGGGTTCTAGCACGGGAATGTTCATTGTACGGACTTGCTCCTTGATCTAAGAGCCAGATCAGCCAGTGCATTCTCCCCGTGCACACGCGCTTACCCTACCCCAACCATAGCTATACGGTCTGCTGCTAATACATTGTTTTTGCATGCATGTTTTTCAGTACATTTTGGAGGTGGTGTAATTGGAGTGCTAGCTGTACCTTTCTTCTCAAAAGAATTTGGCATCATCTACAATTGGGACAGAGCCTCTGGTCTAGTAAGTAGGTCCACGGGAATATTGTACCGAATATTGTATAAGGGCGGCGAAGACTCGGATCAGAATGCGTACATGTTCAGGCTAATCTGAAGCTTCGTTGGGAGTACATGGCCGGATAAAATTATTAGCTGTTACAAGAAGCACTGAAAAATTAACCCTTTTTGTACCAAATGCAATCTTCATCTTTATATACAGCAGGAGTCCATTTTAAATTTTAGGGGTGCCAGGTTGTGTTTTCTTCAAAATTTATTAGAAAAATGGCTGATTTTTTTCAAACAGTGTAGGCGCGTTTGCCAATTACCCCTTTCGGGTTTCCCGCATGCAATGGGTTAATCTCCAAAGAAGGGCAGGATGTAGCCAACGTTTCGAACATTCACACAGGCGTCTTTATAGCATAAGTATATTAGCCTCTAAAATACAGTCAATTTCATTTGGAGCAATGTAAGATGATTTAGGTAATAACAAACCATATGATGCTTCGGACTTTTTGAAATTATTTTTTTTGTTCAAGCAGAATCTGAAGAACTGGAGATGTATACTTGTATATGAAATGTCGCATGTGTTATCTAGAAATTTAAATCATTTTAGTTTAACACACATTTGCGTTTAAAACCATTGGCTTGAAATAGTACATAAAGCCGCGTAGATTTTAGAAGCAGTCTTACAATGTTTGTAAGTTTGTATGGCCCAGTCAACACTATTTTAGGTCATTTTGAGCCGGGCAATTTACCTGTCCACACTTTTCCTGGGCAGGCTTATACGTAAGCGGTTAACCAGTAGGGTGCAAATTATTTCGCCAGAAATTGATAACTGCCCTTCTTGAATCAGCGGAAGGGGAGTAAGGCAAATGGGACTGACCTCAGGATATCTTTATAATATCTTATAATATAAAGGTATGTTGTGTGTACTCGCTCCCATTGTAATGGATTTGTTTGTTTGTTTGTTTGTTTGTTTGATGTGAGGTTTGAATATGTTCTAGAAAGGCTTGTCCTTTGGGATCATTGATTCCATTGTTGAAATTTTGAAAATATTTGAGGGTCACTGATGAGGCCTAATTGGCCAAAACTAGCTAGTCTGGTCCAGAAACATGCACTCTTCATATTTTCCAGTTCTCTGGTGTATTCCTTGCTTCCAAAGGCTAACCCTTTCTAGAACATATTTAACGCCACTACAGCTGGTGTCTGGGAATGTGTGGCGGCCGTAAAAAGTCTCCCTGCCCTACATCATAGTGTAGTCTATATTTTCTTGTTCTTTGGGATCATTAATTCCATTGTTGAATTTTGAAAATATTTGAGGGTCACTGATTAGGCCTAATTGGCCGAAACTAGCTAGTCTGGCCCAGCAAACATGTACACTCGATGTTTTCCAGTCTTGTGGTGTATTCCTTGCTTCCAAAGGACAACCCTTTCTAGAACATATTGTTTGCTGAGTATCTGTATTTTTATGAAATGGAATTCGAAACGTACACTCCAGCTGTCTAGATGATGTGCAAGTTCAAAGTGCAGCGGCATATCTGAATTCACGAAGGTAGCTTTGGCACTAAAAAGTGGCTATTTTTAAAAGAGGGTTCCTAAAAAGTTTACTGGTTGTGGTATACATTTCGGTCTATTATTTTGCATGTGACTGACTGTGCATGGCATTTCATTTTAAAGATTTTATATAAAAATACAATATTTTATAGTGCCTAAATTATGAGTGAGATGGGAACCAGTCTAGCCTGCTATCTTATAAATGAGTGTTGCATAAATCAGATTTTGCAGCTATGCACGGCGCGCGACATAACAAGATGTTTCTTCAAAATAGAAGTGAAGGCAATGATCAGTAAACGATACTATTAACCCACAGCTCCCATCAGAGACACCAAAGGGAAAGAAATACAAACAATAGACCCCAGTGGAAAAATCAACAACGGAAAGCCAAAAGGACGGTTACTTTCCCACAAAATGGCCAACCGGCTATCTAAAACAATTTAATATAAGCGATACAACCACTCAAAGATAAACCATAACATAAATAAACCGCGACAGAAGAACCGCATTGGAACGGTCAGTGAAACGAGTTCCCACTGTGGGGCGGGGGGGGGCTTAAATCGATTTTACGTGGCCACAATCCTCGCCCTTACTTCCGTCGTGATTTATACAAATAAGTTGTTTAGTCCGCAGGAAGGCCTCCTAACTCATTAGTGCAACATCTCCGTTTACACAAAAAATCAAACAACCACGGTGAGGACTCGACAGCAAGAAACCACTGAAATGCTTGAGCAAAAAGAAAACCAATGGTTAGACTCCGATGGGCCCGACCAGATATAGAGCACTAGGCATCAACCAACATTACATAGAATTAGGTTCTCTATAATTCTCAGTAAGCCTTTACGCTGGAACCGTCATAGATTCTGAGGCCTGACCCACCGGTGTGCAATGAAAGAAGGAAACAAAGTTGTCAACCGTGATTGGGTTAACTACCGTGCATGCAGTCTGTCGTATAACATTTATGTTGTACCCAATCTTTTTATATCGAAGAATGAATTTACGAAATTGGGTGCTGAAGTCATTGCGGTTATATATTTTTCTGAATTTATATTCTAAGTCACCATAAAATTCAGGTTCCGATAGACCTTGTAACAGAAGAGATTTAAGTCCAATATTGAATAGAATGACGTTTTTAAAATTTTGAAAAGGCTTTGCGTAGTTTATGGTACCGATAACCCTGAAAAAAATTCGAACCCGAAAAAAAATCGGCTTTGTCTTTGGTCGGGCCCCTCGGAGTCTATCTGTGACAGAGGTAAGGGCGAGGATTATGACCATGCAAAATCGATTTAAGCCCCCCAGTGGAATTCTTTCCACTGACCGTTCCAAGGCGGTTCTTCTGTGGCGGTTTATTTATGTTGTTGTTTGTTACTTACTGTGTGTATCACTATTTTGGATGGCCATTTTGGCCATTTTGTGGGAAAGCAACTGTCCTTATGGCCTTCCTTTGTTTAGGTTTCCATTATGGTCTGGTCGCTTCATGTTTGTGTTTCTTTCCCTTTGGTGTCTTTGATGGGTGGAGTAAGTTAATTGTATCGAATCCTGATCTTTGTTTTACTTCTACTTTTCATTATAGATAGAGCATTAAACAAAACTAACCTTAGCGGCCGTGCAGTTTCAGATTTTCATAGTTAGGCGTCCAGATTAAAAACTTGAAGAATCCACTTCAGGGCTGGGTTGAAAGGTTTAACCATATACGCCTAGCGGTTCTGTTTTTGGACATGTACATACATTTTCGCAAACCTGACACAAATATAATTGGAGACGGACCACTGCAAACTTATTAGGTGGGAGATTCCATTGTCATATCTGGGTTTGATATTGTCATATTAAGTTCTGTGGTGCATTCCTTGCTTCCAAAGGCAACCCATTTATAGTAAATATTATACTCCAAACCAAAATGAAAGAAACTTCATGTATACAGTCTCACCGATCATGCACTCCATAGAACACACGCCTGACAATTTTCTATTATTACTTTACACCAAATCTTATTATTATTTTTTTTTCGCTCTTCATAATTTAAAAGTTTTTCTTCTTCTTTGTTTTCCAGCATCTGGCATGGCAAGTAGCCGGGCTTGTGACAATTTTTGGATGGACAGCGATTCTTTGCTTCATTATGTTCTTTTCCATGAAGAAAGCTAGAATTCTGAGAGTGTCGTTTGAATTAGAAATGAAAGGTAACTATCCGTATAGAACTAATCATAACTGGTAGGCAGCAGTTTCAGCCGAAGGTTCACAACGTGAGTTTGTAGTATACAGTAAAATTTCTTTCTTAAGACCACCTAAAATTAAGACTTAATCTGCTTTTAAAAGCTTATTGAGAAGGTTTCAGTTATCCTTTCTTTGTGTTTTCTACATAAAGAGAAGGTGGTCTTAATACAGGAATTTTACTGTATATGGGCTTGGTCCGTCATCCCTCGTCCTCACTTTCAAATAAGAATATCGCAGAGACCAATCTTCGTGAAATTTTATCTGCATCATTGTTGGGGTGAAGGATTGGCTGCTCAATGTTTTAGGCAGGTTCGACAAAAAGTCTGGTTTCCATGGTAAGAGCTCCACTGACTAATAACGGTGAAAAGTTTGTCTGCTCAATGCCGTGTTTACATTTTATCAGAATTTCATAAAACCTACATATAATTACATGCACAAACGATCGCGTTTGAAATGGAGACAGATTGGAATATCTCATACATTGAAGAAATTGTCCATAGATTCGTAATGGGGCAACTGTTGTCCGATTAATAACTTTATCTTTATTTAAAATTGATCGAACATGTTAATAACCAGGACAGACTCATAGTACTAGACAGACTCGTATAGTTTCTGGAGTATTGGGCAATTTTTTGTTAGAATTTGATGCCCTTGTGCGCTATTAAAGCCTGCATTTGATCTTATCCGCTCATCTAAGCTTGAGGCGACCATGTTGGTCATAGTTGTAGATGCATTCGTCGTACGTCGTCTACACTTTCAAACAAGAATATAAGCCGAGTGAGTTATTCTCGATCAATAGTTCTGTACAGCATTGATGGAGATGGCTTACGTTTTTTTCGCAGATTCGATCAAAACTTGTTTACCTGGCATGTGTGCATTATGGTCTGGACATCGTATAGTTGCTCTGTATATTTTCAAATAAGTGGATGGTTTCAAAAACACCTATAATTTGAAAGTTGTGTATTCTTGATTCATTTATTTCCTCAAGGCTTGCTTTCGTGCAATCAAGGTAGTACTGTTTATTAAGTTTATGAAACTTCGATATTGAAGATATGTCATCAGCGCCCGGTAGCTCAGTTGGTGGAGCACTTACCTTGTAAGCAAGAGGTCGTCGGTTCGAGTCCGATTCTTGTCGCATGTTTTCGCCTTCATATCTTAAAGATTTATGTATTTACCTATAAGGATACTTCTGAGCAAACACAGTAAGACTTGTCTCAGATCAGCATGTGCATGTGCGCAGCCTGATCAGAGTCTTTGTTTGCTGAGTGTATGAGCATCTGGATTATCCAAAGAGACTTGCCATGCTGGGTAGGTATACTAGCTGATCTGACTCATCTCAGTTCAGGTTTTGTCACGCTCTGACTTGATTATCATTTAACCCTTATCCCGCTGAATAATTAATTTACCCACACCCATTTCTGACTTTGAACCAATCAGATCATTTGATGTTATTTATTCCTATAAAATTCCTACAAATGCACATACTAAATAGGAAACAGTGTAGACCCTGATCAGATGGCTTCTGATCTGGATCTACACTGTTTGCCAAAGTAGGGGGTTAACGTGATCAGTGGGATAAGGGTTAATGGACATTGGAGTGACCACCATTTAGCTATACATTAACTCGTTTTAGGACTGAAAAATCTGATACTAATTCAATATACATGATGTACAGTGAAATTACGCTATTAAGACCACCTAAAATAAAGACTAATTCTGCTTAAAAAGCTTATTAATAAGGGTGCAGTTACTCTGTCTCCGTGTTTTCTGCATACAATATCCTCTGGTCACGGTCCACCCTTGGGACTGATCAAAGATGGTCTTTAAGACCACTTTTGAACAGTTCCAAAGGTGGTCTTAATATAGGAATTTTACTGTATTTTTGTCGTTGATGTTGCATTGTGTTGAGCATTTACGTCCCCGCCAAGACTATTTAGGTCATTCTGAAGACATTGGTTCCAACGTTTTGGGACCAGCTGAAATGACATGTGAAGTCCTACCGCCTAAACAAACCGATAGGTTTTATATGCAGGTACGGTTCGACTCACGCCACTTTGCCTGGGCAGGCTTAGACCTCCTTAGCGGTTTACCAGTACTCATGTACACTGCATGGAAGCGCCATGCAGCCGAGTCTATTTATCCAAGTCCCGATGGGCGGTGGTCAAAAGATTCAATAGTAAAACCTAACGAGACAGAATGTTTCCATTCACTGCACAACTGCATATAACTTGACGAGCAACCAATGCTGGCACTCAACGTTGAATCATTGATTCAACATCGAGTCAACGTTCTGTTTCTGTGGGATGTATTGCCCAGGATATGAAGTTCCATGTTTAACCCTTTTTGTGCCAATTGAAATCTTCCTCCTTATATATAGCTGGAGTTCATTTCAAAATTTAGGGGTGTCAGGTTGTGGTTTCTTCAAAATCCATTTGGAAAACGGTTGAACATTTTTGCAAACAGCGTAGGCTCTGATCAGATGCCGCGTTCTGCGGCGTCTGATCTTGGCCTACACTGTTTGCCAGGGTACCCGTTTCCGGTACAAAATGTGTTACATTACATTTATGCTGATTCATTGTAGGACTGGATATTCCAAAACATGGAGAGGCAGCTTACCCCGCCGAGGCGTATGGTCATGGTTGGGGTGAGAAAGGGGACAGTTTAGCAGGGCTAGTAAAACAAGCAGTGGAGACGACAACTGCTTTCACAAACAAAGGTTTGTACAACATGATACCTCTACAACTCCCAAAACTTTAAGATTACAATTAAATTCTGCTATTAAGACCGCCTAGAATTTAGACTAATTCTTCTTTAAAATCATATTTAAAAGTTTCAGTTTTCCGTCTTTTTATGGCAGCACCCAGTATCCTAGTCTAATGAGAGACCACCTTTGGGACTGTTCAAAAGTGGTATAAAGACCACTTTTGAACAGTCACAAAGGTGGTCTTAATATAGGAATTTTACTGTTTTTTTTTTCCTAAACCTGAGAAATGGATTCTCTGATGTATATTCTTTAACGCACTTCAATATCTGCAGACGACATTTTGGAATATTTTCCTTATCTTCCCCACAAAACAGGATTTGACATTTTAGGCAAATTGTTTCCTGCGGAGACAATTTGCATGGAATGTTAAGTTCTGTTTTTAGGGTAAAATAAGAAAAACAGCAACATTTTGTCGTCTGCTGATTTAGCACAGAAAGTGGTAAAATGTTTGCGCAGCCAAAACATAGGGCACAACTCACGACTTTTGACATGAAGCCACTCCAAGGTCTTTTCTACGTGTCTGCATACAGTAAAAGCTCTGACACACTGCGCATGCTCGCCTTAGCTTTTGCTGGTGGCTTAGGCGATAAGTACCTTTTTCTCGGGTGTTGGCTGGTTTGAAACTTGCAACCCAGTTCTGATAGATATGCGTTTGTTTAAATACCAAGTCAATTAGGAACAACATTAAATATACATGTTCTTGGTGGTAAGTAAGTGTGTATATACTGTTGTCAAAGGATAAGTAGTTAGTGACGTCAGAGTACAGCACGATAGGTAAGACAGGTTATAGATTTACCATTATTATTTTTCGTTACCAAACAAATTATAGCGTACTAAGCCTGCCCAGGCAAAGCGGTGCGATTCCATGCTTATAAATCCTATTGGTTTCATTGGGCGGCAGGGACCGAGATGTCATTTCATCTCAATGTCGGGTAAAAGTCCCACAAAATTGGAAGCAACGTCTCTAAAATGACCTTTACAGTGTTGACGGGGACTTGAAACCTCAAATCAAACAAACAAGTAAATACCGTTATAAGAATTATTACCAAAGCGTCGTTACCTACAATGCTTAGTAGCAAAAACATTCGCTGACGTCACATTCTTCATATCCTCCATCTACTGTATTATGTGGAACATCTCTTCTTTACTGTGCATAGGTGTCAACTAAAATGCACGGTGTTTTTCATTTGTGTGCGCTTTAAGGGGAATGCGAACACCTTCAGGGTAGGCAACTCTTTCAAAAGTATTCTTTTCTCCCATGTAAATAGGGGTCAACTCTTAAAGGAAATAATTTGCTCCTGAGGAGCAAATTCTTTCCTTTAAGAGTTTACCTCAACTCTTAAAGGAAATAATTTGCTCCTGAGGAGCAAATTCTTTCCTTTAAGAGTTTACCTCTTCTTCAGTGGGGTAGGGCTTATAGAAAAACGAAAGGAAGTGTCGAAAGTTGTCTCCCTTTGAAAAAAGGCGGAAAAAATGCTAGGTGTTCCCATTTCCCTTACATGCATTCATTTCATTTACTGAGGCGTTTAGCTCACTATGCGAGTTTACAGTCAAGTCCGACCAATGCCATCCATCCGAACTTCTAACCTTGATGAACCTCCAGTAGATTCTCTCAATAAAATTCGAATTTCTAAACATTCATTGTGGCGTAGTTGTACAGTGGTCTTGGCTTTAGTTCCGTTTTTAGCTCGCCAGAATATACCATTGCTGACCTCAATCTGTCTTAATCGGGATTAGATAAAAATGTACCAAATGCAACCCGTAGAAACATAAACACTAGCAGTTATTGTTTAGACGTCTTTATTGGCTTCTTATTGTGCCTCCACTTAACTAAACGGATAAACATGGCTCGTATAGTTATAACTGGATGGATCAAATTTATCTCAAACCCAAACCTATAACAGCAAATCTTCCGCCTCGCTCTGGTGCGGATCAGTTCATATGTTTTAAATGTTTGTTTTCACACTTGAAGCGTAAATATTGGTATTTTTATTGAAACTGACCATATTTGAAAATTAGAAATATAAAAACTATATATCTCCGTTATCAGAATATGTTGTTCATGAAACTTTCAGAATTATATGCATTTATTTGCGTTTTTCAAGGACTGGAGGAGTCTATACTGAGTTAACAGATAACAACATGTCAGCCTATTGGCAATAAGTTGCGTCCTCATTTTTTTTCCATAGCAAAGGGTGTGTCGCCTAGAGCGAAAATTTATAAGCTTACACGGCTGTATGTCTGTGCATGCTCTTTGTAGTCTTCGCTCGTATATGCCAAACTGTACATTTTAGGGTGTGCATGCACATTTGTCTTCAGAACAGCAAATACCGAAAGCACCTTAATAAGCTTATAGTGCGTTTAGTCAGTTCATCAAACAACAATCCTCGGAAATAGAAGTGAAGGCATGCGTTACGCGTACGGTGAAATACAAGTGCGTCATGCAGCGGCTCTTTTTGACGACTTTGGAGTTTGCTTCAATTAAACATGCCTAAAGTTCGCATTTGGAGCATTAATATTGAAACACAATATAAGTTCCTTATTAAAAAGTTAGCACTTTGTCCCACTTCATCATAGACAAACGATTATCGTACGTACATGTATATGCGTTTGTGTGCGCTTATTACAGCGTTTGCGCTAATTATGGTGCATCTGGTATTTAGTAGTATGTTTATGTAGTTATGCTGACTTTGTAAATGTTGAGTATTAGAAACAAAAAATGTAGTTTGCACGTCCACGGGTGAAGTTATTATTGAAAATATATTTCAATAGCCGTGTTCTCTTTTCAGTTTTACATTTAAATGAAGGAAATTATTTTCAAAAAGGTTGCGCTATGAGTTTGGCACTTTACTTATCTGTTCAGGAAATGTCTGAATTCGACAATTGCATTTTAAAAATACATTGACAGTGTTAAATGATTTAATTGGGCAGTTTGGATATTTTATGTTGTTAATCAAGCGAGTTCTCATCGGCCCAGTTGGACGAGTCCTTAAACCGAGGTCCCGTCTCCGTGTGACCTTAGCTGTTGGTGGGACGTAAAACTCAAATACTCACTCACTCAAGGTCAGTCGGGTGCGCAACTGATTAGAGGTCAGGAGATCGCGAATTCACTACCTGCAAGCCATATCTGCAACTTTCTTCCGTGAAGATTATTTTAAAATCTTTCGTTCCGTCATTCTTTACCTTTCGCTGATTCAAGAAGGACACTTGTCAATTTCTGGCGAAAGAATGTGCGAATGTGCTGCTCAACTGCTTACGTACATGTATGAACTTTTCCAGAAAAAGTGTGGTTAGGTAAACTGGCCGCTCGACAAAACTTTAATAGCATTGACTTGGACACTACAAAACAAACAAACAAACAAAGCACTTTATCACATGTGAATTTTCGGCTGTGATAGGAAAAATGATTTTACATCGAGACGGATGTTTCTGTAATCACATTTAATCGTTAAAAGGCGAAGAACAACTCCATCTGAATATGTTTTCTCTTTATGTCGACTGTTGCAACTTCTTGTAAAGTTCCAATATAGGTAAACAGTTTGGACCCCAATCAGACTTCTGGAGGAAACTTAGAGGAGCAGTCTGGATCCACAGTGTTAGCAATAATGACTGTGTAAGTAACCAGCAGACAAATGATAAACGAGTATTACATTTAATATGAATTGGCGAACGGAGAAAGAAACGAATTCAGACATTCCAAGAAAGGATGGCTATCTGTGATTAGGATTTATATTAATAATATGGTGGAGGTGTTGGGTTGTGGGGTGTGGTGGAGGTATCGTGTATTAATCAGCGTTCAGCTGCGACTGACATTACCCGTTTGTGCTTTAATGCAGTTCTGCTCATTTATAAGCTAGGGATTTAAGCAGTTTTGCAATTTTACTGCTTTATTTTAAAGAATCTCAATAAAAACTTAGAGTCCCACCTTTCGCCATTGGATCTTTTCTTTTTTCTAAGCGTTATGGCATTTCTCTGAAGCTGGTAGTTAGTGCCGTGTAGTCTATATATTTATTTCCCTTGGGATAAGTCAATCCGTAATAGTATTTTTGAAACTGGACCTCTCCTCAACATGTGATGATTTAAACAGTTCGGGTAACTGCATTCCCGCTTATAAAGTCTCAGCAAAACAGAAAATTCTATCAATAAAGCATTCTCTGCTTGTTTCCAACTGCACCTTAGCAGCTTCATTGCATTAGACGGTGTTCCATTTTTTCTCATTTTCCTCTACTGCTCTCTCTCTTTTCATCTCTCCGTTTCATCTCTCCCTTTCTCTAGGTAACGAGGCAAAAAGATGCAAAGCAACCTTCGAAAGTTTTACGATATACTGTTGGAAACTTGACGCCATGGATACACCTTCAGGGGAGGCAACTCTTGCAAAAGTATTGCAAAAGTACTTTTGTCTCCCATGCCAATCGGGATCAACTCTTAAAGGAAAAAAACGCACCCGAGGAGCAAATTCTTTCCTTTAAGAGTAGACCCCTCTTTCACGGGAATAGCCAATTGAAAAGCAAACAGGAAGTCCTGAAAGTTGTCTCCCTTTGAATAATGGCGGAAAAATCTGAATGTGTTCCGACTCGCCTTAATGTCGTTTTTCATTGGCTGACATTTAGATTAACGTAGCTCAGTGCCCTTGCCCCATTCTACAGATAAAAAAGATGGCTGTGTTTCTGCTTACACGGCCGACCCTGCAATTTTATTGCCATCCAGAGAAAAAATAAAAAAAGACTTTCTTACCTACCGACCATAATATTTTCTTGAACTTGTGATAGAAATTCATAAAACTGTCAAAATATTTACACCCATACTTGAAACCCTGTTCTGTTGCTATCTTCGTTATTGGAATGTTTCCAGGGAATATAGTCAAAATTCAGCCGTTTTAATAGTTTTTGCTTTTTGCCCATCGAGTAAAATGTTGGCAAAAACCGACCCGTAACTTTTTTTTGTATGCTTGACACATGTAAATCGGTGGATTTCCCGTCGGAGATACCGTTTCTCGACTCCGCTAAACCATATTTTCAACCGCAAAACCGCTAATATAGCCCTTCGAACAATTTCAGTACAGTTGTCTCCTGATTATACCCTGATATGGTAGACTTGATAAACAACATTAGCAGCATGGTGATTGCAGTTATTTTCAAACAGCATGTCAGTGGAAGGAGTTCTTCAGTTGTTTGTTAATTGAAACGTTTCCATTAAGATAACGTATGGCGCCCACATCCATCGGTGCTGGGAGAAATAGATTGGGCCATGGTGCTTACGCGCAGAGCTGTAACCCGGCGACCTAAACTTGAGAACTGGTAAACCACTAAGAAGGTCGAAGCCTGCCCAAGAAGAAGGAAAAGTGGTGCGAGTCGGACCGCTCCCTAAGCCCAATCCGTTTCTTTTGGCAGTAGAGCTTGAGCTGTCATTTCGTCTCAATGTCGGCAAAAAGTCACACAAAATCGGAATCAACTTCTCTAGAAACACCTTAATAGGGTTGCCGGGGACGCAAAACCTCACACTTTCAGTTATCTTATTGCTCCAAAACTACAAAAATGTGATCATATAATTTTGACCCCATTACACACCACTTTTATATAGTAAAACTGTGGTATACAGGGGTATGCATTATTTTTCTGATTTCTTTTCAAAATCATATATTGCGAGTACTCGTTGGAACCCCCTCGCTGGGGGCGGTCTAACGAGTTCCCAAAATCTATGTCTGGAGCAGAAATAATAAGAAATAAAGGCACTGTCTTTTGAGCAAACACACTCATTAACACCCCTTAGGTAGTTAATGGTGGTGTAGAACATCAAAATATCGACTGTAGTAGCTCATTGGTTTACCGGGGATGTGTAGCATCAGAGGCAAGTGGACTATTAGTGCACTTGCCTCTAATGCTACACACCCCCGGCTCGATTCCCGGCAGCGACAATCAGGTTTGGTATCCGAACATGTTCCATTATCATCATTTGTAGGGGCAAATGCCACAATGTGCACCGTCCTTCGGATCGGGATGTTAACTGGAGGCCTCATGTGCAGAAAGAATCACACCCTCTGCAGATTGAAGATCCTTACCGTATTGTCATAATTACCGCGTATATGCGTTTGTCCTGCAAATCTCAAGTGTATGTACACCTTCATGTAATAGTCGAATGTGACCTAACGCAGTAAGGATAGATAGATAGATTAATAGTAAGATAGATAGATAGATAGATAGATAGTCAGATAGATAGATAGATAGATAGATAGATAGATATAGATAGATAGATAGATAGATAGATAGATAGATAGATAGATAGATAGATAGATAGATAGATAGATAGATAGATAGATAGCTTTTCTGTGACCGAAATAGAAGTGGAGGCAATGATCAGGAATCGATACAGTCAACCCACAGCTCCCATCAGAGACACCAAAGGGAAAGAAACACAAACATGAAACAACAGATGTTGCACTGATGAGTTAAGAGGCCTTCATGCGGGCTGAACAAATTATTTGTCTAAATCGCGACGGAAGTAAGGGCGAGGATTGTGGCCACGTAAAATCGATTTAAGCCCCCCGGTGGAAATCTTCCACTGACCGTTCCAAGGCGGCTCTTCTGTGGCGATTTATTTATGTTGTTGTTTGTTACTTACTGTGTCTTTTAATTTTGGATGGCCATGTGGCCATTTTGTGGGAAAGTAACTGTCCATATGGCCTTCCTTTGTTTAGGTTTCCATTATGGTCTGGTCGCTTAATGTTTGTATTTCTTTCCCTTTGGTGTCTTTTATGGATGGAGTAAGTTAATTGTATCAATTCCTGACCTTTGTTTTACTTCTACTAATGGAAACACCATAGGACAGTTACTTTCCCACAAAATGGCCAATAGGCTATCCAAAATAAAATATTGTTAGCGACACAAACACCCAAAGACAAACCATAACAAAAATAAACCGCGACAGAAGAACCGCCTTGGAACGGTCAGCGGAAACGAATTCCACTTTGGGGCTTAAATCGATTTTACTTGGCCACAAACTACGCGCTTCCTTCCGTCCCAATTTCGACAAATAATTTGTTCAGTCCGCATAAAGGTCTCCTAACTCATCAGTGCAACATCTCCGTGAACAAAACTAATCAAACAATCACAGAGATGAAACAACGGTGAGGACTCGACAGCAAGAAACCACTGAAATGCGGGAGCAAAAGAAAACCAACAGTTAGACTCCGATGGGACCGATCAGAGATAGAGCATCAAGTACCAACCAGCATTACCTTGAATTAGATATCGCTAATTCTCAATAAATATGTTCTAGAAAGGGTTATGCTTAGAAGCAAAGGAATTCACCACAGAACTGAAAAATATGAAGTGTAAATGTTTTCTGGGCCAGACTAGCTAGTTTCGGCCATTTAGACCTCATCAGTGACCCTCAAGTATGTTCAAAATTCTACAATGCAATCAATGATCCCAAAGGACAAGAAAATGAAAACTACACTATGATGTAGGGCAGGGAAACTTTTAACGGCCGCCACACATTCCAAGTCAACAGCTGTAGTGACGTTAAATATGTTCTAGAAAGGGTTACGCTTTGGAAGCAAGGAATTCACCACAGAACTGGAAAATATGAAGTGTACATGTTTTCTGGGCCAGACTAGCTAGTTTCGGTAATTAAGGCCTCAATAGTGACCCTCAAGTATTTTCAAAATTCTACAATGGAATCAATGATCCTAAAGGACAAGAAAATATAAACTACACTATGATGTAGGGCAGGGAGACTTTTTACGGCCGCCTTTACGCTGGAACCGTCATAGAATCTGAGACATGACCCACCGGCGTGCAATAAAAGACGGAAGCAAAGTAGAAGTAAAACAAAGATCAGGAATCGATACAATTAACTTACTCCACCCATCAAAGACACCAAAGGGAAATAAACACAAACATTAAGGGACCAGACCATAATGGAAACCTAAACAAAGGAAGGCCATAAGGACAGTTACTTTCTCACAAAATGGCCATATGGCCATCCAAAATAAAAAGACACAGTAAGTAACAGCAGAAACGAATTCCACTGGGGGGGGGGGGGGGGGGGGGCTTAAATCGATTTTACGTGGCCACAATCCTCGCCCTTACTTCCGTCGCGATTTAGACAAATAATTTGTTTAGTCCGCATGAAGGCCTCCTAACTCATCAGTGCAACATCTCCGTGAACAAAAATAATCAAAGCACCACAGAGGTGAGACAACGGTGAGGACTCGACAGCAAGAAACCACTGAAATGCTGGAGCAAAAGATAAACAACAGTTAGACTCCGATGGGCCCGACCAGAGACAGAGCATCAGGCACCAACCAACATTACCTTGAATTAGATCTCTCTAATTCTCAATAAGCCTTTACGTTGGAACCATCATAGAATCTGAGGCCTGGCCCACCGGCGTGCAATTAAAGAGGGAAGCAAAGTTGCCAACCGTGATACGGTTAACTACCATGCATGCAGTCTGTCGTATAATATCCATGTTGTACCCAATCTTTTTATATCGAAGAATGATTTTACGAAATTGGGTGCTATAGTCATTGCGGTTATATATTTTTTCTGAATTGTCAACCGTGATTGGGTAAACTACAATGTATGCAGTCTGTCGTATAACATTTTTATGTTGTACCCATTTTTTATACCGAAGAATAATTTTACGAAATCGGGAGCTGAAGTCATTGCGTTTATATATTTTTCTGAATTTATATACTAAGTCACCATAAAATTCGGGTTCCGATAGACCTTGTTGCAGATGAAATTAAAGTCCAATATTGAATTTTGAAATTAAATCAGAATGACGTCTATAAAATTTTGAAAAGGCTTTGCGTAGTTTACGGTACTGATAACCCTGATTAAGATGTTTAGCCTTTAACAATTTATTACGAGTGTTGAAGACAGTTACATGACTATACACTCTGGCAAATCGAATTAATTGCGATATATAAACGCCTTAGGATGGCGCACGGGGAACATCATCCGAAAAAGGAAAATTTATAATCTCAAAATCAAAATCATCGCGTTTATCATAAATCTTGCACGAAACAAACCCTTCTACAATAGATAGATGTAAATCCAAATACGGGGCCTCGGTATCAGAAGAATTTGCTTTATTTAACTGAAGTTCGGTGGGGGGGGGGGGGGGGTAAATTTGACTGATCAAACCATCGAAATAGGTATTGTCAATATTTAATAAATCATCCAAATATCTAGAAGTGGAGCTAAAAGCTTCAATGATTTCAGACTGGTTTTCAGCAGAAAGGGACATCATGAAGTCTCTCTCATAACAAAACAAAATCAAATTAGCCACAGGTGGTGCGCAATTAGTACCCATCGGAATACCAACAACTTGTCTGAATACCTTAGTTCCAGATCTTATGTAAATATTGTGTCAAGTAGAAAGGTGAGAGCTTCCCACACTTTCTGACATGACCATAAAGTATAATTTTTATGCTCTTCAGAAGTAAAAAAAAAGCATTTTTTAAATTACATGCAAGATAGAGGGTGTCCTACCTATGAAATGTCCATTCAATTAAATAATTAAGTTTTTTTATAAGATTATGAGGAAGTGTAGTGTAAAGGGTGGAAAAATCATAAGTAGACAGACTGGAAGCACGAAAACGCCTGGATTTCAATTTATTTAAAACTTCATTAGAATTTTTTATAGACCAAAACAGATTTCTACCTGATCTTTCGAAGACTTTGTCGCAATATTTTATCACATGTTTTTGATGGCAGTCAAACACAAAGTTAATAATTTGGAGAGTTCAGCGGTGGTACAAGAGCTTGAATTTGCAATAAACCGTGCTTTGTATGGTCTTTTATGAAGTTTTGGTAACAAATATATCGCAGGAAGCTTGTCTTTGCCTTCTGTAACACAGACAGCAGACTTGGTGGCTGAATGACAAATGTGAAATGACAAAGTCCAAGACTTCACATCAGGAATAGATGAATGAAAATCAAAAATGAGTTCCTTTAAGAGCAATGAAAACATTCATAAGAAAGACTATGGGCCATACTACGTAGTTTCGGCTAATAAAGCCTCATCAGTGACCCTGTGATGATCCGGCAAAGAAAGCCAGAGAAAACATACTGCAATTTTGCAAAGTTCGAATAGGCAGTCGATACAAAGACTGATATAAATCAAATTGGGGTCTAAAATAAAAAAACCTGTCTTGAATATGAGTTTAAACCAATAATTTATTTCTGATTTCTCAGAATATTCACGCTGATCTCAAAGGACCAAAAGTAAAATATAAACTACACTATGGTTGATGTACGGGGAGACGTTTTACGGCCGCCACACAGCACAACACCAGCTGCACAGATAGACACCGTCGCTCTTGAATTTAACGTGTTTGACAAAGTTCCACATGGATAGCTTGTGCACTGTCAAGCTCAGACATGACAGAATATAAACCACTTACAGTAAATCCAGAGCTTCTTGACCAACAGGGGCTAACCTGACCTGATCAAAGGCCTGATTACCACCATTGTCCCAGCTGTATCCGCTGTCCCTCAAAGTGCTATGCTCAGACCTTTGTTGTTCTGCCCATGCATAGATGACCTGCCAGAGAAAGTCAGCTCTGGAGTTCATCTCTTTGCTAATATCACAAGATCTCAAGCATGTCTGATACTGCAGCACTTCAGAGGGATCTTGACAGACTACAGCAAAGCTTTTAACGGTTTCCAGACTGACAAAATCGTTTCGATCCAACGAAATGTAAGACAGACAGGGTAACAAAACGGAGAAACCTGGCCGGAAATTTGGAGCAACTTACATGTTCAAGATACATAGCCATTAGCTGTCAATCTTTAAGACTTGAAACTACCTGGGCGTCCTTTATTTCAGAAACATGTCATGGGAATTCCATTTTGAGGCAACTGTAAAAAAGGCAACAGCAGCCTGGCGTTTCTCTGGAAGCAAGATAACCAGTTTGTCTGAAGATGTTAAAGCATAATGGTAGAGAGCCCGATTAGACTTATACTGGATATTGTCACATCAGTGTGAGGCCCATATATAGTATCCAGCAACTCGAGACGGTTCAACGGCGAACAGCCCGATTTGTCAGAGGTGACTACCACACAACCAGCATTACCTCCCGAGGGATACAATACATTGGCCCGCAAACTCACCAGCATTGACTGAGCATTATCTATCTCTGGGCTAAGTGGACATCCATGCTTGCAGAGTTTCCGACCCGAAAGCAGCGAACAGTAGAGTATACTCCCTGGGATATATGGACCGACATCTTCTGTCAGCTCTCCTTCATCGACAAATGCTTCGGTAACTCATTGGTCCAGGAGCGATGCTGGGTTTTACCGGCCAACCATTTCGGCTCAGTGCGGTACATGTCAGTCCATTTAAAGGCGTAACATAGTTTCGAAACTTCCCGCGATCAAACTTCAGCGTATGATGGAACTGTTTTCGAAAAGAGCATTTTAAAAATTCTTTCGACTTTCTTTTTTTTTGTTTTGTTTTGGATGTGAATACCATTCTCTTGTAAAGATGGTGGATTATTGCGAGAAACTGAACGAGATTCCAGGCGAGATTTCGGTGTCTAAGCATGATGTGCCAGCCTCTCTACAGTTAACCAAACACTTTATGTGTTTGCTATAAAATGAATCAGATTTTTTATCTGAAATTTTATTTTATTTTTTTATTTTATTTCTTTTTTTGGCGGTAATTGTTTCCAATATATTTGAATAGGCGTGTTTTCGTAATAAAATTTCAAAAGCTGCTGCAAACATATAGATATAGATGCCAGTAAGTAAAAGGTCCGGGGCTCTAATAAGTACCTACAATCTATATTTTGTGCAAAATAAAAGAAAAAAATATTACCCGTAAAATACAAATGAAGATGGCCAGGAAGTTAAACAATTACATAAAACAGCCTTGTTAGGGCCCCGCAAATTTATTTGCGGGTGCCCTATAGTAATAACCCTGTCTGTCCGTCTGTACATCCACAATTTTTATGTATTTTCTAAATAACTTACAAACCGTCAGACGCATCAACTTCAAACTTTAAATATAAGGCCACAATATCATTACACAATTTCATGGCAAGTTACGTAACTCTAGCTACAATACTATGGGAGTTACGCCCTTTGAAAAACTTAAAAATGTCCACATTTTTCATGTTTTTTTTTCTTAATGACTTACAAACCGTCAAACCTATCGACTTCAAACTTAAAATATATTGTCTCATTATCATTGCACAATTTTATGGCAAGTATTACGTAACTGTAGCTTCAATACTCTCAGAGTTGTGGTCCTTTGAAAAACTTAAAATTCAGCTTTTTCGTCCTTTTTTCATTTTTATTTTAAAACCGCTATAGATATTCAAATGAAACTTCCAATAGTTAGTGACAGTTGCCCTATAGTAATGCCATGTCTGTCTGTCTGTCCGTCCATCCATCCGTCCATCTGTCTGTCCATCTGACCGTCTGTTCATCAACATTTTTCATGTTTTTTTTTTCTTTATAACTTACAAACCTTCAAACGCATCATTTTCAGCCTTTAAACGTAAGATCACAACAGCATTAAACAATTTCATGGCAATTTTCTTAACTCTAGCTTTCACAGAGATTTATTGTCTTTTGAAAAACAAAAAGATCAGCCTTTTTTGTCTTTTGTTTTCATCTTAATTTCGAAAACCAATATAGATATCCAAATGAATATGAAGCTGAAGTTATTGACAGTTGCCATATAGCAATGCCCTTTTTTATTCATAACTTACAAACCGTCAAATGCATCAACTTCAAACTTTAGATATAAGGTCACAATATCATTACACAATTACGTGGCTAGTTACGTAACTCTAGCTACAATACTCTAAGAGTTATGGCCCTTTGAAAAAAATCCAACTCCTCTGATGGCACTGCCGGGGCCCTAGTCAGTTTCACTGAAAGCTCTAGTTTGTTTTGGGGTTTAACGCCCCATCAAAATTATTGAGATTTAGATCCTTTTCGAGACGTTTCCGATTTCACGGAACCTTTACCCGACATCGAGATTAAATGACATCTCAAGCCCTGCCGACCGATGAAACCAAAAGGGTTTATATGCAGCGACGGCCCAACATGCACCAGTTTGCCTGGGTAGGCATAGACCTTCTAAGCGGTTTACCAGTACTCATATGCGAGGTCGGATTCAGCTCTGCGTGGAAGCACCATGCAGCCCAATCTTTTTCTCCAAGCCCGATGTGCGGTAAAACAGCCTTCCAATGACACGATTAGAAAGACAAACAAAATATAACGTATAAATAAATATAACACAGAGAACTCTCGGCATAACGAAAGTATTTGTTCCAATAGAGGACCTTTCATGAGTGTCCATGTATTATTGAATTTATTATTACAGTTTAGAAATGTTTGTTTGTATTGGATATTAACGGCCCAGTCAACACTATTTAGGTCATTTTTAGCCGGTCAGTTTACCTATCCACACTTTTCCTCGGCAGGTTTAAAAGTAAGCGGTTAACCAGTACAGTGTACATATTTTCGCCAGAAACTGACAGCTGTCCTTCTTGAATCAGCACAAGGGATCTCCACGAAAGAATGTTGCAGACCCCGGCAGGTATCGATCCCGCGTCCTCCTGATCATCAGTCAGACGCGCATCCGACTGAGCTACCGAGGTCGGCTCCCAATACATGTAACCTGATGATATCATAGAAAGCTTTGTATGTGTCTTTCTATATATTTTTTACAGATGTAAAAGTTGCGATACCAGTGAAACCAGGAGAAAGCCCAGAACTTGACGCTTTACAGAAGGGTGGCTCAATGTCATCAATGGCATCTTCAAATGATACCACGTTAACGAAATTTTGAAGTCGCATGTGATTATGTACATCCATTTCGAGTTCCACTGTGGAGAGACAAATCATACCTCAATCCATTCTTACGAAAATTTATACATGTATATAATATAAAATAAACCTGGTCAAAGGTACTTACGGATATATGTTGCATTATGAATAAGAGAGCCGGCTCCTACATCAAGACTTTAAAAGTGGTGCGCGCGTATATCTATAACCTCCTAGAAGTCACACTCGCTTCATTAGGCAGAACCGAGAGTGGTGCTATAAAACACACTATGCACACAACAAAAAATTATGTAGCGCATGCTTGGTTGTCCACGAATTCAACCAACGGTCATTTATCCAGTGCTAAACGCGCTCCTCCTTTAAGTTCAGACCCCTTATTCAGAATACAATGTAGTTAATTTCGTTAATTATCAAAGGCGTATCTACTTCCCTTAAGATTACACGTCATAGTGCATGTTTTAAGATTTATGTTTGTTTTGTGTGTTTGTTTGTTTGTCTGTGTGTAGCTTTACGGCCAAGTCAGCTTCAAAACATATATTGTTGCTAATCGTTAGAACCGCTTTGACGAGAAGCTGCAATCTATATTTGAAATAGAGGATCTTACACGAGTGCTCATGTATTATTGAACCTATTATACGAGTTGAGGAAAAGGGATAAACACTCATTCTCAAATGAATTGGGATATTGCAGTCGCCGTATATTTTCTGAAATCAAGCAGTCATTTTTAACCAATGCATACGTTTATATGACAGAACAACAGGTCCCAAAGATATCATGATAAACCTCCTATAGAAAAGTACCTTTTCAGGGAAAATGAGCCACGGGAAAACCCGGTTTTGTAATGTTCGAGACTGTCGCTTTTCGAATTCTTTTTGTTTGCGCACTTACAAATTTGCAAATACACAAGAAAGGAAAGGGTTAGGTGGTTCCCATAAATTTTACATATTCTGGGTAGGCAAATAACTACCAAAAGCAGGACCACGTGGAGTCTTACTAAGTATTTGCCCCCGATTATGGCTGTCGCCGAAATTTAATTAAGCATTGTAATGTACGAGACGACGTTTTTCTTCTTGATATTTCAAAACAACGTTTTGGTTTTTATACACGGAAACGTGACCAAATGGAGATTCTATATTATATTAAGCATACAAGGTCGTTTGGTGTAACCTGTACAATACGAAATGAAAAATAAATGCCATACAAAAATGTGCATGGATTTGTTGCAAAAATGCATGTAATGTTCGCGATCATTATACCAGGCTAATTACGTATGTATCGACAAAAAATGGTAGATTGAATTAAACTCCCGCAATGTATGACTAACACAAATACATCATCTGGAACGAAAATAATATTTTGATGTTGAAATTCCCTCATTTCCCGTGGTTTGTAATGTTCGAGACCGGTAATGTTCAATACCGAAAATTGTTAGTCTAACAGCTTGATCACATTGCTCTCACGTGGCACAGTTTTCCGTTACCCGATTACGCAGTAGAAAGTATCTGCAGACGACATGGTTGCCTTTTCCGGTGTTTGATGGGTGAGGGAGTCGGCAGACAATACCACAGTTAAGGGAAATCAGAAGTCATATTTTGTTTTTAAATACCTGCATAGAAACTTTTCATCTTTTTTCCAATATTATTTGTCACAATTAATATTGTTCAATTAAGAATTTGCCATCAAAATCATTATTAATGAACAACATTTGCACGCTTACAAGATTACTATTCTATTGCAATAAGCAGTGGATGTATGCGATGAAATGTCCGCTACATTTGGTATCGAACATGACAGGTTTGCTATGTTGACCGTCCAGGGATAAAACTGCAAATAAATGAACTATTTTGAATTGTGCAACCTTAGTTGTGTAGAATGAACACGTTTAGTGGTATACATGTTTGCTACATTTCTACCAAAAGCTGCAAACGGTAACAATGTTGATTTCAAATTTATTACTTATTTTCGATTTTGGATTTGAGTCCCGTAGCATATAATCTTCACCCAAATTTTATTTGCCAGAATGAATAGTTTCAATATAAAATGTGCAATGTTAAGAAGGCACTTCGACTCTCCAATTTGTATTTAATATTGTATATTTTGAATGTTAAAAAGCATTGCAAGTGCAGTTTGTGTTACTAAAATTATTGTATCGAACATTACAAATTGTATAGAACATCCCCACCTAAAATAAATATGTATATTTAGAGTATGCTGGTTTACTCTTGATTATGTTAACTAGATACAACAAATACAATATCAGATTCCTTTTCAATTTTACAGGTAGAAATGGTAAAATGGCATAGCATGTCCCTTTACCGTGTATGGTAATGTCCGAGACCATCATAGCTGCCATTTACAGACATGCATCTGTTTACATTTCTGAAAACTTATTTACAAACTTCACAAAACGTGTTACTTTCTTCAAGCTGGTAGACAAAATTGGTTACGCTTTGAAGATTTTTGTACAGAAAAATATTACTCTGGAATGCACTGTAATGTTCGATACTGTATTATCGCGGTTGCATCATTAATTTTAGATTCTTGATTGTTGAGAACATAAGGCCATGCAGTTGCTGTGTGTTTATATGTGATAGATATGGCTTTTAATGTTTCGGCTGCCTAAAGAAAGCAGTTTATCTGTCAGGAGAGCATTTTTATGCATAAAAGTATATACCGAGGATTTTCTGCGTAATAGCGACACCATGTTTTAAAAACATATGACTGAACATGCACTGTTACATTAGTTAGATCCAAAACATGAATGGAAATGACACTAACAGCTATATTGTCAGTTATTCACCTTAGTAAACTACTTGACTTATAGAAACAAAATCACTGTAATGTCCGCGACTTTTTACATATAATTCAAATAAACTTATTGCTTATGTTGATCGTTTATCTAAAGTAATATTACTTGTGTTCCTTATTTACCACTCAGTACCTGTTCAAATGCAATAGTCGTAAGTGATCTAGCTCTTATGTGCTTCTCTAAAAACAAAATGAAAGTTGTATGTTTTCCAAAAAACTATTTCTTTTTCTGTATTCTCTAACCAACCCTGAATTTTATTCAAAATGTATATTCATTTCTTTACCATATATACGACCATATGTTCAATTTTGTCCCCGCTTAATAACCCGGTCGTAAGTTTCTGTCATTGCGAGCTGCGGTCTTTTGATTTTTGTGATGTTATAGAAGGGGGTAATGAAAAAGTAGATTGTAGCGTACGTTTCTCACAATCAAAATTTATCAAAATACCGACATATTTCTAGCTGTTGGGGTGAAATAACTTTTCATTTCTTGATCAAGGAATTTTAACTGAGTATAGGTACATGTTAATACTTTATTTTGAACATATCGCTGACTGAATCTAAGAAACTTTATAATTTGACTTTTTATACGGCTAAAATCCCAATTCATTTGAGAATGAGTGAACACGCGATATTTCACCGATCATTTATCCCTTTTCCTCAATGAGTTTAATAAATTTAATAATACACGAACATGAATGCAAGATTCTATATACTATATGACAGTTAAAACGTATTTTATTCAGGATTGTTTTACAAAATTGTCAATAATTCGCAATTTGTAAACGCCGTGCATGTACATGTAACTTAAAGGGGCGTTGCGTATTTAATCCACTAGTGGATTATCGAATTTATTACATTGCGTTATTACATTCTAAGACGTGACGTCATATGATAAAGATAAATAAGAAATAAGTATACCATAAATGTTTATCAGACAAAAGCACATTATATATACAGTGAAGATACCATAAACCTATGGTTGTTATCCTAGAACAGTGAAATAAAGATATTAAGGTAAACTAAAAGTAATACATTTTTTTTTTGTAAAAACATATGTAAAAGTTTTCATTTTTTCTTTTTCTTAATTTGTGCTTTCTACACCAATAAGACCATTTTTTGAACAGTCCCATAGGTAGTCTTGATATAGGATTTTCCCTTTAGAGAGGAGTGGAGTTTATTTTTTAAGAACTGTTCGCGGTTTTTAGTTTGTATTTTAACGACCGAGTCAACACTATTTGGGTCATGTCGAGTCGATCAGTTTACGTATTCATACTTCCATTAGGACAGTACACATTATTTTGCCGGAGACTTAAAGCTATCCCCTCTCTAATGTGCGGAAGGGAGATAATGAACATAAAAATATTTCATGATCGATCTCCACGAAAAAATATTGCTGAGCTAGCGGAGGTCGGACACTGGACATCCTTATCACAAGTCAGACGCATATTTGACTGAGTCACTCATCACGAAAACACGGCTACATGGCTATATAATTCTGATCCCCTACAATCCCACTTTTATAAATTATAGCAACACTGGGGTTTACAGGGGCGAATCTTATTTTTCTTATTTCTGTTCTTAAATATAGATTGTGGGTACTCCTTAGAACCGCCTAATCCTCAATCTATATTTTGAGCAAAAATAACTAAAATATCACAGTTTGTATCGGAAAATTTTTATTTTTATTCGGCGGTAAATTTTACAATGTATTAGTATAGGCGTTTTTTCGTAAGGTGAAACCAGAGTCAAAGGCTATTTGGGAAGACTGTTCTCGGTTACCAGTTAATTAAACATTGTTTTTGCTGTACTCATTTCTTTTGAAAAAAAAACCTGTAACGGTATGTACGTACATAAACACCTATACAAATATGCCATCGCGGCTGGCTTTGTACAAGGAGACTCTACCACGTACCAGTTACTTAATACGTTTTAGATGTGCGAAGTTGTCGATGGCGGTCATCGTTTGCGATATCAGAAAACTGGCACAAATGGCTGCCTTAAAAGTTACATGGAATCGGATGGTCAGCGGATATTCTACGTTTCTACGTTGATTTCTATGCTAATTAGCGAAGCCATGATAAATAAATAAATAAATAAATAAAAACATTTGACTGCTTTTAATTCATTCGGTACCATATTTCATTGTTTCCTGTCATTATCCCACCTGGAGCAGTTCCAGGTTAGCTGATGCCGTGGTCTGTTGTCCGTCGTCAGTCCATCGTTAATTTTTCGCATGTTCAACCTCTCCTCCGATGCCATAAGTTAAATTGAGCTTATACTTGCTAGAACGCACTGGAGCAAATTGCTAAAATGGTCCAGCTCCGATATCCAAGCTGGCCACCATGGCAACCAAAAGGTCCCAAAGACATATAATGTGGAAAATTTTATCCGGGAGATAGCGACTTTATTTTTTTGATTAGATCCTAAATAAAATCGTAAATAATGAGGCCAACCATAAACTCTTGGACAAGTTGGCTTTTGGACAGATTGTACTAAGAGTTACTTGCCCTTTAGTCCACCGTACATAATCGAGAAAAAACTTGTCCGAGCGACAGCGGTTTTATTTTTGATGGAATCCTCATCAAACATTTAGACAATGAGGACAGCTATATAATCTCGGTCGGGTTCGACTTTGAGACCGATTGGATATATCACTTGAGACTTACCTGGCTTTAAGCCCCAAATTGACTTATAACGTGGGAAATTGTTGTCCGATCGATAGTGACTTCATTTTTCAATAGAATTTTCAAACGAGGACAGGCAAAATTTTCGTATAAGTTCTATTTTGGCCCAGTTTCGACTACTGGCATGAGACTACCAGCCCTTATGAGCCCCATAGCCTTAGGATAATAGCGGTTTACTTCATCAAACTTGCAGGTTATGAAAACAACCATATATTATTGGACGTCTGATTTTTGGGGCAGATTGGACTATTCACATTAAAGTTACTTACCGGATAAATAACGGGGAAAATGATATGTGGGTGATAGTGACTTCTTTTTTGATCCATTCTATATCATGGGGACATGCAGCATAGCGACCAAAAGTTAGATTGGGCTGTAATTTACGGGAGGCATCACTGTGACATGGAGATTCAGAATCGCTAAACTCTTGCATTCTGATATCAAAGGTGCACAAATAATCACCTCCCACTGAATCCAAAGTCGAATTGAGCTGTATGAAAACTTAATCAGGGGCATTAAGACAACATGCAGATTCACAATTGTTTAAAAAGCAATCTGATTTGATAGTCAAGATGGCCATTATGGCACAGTGTCATTATGATCAGGCCCATCCAGCTGAGCGATTTCTGGCCAACCTGGCCCTCTACAGAATCTTTCGTTCTAACATGACATTGGGAAAACACGCCTATACTAATACATTGTAAGCTTTACCTCCGAAAAATCGATTTTTATATGAAAAATTGTGATATTTTTCTTATTTCTGCTCAAAATATAGATTGCGGATACTCGTTAGTACCGCCTTATTGAGCGGTTCTAACGAGTACCTACAATCTATATTTTAGAGCAGAAATAAGAAAACATAAGGTTTACCCCCGTAAACCCCAGTTTTACTATATAAAAGTGGGATTAAAGGGGGTAAAAATTATAAAGGCGTGATTTCGTGATGACGTAAACGTTTACCCACTGAGCACCATGATCAACATCGTGGGTGCAGAAGGGCACGATCGTTTGATGACGCCGCATGTGTGTACTTCTGACGACGTCCCCTACAAAAGAAGTCTTGAAAACATTGGAACAATGTACAAGATGTCGTGAAAAAGCTTTATCATATGACTTCGCGTCTGAGTGTGTAATAACGTCATTTATTACATTTTCAGTAGTGATTTACTGAGATTTCTCAGTGAATTAAAATCTATAGTGTGAATTATTTCATTTCGAACGTTTTGACGTCATAATTGCTAGGCGACGTTGGTGACGTCGCTCGTAACAACAATAACAATAGTTGACGTTTGGTGAAAAATCTGATAAAAAAAAAAAAAATAGACTTCAATTTTTGTGTCGATTTGACGTTTTTGAGAAAAGACCTGCAACACGAAGATAAAGTATGATTTTCTTGATAATACAGTTCTACTTTCATGACATTATTGCATCTGTATTTAAAGCACAAGATGATTTTTGTATTGAAATGATAACAAGATGGCGAATGATTTTCAAACTAAACCACACCCCCTCAAATTCATGCCCTTACTGAAACTATATAGGTTGGAAATCAGAACGGTTGAATTTGAAAATGCAAAGGTAAAACATGAATGGAAATGTAATAAACAGTTTTTTTTTTGTTTGTTTTTTGTTTTGATTGATTGCGGAGAAATAATTCACTCGTGTTCTAAGGCTTTCGTGTAAAAAAACTCGTTCGCTATCGCTCACTCGTTTTTTACTCGGAAGCCTTAGAACACTTGTGAATTATTTCACCGTAATCGATCAAAACAACCAAATAAACTCTATGTAATAAAATCGATAATCCACTAGTGGATTAAATATGCAAATTAGTTAGATACGCCCCGTAACGTAACATGTACTGCGTCCTTAACGACGTCGCGTTTACTAATGGCGGAATATTGACATTTTTGTTAAACAATCGGGAATAAAACGCTTGTTAAATGTCATATGATAAATAGAATCTTGCATGCGCGCTCATGTATTATTAAGTCTATTAAACTCGTTGAGGAAAAGGGATAAAATGCTCGGCAAAGCCTCGCATTTTATCTCTTTTCCTTAACTCGTTTAATAAATTCAATAATACATGAAAACTCATGTAAGATTCCCTATTTACTCTTTATTTTGATTATTGAAGACTGGGAATTCCCCGCCTGAAGGCGATATTGCTTTGCCTCACGGCTAGGGCAAATATCTCTTCAACCCCCCCCCCCCCCCCACCCCCAACCTCAACACACACACCCATTCAGAATCAAAGTTACATATATTGTATAATTTATATACAACAGTAGATTGTCCACTGCAGCCAGCAACGCTTCTCCGTAACGATCGAAGTTCTATTTCCGATTGGGCAGAAACATCTGGAACAATCTTCGTCAGATAAGTATGGGAGACAAATATGCATTAAGCCGCAATAAGCCGCTGGCAAACAAATGAAGTTATTTCCCTTAGAGTCACTTTCGCAGTTATCGGATTCTCTCTATCTCCTACCTGTCCAGCGTAGGATATAATCCAATAATCACCAACTGATTATTTGTTCGTTAATGTTCAGGGGTGCCTTGCCTTAAATCGGTTTAATTTAGTGACAAAATTCATATCAGGGCGCAAAATACATGCATTTACTCAAATCGTGGGTCGTGATATTGAAACTAATTTTTGCATTACTCAACTGGGCATGTAATTTATCCCGCTACTTAATGATAAGATACCAACAATTTCAACATTTCAACATTATTTAGCATTACGAAAACACCCCTTTGTAATTTTTACTCCATTAAACCCCACTTTTAGATAGTAAAACTTGGGTTTACAGGGGTATTATTTTTCTTATTCTGCGCCCCCCCCCCCCCCCCCGCCACAGGCACACACAAAAAGATTACGGTATAGTACTCATTGGAACTGCCTCAATGAAGCAGTTCTAATGAGTTCCCACAATCTATGTTTTAAGTAGATGTGTGAAAAATATCAGAATCTTTTATCAGAAAAGTTGAAAAATATCAATAATATATGAATAGGGGTGTTTTCATAATGGGAGGATAGACAACTTCAGCCCATACAAAACTTTTTGCATTTATAAACACTATTAATTTCATGCTCAGCTGAGTCGAACATGAAAAAGTGTCATAAGCTCAGGTCAGAAGTTAAGAAGAGCAATTATTGATTATTATATGATAATTATTATTATCTCACTATTCAAACAATCATCAGCGGCCGATTCAGTATTTTCATAATTCGTGTAGACTTTGATCGGACTGCTATATTGTCTAGTCTGTGTCTGCACGTATTCCTCTATCATTTTAGAGAAGAATCACAGCACAATTGGGCCCCGCCCATCAGGACTTGAAGAAATAGATGGGCTGCATGAGTTTTCCATGCAGAGCTGAAACCAACCGCACACGAGTATCGGTAAACCGCTTAGAGGGTCCAAGCCTGTCCAGACAGTGCGTTCTTGCAGATCGAATATGTGTACTAGTAAACAGTGTAGATCGTGATCAGATTAATCGGGACATACACTGTTTGTAAATGTTGGGGCGGTCGTGTTCTGCAGGATCAGGGTTAAAATGGGCACACATCACGCAATCATGCCTATATAATTTTGCCCCAATAAACCCCAATTTTTATAGTAAAACTGGGATTTACAGGGTATGCATTACTTTTCTTATTTCTGCTTCAAAACAGATTGTGGGTACTCGTTAGAACTACCTTGCCGTATATATGAAAAAAAAATATGAAAAATATCACGATTTTTATCTGAAAAAAATCGTTTTTGGTGGATTAAGAGTGCCCACAATATACTTCTTGAAAAGAATTAGGAAAACGTCCCACATTATCATCAGGCAAATCCTGAAAAATGGTCTATAATCTAACATAGGTATGTTATCCCTATTAGTGATATTTTATGACTGAGTCGTCTACTGTCTTATTTGCTGTAAGCTATTTAACTAACAAGTTTTGACCCATATATGCCAAGCGTTCCTTTTGGGAGGAATTCGCAAGCAGTGTAAACCATATAAGGCACCACAGAAATTGGTGTCTGATCTAGGTCTACACTGGTTGCTTATTCTACATATTTTTGTGAAACTTTTGACAAAGAAAAGAAATCGTTTTAACACTCCAAACATTGGAAATGGACCACTATAAACTTTATACCTGAATGGATTTCTTTGCCATTGATGGGTTAAGATATTCGGTCGCCTGACCATAAACTGTGTTTATTGCGGAATTATTGGTTCTCTTTCAAGGTGTGAAATCAATTTTTCGCGTATTCTTTTTTTTTTTTTTTTTTTTTTTTTTGGTTTGGGTTTTACGGCCCTTTCAAGATTATTTCACTCATATCGAGCCGATCGTTAATCAGAGGTGGGCGAAAACCGGAGTACCCGGAGAAAAACCACCTGACCTTCCGTTGCATCGCGTATTCTTAATTTTGTTACAATCCAAGAGTCTTATTTTTTTCTTTTAATTCTGAAATTGTCATATCTTTAGATTTCTCATTTTCTTTTAGTAATTGCTGATATTTGTGGTGTGCAGTATTTATTTCATTTGTTATTCTGCTTTTTTTTTCAGTTATGTTTTTCAGCCTTTTAATTCCTTTTTTCAGTTTTAATTTTCAGCCAAAAGTCTGAAATTTCTTTTGCAGATTACACCGAAAAAAAACACGAAAAGTTTAGGATGATAAATTTGGTTATTTTCTTATTTCTGCTCAAAATATAGACTGTGTGTACTCGTTAGAACTGGTTGTAACGAGTACCCACAATATGTTCTAGTTTAGAGAAGAAATGAGAAAAAATTAAGTTTTACCCCTTTTTAAACCCAGTTTTTATAGTAAAACTGGGGTTTGTAGGGGTAAACTTATTTTTCTTAATTCTGCTCTAAAATATAAATTGTGGGTACTCATGTACGCACAATTTATATTTTGAAAATTAGAAAAATATCACAATTTTTCATCTTATTTTTTTCCTTTTTTTCGGCGTTAAAATTTACAATGTATTTGTATAGGTGTGTTTTCATTATGTTAAGGTTTTTGAATTCATGTCTGCAACTTTGGGTCAACAAATTGTAAATGAGCCAATATGTCAATTAATGATGTTCTTCATGTGATAAGTCCGCCCGCCGGGCAAAGCGGCAAACAAAGTTCGGCTCTGCAAAGGCCTACTAAAAATGATTGCAATAAAACTGTCTTTCTTTCTTTTTCTTTCTTTCTACCAAAACTGCGATCGGTCACATTTGACCATCCATTACGCAAACACGCCTATACAAATACATTGCCACCTTTATCGCCGAAAAAATGAAAATTTTATGATGAAAAAGGTTTTTTTTTCTTATTTCTGCTCCAAATATAGATTGTGGGCACTCGTTAGAACCGCCTCATCGTTAGAACCCACAATATATATTTTAGAGCAGAAATAAGAAAAATAAGGTATACCCCCGGAAACCCCAGTTTTGCTATATAAAAGTGGGGTTCAAGGGGGTCAAAATTATATAGGCGTGTTTTCGTGATGACTCGCAGGTGTACATTACATACACACCAGGCTTTTGGCTTTCAATGCTAATAAGACAGTGGCAATGTCATTCTCGAGGAAGGTACAACCAGTTATGCATCCGCCACTCTTGAGATGCAATTCATACTGAAGCAATCAGAATCATAACTGGTGCTACTAAACTCTGTAGTATCGAAAACGTTTTCTTAGCTCTTGAGTGGGAGTCACTTCAAAGTCATCGAAACAAAAACAAACCAGTATTATTCTACAAACCTCTTAACCGTCTGACTCCTAGTATCCTGTCGATCTTGTTTCTGTCCGTATAGGTTTCGGAACTCCGACCACATACAGTACTACTGAGTCAGGCTCCGTATACAATAAGGTCACGGAACAATCTTCGTTGGCTACAAGACAAGACACACTGGTAGCAGCCTTTAAACACTATGAATAGAAACCTACCCGCACCATCAAATACTACAATTCAGGTATGCGGATATGGGCTGTAGCACTCAAAACTCTTATTTCTACATGAAAACATAGTTTTAAGTCTCGCCCCAGCCAATCGGGGCTTGGAGAAATAGATGGGCTGTATGATGCTTCAACGCAGAGCTAAAACCGACCGCATACAAGTAAACCACTTAGAGAATCTATTCCCAAAGCCTGCTCAGGAAAAGTGTTGCGAGTCTCTGTCCTTCCGTGCTTATAAACCCTGTTGGTTTCACTGGGCGACAGGACTTGAGATGACATCCTTAAATAGAAAATAATTTCAAATGAATGTTCCATGGGTGACCCTCTGACAAATGCTCAAACTCCTTTCGCTCTATGAACATGGTAATCACCGGAACTAAAAATTATACAACCCTTAAATTCACTTCTACTCCTAAATAGTTAGACTGATTTTGAAATAATTTCACAGACATGTTCCCCGGGTGCTCAAACCATTCTACCTACCATTTCATTTGTACAATAAGGATCGTGTGAGCGATCCAGAGCCATAATGGTCCTCTTGTTTATTTATTTATTTATAACGGCCCTTTCAAGATTATTTCACTCATTTCGAGCCGATCGTCAATCAGAGGTGGGCGAAAACCGGAGTACCCGGAGAAAAAACACCTGATCTCCCGTTGCAGAATATGGCGTCTTACATGTTACCCGAGCCAAGCTCGAACCACAGCGGTGAGATGATTAAGAGTCAGTGCTCCACTAGGCCACGTAGGACCAAACAAGCAGTTAGGATTTATACTTTTTGCAAAGGTAGATCCTATCCTGGTTCAGCAGGACAAATAGACCGCCCATCGGGACTTGAAGAAATAGGTTGGGGTACATGATGCTGCCACGCAGAGCTGAAACCGGCGGCTCTTAGGTACTGGTAAACCGCTTAAAGGTTCTAAAGTGGTTCATGCATATAAACCCTATCGGTTCCATCGGGCAGCAGGGCTTGAGATGTCATTTCATCTCAGTGTCAGGTAAAAGCCCCACAGAATGAATTTGAAGCAACGTTTCCAAATTGACCTTTACAGTGTTTACAGGGACGTTAAACCTCAACTCAAACAAGCAAATCAGCAGGACACCGGTTAACTTCAATTTGTAGTTAATCTGAAATACGCCAATACCCGTCATGGCTCTAGATAAATATGTTCTACAAAGGGGTTATAGTTCGCATTTTTTATCCGAAAAAAAAAACTGATTTTTTTTCTTATTTCTATATGTAAATATACATGTATGTTGTGGGTACTCACGAGGCGCTTCTAATGAGTACCCACAACATATGTTTTTAATGCCGATGCGCTTTCATGGAGTACCCACAATGTATGTTTTCGTGAAGAAATAAGAAAAAATAGTATTTGGAACCCACTCTTATCTGCGGCTATGACTGGGGGGGGGGGGGGGGACAAAAAAAAAGTCATATGGCTCCTTTGTGATTTAGGACTTCCAATCGCAAAACCAGCACTTCAATTGTGAACAGGCTATTAACCACTTCTTGACGAATTAAGAGGGCACGTCAATAAGTCCCATTTACGACTGACCGAGAAAACAAATTAAGATTTTCATGCCTTGTTTCAATACATGTTTTAGGCATGAGTGCAAAATTGCACCCTTATCCCCTTATCGTGTCATTCACTCATTAGATATTGATCGTCAAACATGGCTAGCGATGCAAAAGCAAGCTTTTCGTCAAAAGTTGATTACCTTGCTGTAATTCGGTACTTGTAACAGGCCAGGAAATAAATTGCGAGTTGTTTATGGGTCTTCTGCACCATCGTATGCACAAGTTAAATTCTGGGTTGGGGAATTCAAACGCGGTAGAACGTCTTCAAAATACGAAACCAGGTCTGGACGCCGATCAGATGCCATCGATGAAGAATTGTGTAACAAAGTACGGGATCTGGTGTACACTGATAGGCAAATCAAGATGGAAGAAATAGCGAATGCATTACACATTCCACATGGTATTACATGATCGCTTTGGTGTGTCCCACAATTGCTTAGCGCAAGCAAATGGCAACTAGAGTATCAGTATGCAGCGCATTGTTGAAGCGGTTTAGGTCAAAGGAAGATGATTTTCTCTCACGTCTGGTGACTGTAGATGAGACCTGGGCCCATTATTATGAGCCAGAGAATAAAACTCAGTCGCCAAATGGGTAGGGCCGGGGTGTCCGTGGCCAAAAAATTTCAAAACGCAACCCTCAGCTGGCAAGGTGGTGGCAACTGTATTTTTGGACGCACAAGGCGTTATTATGCTGGACTTTGTAGCGAAGAAAAGTACAATTACAGGTGCCTATTTTGCAAATTTGCTCGACCAACTGAGAACTGCGATCCGTGAAAAACGCCGAGGTAAACTCTCCAAAGGGAGACGGTTCTAACGAGTATCCACAATCTATGTTACGACTAGAAATAAGAAGAATATCGCCATTTTCATTTAAAATTGCTAATTCTGGAGACATGAGAACGTAATAATAAAGCCAAATTCTGATAGTTTTTCTTTTGGTCCTGTGGTGACGGCCTAGAAAGGTGAGCTAAATTTTAACCTTTTTTGCGATTACTGCCAATTGGTCCAAAACTGATTTTGGCTACAGGCACATTGGTGATATTAGCCAGTATCAATTATTCAGAATTGCACACTGTCGATACAGTCGGTTACGTAAAGACAATGAAATTTTTCATTAATATATCGACTTTTATTCATACCGATTTAAATTTAATCCATGTTTGCCACCACAGCAATGCTCTCACTGGATCATGGACCATGTAAGAGTAAGGACTGTGATAATTGGCTGCATTTCTATCACAATAATGACGGCCCTGGTGGGTCAACATCATGAAAACACGCCTATATAATTTTGACCTCCTTGAACCCCACTTTATTTTTTTTTCTTATTTCTGCTCAAAATATAGATTGTGGGTACTCGTTAGAACCGCCTCGATGAGACGATTCTAACGAGTATCCACAATCGAGGCGGTTCTAACGAGTACCCACAATCTATATTTTGAGAAGAAATAAGAAAATTATCAGAATTTTTCATCTTAAAAGTTTTTTTTTTTTTCGGCGATAAAGATTGCAATGTATTTGTATAGGCATGTTTTCGTAATGAGGAGCTGGGAAAGTAGTGCTGAACGAAGGAGTAGACTTAAACCCTTAAATTTCAAGCAAATAGTATTGACCTATCAGACGCCGCGTTGCGTGCGTCTGAACCTGGTTTCCACTGTTTGCCAGTGACCAAAGACATGTTTAACAGGAGCTTTCTTTACATAGCACCCTGACGATGCGACATAAATAACCGTTATCTGGATTTCGTACAGACAAGTGATAGTCACGTGAACATCAGCAAGGTAAAGCTATTGTGCTTAGAAACTTAGGGTCAACTGACAAACATTCGACCCAAAAAGTCGTGTAACTATTTTTTAAAACTTGATATAGCCGGAGTTTTACAAAACCAGAGCTTTGGAATGAGACCTCTGGGGCTGGCGTTTCTATTATTCATGGCGACTACTTCTAGATGCAAAGGTTAGTAGATATAAGGCACCCCGACCCATCGGGTCTTGGAGAAATATATAGGGCTACGTGGTGCTTCCGTAGCCGACCGAACTTAAGAACAGAAGGTGTAAGCCTGCCCAGGAAAGGTGATACCAGTCGGACCGCTCCTTGAACCCTAATGGTTTCTTTGGGCGGTAAGGCTTGTTTTGTTTGTTTGTTTGTTTGTTTGTATTGGAGTTTAACGGCCCAGTCAACACTATTTTAAGTCATTTTTAAGCCGGTTAGTTTACCTATCCACACTTTTCCTGGGCAGGCTTATACGTAAGCGGTTAGCCAGTACAGTGCACATTCTTTTGCCAGAAACTGACAACTACCCTACTTGAATCAGCGGAAGGGAGAGAATGACCGTAGAAAAGATTTTAGATCAATCTCCACCAAACAATGTTGCCGACCCCGGCAGGTATCGAACCTGCGTCCTCCTGATCACCAGTCAGAGCCGTAAGGCTTGAGAACTCATTTCATCTCGATGTCCGGTAAAAGGTCCACAAAATCGGAAGCAACGTCTCCAAAATGACCAAAATAGTGTTGACAGGGACATGCAACCTCAATAACAAACAAGCAAATATAACACAGTAGCGTAGTTATATGTACTGCAAAGTGACTCCAGAAGAAGCACCCTTCTCCAAGCTGACCCAACTTAAAATGTAAAGAACAAGCTCAATATATAGGGCCTCCGTGCCATAGTGTATAAGGACGCTGACTATTAATCATTAGGTCTCTCACTGTTGAGGTCCGAGCCTGGCTTGGGGCACATGTGAGATGCCAAGACCTGCAACGGAAGGTCATGTGTTTTTTCTCTGGGTAATCCGGTTTTCGCCCCCCTCTGAGAAACGATCGGCTCGATATGAGTGAAATATTCTTGAAAGGGTCGTAAAACCAAAACCAATTAAGCAAACAAGGACTCCCAATATGAGGAAATTCTTTCTTTTCAGAATTGTCATTTTGAGATAAAACAAAATGTTGTCGCTTGCATCGCTTTAACTCTTTTTGTACCGAATGGAATCTTCCTTCTTATATATAGCAGAAGTCTATCTAAAAATTTAGGAGTGTCAAGTGTTATTTTCTTCACAATTTGTTCGGAAAATGGCTGAACTTTTTGCAAACAGTGTAGGCCCTGATCAGACGCCGCATTCAAATTATCCCCAAGTTCTACCAGGCTGCAACAGCCTGGAACATATTATCACTTTATATGTAGCTTCAAGAGACTGTGGATACTTTGCAATTTCATGTTAATGCTGATTTACACTCAGTCAAACTGGCTGACTGGGTAGTTACTCACACTGGCTGAGTAGATGGATTTAAAGGCAGACCAGTCACACTGGCTGACTGGATAGTTAATCACTCTGGCTGAGTAGCTAGGCTGACGGTAACTACAGTCCAACTGGCTGACTGGATAGCTACTCACACTGGCTGAGTAGTTCGACTGAGAATCAGCATTATCTTTCTTTTTTTTTCAGCCAAATACAAGTATCGCCAACCTGCCAGCCGCACTGATCAGAGCAAGTGCCATGTTTGGGAGCAGCATAAGATACATTCTATCGGCAGCTACTGAAGAGCACGTCCCTCTGGTTCAGCATGGTCCGCATACCGCGTGGCCTGTGTCAGGCCCAGTAAAATGACACTGGTACACAGTCTGAACTAGGACTTTGGGCCAATTACTGAGTCCCATTTAGCCAAAAAATAAAAGGAATAAAGATAGAGATAATAAAAGAAAAAACATAGTGTACTTGTATTTTACTGACCCCAATGATGAATGAAACCCTATGGGGTGCCGTTTTACTATTTAATACAATTTCGAGATATCTAAAAATTTATTGTAGATATCTATATTCAAATTATAGATATCTATAAATCAAATTATAGATATCTATAATTAACATTATTGATATCTAAAATTATCAGTATTTTTTGATATCATAAAATGTAATTAATGATATGTAATATATATTTCTTGATATCTATAAATTTGTTTTATGATATCCATTATTCCGTTGCATATATAGATATCTAAAATCAAATTATAGATATCTATAATTATAATTAATGATATCTATATTTCAGTTTATAGATATCTAAAATGTAAAGAATTATTGATATCTAAAATGAGTTGTATAATTATATTGCTATCTCGTATGCCATCCGAATTATGGATGTCAATAATTAGATTTGTTTGTATGAGTTGAGGTTTTACACCCCCTCAACACTTTTTAGTTAATGTTTGAGACACTGCTTCCAATTTTATGGGACTTTTACTGAACATTGAGATGAAATGACTTCTCAAGCCCTGCATGCCAAAACAAACCAAAAGGGTTTATATGCAGGGACGGTCCAACTGGCCCCACTTTTCCTCGTCAGGCTAAGTCCCGCTAATTGGTTTACCGGTACTCGTGTGCAGTCAGTTTCACCTCTGCGAGGAAACATGAGGTAGCCCAATCTATTTCTCCAAGCCACATTTTGCGGGGGTTGCTAAATAATTCAAACTAGGGAGTCTAAAATAGACTGTGGTACATTTTTGTAAATGATAGGCCCTTTTGCCACATGGAACAGTTCTTGATGAGTTCTGCTGTTTGTTTCATATGTCAGGTTGAAACCTGAAACATTCATATACTGCCCCCCGCCCATCGGGGCTTGAAGAAATAGATGGGCTGCATGATGCTTCCACGCAGAGCTGAATCCTACCACATACGAGTTCTGGCAAACCACTTAGAGGATCTAAGCCTGACCAAGCAAAACGGGTTGAGTCGGACCGTGCATGCTTATAAATCCCATTGGTTTAATTGGGCGACAGGGCTTCAAATGTCATTTCATCTCAATGTCAGGTAAACATCCCACAAAATTGGAAGCAACGTCTCCAAAATGAACTATACAGTGTTGACGGGGACGTTAAACCTCAAATCAAACAAACATTCATATAGCCTTTGGGTCTTATGGCTTCAGGTATGCATCTTACAGTCAATAACTATGATCACATCGCATAGTGGGGTCGGGAGATGGCACTCTGAATTTTGCCTGCTACACAAGCTGGGCCCCGGCATCTAATGGCGACCAAAATATACCAAGACTGACAATGTACCACAGAATTCAACATTATGAAAACAGGCCTATACAAATACATTCTAAATTTTACCACCGAAAAGTGAAAATTTTTAGATGAAAAATGTGATATTTTTCCTATTTCTGCTCAAAAACATAGATTGTGGGTACTCGTTAGAACCGAGGCTGCTCTGAAACATAGATTGTGGGTACTCGTTAGAACCGCCTCACCTTCTAACGAGTACCTCCAATCTATGTTTTTCAGCAGAAATAAGAAAAATATTGTATACCCCTACAAACCCCTGTTTTACTATATAGAAGTGGGGTTCAAGGGGGTCAAAATTATATATAGGCATGTTTTCCTGATGAATCCCATGTAACTGGCTAAATGGCCGTGCCCTAAAAATCTTTCTCTCTAAAATCCAAAGAAACACTCAAAAATGAAAATCTAAACCATAAAAATATTCCCAGCCCATGTAAAAAGGTAAATTCAGAGTACGCCCTCCCCACAATTTGCCTTACTCCCCACCTCACACACTCTGTTCAAATCTGGCCAGTATAGTTGTGGGATACAGTTTCTATTTATAAATATAATTCCAATTATGGATATTCATATTTCAATTTTATGATATCAATAATTCAGGCCAATAATTGATATCTATAATTCAAATTATAGATATCCATAATTCTAATTATTGATATCATTTAATCGAATAATAGATATCAATAATTCAGTCCTATTTATTGATATCATTAATTCAAATTATTGATATCATAAAGTCGAATTATAGATATCAAAATTGAATTATGGATATCCATAAATCATTTTAATTATTGATATCATAAATTCGAATCATTGATATCCATATATAGGATAAATGATATCTATAAATTTGACTTATTTATTGATATCCATTGTTGGAATTAGTGATATCCAAATTTCCCCAAGGAGACACAAGTATTGATGCACATATTATTTATAGATATCCATAATTAGACTTATTGATATCAATAAATATTATTTGAATAATTGATATCATTTATTTAAATTAAAGATATCTAAATTGCTAAAGGATTTATAGATATAATTATTATGAATTGTTGATATCATTATTTCTATATAATGATATCAATAATCAGAATTTTTGATATCATTTAATTGGCTGTATAAACGATATCTACAATCTGAATAAATGATATCCATAAACAGATTAATTGATATCAATAATTGAGATTTAAGATATCAATAAATCATGTAGAATTATTGATATCTATAATTCGAATAATGGATATCAATTATTTGATTTATGGACATCCATAATTTTTCAAGGGCGGGGCGCAATTCTGTAAATATGTCTTTATCCCTCGTCCTGCTGAATAGTTATGTCTCCCCCTTAAAATTGTTTCGGGGAGGCAAATTGTTTTTCCCCCGGCATCTGTCTGTCTGTCTGTCCGTCCGTCACAAAATCATGTTCGCTCTATAACTTGAAAACCGTTCAAGCTATCTTCACGAAAAAGTGGAACGCTGTGCTGCTGTGGTCAAGCATCAGATTTGAGATCGAAAGGTAGCCGGTTCGATCCTCAAAAGCGCCACGTGTTGTTTCCTTTCAAGAGCAAGAAACTTTATCCACATTGCTTAGTACTGGTTCCTACCCAGGAAAAGAGGGCCACATGCATATGGAAGATTAGTACTAGTACTAAATGTGTTACCCTCTATAAATAAGGTCGATTATTATTTATTATTTTAAACTTCATATAAATATTAATCAATATTAGACGACATGCAGAGCACAAGAACTATAACTCTCGCATTTATACTTTTTGAGTTATCTCCCTTGGAAGTTTGTCGGTATGTATGTATGTATGTTTGTATGTATGTAAGTATGGGCAAATTGTGTCCGGTCAATAGCTTTATTATTTTTACATGGATTTTGAAATTACTTTGTAGAAATGTTAACCACCATGAGACGATGTGTTGCGTGCATGACTCAGGTTGGTACCTCAAAGGCCAAGGTCATACTTAGAGGTCAAAGGTAAAAAAGGGGCCTTTTTCGTGTTTTGTCAATTTCTTATTTTCGATAGAATTTGAAATTACTTGGCAGAAATGTTAACTACCATGAGACGATGTGTCGCATGCATGATTCAGGTTGGTACCTCAAAGGTCAAGGTCATACATAGAGGTCAAACGTAAAAAACGGGCCTTTTATCGTGTTTGGTCAATAATTTTCTTATTGTAAGATGGATGGACGCAGGGCTTGATATTTCATTTCATCTCAATGTCGGGTAAAAGTCCTACAAAATTGGAAGCAACGTCTCCAAAATGACCTATACAGTGTTGATGGGGACGTTAAACCTCAAATCAAACAAAATCAAACAAATACATCGCATAGTGGGGTCGGGAGATAGTACCCTGAATTCTGCCTGCTACACAAGCTGGGCCCCGGCATCTAATGACGACCAAAATATTACCAAGACTAACAATGTTATCCCAGAATTCAAGCCCATGGAACTGGCTAAATGGCCTTGACCTAAAAATCTTTTTCTCTAAAGCCCAAAGAAACACTCAAAAATGAAAATCTAAACATTCCCAGCCCATATAAAAAGGAAAATTCAGAATACGCCCACCCCATATTTTGCCTTGCCAGACCAAAATTTATAAACTTTTTAGGATAGTATAGTTGTGGGATTTAGTTTCTATTTATAAATATAATTTGAATTATGGATATCCATATTTCGATTTTATGATATCAATAATTAAGCCCAATTATTGATATCTATAATTCAAATTATAGATATCCATAATTCTAATAATTGATATCATTTAATCGAATAATAGATATCAATAATTCAGTCCTATTTATAGATATCATTAATTCCAATTATTGATATCATAAAGTCGAATTATAGATATAAAAATGAATTATGGATATCTATAAATCATTTAATTATTGATATCATAAATTCGAATTAATGATATCCATATATAGGGTAAGTGATATCTATAAATCTGACTTATTTATTGATATCCATTATTGGAGTTAGTGATATCCAAATTTCTCCACGGAGACTCAAGTATTGATGCACATATTATTTATAGATATCCATAATTAGATTTATTGATAGCAATAAATGGGCCAAATTAATGATATCTATTATTCGAATAATTGATATCATTTATTCAAATTAATGATATCTAAATAGCTAAAGGATTTATGGATATCATTATTATGATTTCTTGATATCATTAATTCTATATAATGATATCAATAATCAGAATTTTTGATATCAATTAATTGGCTGAATAAGTGATATCTATAATCTGAATAAATGATATCCATAAATATATTAATTGATATCAATAATTGACATTTATGATATCAATAAATCAATTAGAATTATTGATATCTATAATTCGAATTATGGATATCATCTGATTTATGGATATCCATAATTCTATAAGGGCGGGGCGCAATTCTGTAAATATGTAAATTATCCCTTGTCCTGCTGAATAGTTTAATTAAGCCACACCCATTATCAGTCATCAGCCAATCAGATTACTTGATATGCTAAAGTCATTCGTTTAACAAACTGCATCACAAGCATTGTAGATCCTGATAAGATTGCTTCTGTTTGCAAAGATAGGGGTTATCGTGAATAGCGGGATAAGGGTTAATGTTAAATATTATTCTGATTCTAACACTATTTTTTTAGGCATTGCTTCTGGTTTTGTGGGACTTCAATCCGGCATTGAGATGAATGACGCCTCAACCCGTGCCAAATTTATATGTAGGGACGGTCTGACTCGCACCATTTTGCCGGAGCAGGATTATAGACCATATTATTGGTTTAATATCGGTATTAATGTGCTGTCGGTTTCAGCCCTGTGTGGAAACGTCAGGCAGCTCAATGGATCTCTCTAAGACCTGCTGGGCGGCTGTCGCTCAATTAAAATTAGAACTCGGATGTGTAAAAGAGTGTGGTACATCTTGTAAATGATAGGGTAGCTCTTGATGAGTTGTGCTGTTTGTTTCATTTGTCTAGTTGAAACCTGAAACATACATATCATTTGGGCCTTATGGCTTCAAGTATGCATCTTACAGTCACTTACTCTGGACACATCCCATTGTGGGGTGGTGTGTGTGTGTATGTGTGTGTGTGTGTGCGGGGGTTACACTGAATTTTGCCTGCAACATAGGTTGGGCCCCGGCATCTAAAGGTGAGCCAAACAATACCAAGACTGACAATGTGCCCTAAAGAATTCCAGCTCATGTAAAAAGGAAAATTCAGAGTTCGCCCCTCCTGTGGGAGTCACAAGTGTTCTGTCGTTTCGAAACTGGGCACAGATGAAAGACAACAAATTTTACTTGACTAGAAGATCCATATACGCAAGCATCTAAAATTGTATTAAAAGATATCAAATATTCTGAGATTTTTGGATATCTAAAATTATATTTCATGATATCAGTAATTAGATTTATGGATATCTATAATCTAATTATAGATATCATTCAAAGGTCTGAATTATAGATATCACATTTTTCAATAATGGATATCAAAAAATATATTATGGATATCAATAAATGTAATTATTGATATCATAAAATCTTCTTCAATACTTGATATCTATAAATCGAATAATAGATATCTATAAATCGAATAATAGAATTGGAATTTGTATATTCTACGATATACTGTCGGAATCCGACGTCAACATGTAACGTCGTTTTTCATTGGTTGTCATTTGGTTTTACGCAGCTCACTATGCTTGCTGTTTGGGATAAAATGAGCATTTTTTAAAACAAAAATGTGAAAGAGTGCATTAGAATGGGAATAACTGTATGACGCGTCGCCGTAAAAGGAAATTTCCGACCGTAAAACCGCCGATTTACCTCCCCAAATGACAATTCTCAGTACAGTTAACCCCTAATTTTAAGTATAGGTCGTACATGTAACTCCTCCGGATTTTAGCACCCAGTTACGTTACTGACTACGGCCCCCGCCCATAGGGGCTTGAAGAAATATATGGGCTGCATGATGCTTCCACGCAGAGCTGAATCCGCCCTGCACACTAGTACTGGTAAACCGCTTAGAGGATCTAAGCCTGTCCAGGAACCGGGGTGAGGCGGAACGTCCATGCAAATAAACCCTATTGGTTTCATTTGGCGACAGGGCTTGAGATGTCATTTCATCTCAATGTCGGGTAAAAGTCCCACAAAATTGGAAGCAACGTCTCCAAAATGACCTCTACATTGTTGACGGGGACGTTAAACCTCAAATCAAACAAACACACATCTACATTGTTGACGGGGAAGTTAAACCTCAAATCAAACAAACAAACAAACATTACTGACTAGTATCCATCAATAACTCCTCCGGGTATCACTCGGATACTACCGAGATACCACTCTGTACCTAATGTGGGATATCCAGCAGCTTTTTCTTTTTCTTTTTTTTTATTTACTTTTCTTTTCTTTTTTGTTATTGATTTTTACGGCCGTTTCAAGATTATTTCGATCATATCTAGCCGATCGTTCATCAAAGGTGGGCAAAAACTGGAGTTTCCAGAGAAAAACCACCATACCTACAGTTGCAGAACTCGGCATGTCATATGTGCCCAGGCCAAGCCCGAACCACAGCGGCGAGAGACCTAATGCTTAAGAGTCAGCGTACACGGAGCGCCATTACGATAACACATCCGTGTGATATAGTGCATTTTTTCATACCTCAAAAAAAAAGGTTGTTGTTTTTTTCTTCTCTTATTTGTACTCAGAACATAGGTTTAAGGTGCTCGTTAGAACCGCCTTAATGAGGCGGTTCTAACGAGTACCCACAACCTATGTCTTGGAGCAGACATAAGTAAAATAATTAAACCCCAGTTTTCTCTATATAAAGTGGGGTGTATGGGGGTGTTCATTTCACGGACTTGTTCATGTGATGCGTAGTCGGCAGTGTTTAACGACGAAAGGTTTTTGGCTTGCACTTTCGGACGCCATTGATATGGCAAGCAATTTTGCTTTTTATTCTGTTAGTCTGATATCTTATTAAATATAAGATGTAAGATATCTAATATAATAGGCGTGTATTAGGTATCTTATTTAAATAAGATATCGTGCATGGCAATTATGACATCATATATGACATGTTAGATATCATATGCTTTATAATATATCTTAATTGACATGCTGCATCTAATATATCATATAAGATATCTTAATTGATAATATTTTAATATAACTAATAAATAAGATATCTTATTTATTCAACACTATATATCTTAACTGACCTCCGTGGCCTAGTGGATTAGAGAGCTGACGCTTAATCATCAGGTCTCTCACCGCTGTGGTTCGAGTCTGGTTCCGGTCACATGTGAGACGCAAAGTTCTGCAACGGAAGGTCAGGTGGCTTTACTCCGGGAACTTTGGTTTTCACCCACCTCTGATTAACGAAGGGCTCGATATGAGTGAAATGATCTTGAAATGGCCATAAAACCAACAAAAAATAAAATAAAATAAAAAACACCATATATCTTATTTACAAAATCAGATTCTAAAATGAAAATATCAGATATCTGATAAAGGAAATAAGATATCATTTATCAAATCAGATATCTTATTTGTAAATTCAGATATCTCATATGTTGTATTAGATACCTTATATAGTATATCCGATATCCAGTTTATGTATATAAGATAACATTTACGATATCTTATTTCCATTGGCTTTTAAGATTTCTGAGAAAATATATTTGTTATCTTACTTAACATATAATATATCTGACTTATTATATAAGATAGCTAAATCTTCGATTGTTTCGTTTCTTGTTTTCTTATACTGATTTTATGTGAGAGTTTTATACCTGACCGTCTGCCAACTTCTCCAGCAAGTCGCATGTCTCTGCGACTGTCAGGAGAGGCTGTGACTATTTAAAAGCAAAATTGGAAAACAAAGAAATGAGACCATAGACTAAGTCCATTTGACAATGATTGTCAAATCCATGTGATACACTATATAAATAGATACGCCTCTCATTCGAACTCACCAGGAACGGGAGGGATCCTCTTCTGGGTACTATGGGGCAATTGTTAAGGCAGTCGCCCCCCCCCCCCCCCCCCCCAAAAAAATAAAAATAAAAAAAATAAGAAAATTCTGAACGGATTTTTTTTCACCGTTCAATAAAAATCCAAGAACACCACCATCGTGAATAAATAACTGAACCTTCAATCTTTCCTGTTATGGAAAAATCTTTAAAGTCCAGTGTGCTTGTTGGTGGGCCGGTTTATTAAAAGGTGATTTTATGCCGGTATTTTGATCATTTTTGTATCATTTCACGTAAAAAGAACCGAGATCCTTGATTAGAGGTAGGCAAAACCGTGTGCCCCGAGAAAAAGTTATAAACCACCACCTGAACATTTCGCATCACACGCTGCACGGACGTGACTGGAACTCAAGGTCTAGAAACCGAGAATATTTAAGCGCTCGGCCCACCAACTAGGCTAGGCTAGGGAGGCCCCTTCCTATCCATCCGCAACTATTATTTACATCTATGCCGTTGGCGCAAAGGATTAAGCCTTTTACTGTGCGCTGACCTTCTCGGCTTACCTGTACAGAATGTCTTGTTGGAAATAGCAGGCGCTTTAAATGAAACTATTTTTTAAACAAATATAACTTATTATTTTTTTCAATTTGACAAACAAGTTCCGATTTAATCTAACTGTCCGTTTAAATACATTCAAAAAGATATCAAATAAGTGGAACTTTTATTTAATTAGCTGCCGGCATTTTTATTTTCAAATTAACAACCCTTAATCCTTATATGAAGCATACAAAACTGTGGAAAAACAACGACAGTACCCTACTTTAACGGCTAATATCTTCACTTTCTGTTAATATTGCAAACAAACGCCCGCATCAGACGCAATGTGGTTACAATATTGTGCACTTTGATAGCAATTATAATATTTCAAAATTATATTTAATAGCGGCATTTTGCGATTAAACTTGGAGCTTATTCACGTCGACCGTGAAATGAACACATCTTCGCCTGGGCATCTCCTTGGAATGAAAATCAATCTAAAATGTGGTGTCAGATCTGCGTCTTATTTATTTATTTATCAGTCTAAAATGCGGTGTTTGATCTGCGTCTTATTTATTAATTTATTTATTTTTCATGACCCGATTAGATTTTTTATACTTACTAAGCAATTTAAACAAACATTGCTAGTAATAAGATTACAACTGAAAGAAAGACAGAAAGAAAGATGCCGTATGTGCAGTCTAATCTGACATTTCGCTGTTCGCATTTTCGCAATTCTGACATTTCGCTATTCGCACAATGTTTTGATAGAATACAAGAACACAAAAGAGATGTTTGTATTTTTCCTTTTCGTAGCATACGTTTCATTATTAATTCCGTCTGGTAGACCAGATAATAGCCGTTAAAGAGGCCATTATTGCCCATGTAAATTGTTTTGTATTCATTTTTATTTCCTTGATTGGGTAAAAGTGTTTACATGGGTTGTGGGTGCTCGTTAGAACCGCCTCGATCGTTAGAACCGCCTCATCGAGGCGGTTCTAACGAGTACCCACAACCTATGTTTTGGAACAAAAATAAGAAAAATAATGCATACCCCCGTAAACCCAAGTTTTCTCTATATGAAGTAGGGTGTAGGGGGTCTTCATTCCACGGACTTGTTCACGTGATGATTAACAAATTATCAAGAATCGACTGAGCCGCACGGATGTGTTATCGTAATTTATTTATTTATTTGTTTATATTTTTGCTCAATGCGTGGATTGTTGGTTACATTTAGAACCAGCTCACTCCGATTTATTTATTTTTATATTTATGTATTTATTTCAACTGTTAAAGGCATTTATTCTTGATTATTGAGGACTATCATTTCATTACATAATATTATGTAGCCCTCAGTGCTCACTGGAGAGAAGTCCTCTGTCTTCAACAGGTAAGGGGCCGCCTTGGGGAAAATCAATACATTACTTACTGTTGACTGGTGTACATTATTGATTTCCCCCTTAAGTGTCTCAGTCAGGGGATTTAACAAGAGCTACTAATCACCCTATTAAAGGCCGCCTTTGATCTGCTATAGTCAGTATATCACAGGGGGCAATAAAACAATTATGGACACACGGTGTGTTTTACTGTTACAGAATAAATGCCTTTAAATGATTTATTAAGATCAGGGTGTACACCTTTTCTGGTGTGCCTTCCATCATACCGGGGAAAAGAATTTGCATGTAAACCCAACTTTATATATTGAACAGTCGGATATTCAGTGATCGGCATGATTTTAACATATCACAAAAACATAGTTCGAAAGTACTTGCTTCTTATTCTTTTATATTATTTTAGTCACTGTTGTTGTTTTTTCTTCACAGCAACAAGCCGTGCAATGAACACCCCCTTAAACCATGCTTTATATAGAGAAAACTGGGGTTTACTGTGGTATTCATTTTTTTATTTCTTCTCCAAGACATAGGTTGTGGGTACTCGTTAGAGCCACCTCAATGAGGCGGTTCTAACGAGAATACAAAACCGGTTTTGAGTATCGATAAGTTTTCATTAATAAATTAACTGTTTTTGCGATATCAAGAATACCCTACTATGCCGCACGGATGTGTTATCTTAATTTATTTATTTACGATTTATTTATTTAAAATTTATTTATTGCTCAATACGTTGATTGATGGTACTATTTAGAACCAGCTCATTCTGATTTTTTTTTTAATTTATTTCTGCATCACGTGAACATGTCCAAGAAATGAAGACCCCCTTAAACCCCAGTTTATATAGAGAAAAAGGGGATTTACGGGGGTATTCATTATTTTTCTTATTTCTGCTCCAAGACATAGGTTGTGGGCATTCGTTACGACCGCCTCACAACCTATGTTTTCACCATGATTTTGACTTAATAAACAATAAAACATAGGTAGAAAGATTTCAATTTGGCGCTTCTGTGCCAGTAATAATCAACGTTTTATTACACTCAGGGGAAAATATCACGGGTATTTAAGCAGAAGACAATTATCGCTTTTATGACACGTGGTTTGTGTATTGCGTTCCGGCTACCGACCGTCAGGTAGCCCGAAGATTAATGGACACGCGTGCACGTATAATGGATTACCTTATTTCCTGGAAGATTTGTCATGGGTACTTGACTTGACTTGACTTTATTCACATGAAGTATTGGTGCTATAGGATAATGAGTACCAATTGTTGTTGTTGTTATTATTATTATTATTATTATTATTATTATATCTTTGTTTGTTTGTTTGATTTGAGGTTTAACGTCCCCGTCAACAATGTAAAGGCCATTTTGGAGGTTAACATGTCCGTGTAATGAGCACACCTCTTAACCCACTTTACAGGTGGGTTTACAAGGGTAATCATTGATTTCCTTATTTTTGCTCAAAAAATTATTAATGATACTCGTTAGAAATGCCTCAATGAGGCGGTTGTTACAAGCATGAAAACACACCTATATAATTTCGACCCCGTTGAACCCCATCTTGTGTAGTAAAACTGGGTTTTACAGGGGTAACGCATTTTTTTTCTAATTTCTGCTCTTAAATATAGATTGTGGCTACTCGTTAGATTAAATATAGATTGTGGCTACTCGTTAGATTACATATTGAACCGCCTCGATTTTAACGAGTACCCAGAATCTATATTTTGAGCAGAAATAAGAAAAAATATTACAAGTTTTCATCTTATTTTTTTTTTTCCGTGGTAACGTTTTCAATGCATTTGTATAGGCGTGTTTTCGTAATGTATTTTGCAGATATGTAAGTGATTGGTCCCTTTTGATAAATCGGCCAATTTGTTGTTTGTTATTGTCGGCATTTTGAACCTATTCCTTTACATTAACAATCAATAACGGCCCCGCCCATCGGGGCTTGAAGAAATAGATGGGCTGCATGATGCAAGTACACGCAGAGCTGAAACCGACTGCATATCGCTTAGAGGATCTAAGCCGGTGCGAGTCGGAACGTCCATGCTTATAAACCCTATTGGTTTCACTAGGCGGCAGGGCTTGAGATGTCATTTCATCTCAATATCGGGTAAAAGTCCCACAAAATTGGAAGCAACGTGTCCAAAATGACCTATGTAGCGTTGATGGGGGCGTTAAACCTTGAATCAAACAAACAAATTAACAATCAATGAACCTTTCTTTCCAGAATAAATATTTGATGTTTGAATTTACAGTATGTTATTATAGATAATTAAAATTGTTACAGGTAAATAAAGAGTAATTAAAACCTAATGCTTAGTTTTATATTTTTGATTAGTCACAGTTAATTTCAAACAGTGTAAGTAAGCATTACCTTACATGGATATGTTACAACATTGAATGATCATTGTGACCATTATGATAACACATCTGTGTGAAATGTGAGTGTGTGTGAATTCGGGTTTAACGTCGCTTTCAACAATTTTTCAGTCATATCACGACGGTGTCTGGTTGCGACAGGGAGCTCAATGCTCACTTTTATAGTGCTGCCTCACTGAAGTATCATGTCCCAGACACATTACATGATACCACACCCAATCACATTATCCTGACACTGGGTCGTTCAAATCCTAGCTCTACCCCATAAATCTGAGTGCCAAGCGAGGAGCAGCTAGTACCATTATTAACGACTTTGGTATGTCGCGCGGCCCGGGATCGAACCCGTGACCTCCCGTTCCCCGGAGCGGACACTCTACCAACTGAGCTATCGGGGCCGGTCATCTGTGTGAAATAATGCATTCTTTAGGTTGCAGAAAACGGTTATTAAAAATTGTGTCATTAGTAAGAGCTCCAAGCTATTGAGATTGAGCAATAGGTGGTCTGAAAGTACCAAAAATTTAAGCCATAACCCTTTTAAGATCAACATATTGGAAGGTAGAAAACAGATGTTTCCCAACTTTTACGTCTTGCAAAAGCTTTGAAATTATGGGATACATTTAGGTACTGTTGCGCTTATTCGAAATTTGCTGAATGGCCATGTTAAATGACAGGATTAGAAATTTAAGATACACTGACAACTCAAAAAAGCATTTATTAACCATAACTGACACCACAATATAAGGTTATGGCAAATTTACCATGCTTTCAATATCTACTGGCATTTTCTGAGTCGATACATGGTAAAACGCACCTTAATTTATTGTATATCACTGTGTGACAGAATGCTGTGGAAAGCTATGCTTTTTCTCCAGTGCAAAATGTCTTTATATTTTATGATTTATGATATATGCACTACAAACAAAGTATTTGCAAAGTCAAAAACAATTTTGGCCATTTCTGATGTGCTGAAGAACTCTTTGATGAATCAAATACACACAGTCCCGAATTGCTGCCAGAATATAAACAAGAGGCCCATGGGCCACTATGCTCACCAGAGCTCAGGTGGGCACTGCCCAATTGCAGCCATGTATTTTAACATGGTATCATTTTAATCTGCCAAGATAACCCCAATATCCAAATGAGCACCCATGTGGATACAGTATATGAAACATTAGGCCTTTTATGAAGTAGAGGGGCGGGGCATGGACCCAATGGAGCCCTGGTTGGTATCACTAAATGTGTCTTATCACACTAGGATGGTTTAGCAGTGGGGATCTGTATGGCTGGAGATATAAGGCCTCTTAAACAGTGGAGGGGTTGGCGCATGCCCGGTCGATCCCAGGAAAGCCCAAGATTGTTGTCCCTAAATGTATCTTATCATAAGGACCAAGTATATATATGGTTTAGGGGTGGGAATCTGAACAGTTTCCGAGATATGAAGTGGAAAGGCCCCTGCGGACACCCCTACAGTAGGTGTGCTAATAATAAGGAACAAGAACATATATGATTATGGGGTGGGGATTTGAATGGTTTCTGAAATATATGGCCTTTTATGAAGTGGAAGGTCGGGGCACATTGCCTCAGCACAAAGAGGCCCCCAAAGTTGGTGTGACTGAACGAGTCTTATCATAAGGAACAAGACTATATATGGTTTAGGGGTGGGGAGCTGAATGATTTCTGAGATATACATTCGAACTTCAATGGCTCGAACACCTTTGGGACCTCGAAAATCTGTTCGAGACAGGGGTAGTTCGAGCCACTGAGATTACAGTCAGGAGGCATAACGAGATATTTTAGACATCTTTTCGGTGTTCTATAATGAATATGTATGCTGAGTGTACTCATTAGAATCGCCTCATTAAGGCGATTCTAATGAGTACACACAACATACATTTGCAAGATAAAAGACTAAAATCTCCTTAATTATCTCCCACTATTTCTTATGTAGAGGATTTCGCTAGGGGCTCAAGAATGGGTTCGACTCATCCATGGTAAACGTGCCGTCGTTGTTCGAGCCATCGAAGTTCTACTGTATGGCTTTTAATGAAGTCAAGCGTTGGGGCATGGCCGGGCATGCCCCAGGGACTCACAAGCTGGTGTCACTGAATGCGTCTTATCATAAGGAAGATGAATATATATGGTTTAGGGGTGGGGCTTGGACCAGTTTCTGAGATACAAGGCCTTTTCTGAAGTGCAGGGGTGGGGCAAGGCCCTGGGAGACCCCCAGGTTGGTGTCAATGAATGTGTCTTATCATAAGGAACAAGAATATATGGTTTAGGGGTGGGGATCTGTAAGGTTTCCAAGATATTGTGATATAATGAAATGGAGGGGGTGGGGCATGGCCCCAGAACATCCCTGGGGACCCCCAGGTTGGTGTCACTGAATGTGTCTTATCATAATCAACGAGAATATATAATGTTTAGGGGTTGGGATCTGTAAGGTTACTGGGATATTGGGCCTTTTATGAAGTGGAGGGGGTGGGGCATGGCCCCGGCACATCCCAGGGGACCCCCAGGTTGGTGTTACTGAGTCCATCTTATCATAAGGAACAAGAATATATATGGTTTAGGGTTGGGGATCTCAATGGTTTCTGAGATAAATGGCATTTTATGAAGTGGAGGGTGTGGGGCATGTCCCCGGCACATCCCGGGGGACCCCCAGGTTGGTATCACTTAATGCATCATAGCATAAGGAACAAGAATATATATAGTTTAGGGGTTGGGATCTGAATGGTTTCTGAGGAAAATGGCATTTTATGAAATAGAGGGGGCAGGGCATGTCCCCGGCACATCCCGGAGGACCCCCAGGTTGATGTCACTTAATGCATCTTATCATAAGGAACAAGAATATATATGGTTTAGGGGTTGGGATCTGTAAGGTTTCTGAGATATAAGGCATTTTATGAAGTGGAAGGGGTGGGGCATGGCCCCAGCACAACCTAGGGGCCCCATGGTTGACATAAAAGCATATGGCTGAGAGAAGTTTACTCAAGGAATTATGTAAGTTTTGTCAAAATATCTGCAATGACTTGGCAGTAAATGCCATTTTTCAGTTTTCCCCATTATAAGTCAATGGAAACTCTAAGTTGCCATAGCAACAAAACTGAAAGGCCAAATTTCATAAAAAAACACAAAACCTGTAAAGGCAAATATGGTGAATATTTTCCTAAAATCTCAGCCTCCTAGAGCATATGGTTTCTGAGGAGATGATTGTTTAAGTATTTTTTTTGTCTATTTTTTGCATTTTGGTTTCCATGGCAACCAATAAAAATGGGCAGAAGGCCTAAAATCAGATGGCAGATAGTAGATTGCCTATGGAACATTTCTATGAAAGTTTTGTCAAAATATCTGCAGAGGCTTGGCAGTAAATGCCATTTTTCAATTTTCCCCATTATAAGTCTATGGAAACTACAAGTTGCCATAGCAACCAAACTAATGAGCCGATTTTGATAAAAAACACAAACTTTCAATCTCCCAGCCCAAGGATAATACAGATAAAATTTGGGCCCAATCGGCCCAGTGGCTTCAGAGTTGACGCAGACGACATACGTCATACGACAGACGACGACGGACAATGGCCTATCCTATAAGCTCCCCCGGAGCCTTCGGCTCTGGTGAGCTAAAAATGTTCACTGTTTAACATACAATTCACATTCAAATGAAAAGGCCTCACTGGTGTATATGGAGCTAAACTTTTTGATGAAATCATCATCATCATCATCATCATCATCATCATTGTCATCAATGGCAATATCATCATTTACATTATTTATTATCGGTGCCATAATCCAAATATTTAAAATATGAGCATTTAATATATAAACACCATATGTTTAAACAATCAGTTTCTATCCAGGGCATCAATAACAATATTAATATCATGTGAATTTATAGCACCAATATGAGCAATATAATTTAGCAAAAACAACGATTTGGATTATTTAGTTTTGGGACACTAATTGCACACCTGGGTCAAAGGTCTGATCCTTTGTTTGGAAATTTCATAGAGGGTTTCCATCCCATGAGATTCAACAGGGAAGGACCAGACAAGACTGTGCTAATGCCCAAGATGCTGATTACACTGTGTGTACACACAGGCTTATCTGCATATTTATCGTTCATACATGGAATTTGCAGGTTTTCTAATGATGAGGCTCATTCTTTATGGTCTATAATATATTAAATGATAATAGTGTATGAATAGATTGGTGCAAATGTTAAGCAACTAAACTACACAGTTTGATCTCATCCTGTGTGAAAATATTTCTATGAAGCAGCCATCACTATTGTACCACTTTTGGAGCGGCTATACTTACACATTCTATGCCAAATAGAGAATAGTATTCTCAATTCTCAAACAATCTATTATTTTATTCCTAAAAATTCCAGAAAAGGGTGTGTGCATGGCATATGCTGGTTACAAAAACGCATTATAATGTATTTACTATTTAGCAATATTCAAGTTGCCTATGTTAACTTAAAACAAGTTTTTCGTGAAAAGCTTGCCCCAAATATGCTTACCATAGTCCCATTTTGGACCATTTTACTGGTTAAAATCATGGTGTGTATCATATTTATACTTCATTAATGAGTTTCCTGCATGAAACAAGTTAAACAAATGTAAATTGCACCACTGTCAATGACTACATCTGAAAAGACCTTAATATTTCAACATTGTCCTAATGTTAGTCTAATTACATAACAGGCACGTTCGTGAACTTGCTTACCGCATGTTGGCATGATATAAAACATGTTTTGCAAGACTTAAAAAATGGGAAATATTGTGTTTCATACTGCCCAGATATAGTACTAAAATAATATACTAAAGAGAATTTTGGTACCATGGTGGCCACTCAAAATGCATTTTTGTGAGCTTTCGTCAGACGGGAGCTTCTACTACATAGTTTATTACTACTTTAAATATAGGTTGTGGATCTTGTTAGAACCGCCTCGCTTCTAACCGCGTTACACACAACATATGTTTGGGACAATAGTAATAGAAAAATATATATGTATGTTCCAACAAACCACAGTTTTCTCTATATAAAGTTCGATTAAGAAGGGGTGTTCATGCGTGACATGGACTTGTTAACATTATAATGATAGTCAAGCAGATTTAAGTGCATTTTGGACGGGAAAGCCAAAACATGGACAATTATGCTGGAAACACTGCATGCTCAGATCAGACGTCAACCCATTACGGCCTCCGCCCAGCGGGACTTCATCACGTGAACGAGTCCGTGAAATGAACACCCCATTAAACCCCAATTTATATAGAGAAAAACTGGGGTTTACGGGGGTATACATTATGTCTCTTTTTTCTGCTCCTAGACATAAGTTGTGGGTACTCGTTAGAACCACATCATTGCGGCGGTTCTAACTAGCACCCACGACCTATGTTTTGAGGATAAATAAGAAAAATATCACAAATTTTCATCAGAAAGATGACCTTTTTTGAGGTATGAAAAAATGCACTATATCACAAGGGTGTGTTATCGTGATGTGAAGAAATAAATTGGGCTGCATGATGCTTCCACGCAGAGCTGAAACTGACTGCACAGCACACGTGTACTAGTAAACTGCATGGGGCTCTAAGGCTGGCCATGAAAAGTGGTGCGAGTTGGACCGTCCATGCAGATAAATCCTACTGGTTTCATTGGGTGGCAGGGCTTGAGATGTCATCTCAGTGTCGGGTAAAAGTCCCTCAAAATTGGAAGCAACGTCCGCAAAATGACCTATACAGTGTTGACGGGGACGTTAAGCCTCCAATCAAACAAAACTGTCAACCCATTAAGAAAACATATCCTTTTGACAATGTTTTCTTTCTTATCTTCGAAATGTTAACTTATATCTAAAAAAAAAAAAAAAAAGCACATTATTTTATGATGAACAAAACAATGTCTTTGTGCGGATAACACACACATTGTAACCCCTCTAAACCTCTCTTTTCTGTATATAATGTAAAGTGGGGTTTACAGGGGTTTTTATTACATGGACTTATGAACATGTTGCTTTTCTAAACAATGCAATTTTAAATAATGCAATCTGACATCCATTAACTATAAATGTTTTTTTTTGTTGTTTTTTTTAAATAATGTGGAATATCACATTCCAGAAAAAAATGGATTTATGAGAACCAATAATATTTTAAGTACACAAAGGCTCAATTTTAACCGTTTGACAAAAAGAGAATTTTTCTCGCTTAAAGTACCAAAACATGCAGTTCTAAATTAACTAGACGTATCTATCGTTCAATATCCCCTGGGCACTTTCACACACAGCCGGATTAAAACACAATATTGATTACACGATAGGTACACAATAGGTATCTATCGTAGGCCTCAGTCAAAGGGAGACAACCCAATATTGACTTTCTGTGCGACTCTCACGGTTGAAAGTCATCGGGCTAATATCAGATATAGTTGGCCATGTACAAAGCCAGTGAGCGTGCCTTTTCCACGCCAAGGAAAACAAAAACTTTTAAGGCACCCTTTCCAAATCTTAAAAAATGTGATTCAGTGGGTCATATATATGTCCAGTTTTTGACTGAAATATTCCGGCACCATCTCAAACCAGGTGTGAATGACCAGCCGTTCGCCTCCATCTACCTTCGCTGATCACATACATGTATGTTTTCAATACCGTTTCACTTGGCGAGGCCCTTGTGAGTGGTGAGATATCCAGTCAAAAGCATATTTTGGTAAAGCATCGGATTTGAGATCGAGAGGTAGCCGGTTCGATCCCCGCAAGCGCCAAGTGTTGTTTCCTTGAGCAAGAGACTTTATCCACGTTGCTTAGTACTGGTTCCTACCCAGGAAAAGAGGGCGACATGGAAGATTAGTACTAGTACTAAATGTGTTACCCTCTATAAATAAGGTCTATTATTATTATTATTATTATTATTATTATTATTATTATTATTATTTCAAAACCATTACAGTCAAATGTGTGCTTGACTGTAGATCACGAGGTCACGGGCTCGATCTCCCCCGGGACCGCAACATTCGTTCGTGTAGATGCTGGTAAAGTCTCCGAGAGCTTATTTAAACTGATCAGCTCTACATGATCGTTCACCTCCAAAGCAAACGAAAATGTTTGAAACCATTTTGATCGTTTCTAATTTGGGTCGTTGGTTGAGACAAAGGTGGCGTGTATCTTGCGTCACTGGGGTGTCCAACTGGTATTGGCTGACAGTTGGGAAAGGCCTGCTGTCCTTGCAGCAGGAAAGGATAGAGGTGGGTGATGTTATTTCTTCTGTTTCTGCATTGCCATTAATTTTCCTCTTTCTCCACTGTCCCTTACTTTTACCTCATCTACTATCTCTTCTATCTCCCTTTCTCCCGCCCATTGGGGCTTGAAGAAATAGATTGGCTGCATGATGCTTCCATGCAGAGCTGAAACCGACCGCACACGTGTACTGGTAAACCGTTCAGTGGATCTAAGCCTGTGCAGATAAAGCGGTGCGAGTCGGACCGACCATGCTTATAAACCCTATTGGTTTCCTTAGGCGATAGGGCTCGAGATGTCTTTTCATCTCAATGTCGGGTAAAAGTCCCACAAATTGGAAGCAACGTCTCCAAATTGACCTATACAGTGTTGACGGGGACGTTAAATCTTAAATCAAACAAACAAACATTTTTTCTCCCTTTCTCTGGGAGACGACACAGAATGACCCTCAAGGATTGATCTGCCATTAAACCCTAAACAAACAATCAAGGCAAGTGACCAGTAACAATGACATACGCTTACACGCTTTTTGAAAATCGGCCTGTACTGTTCAAATCCTACATACATGCACATGAAGATACGTTTTAAAGAGTCGGCTCATGATAAACGGGTTATCACAGAGGCAACCAGAACAGACGTAGGCGAGCCTGGGCACTTGCCCGAGGCTTTGCTGCTCTCGGTCAATTGGAAGAGAAGCTATGATAGCTTCATGCAAGGGCTCATGCGTTTGGTTGGCCGCGCACCTTCACGCGTTTGACTAATGTAACTAGCTAACGGCACCGATAGCTCATCGGTTAGCTTTGTTTAATTTGAGGTTTAACGCCCCCGTCAACTCTGAATAGGTCATTTTGGAGACGGTGCTTCCAATTTTGTGGGACTTTTGCCCGACATATGAGATGAAATGATATCTCCAGTCCTGTCGGCCAATGAAACCAATAGGGTTTATAAGGGTTTATACGCATGGCCGGTCCGACTAGCACCGTTTTTTGCCTGGCTCTAAGCATGCAGTTTACCAGTACTCGTACGGGGTTGGTTTCAGCTCTGCATGAAAGCATCATGTCGTCCATCATCTATGTCTTCAAGCCCCGATGGCGGGGACCGTTCAGTGGTTAGCGCGTTCGGCTTATGATCGAAAGGTTGTGGGTTCGAAATTGGCCCCTCGAGGCGAGGTATATCCTTGAGCAAGGCACGTAATGCCACTGCCCCACTCCACCCTGCCCCACTCCACCCAGGTGTAAATGGGAAGCAGTTGTGTAAAAGTTACTGCCTGTCCCTCGCGTACTTGATGACATCCGGAATGAGTGTTCGAGAGCGGAAGCTTTCATAGCAATCGAACTGAAATAAACGCTCAGGCCCTTTTCTTGTGCATCGGCCTGTTCATGATCACAAATGACACAAATGACTCACTTCAACTTCATTTGTTTGACATTTCAGCAAAAACGCTAAAAATTTTACGTTTTTAACCCATAAAATGCGAATCACGACAATTTTCGTCTGCTTTGCCGTCTGCCGGTTACCTAAAAAGTATTTTTTTTATTTTTACAAACAGTGTGGACCAAAATCAGACTGCTCCTGTAAGTGCAGTCTGATCTGGGTCCATACAGTTTACCTGTATGCAATAATATTTTTAAAAAAGTTTGAAAAAAAAAAAAAATAGCAGACGACTTAAGCAAACGACATTTTCAGATGTTGTTTTCCTCGGCAGCTTAAGGGTTAACATTCAAAACTGTAGAAGCCTTCATTTTATAAAGAAACGTTATCCGATGATACCTATTATAGGGACTAAGATCTGAAAGAATACATTATAGTGTTTTGCATCCGTATCAGAAATGATAACTACAATAAAGCTGCTTTGTCTGAAAACTGTACACCCACGTCTCCAAATTGACCATGTAAAACCTTAACCCTGACGACGTCCATGTCAATACTGCGTTTTTGTGGAAAATTGTCAAATTCAAAGGTGATAGAATACAATTTAAAGTGATCACATGATAAACAGAATCTTACACTCGTGGTCATTTCATATGATATCTATGAAGCTTGCTAAAGGCTCGTTTCATAAATATAATATGAAATGACCACTCATGTAAGATCCTTTATTTATCAAAATGCACAACAGGTGAACAGTTCCAGCTGACTGTTCTCCATTCAAATAATGTGCTAGCTTGCATGTTAATATTTTCATCTTTGTTACCAGCGACTGGAAAATCTTCGACCCCGTCCACTACCCAAGCTCCGACCTCCGTAAACTGCCAAAAACCAGAGGCTATGTTCGTGCCAGAGCTGGGAACCTGTCTGTATATGGATCCAAACTTCATGTTTTCCTACTCCCTGGCCGCTGAAACTTGCGTAGATGTCGGAGGAAGCCTTATTGAGCTTGATTCCCAGACAAAATATAATGTCGTAATAGAAATACTGACCAATGGCACAAGTAAGTTTGTCACATTTTCTTTTGTTTGTTTGTGCTGAGGTTTGACGTCCCCTTCAACACTATTTATGTCGTTTTTGGAGACGCTGCTATTTCTGAAAGCCCCGATGGGCGGAGGCGCACAGTTAAGAAATGAATTTTGTTTTTCTGCTGTTCATGAATGTATAAACGCAGTGGGTCGCGTGCAAAGTAAATGAACCCCGAAGAGGTTCATGTAAACTTTGCTAGCGACTCGCTGCCGTTCATACTTTCATGAAAAGCAGAAAAATTAAGTTCATTTTTATATTTACATTCTTTTACAGGTTTTTAATTATTTGGACCCCATTTGATTTATATCAGTGTTTGAATCGACTGCCTATTCGAATTTCGAAAAATTGCAGTATGCTTCCTCTGGCTTTCTTTGCCGGATCCTTACAGGGTCACTGATGAGGCTTTATTAGCCGAAACTACGTAGTATGACCCATCTTCTTTCTTATGAATGTTTTCATTGCTCTTCAAGGAACTCATTTTTTATTTTTATTTCCCCCTCATCACTGGGTGAAAAAAAATGCTTATAGGACACAATTTTAAAGCTAAAAAACATTTATCCGCTGTTTTTCAAGGCTACAAAGAGCGGAACAGCGTTGACGTCACCAACGCCCGTAGAGAACCATGGTTTAGATTGACGGCACTGAAAATCATGTGAGTCGATGCGTTCTTGGAAGTATGGACTACGTTGTTTTCTATAGGTTTACATTAGACTTTACACTAGAAATGTATATATACATGTAGTAAAATTCCGCTATTAAGACCACTGAAAATTAAGACTAAATCTGCTTTTAAAAACTTAGAGAGAAGGTTTCAGTTATTCTTTCTTTGTGTTTTCTACACCCAGTGTCTCCAGATGGAAGACCACCTTTGAGACTGTTCAAAAGTGGTCTTTGAACACTCCCAAAGGTGGTCTTAATATAGGAATTTTACTGTAGATTGTAATATGCAAGTATCATCATCACGTGGACAAGTCCGTGAAATGAAAACCCCTTTAAACCCCACTTAATATGGAGGAAGTTTACATGGATATACATTATTTTCTTGTCTCTGCTCCAAGATATAGGCCCAAGTTGTGGTATTCAATTAGGGCGGTACTAACGAGCGCCTACAACTTACGCTTGGATTATAGATGAAAAAATAAATACATTTTTAACCAAAAATAAAGGTTTCGGGGGTAACAAAGAATGCACTTTGTCAAACGGAGGTGTCACGGTTTTATCCCATTCAACCCTGTAGGCCGGTACTAACGAAGTAAAATTCCGCCATTAAATATGTTCTATAAGAAAGCAAAGAATTCACCTTTTGGTACTGTTCAAAATGTTCTTAAAGACCATTTTGAACAGTCCAAAAGGTGATCTGAATGTAAGGGTTTCACTGTACTTGTGCGAACAGTAGAAACCCAAATACGACTGTTCATAACGAGGCGTCTGATTAGAATCTACACTATTCACCATCCCGTTGTTTTGTTTGTTCTGTTCTGTTAATTGTTTTGACTAAACCCTTGTTTTACAGACAGACAGACAATGTGTTTATTACAGTCTCATTTTCATACATTACAGTGTATTATATACATATAAAATGTAGTGATAATATGTTAAAATGTATGAAACCACTCAAGTTGAGTTATAAGAGACTAAGTTAGTTAATTTAAAAAAAAAGTAATCTTAGTAAATACAGTGCTTAATATTTACATTTTTAAAAACATATAGTTCTATTTACATAAAATTTATCTAAATAAAAACTTTCGACGTTTAGTTAAAATATCATGGCAGGCTTTGGCACTATAACTAATGATTCTACTGTCCGACAGCAAATGACAGACTTTACCAGATGCGCTGAGTGATTCAAATGATGTCATTTCTACTTTACTGAAAAATTCATTACGTATATCATTATATAATGGGCAATCAAGTAGTACATGTTCCTCGCTTTCGACTTTAGACTCGCAGTAAAAACAAGTTCTTTCGTGATAGGGAATCGTTTCATAGCGTCCCGTTTCTATACGGAGCGGTGCTACCCCACACCTAAATTTCGCTAAGGAGCTCCTCCTCGTCCTTGACATGATATGGGTTTTCACATAATCCTCTGTTTCATATGTAGTCTTGAATAACTTATAGGTACGCAGCTTGTTTCCACCGTTGTTTTTAGATATACTCGTATTGCTATCAACTTTGTTTTTCCAGGCAACTTTGTATTCTGTGTATAACGTATTCTGTAATGATTCAGTAATCGATTGCCTCTGTGTTCTATTATAGAACCTATCAACAGCTAAGCTTATATCCGCTTTGAGTCCAATCTTGTCTACCTGAAAGCACCAGTTCTTATGTTTTTGGCGTGTACGGTGTAACCATAGAAATATATGTTTATTTACTCTTTCAGTACTCATATGGTTAAGCCGAAACCAGTGGCCAAAAACGGTTTTCAATTGTTTAATATGTGGTGGTATCCATCCCATATCTCCATTTACAGCGGCGTTCGGTGTATACTTGCCAACTCCGAGGAAGAAGCGACACGCCTTATTCTGTACAGTATTAATCACAGAGTACTCCTTTGTTCCCCATATGGCTGCGCCATAACTGATCACCGACCATACAGTAGTATCGAATAATTTTTTGTAAACATCAAAGGGCATTCCTCCGGATTGCTTAAACTTTGAGATAAGCAGTCCTAGTGCTCGGGTGGCTGACTGAGCGACGTACTTCGCAGTAACGTTGTAATCCAGATGTTCGTTTAAGACGAGACCTAAATACTTGTACTTGTCTGTATATTCAATGGGTGAGTCTCCACAAGTAAATTGAAAAGAGGACCTGGCTACAGACTGGTTCCGGAAGTGAACTGTTTTCGTTTTATTAAAATTAATTGACATACAATTTTCATTGCACCAGCCCGACAAAATATCGAGTAAATACTGTAGATCACGTTCAGACTCTGCTATTAAAATGAGGTCGTCAGCACAACATAAATGGTTTATACACATATTATCCACCACTATCCCTTTATTCAACGTTGAAAGAACGTCACTAAGGTCGTTTAAATACAAATTAAACAATAAGGTTGATAAAATGCAGCCCTGTTTAAGTCCAGACTTCACACTGAACCAGTCTGTTTGAAGATAGTTTATTTTCACGGCACACTTAACATTTCTGTATAATGACTGTAGGGACTGAAACATCCTTCCGTTAATACCTTGCGATTTAAGTTTAGACCAAAGAAGTTCTCTGTTTATGGTATCATATGCCTTACTAAAGTCTACAAACGCTATATATGTAGACTTTTTCATAGATTTTCGATTTTCTATGATGGAAGTTATAGTTGATAGATGGTCTATTGTACTTCGTTTTTTCCTGAAACCGTTCTGGAAATCCGTAAGTTTACCCTCACTTTCCGCCCAAAACGTTAGCCGTTGGTTTAATACATTGCAGTAGGCTTTATATATGGACGAAGTAACTGTTATTCCTCTGTAATTCATTGGGTTCTTCGGATCTGAAGTCGGGTCCTTCAATATGGGTGTAATTATGCCGTATTCCCAGGCTTGCGGGATTTTTCCTGTTTCGAAACAGACACAGAAGAGTCTATGTAGGAAGTGTATACATGTGTCCGACTCGAGCACTTCCGCGGGAACGCCGTCGTAGCCGGCCGTTTTATTTTTATGTAAGGATTGAACTGCTTTGCGTACGTCTAGCACTGTGATTCCGTCATTTAATAAGCCGTTTTCCGATTCGTTACTCTCCCTTTTATTCGAGTCCTCAATATTCTTGGTCTTGTGTGATGAGTTTGAAGAGTTATATAAAGTTTCAAAGTCGGTTTTCCATTTCAAAAGAACATCTTCAGTCGAGTTTGATGTCTCACCATTTTTTGTGAAAACTTCTACAGGTATTTCTTTATTCCTTTCATTACCAATCCCAGTTTTACCAATGGTTTTCCAGAATATGTCTGAGTTTTCACATGAGTTAAGCAATTCGTTCTGCTTTTCAAACCAATATTGTCTTTTTCTACGCTGTACGCATCTGTCAAAAAGTTTCCTTTTTTCAATGTATGACTGCTTATTCGCGGACTTTACGGAGCTATTTTTACATTTTAACCATAATTTCTCTGATATACATAAATTAGTCCACAGATGACTTAACTCCTCATTCCACCATGGCTTCTTTGTGCGACGTTTTTTGTTATTAATACTGTCAATTACCACTGTTTTTGGGTTTAAAAATTTATTCATATCCCCGACTAAAATATCAATAAAATTGCTATATTCGCCGTCTACATGGGCTTGTTCGTTCTGATGTTGTTCTAACTTCTGTATGATGTCATTTAATTTTGACCACACGTCGCTACCACACATAAATTCTGCAGGTATACTCTGTTTGTCATATTTCATATACGTCCGACGAACGTTATCACGTGCTTCATTCGTTGTCTTTAAAATGACTGTCTTAAGCGAAACCTCCCATGTCAAAAGTGAATGATCTGGGATCGTCGTATGTTCCAGGGTTTGAATGCCAATACTGTGCTTTAAAGCATCCGTTGCTAGAATAACCTCGAAATTATAGTATCTGTTTAAATTTTCGTATGGCACTATTACATAGTCCACAACTGCAGATCCTTTTGGTGACACACTGGTGAAATTATTTGATTTACTGTTTCTGCCATTAAGTATACACATGTTTGTGCTTATGAGGAAATCGATGAAAATATCACAATACTGGTTTTTTGTGTAATCTATTATGTCACGATACGGTAATATATCTACACCTGCTATGAAGTCCTCTTGGTCACCAACTCTGGCGTTGAAATCTCCACAAATTGTTATCAGAGAGTCACTCTGAAATTCATATACATTATACATTAAGCTATTGAAATAGTCCTCAGCATTGATATTTCTGGACGAATTACTTGGTGGTAGATAACAGGCACAGAATCGGAGCCGTTCTTTGGATACTTTATGATACAGTTCAATCCACAATATACCTTCAGTTTCACTGTGTAATTTTGATATATTGAATTCCATATATAAACTTTTTCTCACAAATATTCCAACTCCACCACTACCCTTGCGTGAGCGTTTATGTGTATCATCCCGATTGTTTCCATACCACTGGTAACCATCCACTTCCAATACAGTATTACCTATCAGGTGTGATTCTGCAACACCAATGACATCTAGATTCAAGGCATCAAGACATGTTTTTCTGATACGATAATTTTCAGATTGTTTGTCATTTTTAAAACCGTTTGGGTTCCAAAACCCGCATCGGACCTATTGTCGACTGTGGCTGTTCTCATGATACCGAGTACGTCTGTCTCTATCTTGTCTTTCCCGGGGATAGTAGTGGTTATCGTAGTGTCTAGTGTCATGTGATATATCGTGGAAGTCGTGGTTTCTATCGTTAAAACGTGATCTTCTTTCTCCATATGGGGCCCGGTAGCTATCTGTGTTATGCTTTCGCATGGTTCGTTCCCCGCTTTCTTGATTAAATCTGTATTGTTCTGGGTCACTGTTTTCGTCAGCCCTTATTATTCTTGACCCCCGTAATTTAAGTTTCTCCCTCCCTAAGGTGTTAACGATTGTGCGTAGGTTGTTCTTCATTTTCCGCTGATGTACTGGTACATCGTTTTCTATGTAGACATCGCGGTATCTGGTGCCATCTTTCAAATTTTTCTTCACTTTCATTACTCTGTCTTTGTCAACATTGCAGGAAAATGTAGCTATTACTACTCCTGGTTTTGAATTGTGGTTATTGACCTTCCTTTCAGCAGTTTCAACTGAAACATCTCTAATTTTCAGATAATCAATTATGTTATTAACTCTGTCTTTGATATTTTCGTTTTCCCTTTCTTTTAAGTTTCGTATCACTATTCTTCGTTTCCGTTCGTCGATTTGTTCTTGTTCACCATGATAACATAATTCTGTCTTTTTCTTTTCTAGGGAAGCTACTCGGTCAGCGAGTCTGTCAATTTCATCTCCCAATGTTTCCTGTACTGTTGGTAAGTCAGTTTGTGTGAGTTTTTTCACGCCTGCCTCCGTTTTGTCGAAACAACGTTTCATTTTATCCATATCTTTCCTCATTTCTTTTTCTAACTTTTTCAGTTTTTCCTTAGTATCATTTTCTACTGCTTTTAGGACACGCAGTTCAACTTTCTTTGCTAGTCCTTCTAACCTTTGATTGAAGTCCGCTCTTATACTGTTCATTTCACCTTGTAGTTTTCCTAAATGCTCATTTGTTTTCTTTTCAATATTGTCTATTTTATTTTCTAACCCACTTTTCATACCATCTAAGGCTTCCAAAATAACTGAAGTGTCTGAGGTATTATTGAATTTAGTTTTTTCCGTTACTGGAGTAGACTTTTCGGTTTTCGTAGACTTGGTTGTACTTTCTTTTACTTGTCTTGTCGATTTGTCTTTCTTGGAGTTATCTACCTTTGATTTTAATTTTCCTTGGGAGTCATTTCCATCTTCACTTTTGTTGTTCACTTTTTTGTCCCTACTTTTAGTAGTTTTTAGTCTTTCCTTTGGTACTATACTTCTTCTTACTCTTAGAGTAACTCTTTCCTGTTTTGGGTTCTCACTGGCATATTTTTCAGAATGAGCCTTTTGACTTTCCGATTCTTTGTTAGGGTTTTCTTTATTTCTATTTTCACCGCTTGATTCCTCGTTACTTTTAGCTTTCTTCACATTCGAGCCATTAATGTTTGGTAGGGATAAATGTCTTTTTCTTCCTGTCTTTGCCGGCGTAGTAAGAGGTTGTAAAAGCTGTGATGATGGGCTGATATCCCCAGAGTGGCAGTCTACACTACTTTCACTGTTATTACTGATTTTCACCACACTCTGTGACATCACGTTTTTTACATAATTTTCAGCTTCATCCGTATTTTCAGGGGATTTCACTACTTTTTCATTGCTGTCCTTATTACCATTGTCAATTATGGCCGTTATTGTGGCACTGATTTGGCTTTCTATCGTTTCACGTTCTATATTACTCTGACATTGTGCACTACTCGAAGACCGGTTGGTTCCAATGTCATTCTCCGTGTTCTCTTTAACGATGTCTGAAGACGGTCTCATGTTGGAATCCTGGGACAATTTCAGGGCTAAACCCCACGCTGGAACCCTGGGGTAACTTCAGGGCGAGTATCCCACGCTGAAACCCTGGGGTAACTTCAGGGCAAGCGCCTCACACGGGAACCCTGGGGCAACGTCAGGGCGAGAAATCCCACGCTGAAACCCTGGGGTAACTTCAGGGCGAAATCCCTCGCTGAAACCCTGGGGTAACGTCAGGGCGAGTATCCCACGCTGAAACCCTGGGGTAACTTCAGGGCGAAACTCCTACAACGGACCCTGGGGTAACTTCAGGGCTCGGACGGTGTCCAAAATAACCACGCTGAAACCCTGAGGTAACTTCAGGGTATAGTACTCCTTTACACTCCTGGATGCCGCGCTCACTTAAACTAACACCTTTAAGTTGCTCACGGTTTTAAATTTTAAACTCCTTAAGTGCCGGTCTCGCGTCCCGTGTTTTACACAGCTATTACTATTAAATTAGTAGAGCGTAACGCTGCGCGCTGACCAAGCGTGACGAATCGTCAATCTTAAGCCTTCTACAGGTACAGGTATGCAACTGCCGGAGGCTAAATCTATATTTAAACACAGGTATTCTAAGTTAACGCACGATAAAAATCAATGGCAGCCCTCCATATTGGAAATAATGGATCTACGCCCGCTCAGTGACAGTGCATAAATTTTCAGAATTTCTCTAAAATCATATAAGCCCACACGGTTTTGAAAATTGCAGATTAAGAAGGGTACCTTTGTCTAAAATATATCCATAAAATTTTCCTAAGAATTCACGTAAAACACATTTAAATGGGTATTTGGGAAAACCGAAAACAAAGTTTTACCGGAAATAACCGAAAACAAATTCTCATAACCGAAAACAAACTATATCACCAAATATACCATGATTATTGTACATTGAGACACATACATGTTCAGCTGCTATGTAAACAGATAATATGGCCGAGTTTGGGAGAATAATTTGAAATAATAACAATTTTATTGCATTTTTTATAAATTTTTCATAGACCGGGATCTACACTGCTTGTACTAACTGTTTGCCTTGTTGTTTGTGATCAAAATGAATACATTATACTTAGTAACTTTATTGTTTGAAAGTCAAAAATGTATGTGACTAAAACAATTTATTTAACAGGATTCTGCTTAAGAAATTTAGTCAAAACTGGTTTAACTAGCTTGTCATCAGGAGGTCCCAGGTTAGGTAGATGTCAAATCAGTAACATCAGTATCTACACTGATTGCACTTACTGCTTACCGTGTTGTTTTTTATCTAAATGAATACATTATAGCTTGTACTTTGATAGTCAGGAATGGCTGTAACTAATTTAATTTATTCAGCAGGATACGCCTTTTAGAAATTTTGTAGGTAAAAAATACGTCGAGTAAATCCTTCGGAGGTCATCAGGAGGTCAATGGTTTGATAATGGCCTTGCTAGGAACCTCTTTTCATGAAGATTGATCATTAAATCCTTTCAAGTGTGACACTATCCCTTCTGCTCATCCAAGAAGGGCAGTTATCAGTTTTACAACGAAAGAATCTGCCCTGGATTAGTCAACAGTATAGGTGGCTATATATAAGCCTATCCAGGAAAACGTGATTAAGTAATTGACTCCCTTGATATGACCTGAATAGTGTTGACAGGCATTTTAAACCTTAAGTAACACATCAGTGGAACGGAGTGCATGCTTTCATATCTCCAAACTATCATTTGTGTTGGTTCTTGTTTGATTTGAGATTTAACGCCCCCGTTAACACCGTAGGGGTCATTTTGGAGACGTTGCTTCCAGTTTTTTTGGGACCTTTACCCGACATTGAGATGAAATGACATCTCAAGCCCTGTCGCCCAATGAAACCGATAGGGTTTATAAGTATGGACGGACCGACACGCACCGCTTTGTCTGGACAGGCTTAGATCCTCTTAGTGGTTTTCTTGAACTCGTGTGCGGGTCGGTTTAAGCTCTGCGTTGAAGCATCATGCAGCCCATATATTTCTTCAAGCCCCGATGGGCGGGGGGTACTACTTTTTTATTGGTTGTAATATATGATTTGTTCTTATTACACAAAATTTTAAAGCCGTATTTCAGACTTTCAAACAATCAAATTACTAAGTATAACGTATTCATTCAGACCACAAACAACAAGGCAAACAGTTACTACAAGCAGTGTAGATCCCGGTCCATCTATGAAAATTGTATAAAAATGCAATAAAATCGTTATTACTTCAAATTATTCTCCCAAACTTGGCAATATTATCTATTTACATAGCATTTAAACATGTATATCTTTAAATGTACAATAACTATGGTATAATTGGTGGTATATTTTGTTTTCGGTTATGAGAATTTGTTTTCGGTTATTTCCGGTAAATGTTTGTTTTCGGTTTTCCCAAATACCGCATTTAAATCAACTAAAATGTCTCTTCGATATAAATACAACTTTTCATCACATCACGTGACTGTCATGATTACAAGAACTGACGTGTCTACCCAGCAGGCACATAACGTAATTATGACCTCACATCAACGTCGGTACAACGCCATAACGTTTATGCCACGTCAACGTCGGTGCAACGTTGCACCGACGTTGATTTGACGTTGTCCTAGCGAAATGTGCCTGGTTGGTAAATACACAGACTGAAGAGTCTATTTCATGAGCTCACGGGTGAAAATTTTAAATTTGACCGTTATTGCATCTCACCACTTCTGTTCAGGGTACTGTGCTGTGCGCCATTTACGTTTCTGTCCTTCCATCCATCTATCTGTAAGCGCTTCATTTCAGCTCCCTCGCTTGAAGTTTTTTGACAGTTCATTCAAATTTTACATACATATTTCCCAGCGGGCACATGACGTAATTGTGACGTCACATCAACGTCGACACAGCGTCAATACGTTTATGCAACGTCACATCTACGTCGGTGCACGTTGTACCGACGTTGATTTGACGCTGCCCTAGCCACGTGTGCCTGCTGGGTTATATCAGGACTGCGTAGTTTGTAGTGTTAAAGGGCAAAATCAGATGGTGTTTGACAGTAATATGGTCCCTTTTAGTTCCCCATAAATACTTTTAGGGTTTCGGTTTGGTTTGATTTGAGGTTTAACGTCCCCGTCAACGCTGTACAGGTCATCTTGGAGACTTAGACGTTGCTTCCAATTTTGTGGGACTTTTACCCGACATTGAGGTGAAAAGACCTGTCGCCCAATGAAACCAATAGGGTTTATAAGCATGGACGGTCCGACTCACACCGCTTTGCCTGGGCAGGCTTAGATCCTCTAAGCAGTTCACCAGTACTCATGTGCGGTCGATTTCAGCTCTGCGTGGTAGCAACATGCAGCCCATCTATTTCTACAAGCCCCGATGGGCGGGGATACTTTATGGTGGTGGTGGTGGTGGGGGGGGGGGGGGTCGATTGTTATCAATAGACTCAAGCGACCCAAAGTTACCTTTCATCGCTGTGGTTCAGATCACTATTAATAAAGAAAATAACCGCGGGGTGGTCGGGTAAGGCAAAGGTGACGTGTATCTTGCGTCACTGGAGCGTCCAGCTGATAATAGCTCAAAGTTTTGTTTGTTTGATTTGAGGATTAACGTCCCCGTCAACACGGTATAGGGCATTTTGGAGACGTTGCTTCCAATAATGTGGGACTTTTACCCGACATTGAGATGAAATGACCTCTAATGCCCTGTCGCCCAATAAAACCAATATGGTTTATAAGCATGGACGGTTTCAGCTCTGCGTTGAAGCATCATGCAGCCCATCTATTTTATTCAAGCCCCGATGGGCGGGGGCCATAGCTCACAGTTGGACAGGGCCTGTTGTCCTTGCAGCAGGTAAAGGTAGCGTGGGAATTTTGTTATTTCTACTGTTTCTTCGCTTCCAATTATTTTCCTCCTTCTCCTCTGTCCCTCTACTATCTCTTTTCTCCCTTTCTCTGGGAGACGACACAAAATGACCCACAAGGGGGCTGACTTGTCGTTAAAGCCAAACCAGTCAATCAATAGAATACCCAGTAAGCATTCTACATAACTCTACAGCGGGCCGTTAGCGGCCCGTCAGGGTAGCTGACGGGCCGCTAACGTCCCGCTGTAGATTTATGTAGAATGCTAGCAGGGTATAGCCTCGCTATTCTTACCGCTGTGTGGTCAGTGTGTCGCATAAGAGGACTATCTATAGAATTCGGACTAATGGCGTGAACAGTGTAGATTCAGATCAGACACGATGGGTTAAGGGTCTACACTGCTTACGGTACAAGAGTGAATGGGTCAAACGAAACTGTCATAAGTCCTAGTCCAAGACAATTGTTTATCAATGACCCAATGTTACTAACTGCAGAAGCTTCCCACCTGCTATTGTCCTCGTGACTATCACTTATTCATATGAAATCCAGGTAATAGTTATTTATAGAAAATAGCCGCGCTTTTCTTGTTGCTGTGTGGTCAGATTTGTGCGTAAGAGGGTTATCAGTAGAATCTGGACTGGACTGCAATCGTGCGTCGGTTTTGGCAAACAGTACACACCCAGATCAGACATCACAGAATGTGGTGTGTGATCAGGACCTTCACTGTTTGCTTATAGTTCAGGGATTCAAGGGAATGTGAACACATTCAGGGGAGGCAACTCCTGCTAAAGTATTTTGTCTCCCATGTCAATAGGGATCAACTCTTAAAGTATTGCTCATTAGGAGCAAATTCTTTCTTTTAAGGAAGACCCCTTTTTCCGCGTGACAGAGTTTGTAGAAAAGCGAACAGGAAGTCCCGAAAGTTGTCTACCTTTAAAAAATGGCGGAAAAATCTGCCGAGTGGTCCCATTCCCCTTAAGTATTAAACTAAACAGTCCCCATTCATGACAATTTTCGTGTCTACGCTCAGTATCATGAACCTACCAGTTTTGTCAGTGCTTTGATTTTTTTATTGTTTCAGATGGAATAACCACTGACTCCGGATTTTGGACCGGCGCCGTCTTTACTACCGGTACTGGTTATCAGTGGGCGAATGGAGTCAGTGTAGCAAATCATACGTGGGCAGCTGGTGAGCCCGCAAGTGATAACATGTGCGTGGCCATGTTGAAGGAGAATGCATATGAATTTTCAGCTACGAATTGTAGCCTGACGCTGGATATTCTTTGTGAAATTGAGCCAGAGTTTGAAATGGTCACGTGATGGCGTTAAGGGGGTATGCTACGAAATACTCCCTTCATTGAAAATTGTTTAAGAGTCTGTATATGTTCAGAATTATATACTGGCTCACCACATTTGAAATAAAAACCATATGTCACCATGCTGAATCTTGAGTAATCTGAACAAGAAGGGAATCACCCCAAACTGTTTTCCCAGAAATATCAGAAAACAACCATGTTAGTAAATAGCATGTCAAAAATGATTTTGCCTAGCTTTTAAAAAATTATTCTAGTCAAAATGATATTGTAAAGGATACTGCTGCCTATATTTAGCCTATTTTTCAAGCTCAGAAAAAAAATTGCAAAACCAATTTTGTCATCAACAAAAATATCTTTAATCATAATTTATTGTCTGTAATATTTTGGACCATATAGGAAAATGCTACATTGAAATTTTCATAAAACAAGAATGTTTCTCTAGGGGATGTTTTCAGAGAATAGAAGATAGGGAAAACTAGGGATCACCGTGCTAATTTTGTTTTATTAAACAAAACGTTCCCCTACCCCCAGCTGAAATACATGGTGAAAATACATATAAATTCTATGAAAAGATGGTGAATCACTGACATATTACTTGGATTTTACTTGTAAAAAGTAGCTGGCCATAATATGCACTGCAGCAAATCGTTTGTAACCATTTAGGTTGATCTGATCTTGAGTAAATGCCGAAAAATTAAAATTTTCAAAAGTCGCAATGTTATTGTTTTCGTGAAGTTTATAGCCAAGCTGAACATGCTCAGTAATGAAATGAACCCAAAACAATATCTGTTCCACAAATTCCGACCATTTCCTTACCCAAGAACGGTAAAATGTTGGCTCTTGCATAACTTTCATTTTTAATGATCATACAAAATGGCGAATTAGTAGCATTTGTCTTTAATTACACAACTAGAAGACACTGTTGCATCAACTACCAACATCCAGCAATCATTACGAAAACACGCCCATAGAAATACACTGTAAATTTTACCGCCGTAAAAATGAATGAAAAATTTAAGATAAAAAATTGGCATATTTTTCTTATTTCTGTTCAAAATAGAGATTGAGGGTACTCGTTAGAACCGCCTCATCGAGGCGGTTCTAACGGGTACCCACAATCTATACTTTAGAGCAGAAATAAGAAAAATAAGGTTTACCCCTGTAAACCCCAGTTTTACTGTATAAAAGTGGGGTTCAAGGGGGTCAAAATTATATAGGTGTGTTTTCATGATGGATTGCAAGCAGCGTGGACGCTGATCAGACGCCACAGAACACTCCAAACCCACCTTCCTCTTAATAAATTTACAAGCCTATAATAAGCATTAGCCATTTTTAAACTGAGAGAATGAATATATCTATAATTTTGTATGTTTGGTTTGAGGTTTAACGTCCCCGTCAACCCTGTAAAGGTCATTTTGGAGACGTTGCTTCCAATTTTGTGAGACTTTTACCCGGCATTGAGATTAAATGACACCGCAAGCCCTGTCGCCCAAATGAAACCAATAGGGTTTATAAGCATGGACGGGTCGACTCGCACCGCTTTGCTTGGGCAGGCTTTGATCCTCTAAGCGGTTTACCAGTAGTCGTGTGCGGGTCGGTTTCAGATCTGCGTGAAAGCATCATGCAGCCCATTTATTTCTTCAAGCCCCGATGGGCGGGGGCGAACAAAAAATCTATGAAAATGTAGTGGGCGTTTGCCTGTTACCTCTGGTTTGTTTATTTGATTTGATATTTCACGTCCCCGTCAACACTTTTCAGGTTATTTTGGAGACGTCGCTTCCAATTTTGCGGGAATTTTACCCATCGAGATGAAATGGATTCTCTGCCGTTTATATGCATGGACGGTCCATCTCGCACGTCTGCCATGGCAAGCTTAGACCCCAGTACTCAAGTGCGGTCGGTTTCAGGACGGGTGTGTGGGGTGGGGGCTTAAATCGATTTTACGCGGCCGCAATACTCGCCCTACCTTCCGTCGCGATTTAAACAAATAATTTGTTCAGACCGCATGAATGCCTCCTACCTCATTAGTGCAACATCTCCGAGAACACAAAAATCAAACAACCACAGATATGAAACAACGGAGGACTCGTGAAATGCTGGAGCAAAGGAAAATCAACAGTTAGACTCCGATGGGCCCGACCAGGCCTTCTGCAAGGCTAATCAATAGATTACAGCAGGAATTTAAATGTTAGCCAGCATTGCAGAATGTCCAGTCCAGATTGTGTCGATGATAAGTACAATTGATTGTTTACAATGAAAATCCTCATAAATTTATTATTAAATAAAATAGCATTGAAAGAGAGTGTGTGATTGAGCTTTACCACCAACCAATAGCTAAGGCCAAATAGAGACGGGACCTCTGTTTAAAGACTCATCCAAAAGTCTGAAGAAGCCCATAATTGAACCCACGACCCCGGTTTATTAGGCGAATAGTATAACTGCTACACCACGGAGGCTTCTTGCACTGGAAGAACTTAAAGGGAATGGTATAAAGCATCGGTGGAGGCGATAGTTTTTTTTCTTTCAAAATTATGATTTTCTGTCAGATTAGCAAGAATACTTTCTAATCTTTCCTTGAAAACATTGACTCCTTTCACAGAGGGCATCAGTGGAGGCGACTTTTTTTTAAAGTTATGATTTTCTGCCAGGGGCCAGTTGTTCAAAGCATCGTTAGCTTAACGAGCTCGTTAGTGGTCATACTGTTAACTCTTCTAGCAAGTACAATATCGTAAATTTTGGTATTTTTGCTGAAAAAATGTGAGCAGCTTTTGCGTCCGCAAAAGCTGCTCACATTTTTTCAGCAAAAATTTCACCATATTTGCCATATTTAATGAATAAAGTTTTAACGATACGTTAACTAACGACGTCGTTAGTTTTGAACAACTGGCCCCAGATCAACAAGAGTCTCCTCTCTAAGGAAAGAAATTGCTCAAGGCTTGAAAAAATTGACCCCTTTCACCGAGGGCTTCAGTGGAGGCGCGGCCCCCGCCCATAGGGGCTTGAAGAAATATATGGGCTGCATGATGCTTCCACGCAGAGCTGAATCCGGCCCGCACACTAGTACTGGTAAACCACTTAGAAGATCTAAGCCTGTCCAGGAACCGCGGTGCGAGGCGGACCGTCCATGCTAATAAACCCTATTGGTTTCATTGGGCGACAGGACTTGAGATGTCATTTCATCTCATTGTCGGGTAAAAGTCCCACAAAATTGGAAGCAACGTCTCCAAAATGACCTTTACAGTGTTGACGGGGACGTTAAACCTCAAATCAAACAAACAAATCAGTGGAGGCGACTTTTTTTTTCCCAAAATTATGATTTTCTGCCAGATCCGCAAGAGTCTACTTTCTACGGAAAGAAATTGCTCAAGGTTAGCAAATTCTTTCCTTGAAAAAATTGACCCCTTTCACCGAGGGCTTCAGTGGAGGCGACTTTTTTCCAAACATCACGTGAACATGTCCGTGAAATAAAGACCCCTCTAAACCCCACTTTATATAGAGAAAACTGGGATTTACGGGGGTAAACATTATTTTCCTTATTTCTGCTCCAAGACTTAGGTTTTGGGTACTCGTTAGAACCGCCTCAATGAGGCGGTTCTAACGAACACCCAAAACCTATGTTTGATGTATAAATAACAAAAATATCACAAATTTTCATCAGAAAAGTAGCCATTTTGGAGATGTGAAAAATGCACTATGTCGCACGGGTGTGTTATCGTAATGATTATGATTTTCTACCAGATCAGCAAGAGTCTACTTTCTCGGAAAGAAATTGCTCAAGATAAGCAAATTCTTTCCTCCTTTCACGGAGGGCTTCAGATTACTGAAGGGCAAACAAATACTATATTATTTACCAAATGAATTTGGAAAAACATACCTGGGCAAACAGTGTATACCCTGATGAGATGCCACAGAACGCAGCATCTCATCAGGGTTTACACTGTTTGTCACTCATTCAGCTTCAAGTCTGTCTACTTATGATTTTTCTACCCTTTACACTACACTTCCTCATAACCTTATATACCGGCCCCGATAGCTCAGTTGGTAGAGTGTCCGCTGCGGGGAACGGGAGGTCACGGGTTCGATCCCAGGCCGCGATTTTCCAAAGTCGTTAAGAATGTTACTAGCTGCCCCTCGCTTGGCACTCAGATTTACGGGGTAGAGCTAGGACTGGCCGACCCAGGGTCAGGATAATGTGACTGGGTGTGGTATCATGTAATGTGTCTGGGACATGATACTTCAGTGAGGCAGCACTATAAAAGTGAGCATTGAGCTCCCTGTCGCAACCAGACACCGTCGTGATATTACTGAAAAATTGTTGAAAGCGACGTTTAACCCGAATTCACACACACACATAATCTTATAAAAGAAAAACTTAATGATTTAATTGAATGGACATTTCATAGGGAAGACTCCCTCTATCTTGCATGTAATGTAAGAAATGCTTTTTTCACTTCTGAAGAGCATAAAAATTATACTTTATGGTCATGTCAGAAAGTGTGTGAAGCTCTCACCTTTCTACTTGACAATATTTACATAAGATTTGGTACTACGTTATTTAGACAAGTTGTGGGTATTCCGATGGGTACTAATTGCGCACCACTCGTGGCTGATTTGTTTTTGTTTTGTTATGAGAGAGACTTCATGATGTCCCTTTCTACTGAAAACGAGTCTGAAATCATTGAAGCTTTTAGCTCCACTTCTAGATACTTGGTTGATTTATTAAATATTGATAATACCTATTTCGATGGTTTGATCAGTCAAATTTACCCCCCAGAACTTCAATTAAATAAAGCAAATTCTTCTGATACCAAGGCCCCGTTTTTGGATTTACATCTATCTATTGTAGATGGGTTTGTTACGTGCAAAATTTATGATAAAAGCGATGATTTTGAATTTTAAATTGTAAATTTTCCTTTTTTGGAAGGTGGTGTTCCTCGTGCGCCATCCTATGGCGTTTATATTTCGCAATTGATTCGATTTGCCAGTGTGTAGTCATGTAACTGACTTCATCACTCGTAATAAATTGCTAACGGCTAAACTTCTTAATCAGGGTTATCGGTATCATAAACTACGCAAAGCCTTTTCAAAATTTTATAGACGTCATTCTGATTTAATTTCAGAAACCAACATTGGACTCTCTTCTGCAACAAGGTCTATCGGAACCCGAATTTTATGGTGACTTAGTATACAAATTCAGAAAAATTTATAACCGCAATGACTTGAGCATCCAATTTCGTAAAATCATTTTTCGATATAAAATTATTGGGTACAACACAAATGTTATACGACAGACTGCATGCATGGTTGTTAACCCAATCACGGTTGACAACTTTGCTTCCCTCTTTAATTGCACGCCGGTGGGTCAGGCCTCAGATTCTATGACGGTTCCAGTGTAAAGGCTTATTGAGAATTAGAGAGATCTAATTCAAGGTAATGTTGGCTGATGCCTGATGCGCTATCTCTGGTCGGGCCCATCGGAGTCTAACTGTTGGTTTTGCTCCAGCATTTCAGTGGTTTCTTGCTGTCGAGTCCTCACCGTTGTTTCATCTCTGTGGTTGTTTGATTATCTGTGTTCACGGAGATGTTGCACTGATGAGTTAGGAGGCCTTCATGCGGACTGAACAAATTATTCAGTTTCTAAATCGCGATGGAAATAAGGGCGAGGATTGTGGCCACGTAAAATCGATTTAAGCCCCCCAGTGGAGTTAATTTCCGCTGACTGTTCCAAGGCGGTTCTTCTGTCGCGATTTATTTTTGTTATGGTTTGTGTCTTTAGGTGTTTGTGTCGCTTGTGTTATTTTATTTGGATAGCCTTTTGGCCAATTGGTGGGAAAGTAACTGTCCTTTTGGCTTCCGCTGTTGGTGTTTCCATTAGGTCTGTTGTTGCATGTTTGTGTCTCTTTCCCTTTGGTGTCTCTGATGGGAGCTATGGGTTGATTGTATCGACTCCTGAACACTGCCTCTACTTCTATTTTTCATTGCTTTAGAAAAGGCTCAGAGAACAGCAACTAAAATCTTGCCATACCTGGAAACGAAATCATACACTGATTGCCCCTAATAGTTTTTTTTTCTTTTTAGATATCTTGCTCACACTGTTGAAATGCTGAAAATTACAAAGGACCAAAACTCAAGAAATAAAGTCTATCAGGTCATTGACGTAGCAACCCCTATTAACCTATCAAGTTTCAAGTCATCAGTCCGAGTAGTTGTTGGGCTATCTCGCACATAAGTTTAAAATGCCCAAATTTACAAAGGACAGAAAGCCAAAAGTATACAGTCAGAAGTTAATCAGGTCTATCCATCAAGTTTCAAGACTCTACATTTAATACTTTTTGGGGGATATTTTAAATTTGCTGACAAGGTCAAATGCCCAAATTTACAAAGGGTCATAACTCATGAAGCATTTTCCTGAATTTATTCAAATTAAATCAGGTCATTCACTCATGACTAGCAATCTATAAGGCCCTTTGAAATATTTTGCTGATAAGGCAGAAATGCTAAAATTTACAAAGAGCCATAACTTATATTTTAGCTCACCTGGGCCGAGGCTCCAGTGGAGCTTATAGTATAGTGGGTCGTCCGTCTGTCCGTCTGCACCTTTGACAACTATCTCTGCAACCTGCAGGCTGATCTCAACCACTTCTTATACGTAGCATGCCTCTGGTGGGTCGTTGATGACATAATGTCCTTTTTTCGAAATCGAATGGAAACTTTGGTTGCTATGGCAACCACAAGGTCCCATTGACTTACAATGGGAAAATGCTTGTCATCACCATAGCGACTTCAGTTTTGATCGGATCTTTCCGAAACTTATAAATGTGGCTGGGGAAGGTAACTCGGAAGATTTCGAATACCCGCCAAGTCGGCCCATTAATCATTGGGTTACCTCCCCTTGATTGCTCAAAATACCTATGTTTGACCTTGCTAACACCATAGCCCCTTCAGTTTGGATCAGATCTTCCTGAAGCTTACATACAAGGAAGTCAGGGTTAAAAGCTCGGATGAGTTCCAAAACTAGCGATGTCGGTCGAGTACACATAGTTGTGTGCCCTCCTTTGCTCAAAATGCCTATTTTAACCTTGTTATTACCGAAGCCTCTTCAGTTTTAATTTTGGATCTGATTGTATGAGTTCCTGATCGTTTCTCCTTTAAATCCCCTGCCGCGAAACGGGGATTATATGAATGGCCTTTGTCTGTCCGTATGTCTGTCCGTAACATTTTCTTGTCCGATCCGTTATCTCCGGAACCCTTTGATAGATTTTCATTAAACTTTGGTCAACTATTCTTTTCAGTGAGCTGATGAGCAGAACTCATAAATGAACCATGTCGACTCAAGGTCAAGGTCACATTTGAAGGTCAAGTGTTTGAAACTTTGAATCTTGTGTTCGTTCCATAGCTCCTTTACCCCTGAATGGATTCTCAATAAACTTTGGTTCATTTTCCCCCCTCATTGAGTAGATGTGCAGAAACCATAAAGGAATCATGCCAACTGAAGGTCAAGGACACAGTTTAAGGTTACAAGTTTGAAACTTTGAATTTTGTGTCCATTCCATATCTCCTTTACCCTTCAAATGATTTTCATTAAACTTCGGTCAATTATCCCCCTTAGTGAGCTCATGTGCAGAGCCCATTAATAAATCATGCCGACTCCAGGTCAAGGTCACATTTGAAGGTCATGAGTTTGAAACTTTGAATTTTGTGTTCGTTCCATATCTCCTTTACCCTCCAAAGGATTTTTATTAAAGTTTGGTCAAATATCCCCCTTTGTGAGCTGATGTGCACAACCCATAAATGAAACATGCTGACTCAAGGTCAAGGTCACATTTGAAGGTCACGAGTTTGAATGTTTGAATTTTGTGTCCGTTCCATGTCTCCTTTTTTATTTTGGATAGCTGTTTTGGCCATTTTGGGAAAAGAAACAGTCCTTTTGGCTTTCTGCATGTGGTGCTGTTGCTTCAAGCGTGTCCTTTAATTTTGGTGTCTTGGACAAAAAATGAAATTGCATTGATAACTGATCAGGGTCTTCCTTTCTAGTTGTAATAAAACAGTTCTGATATAATGCTTGTTCTCAAAAATCCATCCCTGATAACAAAACATTTTACAGAACCCTTACATATCATGTTATCAAGTGCATGAAATGAACACCCCACCCCCACCCCAACACATACACACCTAAACCCCACTTTATACAGAGAAAACTGGAGGGTATACATTATTTTTTCTTATTTCTGCTCCATGACATGGGTTGTGGCTACTTGTTAGAACTGCCTCAACGAGGCAAATCTAACAAGTACCCACAACCTATATTTGCAGTATAAATCCGAAAAATATCGCAGATTTTCATCAGACAAGTAGTCATTTTGGACATGTGAAAAAATGTATTATGTCGCATGGGTGTGTTATCGTAATGAGTGAAGATATTGCTGCATAGCTCACAATAACTAAAATAAACCCATCACCCCTTATTTGTAATTGGACCTATCCAGAAGCTTCTATTTCTCATTGACCCATCATATCCTGGTGGAATCTGTCACTGTTATTTGCTGGACAATTCCATTTGTCATTTAAGGGGTGTCAGATCCTTTTCTTTTGTTTGTTTATAATCAAATTATTGACAGAAAATGCTGTTAGCAATTTGCTGCATCTGATCTGGGTCTGCAAGGCTTGCCTTTGCGCTTAACCCATTTTGTACCAGAAACCAGAACTGGTACCCTGGCAAACAGTGCAGGCCCAGCGGCGTCTGATCACGGCCTCCACTGTTTGCTAAAAGTCAAGTCATTTTCCAAATAAATTTTGATTAAAACACAACCTGACACCCCTAAATTTTGAAATGGACTCCTGCTATATATGAGGAGGAAGATTCCATATGGTACAAAAAGGGTTAAACATGTTTACAAGTAAGAATGGTTAAAAGGGTTAACCCTTATCCTGCTGAATATTTTAATCTGCCAGACCCACTACCTATTATCAAACAATCAGATTACTTGATGCAAATTATTACAACAAATTCACAATCTGAATGGCAAACAATGTAGATCCTGATCAGATGGCTTCGTCAGAAGCCATCTGATCTGGATCTTCATTGTTTGGAAAATAAGGCATATCCGGGCTCAGCAGGACAAGGGTTAATAAAGATGTTTTGGCAGTAAAAAGAGAACACAATATTTCTGCAAAAACTTTATTTTCCTTTCTGTTTAATTTTTGCCATTTAGCAAATAGAGAAACTTTCAACACTTTCCTGTGTTCTCCGGTAACATCGCCGACTCCTGTAAAACAAGAAAACTCTTCTTTCTGAAACAGGACATTCACGCTTATAATAAAAGAGAAAAATATTTTAATACTAGTCCAATCCTCAGATCTTCCACAATGAAAGCATATCCATTTTCAGTCCTCTTTAAAAAACATACCTAGTTCATAACAGCTAAATTCTTTATAATCCTATTTTAATTTGCAAAATATGGATTGTGAGTTCTGATTTGAATCTCATTGTAGAGGTCTTCCTGAGTTTCTGAAGTGAGAACTTTGACCACATGTCCATTCAATAAAATACGTTTGGTCTCCAATCAGTAACAGCATCACAATAACAAGTCCTTAAAATTAAGACCCCACAAAACCACACTTTAAATAGAGAAAAGTGGGGTTTAAAGGGGTATACCATAGCTGCCTTATTTTTGCTCAAAAACATAGATTGTGGGTACTTGTTATAACCACCTAAATGATGAGGTTCTAACGAGCATCCACGTACTATGTTGAAAGCAGAAAGAAGAAAGATGTTACAATTTTTACCTCTAATTTGTCATTTCTGACACCATATTGGAGGTCATTATTTAACCTAGACATGTTTTTCTAATGGGTTGGCAAGCAGTGTAGATATTTACAAGATGACTTCTAATAAGCCTTCTCATGAAAAGCTACACACTGACTGCAAAGGTATCCGAACCCGGCTACCATGTACATGTTTAGATGGGTTAACGAATATCCATAACCTATGTTTGCAGCAAAAACAATATACAGCCATCTATACTTTTACAATTTTAAAAGCCTACAACACAGACTTGAAAACAAGCAGTGTACAAGTCACACAGTCCCTTGACACACACAGTCCCTTGACACCAACTATGATGGAAGTTTATCCCCGCTTTCTCTTTGAAGCAAAAATAACTTTGTCAAGCTAAGACTTTAATTAGCTTGCACATCCACACAGTCTGGTCAGACTTTTGGTTTTGTACTACCATATTTTCCCTATTTATTTTGTTTTGTTTGATTTGAGCTTTAACGCCCCCATCAACACTATTTAGGTCATTTTAGAGACATTGCTTTCAATTTTGTGGGACTTTTACCTGACATTGAGATGAAATAACCTCTCAATCCCTGCCGCCCTATGAAACCAACAGGTTTTACAAGCAAGGACGGGCTGACTCGCAGCAATTTTCCTGGGCTGGCTTAGACGTTCTAAGCTGATTACTAGTACTCATGTGCAGTTGGTATCAGCTCTGCATGGAAGCATCATGCAGCCCAATCTATTTCTCCAAGCCCCAATGGGCAGGGGCGTCCCTATTTATTTGAACAGATAGGCCTGAGCAAACAGTGTTAACCCAGATGAGACGTCGCAGAACACAGCATCTTATCAGGGTCTGATCTGTTTGCCACACATCCAGCTACTTTAACCCATTTAGTACCAGAAACCTCAAAATGGGTACCCTGGCAAACAGTGCAGGCCCTGATCAGACACCGCAGAATGCGGCATTCTGCGGCGTCTGATGAGGGCCTACACTGTTTGAAAAACATTCCGCCAGTTTCCAAATAGATTTTGAAGAGAACACAACCCGACACCCCTGAATTAAGAAATGGACTCCTGCTATATATAAGGAGGAAGATTCCATTTGATAAAAAAAGGGTTAAGACATAACATCGGCTAGTGTATTGTACTTGTTCCAATTTTAGAACAAGTATGGTAAGAAGCTGAGCTGTCCAAATATTTAGGGTAAATATGGTACTTTGAAGGACTAACTGCTTCTTCAGACAGAAATGGAGGCTGTCATCAGACTGAGTTGGTACACAGGCTAGGTCCAGGTGTTCAAAGCCTCATTAGCTTAACAAGCTCATTAGTGATGTTATTGTTAAGAGTTCTAGCAAGTACATGTACAATATCTAAAATTTTGGTATTTTTGCTGAAAAAAATTTGCAAACGCTACTCACATTTTTTCAACAAAACTATTTGCATTTTTGCCATGTTAAATGACCAAAGAGTAAACAATATGTTAACTAACATCCTTAGTTTTGAGTAACTGAACCCTGATTTTTGTCCTCATTGCAGGCATGCTCAGACCCTTTTTCACTTGTCACAGCCTTATCTGTTTTGTTCATGTTGATGTTTTACTTCCCAATCAACACTATTTACATGTAGGTCATTTTGAAGACACTGCTTCCAATTTTGTGGGACATTTACATGACAATGAGATGAATTGACATCTCAAGCCCTACCACCCAAAGATACTGCTAGGGTTTACAGATCGGTCTGACTCGCACCACTTTTCCTGGGCAGACTAATACCTTCTTTGCGGTTTAACAGTACTGAGGTTTGGTCTGTTTCGACACTGCCCAAAAGCACCATGCAGCCAAATCTATTTCTCCAAGCCCTGATGGGCTGGGGCACCCCTCACAGCCTGCATACATGGAAACTGATGGCTCCAACACAGACGGCTCATTTACCATGGCTGATTCTATCTAAGAAAACTGTGTGGTGTTGTGATTAAGCTACTTGACTCATAAACCAAGGGTCATAGGTTCAATTCCACGATTCTCCAGACTTTCTGATGAGGCTAAACCCAGGTCTGTTTTCATATGACCTTTGTTGTTGGTGGGGCGTAACACCCACATTTGTAACTCATTCTTGAATCCCCAGGAAAAAAATTTCATAACTGCAGATATTAATTAGGGATGATTTTCTTATTTGATCTTGAAAATGTATGCCTTGTTCAGATACAAAGTGTCAAGCCTATCAGAAAACCTCCAGTGTACCACAATCAGACTTAGATTTTCCAACGTAGTGGGTCTGGAAGTCTAAGGGGAATGGATGCACCTTCAAGGGAGGTAATTCCTTCAAAGTAATTCTGTCTCCCATGTCAATAGGGGTCAACTCTAGAAGGAAAGAATTTGCTCCTTAGGAGCAAATCCTTCTAAGGAGCAAATCTTTCCTTTAAGAGTAGACCCCTTTTTCAGTTGGACAGGGCTTATAGAAAAGTGAACAGGAAGTCCCAAAAGTTGTGTCTCTTTGAAAAATGGCGGAAAAATCTGCCAGTTGTTCCCATTCCGCTTTAGACTTTTCACAATGAGTTGTCAAAGGGGAACCAGCAAGCAGTTATAACCTGAAGACCAAACGTAAAGATGAATTCTAATGTACATGTAAATGTACAGGTAACACAATATTTCATTGGATAACATAAAACATATTTAGGCTTCACTCTGTGTACATTAAAAGGTCTGACTGACTATAGCACTTTTCTTACATGCTAAACATCACTTTATCATATACAAGAATTCCGCCAAAGGCTATATCGTGCCTGTGGGGGCACAAAGCCACTGGCCAGAGTAATTGATAAGGGTCGTATTGTCGTAAATACGACTCTAAAATCGAGCAAATACGCCTAGAAATGAAGAAAAAGTCGTACCAAATACGACCATCAAATTGGCGATACGCCAAGGTCGTTCCATTGCAGTCCTATCGGCAATGGAAAAAAAAAGTGACACCTGACAAAAAAGCAATCGAAATCGCGGTAATTTTCGCTGCCACATAGTCTTCAACAAAAACTGTTCCAATCTTCAAGAACGATTCGAAATTCATAAAATTCATGAATGATGGCATTTGTTTTGATTACGCTGAAAAACTTCAACCTTACCTTTTGACGATCATATATTGAATACCGATCTGCTTTATTTAATCAGCCTCAAGTTATGACAACTATCAACATGATTAGGAGACCGATTATTGATGCTTGATTACATAACGGTATTTATTATCTAAGGGGAAGCCGCCCGCATTATTAACTTTATTAACAACGCCTGAAGCATGAACAGTAACTTTATGACAAGCTTGCATAAAAATACGATCCTGAATATTGTTAGGCAACCACATTGACTTCTACGGAGTGTCATCTTCGAGAAAAAAAAATTGGGTTAGACAGATCTACAGATTCACATTGTCATGTAGTTAGGAATTAAATATCAAAACAGACGCAAAGACGATAAAAAGTTATGACCACTTTTTCTTTTTGTGGAGAACCTGACAAAGTTTCTCCGAAAAAAAAAACGCAAGAAAAAAAATCAAATGCATGAGAAATTTCTGGCCGCTATTTCTCTCAAATCGCAGAAATTCATGTTGAAATGGATTACTCTGTATTTTGTGGAAAAACAAAACAGAAGCAACAACAACTGGGCTAGGAAAGTTATAATTAATGTAACAGCGAATATATATCCGACCAGGCAACATTAGCGTTAGCTCTTTCTGCTTAGCCTTTGAACGCGTAGCACCTAAGGCCGCTGCTGACACAAAACATAGGTTTGAAAACTTTTTGATGACAGTATGATCTGTGTGACGGCTGAAGACTCCGACCAGCCTGCACAGTCTGATCAAAACGAGCCTTCAATGGCTTCTGTGAAATTCCAAAAACACATGCAAAGACTACGACCATATTGCCTGGAGACTACGACCATATTGCCTGGAGAAGAAAAAGTAATTTTTCATTTTGCTGTCCGCCAGCTTATTAATATGTAAATGTATATCGGTATGTTACGATGATAGAATATGTGTTTAACGTCTTTTACATATGGCCATTGCCACGTCTGACATTAATATAAGTGCACTTAGCAGCCATCCTGTGATGACAGATGAAGATACGACTCTAGTTTTGAATTTAGGTGTACCGATACTCTCAAAGAATCACAGGATACGCCTATAGTCTTTGGTGGAAGGAGTAACTGTACCCCTCGGGTAAAAGCTTATCAACAACCCTGCACTGGCCCATGAAATATAGGCCAAGGTCAAACACTGATACTTGCATAAAAGTTGTCATTCCTAGATGCAAGCTTGTACCAAGTATGATTAATGAAACTCTAATAGTTCTTGAGAAATGAACTTAAACATTAGGCTGAACACTAGGGTTGATGCAATTTTGTTTGTTTGATTTGGGGTTAAACGTCCCCATCAACACTGTAAAGGTCATTTTGGAGACGTTGCTTCCAATTTCGTGGGACTTTTACCCGACACTGAGATGAAATGACATCTCAAGCTCTGCCGCCCAATCAAACCAATAGGTTTATTAGCATGGACGGTCCGCCTCGCACCGCAGTTCCTGGACAGGCTTTGTTTAGGTTTCCATTATGGTCTGGTTGCTTAATGTTTGTATTTCTTTCCCTTTGGTGTCTTTTATGGACGGAGTAAGTTAATTGTATCAATTCCTGATCTTTTTTTTACTTCTACTTAGATCCTCTAAGCGTTTTACCAGTACTAGTGTGCGGGCCGGACTCAGCTCTGCGTGGAAGCATCATGCAGCCCATATATTTCTTCAAGCCCCTATGGGCGGTGACCGAGGGTTGATGCAATAGTTCACTAAGTCAGTGAACCATGAAATTTAGCTCAAGGTCAAATATGGATGCTTGCATTATAGTTGTTATCCCTAGATACAAGTAAATGTATGTACTAAGTATCATTAATTAAGGTCTTATAGTTCTTTTGAAATGAACTTTACCATTAGGGTGAATGCTGGGGTGGTCACAATATTTCACGAAGTCAGTAAACCATAAAATGTGGGTCAAATTCAAATATAGATGCTTGCATTAAAATTGCCATCCCTAGATACAAGTTTGTACCAAGTATCATTAATGAAGCTCTTATAGTTCTTGAGAAATTAACTTGACCATTAGGGTGAATGCTAGGGTAGTTGCAATATTTTACACAGTCAGTGAACCATGAAATGTAGGTCAATGTAAAATATGGATGCTTGCACTCAAGTTGTCATCCCCAGATACAAGTTTGTACCAAGTATCATTAACGAAGCTCTTGTAGTTCTTGAGAAATAAACTTGACCATTAGTGTGAATGCTAGGGTGGTTGCAAATGTTGAGGCCTTGACAAACGGATGGACAGACAAATGGACAGAAAACTGGATGCCTATATTGTGCCATGCTAAAAGCAGGTGTGACAAAAACCATATGACCACCTATTACATGTATCACTCTGTCATATTGTGAAACTTTGCAGCTTTAGTTGAAGATGGTGTCAGCATTCTATGCAAAAAAGGTAAATAAAATAATCATAGTCGAATAGTAAAAGTAATTATTTTAATAGCTATAAATACTGATGAGAAATGCATAAAATCCAACTGAAGGATAGTGTTTGTCAGTTCTCCATAGAAACCTATATTGTGGGTATTCATTAAACCAACCCGCAGAGACAGTTCTAATGAGTACCCACAACATAGGTTTATATGGAGAAATAAGGAAAACTATACTCGAATTATCACAAAATACCATCTTTATCTGTTGCTATGAAATCTGCAGAACAACCATGATGACATCATTTAATATTAGCATACTCACATGATATTGTGCGCTTCAAATTTTACTGTAACGATCCTAAAAATTCAGATGCCTAGAGGACTTGGTGTAATGCTGCTAAAATTTTAACCAATTTGTTCAATGATCCAGCAAAGTGTCCTAAAGGTGCACACAGACTGGCAAAAAGTGTAACCAATGCCACATTTTTGGGGTCTTAAGACACAGGCATATATGGGTAAAGGTGCCAAGATATATTGTTGCAGATGACATTTCATAATTCAAGTTCACTATTTTTCAGGGAAAATAAGCCTTGGCCAGTTTTCAGAGAAAATAAGGCTTGGTCAGCAGCTGAAGGGCATGAAGTGCCAGGTCTTTCTTGGAAGAATGTTAAAAAAAAAAAAAATATTTGAAATACTGTCTGCACCTGTGTGAGATACTTTTACCCATCTAGTACCAGAGACCCCAAAACGGGTATTTGACAAACAGTGCAGGCCCAGATCAGATGCCGCAGAATGCGGCATCTGATCAGGGCCTTCACTGTTTGCAAAACGTTCACCCATTTTCCAAATAAATCTGGAAGAAAAACACAACCTGTCATCCCTAAATTTTGAAATGGACCCCGCTATACATAAGAGAGAAGATTCCATTTGGTACAAAAAGGGTTAATAAATATCAAAAGTACATTTTAACCAAATTGATGTATGATGAAATTAAAATGCTGTATTTGAAAATAAAAACATTCTATATTTAATAAATATTTTTAAAAAATAATAAAATCAATAAATATCTGGGGCCAGTTGATCAAAGCATTGTCAGCTTAACAAGCTCATCAGTGGTCAAATTGTTAACTGTTTTAGCAAGTACAATACAATATGTAAACTTTTGGTATTTTTGCTGAAAAGATGTGCCAGAGCAGCTTTTGCATTTCAGCAAAAATTATTAGCAACTTTGCCATATTTAATGATTGAAGTTTTAATGATTCGTTACCTAACGATATTGTTACTTCTGAAATCTTTTATGACATCTAAAATTAAAACAAGAAGGCATTTACATGCAATCTATTAATAGCAGAACAGTTTCATTGTCGTAATAATGTCTCCAACATCCAACCATACTGTAGAAAATTCTGGTTTATTTTGACGCCACTTAATGATGCCATGTGAATCAATGTACTCGTTGAAGTATAAACTACCTTACTTCCTTACAGTAACTTATGCGGTCATAGCTTCAAATAAGGAGGTTAATTGAGCATTTAACTACATGATGTGTTTCTAAAAGTAGCTGGATGAGTGGCAAATAGTGAAGACCCTAATGAGATGCCATATTTTGCAGTGTCTCATCTTGGTCTACCCTGTTTGCTAAGATATGTCTGTCAGAATACATATGGTAAAAATGGTAACACAGTTGTTTAACCCTTTTTGTACCACATGGAATCTTCCTCCTTATATATGGCAGTAGTCCATTTTGAAATTTAGGTTTTCCTCAAAATCTATTAGGAAAATGGCTGAAATGTTTGCAAACAGTGTATGCCCTGATCAGATGCCGCATTCTGCGGCATCTGATCAGGGCCTACACTGTTTGCCAATTATCAATTTTGGGGTTTCTGGTACAAAAAGGGATAATTAACACTGTGTCAGCTTTGGACCCCAACAATGCGGTAGGTTGTGGCATATATTCTTTGATTTGATGTTTAACGTCCCCGTCAACACTGAAAAGGTCATTTTGGAGATGTTGCTTCCAATGTTGTGGGACTTTAACCACACATTGAGATGAAATGACATCTCAAGCCCTGCCACCCAATGACATCAATAGGGTTTATAAGCATGGATGGGCCGACCCGCACCGCTTTGCCTGGCCAGGCTTAGATCCTCTAAGCTGTTTACCAGTACTCATGTGCAGGTCGGTTTCAGCTCTGCGTGGAAGCATCATGCAACCCATATATTTCTTCAAGCCCCGATGGGCACTGGCCAAGGTTGTGGAATATATCAATTCCTCTTGCGACATATCTACTCTTCTTCTGCCTCTAACTGTTCATTGTGAGCGTCTCGATATTTGGGGTGCCACCATGGATACACCCTAACCTCCAATACTGGGTCAAGGACAACTTCAAACATGCCATTCTCAGTTTTACTCGTAGTTGTCTTTAGATGGGTATCAAATATAAGTTTTAATTTATGATACCTCATACTCCCAGAACTCACATTTAGATAAACCCTATTTAAAATAAGTCCCATCACAACCGGCGCTGAATTAAAATTTGAACATGTCACTTCCAGGATACGACAGTGGTTATTCGGATTATAGAATAAATCCTGATGCCATGCCTCAAATTCCTTCGACATCATTCCCCGACGTGAATTTGAATCCCTCTCAGCTTGGTCCCCTTTGCGGAATTTGAAACAGAAGTTCCAAACATTTTTTACCCTTTTGTGCCAAGTCAATAAACACCTGTGTCCCACAAGGACATGTGGCTCATTTTCAAATGGCACAGTTGTCTGTGATCTTGACACTAAGGGTGGATATATGTAGAACAATGTCTGAATTACCCTAGTTCTTAGTCCATGTATACACTCCAGGTGGTCCCTCCTCAAGTCAACAGGAAGTGCTTTATCATCAGTAAAAAACCTGCAAAGATCATGACAATTAAACCATTTTGTACTGAATGGAATCTTCCACCTTAGATATTGTATCTGTACAAATTTTCAAGAAGCAGCACATCTGAGCACTATATGAGCACCGCCAAGCCAATTTGTGTCTTCGAGCATTCCGTCATGACAAATGTTAACTGCGCATGCCCAGCTAATTCAGAGGGGCCAGGGATATGGCTTTCTGTCTGAAGGTTCCTCTTGATTCACTGGTTGTATGAGCCAGCAGCGAAGGTTCTGGCGAGACTGCGCGAATGCGCAGGCTCGCCTGAACCTTCGCTGCTCGCATAGGCGATAAGTACCAAAATCGCTTGACGGGGCCCATATAGCCACTCACCCAAAGCTCAAAAGCATGCCAACCATAAAGACCCTCAGCTCAAATATCAAAACGACTGATATGGTGTCGTTCTATGCTTCACCTAATGTATAAATCAGTGGCATTTATTACTGAATTTTTGAAATGCTGATCAAAGGTAATAGGATCAAAGAACCAAATTTGAACCAATTTAATTTTCAACTCTTTATATACAGTAAAATTCCTATATTAAGACCACCCTTGGGACTGTCCAAAAGTGGTCTTTTTCAAGACCACTTTTGAAGAGTCCCAAAGGTGGTCCCTGACCAGAGGACATTGTGTGCAGGAAATTCAAAGAACGAAGAACTGCTCTCTTCTAAATAAGCTTTTTAAAGCAGAATAAGTCTTAATTTAGGTGGTCTTAACCCTTATCATGCTGAATATTCATCTAAGCCACACCCATTTCATTATATCAACTAATCAAATTACTTGATGTAATTTATTGCTAAAAATTCGTAAACTGAATGCCAAACAGTGTAGATCCTGATCAGATGGCTTCTTCAGAAGCCATCTGATCTGGATCTACACTGTTTGCAAAGATAGGGGTTGTTGTGAACAGCAAGATAAGGGTTAATAGCGGAATTTTACTGTAACATACTGATCAAACAACTTCCACTAAAGGTGATTTGACAGATTTATGCTACATGTGCTTTCCAAAATTCTGCTTCAATTACAAGCACCATTGCATGAAAACCTGTTTGGGGGATTTGGGTTTTACGGCCCTTTCAAGATTATTTTACTCATATCGAGCTGATCGTTAATCAGAGGTGGGCGAAAACTGGAGTACCCGGAGTACCACCTGACCTTCTGTTGCAGAACTTAGCATCTCACATGTGACCCAAGCCAGGCTCAAACCACAGCAGTGAGAGACCTAATAATTAAGAGTCAGCACTCTTACCCACTAGGCCATGGAGGCCCGTCCAACACATATTACATCTGTTGCTATGCTATAAGCTACGGTCTTGAAATTTTAGATACCGGTATATAACCCACTGTACGCCGGAAACCCCTAAAGGGGTACCTTGGCAAACAGTGCAGGCTGCAGAATGCGGCATCTGATCAGGCCCTGCACTATTTGCTAACAGAATTTTTTGTCAAAAATAGAATAAACACAAGAAAATAGGCCTAACACCCCTTATAATTAAGAGGTATTGCACTATCGAAGCAGTGAACACATATACACAGGCCGATCTGCACCTTTGTTGCTCAGAAATGACATAAACAAGTTTTCTCAGGATGCATCTCATGCTAATTGTTCCTACATGTCAAAGCTGCCTTTGGTACCCACTATCCATTTCTGAGCTAAAATAAGAAGAATAGTGCATACCCTTGTAAAACCCACATTTCCTTATATACAGTGGGGTTAACAGGGGTGTTGATTTCAAAAACTTGTTAATGTGATGATGGTATAGCAGATGACATCAGTAATATTATGTGAACCTCTGGTGGTGGTGGTGGGGTGTTGGGGGTGGGGTTGGTACAGCCCTTTCAAGATTATCTCACTTATTTTGAGCTGACTGTTAGTCAGAGGTGGGTGAAAACTGGAGTAACCGGAGAAAACCCACCTGACCCAGGGATAAGGCCAGCCCAGAAATTTAGTTACTCGTAGAAGTGATTTCTCTCTCGCAACAAGGAAAATGTTTTTGCCTGTATCTATGTTTTCCTGTATACTTCATACATTTTGACTTGTACCTCAGCTAAAAAAATTGGGAGAACTTGGAGCCTATAGGAAGACTATTTCTCCCACAGCTCCCTCTAGCTTATTCCCTTCTGACCTTCTGTTGCAGAACTTGGCATCTCGTATGAGACCTCAGCAAGTCTTTTGCTCCAGCAATTCTGTTGTTGTTTGCTGTCGAGTCCTCAACCTTGTTTCATCTCTGTAGCTTTTTTTTATTTGTATGTTCTCGAAGATGTTACACTGATTAGTTAGGAAGCCGTCATGCGGACTAAACAAAATTAGTGTATACCGCGACAGAGGTAAGGGTGAGGATAATGGCCATGTAAAATCGATTTAAGCCCCCCAGTGGAATTCTTTCCACTGACCGTTCCAAGGCGGTTCTTCTGTTGCAGTATATTTATGTTGTTGTTTGTTACATACTGTGTGTATCACTTGTCTTTTCATTTTGGATGGCCATTTGGCCATTTTGTGGGAAAGTAACTGTCCTTATGGCCTTCCTTTGTTTAGGTTTCCATTATGGTCTGGTCGCTTCATGTTTGTGTTTCTTTCCCTTTGGTGTCTTTGATGGGTGGAGTAAGTTAATTGTATCGATTCCTGATCTTTGTTTTATTTCTATTTTTCAAACCCGCAGCAGTGAGAGACCTAATGATTAAGAGGCATCACTCTTACCCACTAGGCCACGGAGGCCTATGAACGAAACATGAAAGTATAAACAAGAATTCCGCAGAAGACGGCGTCGCACCTGCTGGGGGCAAAAGTCACAGAAGCCACAATCAGAATGTTGTTATTAATTAAGTAAATTTCAAAGCAGTTGATAGTTGATGTAAAATGTGTCAAAGTCACTGGACCAAAAATATAGGCCATGGTCTACATGCCAAATCAGTATAATGAGGAGAAATACTATGCAAAGTTTGGTGGCTGTTTATTTTTAGGACATATTGAACATTGATCTAAAAGTCGCGGGAGTGCATAATATAGGTTAAGGTCACCAGGTCAAGGTACACACAGAGTAAGTAAATGTAGGAGAAGCACTATGCAAGGTTTCGTGGTTGTAAGCCTTATAGTTAAGAAGTGAGTGAGTGAGTGAGTGTTTCAGTTTAACGTCCCACCAACAGCTAAGGTCATACGGAGACGGGACCTCGGTTTTAAAGACTCATCCGAAAGTCTGGAGAAGCCCGGTTATAGTTAAGAAGATATGGAATGTCGACTTAAAATGTGTTAAAGTCGATAGAGTGCAAAAAATAGGTCAAGGTCACCAAGTCAAGGTACCTGCATAGTCAGTACATCTAGGAGAACCACTATGCAAGATTTGGTGTTTTTTTTTTTTTTTTTTTTTTTTTTTTTGGTTTGGGTTTTACGGCCCTTTCAAGATTATTTCACTCATATCGAGCCGATCCTTAATCATAGGTGGGCGAAAACCGGAGTACCCGGAGAAAAACCACCTGACCTTCCGTTGCAGAACTTGGCGTCTCACACGTGACCCGAGCGAGGCTCGAACCCACGGCGGTGAGAGACCTAATGACTAAGAGTCAGCGCTCTTATCCATTAGGCCACGGAGGCCCGTAAGATTTGGTGGTTACAGGCCTTTTATTTGAGAAGATCTGGAACATTGACGCAAATTGTGTCAAAGTCAATTGAGCATAAAATATAGGTCAAGGTCACCAGATCAAGGTACCTGCAGAATCAGTACATCCAGGAGCAGCATTATGCAAGCTTTGATGGTTGTAGGCCTTTTATTTGCAGAGATCTGGAACATGGACATAAAAATTTGTCAAAGTCGCTGGAGCGTAAAATATAGGTCAAGGTCACTGGGTCAAGGTACCTGCAGAGTCAGTACATCTAGGAGAAGCACTATGCAAGATTAGATGGTTGTTGGCCTTTTATTTGAGGAGATCTGGAACTTCGACGTAAAATGTGTCAAAGTCAGTGGAGCGTAAAATATAGGTCAAGGTCACCATGTTAAGGTACCTGCAGAGTCAATACATCTAGGAGAAACACAATTCAAGATTTTATTGGTGTAGGCCTTTTATTTGAGAAGATCTGGTATATTGACGTAATTTGTGTCGAACTCACTGAAGCGTAAAATATAGGTCAAGATCACTGGGTCAAGGTGCTTGCCTAGTCAGGAGCTCAGGGTGATGTTTCATGAAAGGTTTGATGGTTGTTTAGTCTTATAGTTGATTACAATATAAACTTCGATGTAAATGTCGAACTTTGACGTAAATGTCGAACTTCGACTATTGATCAAAGTCACTGGAGCGCAAAATATAGGTCAAAGTCACCAGGTCAAGGTGCTTACAAATTGAGAAGGTCTATGAGATGTTTCATGTAAGGTTTGATGGTAGCTGAGGTCTGTAAATAAAAACTTTGACATAAATGTCGAACTTCGACGTAAATGTCGAGCTTCGAGGTAATGGTCAAAGTCACTGGAGTGCAAAATATAGGTCAAAATCACCAGGTCAAGGTGCTTACAAAGTGAGAAGGTCTATGAGATGTTTCATGTGAGGTTTGATGGTAGCTGAGGTTTCTAAAATAAAAACTTTGACGTAAATGTCGAACTTCCACGTAAATGTTGACGGACGAACGAACAAACGGACGGACGGAAAATCGGATGCCTATGTCGCACCCTGCTACAAGCAGGTGCAAAAACAAATGAATTATAAAAATACCTCAAATAAGTAGTTTTCCAAAACTGCACAGTCTGTATCACAGAGCTTGTTCCTCGGCAAATTAATGCAAAGCTTCCAACAGACTCGGGATATATATAGCGAGACAGCTGAAACCAGAGATCTATGGGATATGTAACACCTCCCTCACTCATGCTCTGTTTCTTCTGATGTTTAGTTGGAGTAGACTTTCTTGAACAGGCTGAAGCTGAATGAAAATTGTTATTTCTTTTTTTTTCAATTATTTACAGCAGCAGCATTTGCAATAGGTACATATTATGCAAAGATATTCAGAACAGGCAAATTTGAAGGCATTTATTCTTGATTATTGAGGACCATCATTGCATTACATAATATTATGTAGTCCTCAGTGCTAGCTGAAGAGAAGTCCTCTGTCTTCAACAGGTAAGGGGCCTCCTTGGGGAAAATCAATAATTTACTAACTGTTGACTTGAGTGTACATTATTGATTTTCCCCTTAAGTGCCTCAGTCAGAGGATTCAACAAGAGCTACTAATCACCCTATTAAAGGCCGCATTGATCTGCTATAGACAGTCAATCACAAGGGGCAATAAAACAATTATGAACACACGGTGTGTCCTACTGTTACAAGAATAAATGCCTCTAAGGGGAATGGATGCATATTCAGGGGAACCAACTCCTGCAAACGTATTTTGTCTCCCATGTAAATAGGGATCAACTCTTAAAGGAAAGAATTTGCTCCTGAGGGGCAAATTCTTTCCTTTAAGAGTAGACCCCTTTTTCAGTGGAACAGGGCTTATAGAAAAGCAAACAGGAAGTCCCGAAAGTTGTCTATATAGGGGTATACATTATTTTTTCATTATTTCTGCTAAAAACATAGATTGTGGGTACTCGTTTGAACTGCTTTGTAAATGAGGTTCTAAAGAGTTCCCACAATCTATATTTTGAAAATTAGAATTTTTTATTTGAAAATTTTCATTTTTGGTGGTAAAATTTTCAATATATTTCAATAAGCATGTTTTTGTAGTGCGATTTCAAATATACTTTTTGAAAAATTATTGGTGTGCACTTATTCGAAGTTAAACAGTCCAGTCAACAATACTATAGTGGTTATCTCAAACCAGTCACTTTCCTTGGCAGGCGTATACACAAGTGGTTAACCAGTACAGGCTACAGTACACATTCTTTTGCCAGAAACTGACAAATACCTTCCTTGAATCAGCAGAAAAGGCTTATTTGAGATTGTGCCCTTATCGCAGCAAAAAAGGTATGATGAATACAGCAAAAATTACACCGTTAAGACCACCTAAATTTAAGACTAATTCTGCTTTAAAAAGCTTATTTTGAAGGGTGCACTTAACCTTGCTTTGTGTTTTCTGCGCACAGTGTTCCCTGGTTAGAGACCACCTTTGGGACTGTTCAAAAGTGGTCTTTAAGACCACTTTTGAACAGTCCCAAAGGTGGTCTTAATACAGGAATTTTACTGTATTTGGGAGGAGTGACATCAGTTTTGTATCCAAAACTGTGCTGTAATGACTAATACGAGTGGCATTATAATGAGACTTCACCAAAATAATACATGAACCTATTTATAACACTGTTAGTTATAAAATCACTGGATATAAAGGTAAGCTTCAATGACTTAAGTACTGATGACTCATTATTTTACATGGCTAATTTGAAAAAAAAAATAATGAGTACATGCACCAAAGAAAAATAGAAGTGAAGGTATCAGGAATCGATACAATTAATCCACAGATCCCATCAGAGACCCCAAAGGGAAAGAAGCACAGACATGAAACAACTAGACCCTAATGGAAACATCAGTAGTGGAAAGCCAAAAGGACAGTTATTTTCCAACAAAATGGCCAATTGGCTTCCCATAGCTGCATGTATTTTTTTTTTTTTTTTTTTTTGATAAATAAACAATACACAGTCACATGCATGGAGATTTTTTCTTAATTTGTCTGTAAACAGGAGTTTACTTAATTTATCTTGCAACAAGTATGCTATGTGTACTCAATAGTGTCACCTCAGTGAGGTGATTCTGGGTTGACACAACATAAATGCACCTTTATTTAACCCTTTACCACTCAGGGATTTTGTGAATTTAGCTTATTTTCACAGTGTTGCACCTGTCAGCAACTTCAACTAGCCATTGTTTCATAATGGATGGTCCGTTTTACACCAAACTCGGTATGAATGTTCATTGGGCAGTAGCCTTTCAAATGCAACCTTTCATGACTTGATCATTGTTGTCATGGTAAAGAGGGGGCATCTCAAAGTTGGCAAAAAGTGAGTTTTCACATGAATTTTTGACCACATTTTAATCTTCGCACAGCTGTCAAGGCAACAATTAAGGTGTTTGGCACTGGCCATTTTCACTGTTTGCAGCATGTTTCATCAGCATCAATTCTCAGGCATTTTTGATCCCAGACACCCTCAGGATATAAATTTTAGCGGCCGGTTGGGCCATACCCCCAAAATTTTTCGGGATGTGAGGGGGCGCAGCCCCCCTTCAATCCCCCCCCCCCCCCCCCCACCGAATATTTTTAGTGGGGAGGCGCGCGAAAAAACAGGTCACTTTTTTGCCCAAGAAATCCTAAAGCAAACATAACTATCCAGGGGTAGAAATGCAGATTTAAGGTGCTTCTGGGGCTTAAAATGGGGGGGGGGGGTGCAGACACGTAAAAACACGTATCTGAGTGGTAAAGGGTTAACTGAAATCTGGGAACATACTGAATTTTAGCCTAAAATGCATTTATTATATCTGAAATATTGTTTCTTTCATTAAAATGATGAAAAAACATTATTTTGGTCAGTTGGGATTTTCTTCATTTACCCTTTACCACTCAGGGATTTTGTGAATTTAGCTTATTTTCACAGTGTTGCACCTGTCAGCAACTTCAACTAGCCATTGTTTCATAATGGATGGTCCGTTTTACACCAAACTCGGTATGAATGTTCATTGGGCAGTAGCCTTTCAAATGCAACCTTTCATGACTTGATCATTGTTGTCATGGTAAAGAGGGGGCATCTCAAAGTTGGCAAAAAGTGAGTTTTCACATGAATTTTTGACCACATTTTAATCTTCGCACAGCTGTCAAGGCAACAATTAAGGTGTTTGGCACTGGCCATTTTCACTGTTTGCAGCATGTTTCATCAGCATCAATTTTCAGGCATTTTTGATCCCAGACACCCTCAGGATATAAATTTTAGCGGCCGGTTGGGCCATACACCCAAAATTTTTCGGGATGTGAAGGGGGCTCTGCCCCCTTCAATCCCCCCAGAATATTTTTAGTGGGGAGGCGTGCGAAAAAAACAGGTCACTTTTTTGCCAAAGAAATCCTAAAGCAAACATAACTATCCAGGGGTAGAGATGCAGATTTAAGGTGCTTCTGGGGCTTAAAATGGGGGGGGGGGGGTGCAGACACGTAAAAACACGTATCTGAGTGGTAAAGGGTTAAAAGAATATCAAAAAGATAACCACAAACATGGTCTCCTTTTGCTGCAATACATACTTAGCACTATGACTAATTTATAGTGGCTAGAACTACCCATCAGACCAAGACTAACCAATAAGCGGGAAATAGGATGATGAGAATATAAGAATTTTATATGGGTGTGAGGGGTGGATGGAAAAATCCTTCCCAAGGGTCACTGTCCGGCATCAAGAGGCTTGCCGAGTGATGCCGGACAGTGATCCCAAGGGACGGATTTTCCTCTCCACCCCTCACACTCATATAGGATTCTTTTTCTTGCATACCTTCCATTTCTTAGCAAGGATTTTTAATGCTGCAGTCACTTCGGTTACAGACGTCCGCCATATTGTGATGACACTACAGGAGTGTTTAGTTATGTCACGTAATGTGCTATGACGTCAACCTCAACGACGGCACATATTAGGTCGTATTCAACCAGTGCATTTATCAAACACGCGAGAATATTCGATTTTGGGTAAGAACACCAGAGTTAGAACCGAATTTCTAGCCCAAGCTAAAACTGGATTTCCTTATCTGGTGTGCAAGAAATACTGATAATGCCTGGAAAATAGTGAGAAACAGCCAGACTGTCTGGAACAAATTTTTATATAGCCCTGAAGGTGTTAGATTACAGGACTAATAGGCACCTGTAATGCTTTATACTCATCCCATAATGCTTTCTAATTTCAGCTTTTTTTTTTAACTTCAATACAATGCAATAGTTCTGCATGCTGCATTTTATCTTCAGATTGTAACTGACTACTTCTTAACTTAATGAAAAGGGAGGACTCTTTGAAGCTTGGCTGTATATCAGAGTTATGGACACAAAAATATTGAATCCATAGAAAAATTCAGAGATTATATATACAAATGTAGAACAAGAAAAATGCCAAATGGCATTATGGACGTGTTTTTCAGGGTTAACCAAAAGGTAAACTGGGACGCGGACGCCCGTCCGGCCGCCTGCCCAGACATCGCTATTCTAAAGGACAGAACTTTTCCGTGAAAAACCCGTCCAAAAATTATCCCAGGAACAGTAGTATAAAGTGATTGTTGAGTAATAAAAAGATATAAATCCTGTTCCATATACCTGATTCATCTTCCAGGCTCTCCTGATCATGGCAGACTCTGTCAATAGTGATGTCAAAATCATCCAGGTCTTTGTCATACCAGGCCACCTCATCAGATGTCCCCATCATATTAGTTATATCTTTAAAGTTTAAATAGAAATAAACAAACATAAGACTTTAACCCTTATCTTGCTGTTCACGACAACCCCTATCTTTGCAAACAGTGTAGATCCAGATCAGATGGCTTCTGAAGAAGCCATCTGATCAGGATCTACACTGTTTGGCATTCAGTTTATGAATTTGTAGCACTAAATTACAGCAAGTAATTTGATTGGTTGATAGACAGAAATGGGTGTGGCTTAAATGAATATTCATCAAGATAAGGGTTAATGTATGCCTGATACACTAAATAATGTATTGCACACTAAATACTATACTGCAAGAAAAATAACAACTTGTAATATCTGCTTGTCATCCAAGTGCTTCCAAGTGAATTTCAGATCTACACGTGTGGTCATGTGGTCTTAGGGAGTCGGAAATACATGTACATGTACAATTAGGACCACCCAAAATATCTTTATTATTTATGGTCATCCAATCAAATAACTTCTGTGCAGTGTGCAGTCCACTGTCTTAATAGCAGAGATTGTTAGTTTTGATATGCAGCTTTCTTTTTGGTTTGTGGAACACCAATGATTTTATATACTATGCATAATGTATTATTCTGCCATAGTGAAATAAAGTTCTAACCAGTGGTGCCAGATTTTATATGTTAAAATTGGTATAGTTAACCCTTATCCTGCTGTTCACTACAACCCCTACCTTATCATTGTATCTGATCATGATCTACACTGTCATTCAATTTGGGAATTTGAACAAAAACATTACATCATGTTACCTGATTGGCTGATGGTCAGAAATGGATGTGGTTAATTTTTTTTTTTTTTGGTTTGGGTTTTACGGCCCTTTCAAGATTATTTCACTCATATCGAGCCAATCGTTAATCAGAGGTGGGCGAAAACCGGAGTAACCGGAGAAAAACCACCTGACCTTCCGTTGCAGAACTTGGCGTGTCACACGTGGCCCGAGCGAGGCTCGAACCTACGGCGGTGAGAGACCTAATGACTAAGAGTCAGCGCTCTTATCCACTAGGCCACGGAGGCCCGTCAGGATGTGGTTAATTAAATTATTCAGTAGGATAAGGGTCAATTTTGCAACATACAAAACTTCCAGTCACTCTTTCATTACTGTGGTCTTGTATATATGCCTATGCATACAATGCATATCTAGATGAGGCCGCTGATAATGAACTGTCTCATTAAGATTAACCCATTTTGTACAAGAAACCCCAAAACGGGTATTTGGCAAACAGTGCATGCCGAGATCAGTTGCCTGATCAGGGCCTGCACTGTTTGCAAAAAGCTCAGCTATTTTCCAAATAAATTTTGAGGAAAAAAACAACCTGTCTCCCATAAATTTTGAAATGGACTCCTGCTATACATGTGTATATAACTTTTTATAAGGCGGAAGATTCCATTTGATACAAAAAGGGTTAACAGCTTGCCATGCTGTTATTGATTTTGACTAAACCGTAATTTACAAAAATAACGTAAAATGTAACAAGGCAACGCAAGCGTAGCATCCCCTCGCAACTGCATACCATTCATTACAATGAAAATCCATTGTGACCTTGACCTTTGACCCCTGACCTTGAAATTCAATAGGGTTCATCCTCTGTACATGGTGAACATTTGTGGAAGGTTTGATGCTTCTACGATGAATACTGTAACTGCATACCATTCATTAACATGAAAATCCATTGTGACCTTGACCTTTGACCCCTGACCTTGAAATTCAATAGGGTTCATCCTCTGTACATGGTGAACATTTGTGGAAGGTTTGATGCTTCTACGATGAATATTGTGTCTTCTATCCTGCTCACAAGGTTTTCAAGGTCAAGTCCATTGTGACCTTGACCTTTGACCCCTGACCTTGAAATTCAATAGGGTTCATCCTCTGTACATGGTGAACATTTGTGGAAGGTTTGATGCTTCTACGATGAATACTGTGTCGTCTATCCTGCTCACAAGGTTTTCAAGGTCAAGTCCATTGTGACCTTGACCTTTGACCCCTGACCTTGAAATTCAATAGGGTTCATCCTCTGTACATGGTGAACATTTGTGGAAGGTTTGATGCTTCTCCGATGAATACTGTGTCGTCTATCCTGCTCACAAGGTTTTCAAGGTCAAGTCCATTGTGACCTTGACCTTTGACCCCTGACCTTGAAATTCAATAGGGTACATCCTCTGTACATGGTGAACATTTGTGGAAGGTTTGATGCTTTTACGATGAATACTGTGTCGTCTATCCTGCTCACAAGGTTTTCAAGGTCAAGTCCATTGTGACCTTGACCTTTGACCCCTGACCTTGAAATTCAATAGGGTTCATTGACTTAGGGTCATTAGAGTAGATGTGTCCATATTCAACAAGTGCACCGCATGTGGGTGCCAACGCTTGGCTGCAGCCCATTTCCATAATGAACAACTCGTCCAAGTTTCAGTAATGACAGAGATATTACAAAATGTCCAAGTTTTTGCACGAAGACGACGACGCCAGAGCTATGACAATACCTCGTTGTTTTATTCAAAAACAGCAGAGCTAAAACTGGAGTAGTCTACAGAAACTCAGGGTCTAAGGTGTTAACAGCTTGAATATTTTTTTTTTTTATTTTAGGACCCATTCAAGATTATTTCACGCCGATTGTTAATCAGAGGTTGGCTAAAACCAGAGTACCTGGAGAAAAATCACCTGATCTTCCGTTGCAGAACTCGGTGTATAACATGACCCGAGCCAGGCTTGAATTGTTTTCCAAGCCACATATCCCAAGTCCACTATACCCACTCTTGTGTTAAACTGTTTAGTTAGAATAGAGCTGAATAAAATGTTTGTTCATAGAGAGAAGACATGAAATGATCATATATTATACTGTTTCTGACCTAGCCGAATTGTATTTTTTACCCTTATACTGGTAAAAAGTCAAATTTGCATAATTTAACGCTCAAACACCGAGAAAAACTACATCTGAAAATGTTGTCTGCTTATGCCATCTGCTGATTTTTTTAGCAAAGTTTTAAAAACTATTTTTGCAAAAATGATGTTTAAAGTAACCGGACAAAGCAGGCGACAATTGTTGTGACTGGCATTTTATGGGTTAAAATCATTCAAAAGGACCCGCAGTGGGCCTAGTCAATAAAAAATTCAAGCAGGCCCGAAACTGACAAACACCCATTGCTTCAAGCAGGGCATGGATCTCGATACTTGTCCGTGGCTATGACACACATGTACTCGTACCTTGTTTATGTAGTGCTGATACTGTAGTGTTGCTGCTTTTCTTCACTCTTAGCCGGCTGTTGGATCTGGGGTTAGCATTGGCATAGTCATGTACTGTAATATCTGAAATAAACATGACATTGTATACATGTACAGCTCAGCTTCAATAACACAAATACAGTAAAACTCCTATATTTAGACCACCTTTGGGACTGTTCAAAAGTGGTCTTTAAGACCACTTTTGAACAGTCCCAAAGGTGGTCTATGACCAGAAGACAGTGTATACAGAAAAGACAAAGCAAGAATAACTGCAACCTACTACATGTAAATAAGCTTCTAAAAGCAAATTTAGTCTTAAATTTAGGTGGTCTTAATGGCAGAATTTTACTGTACCTTAGTGAGAATGAAAGTTTGTTTGAAGTTGAGACAGTTCAAACTAATGAGATTTATTCATAGCGTCAGGTCATAAGGAATAATGTGGCTCACTTATTGGTAAGTTTGAATTGAAGTTTAATGTTCCCATCAACACTATTTAGGTAATTTTGGAGATGCTGCTACCAATTTTGTGGGACTTTTACCCAACACTGAGATAAAATGACACCTCAAGCCCTGCCCTCAACGAAACCAAAAGGCATATGCATAGGGCGGTCTGACTCAAATCACTTTACCTGGACAGGCTTAGTCTTTCTAAGCGGTTTACCAGTACTCCTGTGTGGTCAGTTTGAGCTGCATGGAAGCACTATGCTGCCCAGTCTATTTCTCCAAGCCCCGATGGGCGGGCGATTGGGGTTCACTTAACATTAAGGTAACACAGTGACACCCGTGCAACAAAGTGCATTTTTTCACATCTCCAAAATGGCTACTTTTCTGATGCAAATCTGTGATATTTTTCTTATTTGCACTGCAAACATAGGTTGTGGCTGCTCATTAGAACTGCCTCGTTGTGAGTGCTCGTTTGACCCACCTCACTCAGGCAGCTCTAATGACCCACAAGTCCATAAAATGAACACCCCTAAGCCCCAAGACAATGGTTGTGACAACCATTGTCTTGGGGCTTAGGGGTGTTCATTTTATGGACTTGTTCACGTGAAGAGGACATCTTTACAATCTTCTATAAAATAAAGGTACATGTATATTGGGTGTACTCATTAGAACTGCCTCAAAGGTACGCATCTGGGTTTTGCGTTCGGCACATCATCTCATGATGGTTAACATTTCTGCCAAGAAATTTCAAAATCCATCCAGATATAAGAAAATTATTGACCATGTTTAAGTTTCGGACCTTTTTTTTTTACCTTTGACCTCTAAGTACAATGTATGACCTTGACCTTGGAGGTATGGACCTGGGTTTTGCGCGTGACACATCGTCTCACGATGGTTAACATTTCTCCAAAGTAATTTTAAAATCCATCCAGAAATAAGAAAGTTATTGTCGGCAACATGGACGAAATGAACGGACGGACAGGGGCAAGGCTATATGCCCTTCCACCATGCTCCGAATGGTGGGGCCATAATTAAAAAGAGAAACAAACAGGAACTGATACAGCCAGATCACAAATTCTTCCCACAATATCACTAGGAAAGAAGTCAAAACATGGAGTGACGACAGTAAACAAAACAGACCACAAGTAAACCAAGTCAGCAGCTCTTTCCCAAACAGGTGGTGACAGAATATCGAAACCTAACTAAAAAGGACCAATATATACAATGGGGGAAAGAATCTGAATCACCAACATGACAAACATTAAACCAGAAGGACAAATGAAACTACAAATGGACAACCAAAAAAGGTGGAAGAATCAGAATCAACGTAACAAAATATATAATTAGGGAAATAACCAGAACCACATCACAGGAAAAGCACCAACTTGGAGTGATCAGTAAAAATTACTGGAAATGGTTCTCTCCATTTTAAAATAAAAACACAATGGTGCATGAACATTTAACCTTGTGGATAGCTCATACGTTTGCATTGAACTGGCGAACATGCCGAGTTCTCTCCATTTTAAAATAAAAACACAATGCAAATGAGGCTCATTTTATAATGCCAAAAAAGACTGCTTTATCACAGTCAGCAAGGACATCTAGTCGCTTTAAATGTCCGTTATTTTCTATCCTAAATACATAGGAAATGAAACTTCTACCGACGCCACATGCAAACAGTGGCCAGGGAGGACATCTTGATGCTTTCAATAACCACCATTTTCCTTCCTGAACACAGGAAATGAAGTTCAATCTGAACGTCACGTGCAACAATACAGAAATGGCGGATAGCAACGCCAAAGGGGCCAGTAATTCGCATTAGCGATAGCGACGTTACCGGCTCTCAGGAGGGCGGTGAGAGGTCTTAGACACATGATGCGTGCACATTGGCAAATAAGGTGACCAGCCCAGAGGGTATATAAACAGCGCAAATCTGGGAACACCAACATTGTGAATATCCCTCTGAAGAAATCCATATTATTGGAAGAAACTAGTCAGGAATTTGCAAAATAAAACCTTCACAATGAACCATTATGAGCATTACCTAGGAGCAACTGGCACGAATCGTCAGCCATTCACTTCTTACAAAAATTACTGGTGGGTTTAAATTCACTTAGCGGGATCCCAACCCTCACCCTCACTGTGGTTCAAACAAGTATTTGTTTGGTCCGAGTGAAGGTTTTCAAACCCATCAGTGATTCAACTCGGTAAACAAAGCAATCACGATTAAAGCCAAGTTGACACAAGGATGAAGACTCAACAGTAAAACACGCTGATCCATCTGGTGCTGAACACAACGCCACGCAAACACTGGCGCAAAAGAAACCCAAAAGGGCAAGACATGTAATGACACTGCCTAACTTCACCCAGGTGTAAATGGGTAGCAGTCGTGTAATAGTCACTGCCTCTCTCACGCGCTTTAACATCCAGAATGGGTATTCAAGTGCGATTAAAATAAACTTGAAGCTTACATCACAATTGAACCAAAATAAATTAGTATAAACTAAACACTGAGCTATCACGCTCCAACGATCAGATCCAGACCAGTTCGGGCATTCGGAAGTTGTCATTACCCATCCCCATCATTATGGTCGGGTTATGATTGTATTGGCGCCATTGTATTACAGTCAGGGTGTAAAAACATCAAAAGCCATTCGCCCTGTAAGACTATGGATCAGAATAATGACCCATGCACTTGCCAATAGACGGATCCAATGTTTTGACACGTGACATTGTTTACCTGTCATTGCGCATGCGCAAAATTACTTTACCTTCCGATAACGATCTTTCGTGGTTTGCAAAAAGCCCCTGGTTCCATATAAACACATTGTAAATTGGTTTAATATTACGGGCACATTTTAGTTGACTGTCACAGAAAATCGATCGAATTACACTTTAAATGGGTAGATATATATATTTTAGAGTCCATCCATGCATCTTCCGCATTTTGTCATTCGTTTTGCGCATTTTTATTACAAATAATTAAGACCGTCCCGCCTCATTACCTGCATAAGTTTAACAGGTAATTATCAACAAAACATCCTCAAATCTTCTAGAAACCAATAATTACTAGCTACGAAATGTCTATTATAAAAGTTTAAAGCTAAAATTTGTCGTTTCGAGTCCAAACAAAATACAAGTTTACAGAAAATAACATCGCATTTACAATGGCGATAAACGGCCAAATACGTTTTTTGCCCACCACCTGTACGTCCCGGCAAATAGTATTATTGAGCGATGACGTAGTGTTTGGATGTGTCTATAGGGTTCGCCGGCGTGACGTCACTGCCCGTAGCAACCGATAGGCCGCCATTTTTGAGGTGAAAACAATAACAGAGCGACCGGCAATTACCCTTTAGATCGCTATCTACTACATTGAATAAAATCGTTTTTTAACCTGAAAATGCATGTTACTGTAAGTAAAAATGATTAAAAGTAAAGAATAACGAGGCGGGAAATTTCCATTTAGTGAAATAACAGCTGCCTGATAACCGATGTCTACGGACTAGTGTCAAGTGTTGTGTATTCGGAGGGGTCATGGACTCGGGGAAATATACTCTATCCAAGTGTCAAGGTAGGTTTGACATTCTGTTTATTGTCAAAATAAAACACAGATCAGATTGCCAAGAGGAGCTGTCTGATCTGAGTCCACACTGTTTGTAAAAAATCGTTGACTGCCAGTAGCTTTAAGTCATTTCTGCAAACAGTGTGGACCCAGATCAGACTGCTCATCCGATCTGGGTCCATACTGTTTGCATGTCATATGTCATTTCTGCAAATAGTGTGAACCCAGATCCGAGGTTATGCCAAGGCTAGGGGGACAGGCTAGTTTGTTAGTTCATTTACAAGGCACACATTCTAAAGACCTTGTTGTTGTTTTGACCTTTAGATCAGAGGCATTCATTTTAGGACCCCTGTTCATCTTCTTTAGCACACCCAGTAAGGAGGTTTTTTTTCTACACTTTAAAGTTAATTACAATCAATTTCTAAATTTAGTCACCCATCCAACACCTGTGGTGATGTTCCAAGGGATCGCCTCGGTAAGTGTAGAAATGTTGTTGAAAGGGAGAAATACGAGCACTAGAGAGAAATCAACAGACAATTTTACCAATAGAAAGGACAATTTCAGTTCATTATCAACAAAGCATGGCCCAAAGAATAATGTATTGTGAATCAAATACCTGTTATAAAATATTCACTGCACATGTAAACATATTTTGATGTAGGAATCCAGTCTGAACCATCAGCGTTCTGGCGACTGCAGGCCCTTATCCACCGAGACCGTCTCTCTGGATGTTTTTCTCCATTTGGGAACTGATAGAACGATAGCTTTTTATCCGGTTGTAAATGATGATTTGTACAACCACCTTACATCTTACATCTTACATCTTCTTGTAGGGTCGCGAGATTAATATCTCATATAACCCCCTCCCGGTTTTTAACCCAGCCTTTATCCGGTATAATTGTGTATTTCGTGTTTCCCATGTATCTGTCGAGACGGTTTTTAAAACAGTTTATAGACGGCGCTGACACAACATCTTCTGGTAATTTATTCCAATCCGATACGGCCCTCAATGAGAAGAAATATTTTCTGATGTCCTTCTTACTTTGTTTAACTTTCAATTTTCTACCATTCGATCTAGTTGCCTGCTCATTTAACTCGAAAAATGTTCTATAGTCAATATCTTCTAATTTGTTTAAAAGTTTGAAAACTTCTATCATATCCCCTCTGAACCTTCTATATGACAAACTTGGTAGTTTTAGAGCTTTTAATCGTTCTATGTAGGGTAAATCTCTCACATTAGAAACTAACTTTGTTGATCTTCTTTGAACTCTCTCTATAGCATCTATATCTTTTTTAAATCGTGGGTGCCAGATAATGTTTCCATATTCAAGATGTGGCCTGATCAGTGTCTTATACAATTTACAAAAAGAAGAAGGTCTGATATGTAGAAATGATCTTCTGACTAGTCCAGTTATTTGGTTTCCTTTATTAATACAGTCACTTATATGATGACGAAATTTCATGTCTGTGTCAAATGTGATACCAAGGTCTTTTTCCTTATCACTGTTTTTAATCTCCTGTTTCCCATTCTTACTATTTAATGAGTAAGTCACATTAGGGTTATTATGTCCATAGTGTAATGTACAGCATTTCTCTATATTGAATTTGAGCAACCATTTATCACTCCATTTAGAGAGGTTATCTGTATCTTCTTGTATCTGTTCATAGTCTTGTGCCGTACACACTGTATTATATAATTTCATATCATCGGCGAATAGACGAATTGTACTTTGAATACTATCTTCTATGTCATTAATATAGATAAGAAATAATATGGGCCCCAGGACACTGCCCTGGGGTATCCCACTGGTGACGTCAGTCCAGTCTGAATATTGAGAGTTCACTATGACCCTTTGTGATCGGCCCTGTAAGAATGCTCTTATCCAATCTAGTAGTTTCCCTCGGATGCCGTAAGAACGTAGCTTCTCCAATAATCTTGCGTGAGGTACAGTATCAAATGCCTTTGAGAAATCATAATAGATACAATCAAAACTTTTGCCATCATCTAGCCATTCTGTCCATTTTTCCATTACATCCAATAGTTGGAGAGCACAAGATCTGAGCGAGCGAAAGCCGTATTGGGCGTTAGAAAACAGGTTATGGTCTGACATGTGGGAAACAACCTTATCACGTACTAACTTTTCAAAGAGTTTACATGGCACACAAGTGAGACTCACAGGTCTGTAATTTCCGGGTTTACATCTATCTCCTTTCTTGAACAGAGCTTTTACATTCGCAGTTTTCCAGTCATCAGCAAGAACTCCACTATCAAAAGAACATGTAAAGATGAGTGTGAGTGGTACAGTTAATACTTGTTTTAATTCTTTCAGTACACGAGGATGTAATAAATCTGGACCACAAGATTTATTGATGTTCACACCTGCACTACAGATTTTTGGCATGTTTTATCAAAATTGTAAGAAATATGCTAGTGACTTGGGTTTTATTTACACTATTTGCTTATTCAAAATGGCGTTTGTATTCACCCGCGTGCTCGTTGCTATCACGTGACAAACGAAAGTACCCGGATGACCGGCGAACCCTATATTAGAATGTGTTTCTGAATGGCTCGAAATCCTATGACACAATGCAAATGTATATTCAAATCATCAAACAGTCCCTAATACGGGCACAAGTTCTTTTACCTGAATTGAATATCTGGCTTTTACGCCCATTTCTATTCACTTTTTGCATTAACTGTTGACAAAATGCCAATTAAAATAAATTGTTGTGAAATGACAGGTTTGACACCGACAGGGGAGAGAACTCTTTCGCTAATTGTCTGGTTGAAAGAATAAAATCCGGTATCAAAGATGAATAGAACAGAACCGGACGATACACGCCTCTGTTGTGTGAGTGTTTGAATTTTAAGTTCTACCAACAACTAAGGTCATATGGAGACAGGACTTCGGCTTAAAGACTCATCCGAAAGCGTTGAGAAGCCCAAAATTGATCCCATGACACCTGGCGAGTAGCTAATGGTCCCTGGACAATTCGATCCATAACAAAATCGGCCCATAGCAATTTCTGTCCACAATTTTAATGATGGTATAATTATCATGTTTGCATATAGCTGGTTTGCTTGCACGGCCAGATCAGTAGCATGTAAGTCGAAAAAGAGATGAAGTGAAAAAATAAGTTTAGTTTGAGAAATTAGAAGCGTGACACCCTCCGGACAAGCAAATTAAGTTTGACTATACTCTTCACCAGCAAGTTTTGGAGCATGTTCAATCCGCCAAATATCTTGGTATCACCATCACTGACGATCTTGATTGGGGTCAACATATCTCAGAGATTACATCTAAAGCAACTAGGACTTTGGGATTCCTTAGACGGAACTTGGCTTTTGCACCTAGGCAGACAAAGGATGTTGCATATAAAACATTGGTTCGCCCTCAACTCGAATATGCATCACCCATTTGGCACCCCTATGTTAAAACTCAGACTCAGCAGGTGGAGAAGGTGCAGAGGACAGCTGCTCGATGGACCTGCAGGCGATGGCGAAATAGAAGTAGCGTCGGTGACATGCTTAATGAGCTAGAGTGGCCGTCCCTGGAGGCCCGTCGTGAGCAGTCCTCTTTAACCTTCTTCTACAAGATACACTCTGATTCAGTGTCTATTGATAAAGATAGGTACTTGACCCCTGTAACACTGTCGACCCAAACAAGGGCATCAAAATTAAACGACTCACAATATCGTAGATACCAGTCCTATAGTGATGCCCTGAAGAACTCGTTTTTTCCTAGAACTATTCCCCAATGGAATAGTCTTCCCTCCTCTGCGGTGAATGCCAAGTCCGCAGAAGAGTTCAAAGCCCGCACAGTGTAAGATTGGGTCTCAGAGGTATGCGTTTTAGGATACCTCTGTTATGCAGATTGTAAATAGTTTTAAGGACGCATCCAGTGCCTCTCTCTTTTTTTTTTTTTTTTTTTTTTCAGCTAAATTCTAAATTTAGCCACCCAATCAACTGAGGTAATGGCCAGATATGACCGACTCAGTATAAGAAGATAGATTGATAGATAGCTCAGTGGTCAGTGCACTTACCTCTGATGCTAGAGGTCCCGGGTTCGATACCCGGCAGCGGCGATAAAATTTAGGTGTCCGAACACGCTCCATTGGCGTCATTTGCAGGGATGAATGTCCATAAAGTGCGCCGTCCTTCGGATTGGGGCGTTAACTGGAGGCCCCCTGTGCTCGGAGAGTCCTATGTCCTGTGCAGGTTAAAGACCCCTACCGTAATTACATGATTACTGCGTATGCTTTCATCCTGCATATCTGAGTGTATGTAATGTACACCTGCGAGTAATGGTCAGGTGTGACCGACCGCAGTATAAGTAGAAAGAAAGAAAATTAATAATATTTCCTCAGATGATAAAAAACACACACAAAAAAACATCATGTTAACAAGTCCGTGAAAATATATTGTTTTCACCGCAGGCAATGGTTAGAACAAGAGCACCGCATGCGAGTGCCAACGCTCGGCTGCAAAAATTCTAAGTCGATAAGTGGGCATAACTGTGCCAAAAATATTTTGAGGGTTGCCTCACGGTATGAGTTCCACTTTTCATAATGAACATCTAGTCCGAGTGAAATTTCAAGTAAATATGTTCAGTAATGACAGAGATATTACAAAATGGCCAAGTTTTTGCACGACGACGACGCCAGAGCTATGTCAATACAAAAAAACATCATGTTAACAAGTCCGTGAAAATATATTGTTTTCACCGCAGGCAATGGTTAGAACAAGAGCACCGCATGCGGGTGCCAACGCTCGGCCGCAAAAATTCTAAGTCGATAAAGGGGCATAACTGTGCCAAAAATATTTTGAGGGTTACCTCACGGTATGAGTTCCCCTTTTCATAATGAACATCTTCGAAAACAGCCGAGCTAAAAATGACATCAAGCGTAGTTCACTGTCACATTGTTAAAGGTTTCGTTGTGTACATTGTTTTTCTTATAAGTAATGGAAAATGTTATGAATTTATAAGAGGTCATTGATTAGTTTTCAGTAGAAAATCTTCAATTCTATTACATGAATCACCCATAGGTTTTCGTGCATTACGATTTGCCGGGTCCCGAGGAAGCCGTTTGAACATTAGGCCGATTGAAACACAAAGTACGAGGCAAGGGTCCAGCAATTTCTACAATTCGCCCAGCATATACAGATCAGCTTGCTCATGTATGGTCATGATCACTGAAGGCGTGAGGAAGCTTGACTTGCTCAGCCGTACAGTATCAGTGGTTATGATCGCTGGAGGCAGTAGGAAACTGGTTACTTTACGATTCATAGTTACACACAAATCAGACTGCGCGAGTGTGCAGGCTGATGTGAGTCTTCATCGGGCCCCGGTGCTAGGCCCTCTCATATAGCTATCGATGTGTGCTTGCTCACATTCATAAATCGAAACCGAAAGCAAGAATCAAAGAAAAAATTAAAGACACGCATTAGAGACATAATTTTTTGGATGATTGGCACGTGTCCCAATAATGACTGAGGTTTGAGTAAAACGATAATTGTTCTGTTTGTCACTTTAAGGCACGTGTCGATAAAGGTAACAGCGATTATTGATCATTTTGCATACTGACATGTGCTGACAATATAAACAAATAAACAATGTCCCAGAACTACAATTTCCATATTCATAAATATACATTTTTTTTCTAGATAAACACATCCTCTTTTATATTATTTTTTATTTCACAAAGTTTGCATTACGAGAAGACTCACATCTGAGGCATCTAACACCGGGTTTGCAGGATGAAAGATGTAATTACAGTAGGGGTCTTTAAGCTGCACTGGGCGTGACTCTCCCTGCACAGGGGGGACTCCAGTTAACGTCCTGATCCGAAGGACGGTGCACTTTATGACATTCTTCAACTGGTTTGCTTGCACGGCCAAATTATTAGCATGTAAGTTGAAAAATGAAATAAAGTGAAAAGTATGTTCAGTTTGAGAAATTAATATTCTTTCCTCAAATGATAAAAAAATCACATCATGTTATCAAAAAGCTAAAAGGTTGCCTATGGAAACAAAGAACACATAAAAGAACGGAGACTCGGATTTATTGAGTCCCTTCATACACAACAATATAGTTTACAAAGTAGAAGTGGAGGCAATGCTCAGGAATCGATACAATTAACCCACAGCTCCCATCAGAGACACCAAAGGGAAAGAAACACAAACACAAAACAACAGACCCTAATGAAAACATCAATAGCGGAAAGTCAAAAGGACAGTTACTTTCCCACAAAATGGCCAATAGGCTATCCAAAATAAAATAATACATGTATAAGCGACATAAACACCCAAAGACAAACCATAACAAAAATAAAAATCTATCTATCTATCTATCTATTGATACTGCGTCGGTCACATTTGACCATTACCGCAGGTGTACATTACATACACTCCAGGTTTGCAGGATGACAGCCTACACAGTAACCATGTAATTACGGTAGGGATCTTTAACCTGCACAGGGGTATATGTTATTATGCTTCTTTCTGATCCAACAGATGGGTTGTTGGTATTCGTTAGAACCGCCATAATTTCTAAGAGCAAAGACAACGTAGGCTCGGAGTATTAATTAGACAAATATCACAATTTTTGCCGGAAAGCAGTTATTTTGGAGGGAAAGAAAGAAGGCAATGGTCAGAAAACTGACATCAAGCGTTGTTCGTAGTCACATTGAGCTTATGAAATTGTTAAGGGTTTCGTTGTATACATTGGGTTTCTTATTGCTGTTTTTCAACTTCCATTTAAGTAATGTAATACGTTATGAATAGAGGCGAATTGATTAGCTTTCAGTAGAATATCTCCTATTTTATTACAGGAAATCACCCATAGGTTTTCGCGCATAAACATTTGCTGGATCCCGAGGAAGCCGTTTGAACATTAGTCCGATTGAAACAAAAAGTTAATAAGTAACCAAGGGCCCAGCAATTGCTACAATTCGCCCAGCATACCCAGAACAGCTTGCTCTGTCGCACATTATGGTTATGATCGCTCAAGGCGCGAGGAAGCTTTGGCTACTTCTCGAGCCCAGCATACACAGCCCGACTTGCTCCGCCGCACAGTATAGTCATGATCGCTGGAGGCATGAGGAAACTTTGGCTACTTTATGATTCAGACTGCGCGGATGCACAGGCTGATGTGAGTCTTTGTTGGACCCCGGCGCTGGGCCCACATATAGCTATCGATGTTCCCCTGCCCAATAACATTCATAAAACGAAACCGAAAGAAAGATACAGAGAAAGAATTAAAGACACGCATTGGAGACATAAACTTATGGATGATTGGCACGTGCCCCAATAATGACTGAGGCTTGAATAATCGTTCTGTTTGTTACTTTAGGCACGTGCCGATAAAGGTGACAACGTAATGTGATTATTGATCATTACGCATACCGATATGTGCCAACAATTAAACAAATAAACAATGACCCCAGAACTAGAATTTCCAAGTTCATAAATATACATTTTTTCTAAATAAAAGAGGGTGTGTTTACCCTCTTTTAAATTATTATTTTTTATTTCATATCTATTCCATTACAAAGTTTGCATTGCGAAAAAGACTCCTATCTGAGGTAAATATAGAAAATAATGATACAAATGCCGAGCAGTGAAAAGGGGTAAAAATTACTTGTATATACACGCATTTTATTATAAATTAATTATATCTTTCATTTTGTTTATTATTATTTTGCAAACCTAGTGTGTATGTAATGTACACACGCGAGTAATGGTCAAATGTGAGTGAGTTTGAGTTTTACGTCTCACCAACACAGCTAAGGTCATACGGGACCTCAGTTTAAAGACTCATCCAAAAGTCTGGATAAGCCGGGGATTGATCCTGCTATCCCTGGTTAACAAGGCGAGTAGCATAACCACTACACCACGAGGCTTCTGCAGTATATGTAGAAAGGAAATAGCCATGTAAAATGCTCGTATACCGGACCGCCAGAACCGTCGTTTATCAATACCATTATTGGGACTCTTCAACCTTGGAAACAACAAATAGCTGAAATTCAACAAAATGGCGGACAATTCAATAGAAAGTTAGTTGATTAGCCAAAAAGTCCAGATTTTTGTGATGAATGCTAAAATATATCATTTTTCTGAGTTCGCTCATCGAAAATAAACAAGGTCTTTGTTGTCGCGAACGATGTAAATGAATGACATTACGATAACACACCCGTGCGGTCCAGTGCCCCAATAGTAACAGTGCATTTTTCACAATTTTCTGATGAAAATCCATTGTTTTCTTATTTATACTGCAAACATAGGTTGTGGGTGCACGTTAAAGCCGCCTCATTGAAGGGGTTCTAATGGGTGCTCACAGCCTAAATCTTGGGAGCGTGACAGCTCAGTGGTTAGTGCACTTGCCTCTGATGCTAGAGTAGAGACCGCAAGTGATTTTTTTAAAGAAAAAAAATATAACAAAAAGAACTTGCAATGGACTCTTTGTTCATATTAAAAGACAGTAATGTACTTTTAAATTCACTACATCCCAGTTGTGAGTCCCAAAAATTATGATTTTTATGAGTGGGGGCATATAAGCTAATATGAAAATTGGATGGAAAATTATCCAAAACTTGGTCCTTAATATTTTTATTGATAAAAAGTTGTCTCACCATTCAAATTTAGCCCTCAATTCAATCCAGGTACTTAAATACATCAACTAAGGTGACTAGAATCTGAATACCTTGGTTAAAGACATCAGTTTCACTTCTTTTTACACCCGTCACAGTGATTTTCAAATATCCTGGTCCAACCTGTCAGTATAAAGAAGCATAAGATTAGTGAAAATACATGTTTCTTCATGTTTTTTTTTTCTTTTCTCATCTGCAATACTTACATAACAGTTAATTGTGCAGTATCTTATCTGGATGTACAGTGATTGCAAATTCAAGTACTGTATATAGTGGTTTAAGAGTTACGTGTTGTAGATAAATCGATTTTTTAGTCTAAATTACAGAAACCTAGTGTAATGGTTACAATACTCGCCTTGTAAACCAGGGATCGCAGGATCAATCCCAGGCTTCTCCAGAATTTTGGATGCCTCTTTAAACTGAGGTCATTTCTCCATATGACCTTAGCTGTTGGTGGGGCGTAAAACTCAAACACTCACTTATTCTAAACTAAAGTAAAAATCCTACATTAAGACCACCTTTGGGACTGCTCAAAAGTGGTCTTTAAAATTTTGATCAGTTCCAAAGATGGTCCTGACCAGAGGACATTGTGTGGAGAAAACACAAAGGAAGAATAACTGCACCCTTCTCAATAAGCTTTTCAACCCTTCTCTTGCTGAATATTGAGTTTAGCCACACCCATTTCTGACTTTAAATCAGATTACTTGATGTAATTTATTCCTACAAATTTTGAAATTCATAAACTGAATGTCAAACACTGTAGATCCTGATCAGATGGCTTCTTCTCAGAAGCCATCAGATCTGGATTTACACTGTTTGCAAAGATAGGGGTTTTCGTGAACAGCAAGATAAGGATTAAAGCACAAAAAGTCTTAATTTTAAGTGGTCTTAATAGAGGAATTTTACTGTATTGTCAATATATATGGCATATTTGTTTGTTTAATTGAGATTGTTAATCCCCGTCAACACTATTTAGGTCAATTTACATACACTGCTTCCAATTTTGTGGGACTTTTACCCAACATTGAGATTAAATGACATCTCCAGCACTGTCGCCCAGTGAAACCAAAAGCTTTGTATGCATTGGATGGTCTAACTCACATGACTTTGTCTGGGCAGCTTATTGCTTCTAAGTGGTTTACCAGTACTTGTGTGTGGTCAGTTCAGCTCTGCATGGAAGCACCATGCAGCCCAATCTATTTCTCCAAGCCGATTTTAACCCATATCTTGCTGTTCACGACAACCCCTATCTTTGCAAACAGTGTAGATCCAGATCAGATGGCTTCTGATTAGGATCTACACTGTTTGGCATTCACTTTATGAATTTGTAGCAATAAATTACATCAAGTAATTTGATTGGTTGATAGACAGAAATGGGTGTGGCTTAAATGAATATTCAGTAAGATAAGGGTTAATATTAACAACAACAAGATATAGAAAAATCACAGATTCATAATCTTGTTCTAAATCAGTGTGCAAGAGTTGTATAAAAATCTGGAAATGAAAGCATCTGGCAAGGTTGATCCTCCTCAAACTATTTAGAAATATTCAAAGATGAATTAATGCTGATGGGCATTCGCAGTAAGCTTAATAATTGTACATACAAACAATGAACAAATACAAGTAGGACATGCACAGGCTAGCATACAATTTCCATGCAAAACTATGTAATACCTGCTGGAATTACATGGCACAAAAGGCATGCTAACTCCTCATACTTATAACAAATTTTAATTATTATGCAAAGTGTATCATAGTGACCTACTTTTCATGAAGATGATATTAAATACCATCAAAATAATAAGTCCGACACATTCACCTTCAGGACTAGCTGTGATTTTCATTAAAGTTGAATGAATTTGTTTCACGATCCAGCAAGTAGTCCAAAAAAGGTGCATACAGACTTGCAAACAGGGTACACCCTGATCACACTGCTTCTCCATTGAGTCTACACTGTTTGCTTATCCCTGTCTGTCACAATACTTACCATCATTACAGAATTGAGAAATTAGTGTAATTGTCCTATTATTTGAATGTTTTGTTTCATGAGCCAGCAAGGAGCCCAAAAATATGCAGACAGACTGGCAAACAGTGAAGGGCCTGATCAAACTGCTCCTGATCAGACTGCAGTCTGATCTGGGATCAGACTCAGCCACTGATGTGAGTCTGCACAGTTTGCTTATGCCCTTCTGTCCCAATACTTCGGATCATTTCAGCATTGAAAACTTGCTGTAATTCTCCCAAAAAAATTGATGGAATTTGTTTCATGACCCAGTAAGGAGCCAAAAAAAAGTGCAGGCAGACTGGCGAGCAATGTAGAGTGTAGACCCTGATCAGATTGCTAAGGAGAAGTATATTCAGGGATCAGACTCAGTGATCTGATGTGAGTCTGCCCTGTTTATTCAGGCCTGAAAAGGCAGGCCATCATTGTAAGTCATTTTACCTACTTGTTTTAGTGATGCATATAAGGTGCATGTTGTGATGGCATACAGAGGTTGCAAGCTAAAAAACAATATAGTGAGAAGGATGATGAGAATTTAGCTTCATGTAAACTTTGGAGAAAGGTCATGAAAACTTTATTGTGTGGCAAATGACATGCCAACACACAGGGTACTTATATTTATGAGACTTGGTTGTGGAATAGTAGTTAGTTTTATTGACTATGCTTGCTTCAATTTATTTAATATGATGTGTTGAAAGGGCACCTAAAAGCAAATCATACAAAAGGTTTCAAGACAAAGAGTGACTTTAACCCTTTTATACCAAATGGAATCTTCCTCCTTATGTATACCAGGAGTCCATTTCAAAATTAAGGTGTGTCAGGTTGTCTTTTCTTCAACATTTATTTGGAAATGCCTTAACTTTTCACAAACAGTGTAGGCCGTGAACAAAGCGTCTGACCTGGGCCTGCACTCTTTGCTCTGGTAGCCTTTTGGAGTTTTCAGTACTAAATATGTTAAAATATGTAAAAAAAAATAGCCGTTTAACTCTGTAAAAAAGTAGGTCACCGTGACTTTGTTTTTTTTGGCTGTAATTATGTGATACAAAGTTGTTTTCTGTTTGCACAAACCAAAGTTATAGCAATTTGGGTGTATGAGTGCACTTATCAGTCTTATCATTCTATCATAAAAAGCTGCTCACAGACAAGATGATTGACAAACAGGATGGAAAATCAGACACCTATATTGCATCTTCTTGCTGAACCATACTGGTATGAAACAAAACAGAAGCATGCATTACAGGTCACAAGAAACACTAGACTGAACATAGACATAACATATTCAGGCCAGTTTCAGTTTAACTGTTTTACCATCTAAATGGTTTTGAACAAACTTTCACTCAAACTAAACTAAAAAAAAATAAACTGAAAATAAATTCAAAACAGAAAAATCAGAAAATAAACTCAATTTAAACAAATCTTAAAAAAGAAGGAAGCAAAACATAATTTAAGCTTCAAATAAATGAAAAAAGAAAGAAAGAAAAAGCAAAGCAAAGGAAAAATAAAATTGGTTAAAGAAAGTACTAGTAACTAATGCTACTGAATATTTTGGGCCTCATATGCCATATAAGATGGATTACTAACTACATATTAACCTTACTATTTTACTATTATTCTGTTTCTAATGATACTTGTCGTAACATGTGGTATAAAACAAATGGTGAATCAAGTGACTTTGTTCTGGAATTATCTAACATAAGTCTATTAAAGACATTTACTGTCATACTCTTTCATTAAACTCATTACTGTGGTCAAATATCCCCCTCAGTGAGCTGATATGCAGAACCTGCTCATAAACCATGCAGACTTAAGGTCAAGGTCACCATTGAAGGTCAAGATTTTGAATCTTTAATTGTTTGGTTCCATCCAGATCTTCTTCACCCTGGAGGGATTTTCATTAAACTTTTGTCAAATATCGTCCAAAGTGAGCTGATGTGCAGAGCACATAAATAAACCATGCTGACTTTAGGTCAAGGTCACATTGGAAGGTCATGAGTTTGAAACTTTGAATTTTGTGTCCTTTTCATGTCTCCATTACCCATGGATGGATTTTCATTAAACTTTAAACTCAAATATACGCCTCGGTGAGCTGATGTGTGGAACTTATAAGTAAATCATGCTAAATCAAGGACAATTTCATAGTTTAAGATCTTAACTTTGAAACTTTGAATTTAGAACCCAAGCCATTTCCTGGACTATCATTAAACTTTGGTCAAATATCCCCTTGGTGAGATGATGTCCGGCACCCATAAATAAACTGTGATGACTTAAGGTCAAGGTCACAGGTGAAGGTCAAGTGTTAGGAACGTTGGATTTATTGTCCAGCCCATATCTCCTTTACATCTGGAAGGATTTTCATTGGTCAAAAATCACCTTCAGTGATCTGATGTGCAGATACCATAAATAAAACATGCAGACTAAAGGTCGCCATAAACTATGCTTGCTCAGGTCATAAGCGAACTTGGGGTCAAAGTCACATGTGAAGGTCAATTGTTTGAAACTTTGGATTTTGTGTCAGTTCCATATTTCCTTTAACACTGCAAGTATTGTCATTAAATTTTGTTCGTATATCCCCATCACAAGCCATAAATAAACCATGCCAACTTAAGGTGAAGGTCACAAGATTGAGCCTTGATACTAAATTGTGGTGGGAGATTTGGCTGACTTCTTTCTTGTTTTCAAGTTGGATAGCCCCAGATAAGGTGGGTGTGGGGGGTTTACACATTTTTATTTGTTTTATTTTTCCACAAAATATGTTGTGGGTACTTATTAGAGCTGCCTCACCGAGGCGCTTCTACTGAATACCCAAAACATATGTTTTCATGCAGAAATACGAAAAATATCAGTACTTTTTGGAGGAAAAAGCACCTTATCTGGAGCTGTTAAGGTGTTAATGACAACAAATAGGTGTGTGGCCTAGATGAATGTTTAAACTTCAGCTGACTTGGATATAAATTGTTTACCCTTGTAGTAATTTTCACTAAACTTCCGTCAGATTGTAGGTGACATTGTGTAGATCTGATCTTGATTAAATATGGATAGCAGTAGGTTTTAAACATGAAACTATGTTGCTTTCACTTATACACGTATGTTATAACTTATAAACGTGAAGTCTGCTATATTGCTCAATACATAGATACTTAGCCCATCTTTCTCCTGCAAATCAGTTTTAACTATAACATTTCTTTTCATCTGTGGCCATACTTACAACAGTTCTTCATTTGGGATTTGGTTGGGCTATTCGTCATCTGTACTAACGTTTGTTTTATTGACCCCTGGCCAAAGTGGTAGAACATATAGTTTTAACGTTTTCCCATGTGTGTTACCGGAATCATGTCCATTCAACATTTTTTTCACTTCAGATAGAAATGGTGACACGTAGATAACGTCAATGGTAAAAATGATGTTTTCTTGTGCCCTGTCAGTAACTTTGTCATTTGATGAAGGTTTTTGGTTTGTTTTGCACTTTAATGGCACAGTCAACACAATTGGGTCATTTGGGGTCAGTCATTTCACCTATTCTGTTTTCTTGGGCATGCTTATATGTTAGTGCTTAATCGTTACAGTCCACATTCTTTGTCAGAAAGTGACAGCTGCCCTTCTTGAATCAGCGGAAGGGAGAGAATGACTGTAGAAAAGATTTCATGATAAATCTCCACGAAAGAATGTTGCCAATCCCGGCAGGTATCAAACACGTCCTCCTAATCAGCAGCCAGACGCCCATCTGAGTGATCTTCAGAGGCTGGCTGTATTTTGATCTGGAACATTGAATAGTTTTAGACTGCATTTATTGCAAACCTGAAAATTAATCACTTAATTATTGTTATTTGTGTATTTTGGCAATTCCAAAAATTAATAATTATATCAAGTGGATTTTTCATCCTGGGAAAAATTATATTATATACCATTAGCAGAATGTGTCTCTTTGGGTGTTTGTGTCGCTTATATTGTTTTATTTTGGATAGCATTTTGGCCATTTTGTGGGAAAGTTCAGAAAAATATATAACCGCAATGACTTCAGCACCCAGTTTCGTAAAATCATTCTTCGATATAAAAAGATTGGGTACAACATGGATATTATACGACAGACTGCATGCATGGTAGTTAACCCAATCACGGTTGGCAACTTTGCTTCCCTCTTTAATTGCACGCCGGTGGGTCAGGCCTCAGATTCTATGACGGCTCCAACGTAAAGGCTTATTGAGAATTAGAGAGATCTAATTCAAGGTAATGTTGGTTGGTGCCTGATGCTCTGTCTCTGGTCGGGCTCATCGGAGTCTAACTGTTGGTTTTCTTTTGCTCCAGCATTTCAGTGGTTTCTTGCTGTCGAGTCCTCACCGTTGTCTCTTCTCTGTGGTTCTTTGATTTTTGTGTTCACGGAGATGTTGCACTGATGAGTTAGGAGGCCTTCATGCGGACTGAACAAATTATTTGTCTAAATCGCGACGGAAGTAAGGGCGAGGATTGTGGCCACGTAAAATCGATTTAAGCCCCCCAGTGGAAATCTTCCACTGACCGTTCCAAGGCGGCTCTTCTGTGGCGATTTGTTTATGTTGTTGTTTGTTACTTACTGTATGTCTCACTTGTCATATGGCCATTTTGTGGGAAAGTAACTGTCCTTGTGGCCTTCCATTGTTTAGGTTTCCATTATGGTCTGGTCGCTTAATGTTTGTATTTCTTTCCCTTTGGTGTCTTTTATGGGTGGAGTAAGTTAATTGTATCAATTCCTGATCTTTGTTTTACTTCTACTTTCCTTTTGGCTTTCCACTGTTGATGTTTCCTTTGGGGTCTTGTTTCATGTTTGTGTTTCTTTTCCTTTAGTGTCTCTGAGTGGAACTGTGGGTTTATTGTATCGATTCCTGATCATTGCCTCTACTTCTACTTTGCCATTTATGATCACAAGCAATGAGGTCAAACCTACAACTGAGAATATTAAGATTTAAAGAACTAGAGCTGTTAAGTACAATGCCATTGAGGCTTGTTTTTAAAATCCATACAACACATAAGCATGTGACTTTTATCTTTGATGGTCCAAACGCAATGGAAATAGTTCATATTATTCATTTGTCCAAAATATAGTGTAAATAGTTAATATTATTTGTATCAGACAACTAACGCAATTGTTATTTATTTTATAGCACATGAAATTAGCTGTTTTACCTCTTAAGATAGGCGCAATACAGTTTAATGCAGTCACTTCATTTTCATGTAAAGACTTACTTAATAATCTGCTTCCTCCTTCTATACATTTATTCTTTTTTGTTATTTAATTTTAAAAAAAATCAGATGAATTGCTTTTCATTACTTGATTTTTTTCAAAACAATACATGTAGTTTTATAACATTTTTTGGGGATTCAGTATATTTGGTAAAACATTCCAAAAACAGCCTTCATATTACATGTATAATACCTTCTACTTGGTACAACAATCTGTAAACTACCATCCATATAGTCGTTTTGCAGTTGGTACGTGTAAATAGCTGGATCATCGACATATTTTATGTTGTACCAAGACGTATAGCCAGGAACCACAGATATGACATGGCCTTGGAATATTTGGCCATCTTCAAATGAATGTTGAACATCTTTTCCAACTAGGAGTGGCACATGATCTGAAGCCTGTTCTTCTCTGTTGGTTTCCTTCAATGCATCCTCAACTAATTTAATAACATTTTCTTGAAGATCCATTAAGGCAAGATCTTTTCCTTGCCTTTTTGATGTGTTGAAAATTGACATGTCTTCATGACTTTGCATTAGAATATTTTTTCTGAATTTAAGCTGAGCTATGAGAGCTCTTTTCTTTTCTTTTATTGTTTCAATTTCTGCAAGTCTGTTAATTACATCTGCTCTTGATTGCCACAACCCAAAATAAATAATTTCTTCTGTTAATTCCTGTTTTTCTTTTAATGATTGCAAACGCTTTCTTTCCCTTTCCGCTTCTTTATGTTTTTGTAACTCTATGTTCTTTCTGTGTATTTCTTTTATTCTTTCTTTAAACTTATTTCTTATATTAACACCTAACTTTCTCCCTTCTTTTAATAACTGTTTCACCTCATCCTCTTCTTTGCTTTCTAACCACTCACAAGTTTTATTTACAGTAAATGCAATGAAAGCTTCATTTGCCAGAGTGCTAGCATTTGGTCGTTTGGCCACAAGATGATCCAACATACCAAAAATGCGTTCTGAAAACTTATTATGTTTTTGTGTTGATTGAGTAATCTCTCTGGTCAATTTCACATTTGTTTCTTTCGCATGCATTCCACCAGGCAAATGATCTTTCACAGCACGATGTAAGTAACTGGTCCATGCTGATATCACACATTGAAGCATTGCAGTTACCAGTGGGTCATAATCTTTAGGTTTTATGAGACTGCTCAGCACAGGGTCCTTTTCATGAGTTGTTGTTTTATCTGGGAAAGGCTTTTCCGATCCATCTAAAAGACCAGCTGGGTTTTTAGATACCTTATCAAGAAAGGTTATTAAATGCTGATAGTTAGTATTCATATCTAGAATATGGCCATCACTCTCAATTATTCTCCATAAAGGGGTTGTTATCAATTTTTCAATTAGTCCAAGAGCTTTTGCCCCGGCTAGATATTCCTCACTCTGGCAGTCTAATAAAACTGATCGCAAAAGGGAATTAGGAGTACCATGTACTTTATGCAGAAAATTGCATATATATTCAGAATAGTGGAACACTAGACCTGCATCAAGAAACAAAATGTTAAATCTGTTGCCTTTGAAATTTACAAGGTTGTTTCGCTCTCCCAGAGAAACTAAATAATCTGTGAAAGCTCTATATGCACCACTTTTTTCATCTGCCCCCCTTGTAAAAGCTTTACAAGCAGTCCGTATTAAGCGCACGGTACCGGCTTCATTTTTATTAAAAACTAATCCAACCTCTGCCCCTGCACCCTTTTTACAATATTCACTTTTATCTTCAAACTCTTTGAGAGTTTTGCTGGTTAAATCTGCTAAATTTACAAGAATGTGTAGTCCACAAAAAAAATTGTACATTCTTGAACACAATGATCTTTCTTTTGTTGTCATGGCTGACCAGTTTTCTTCTACTGATGGTAATACAGAAGTTCTATAGTCTTTCAGAAGTTCATTAAAGGATTTACACGTACTTGCTTGGTCAGACATTGTGGAATGTATATTTTTCAAAATTTTGTTACCAATGCTACATGTACTTTGAGGTTCTGAAGTGTCATTTAAAGCACTCCCAATGTCATTTAATATGTCCTTAAATGTCCCTAAAGTTTCTGCAGCAGATTTATTGGACATTTCCCTTAAACCCAATACCCACATGTTACCTTCTTTGTCACTTGTATGGTATCCAGTGAACTTTTTACCCTTTTTAGATGTCTCATCTGTATAAAGAGTCATGTCATTTTTTTCAGGTAATGTCTTACTTAAATGAATTTGAGCTAATCCCAATTTCCTTACATTAATGTTTCTTACAGTGGAGGTACAGGGTAGACGGTCTGCTTTTTTACCACAAAGTTTAAGTACAGATTGAATAATTTTTCCAACTTTGTCCATTGCTACAGATAGATCTAATAGTTCATGAACACATATTTCAGTTTGAGATGAAAAGCAGCCATTGTCTTTGTCAAACAGTTCTAATATGTCATCCTGATCAATTCTATCTGCTTCCATAAAAGTAATTGTAGCTTTCAGTTCTTTATTTTTCTTTCTTATTTCTTCAATTTCCTTTTCTGTTTGATTTATTACAGACTGCAAGTCATTGATTTTAACTTTTGCCTCATTTACCTCAAAATGTCTCAATTTGTTTTCTTTCTTAATAAGTGCATTTAATTTACTATTTTCGACTATTAAGTTGCTGAGTCTCTTTCTCAGTTCCTTAATTTGTTGCTCTTTTTTCAGCATTAGATTATGTTTGTCCCTTAGTTTTCTATCTGTTGCTTTGAATTCTTTTCTTCCACTCATAATATTATCATTTGCTGCCTTCAGTTTCTTTATATGAAGGTCCCTGCTATTCTGCAGCTGCTTTACTTTTCGCTTTAAGTGTTTCTTTTCACTGCTTTGTATTTGTAACTTTTCTTTTTGTTTGTCATTTTCATCTTGTATCTTTGAAATGGTTTGTTCCATAGTTTTTGTGTTGTCTTTTGCATTGATAGAGATTTTGGAGGTGTGAGGTAATTGTATCAATTCCTTATCAATGCCTTCACTTTCATTTTGCTGTGGACTGTTATTTATTTCAAACTTCTCTTCAAGCAATGCCTTGAGATATTTCCCTCGCTTAGCTTTAGCTTTTGCCTTTAGCTTAAAGCATTTTGAAGTGAACTGCTTAGCTACTTCACATGGTATGTTGAGGTATTTGCAAGCCTGTGAACCATTTATCTTTCCACTTTTTAGGAAGTCATACAATTTCAGAGCAAGCCCTTTTGTAATAAATTCATGTATTGGCATAGAAGAATTTAGAACTTGCTCTATGGAAAGATCCTCATAGGAAAACATTTTGAATTTTTCAAATCAATTCATGCGCTGATTATAATTTGATATATGTACCATGCACTCTATATATGTTAACAGTCATATAAACTATATATGCTTGTAAATGTTAGTAATTTAATCGGTATTTACTAAGTTGTCTGTAAATACACTTATGTTGCTATCACCTGTATAATATGTCTGTGTTAATTTGCTGCAATCATTATTTTCTACTACCAAGTCACCAGTAAAAAAATTATTGAAGCAATTTCCAGCAGTAAGAATTGTCTGTGTACTTTTTCTACTACATGTATCTACAGCATGGGTAAGAGTTAAAGCATTGCATTCACTAGCACTAGCATATGGTGTTGATGTGAAAGCTGGTGTGAAAGAAGCAGGCAAAACACAACTGTATGAAAAAGCAGACTCACCTGCTTTCTCTAGGTGGTCATACTTTTCTCTTTGAGATCTGAATGATATGTCATTGAACTGAAAATATAAGATTGGACACTTACAGTAGGTGCCTCCATGGCTGAAATGGCAGAAGTGCTGACTCTTCATCATAGAATTTGCCATAGCTCTCAATTATAGCTGAATTCACAAGATTTAAATACATTTTGGTTTTGATGCTGTGTTTTTGCGCTAAATTGATATCATATAGTTTTTGTAAGCTACAACACTTGACCCACTCCATACAAAACTAGAGGGCCATGATGACCCTGGATCACTCACCTTATTCACACTGTAAAAATGAAATGGTAGGTAATATAGTAAGTTGCTTTGTCGGATGGAACATACATGCCAAATAGGAAGACTCCATCTCAAATGCTTCAAAAGTTATGATGAAGTAGGTCAAAGCTCAAAGTAACATGTCCAACTTTTTGTATGGGTTGGAAGCCATTTTCACAAGGAACATACATGGCAAATATGAAGGCTCTATCTCAAATGATTAAAAAGTTATGGTAAAGTAGGTGAAGGTGAAGGTCAAAAAATTTGTTTTGTATGAGTGGGAAGCCCTTATTGCAAGATACCTACATGCCAAATATTAAGGCTCTATCTTAAACCGTTTAAAACTTACATGTATGACAAAATGATGCCATGATTTAGTTTTGGATTCGACATGACCCAGATTCAAACCAAGATATTGTCGAGATGATCTTTCTGAACAAGTTTATGATGATTTGACCAAAACTGTGGCCTTATGAGTGGTCACAACGTTTTTCTATGATTTAACCCGCTAACCTACTTTTTAATCTTTTAGCTGGCAGGACCCACATTCATACTTTAGCGACATCTTGTCAAGATGATCATTCTGAGCTAGATTGATGATGCTCAGACCAAAACTGTGGCCTCTAGTGGGTTCACAAGGTTTTTCGATAATTTGACGTGATGACCTACTTTTTGACCTAACATGACCCATATTTGAATATGACTGAGATATTGTCAAGATGATCATTGTGAGCAAGTTTGATGATAATTGGACCAAAAACTGAGGCCTCTTTTGTGTTCACAAGGTTTTTCAATTATTTGACCTTCTGACCTTTTGTTTGTTTGATTTGAGGTTTAATGTGCCAGTCAACACTAAAGGTCATTTTGGAGACGTTGCTTCCAATTTTGTGGGACTTTAACCCGACAATGAGATGAAATGACATCTCAAACCCTGTCGCCCAATGAAACCAATAGGGTTTATTAGCATGGACGGTCCGCCTCGCACCGGCGTTCCTGGACAAGCTTAGATCCTCTAAGCGGTTTACCAGCACTAGTGTGCGGGCCGGATTCAGCTCTGCATGGAAGCATCATGCAGCTCATATATTTCTTCAAGCCCCTATGGGCGTGGGGTTTGACCTTCTTACCAAGTTTTTGACTAAAATGTTTGGAGAATTATACTAAGTCCTCCGGATGTCCCAAATTTTATGATTTGGACAGACTCTTTGTACTTTATACTAACGTTTGTCAACCTTAATTAGAATCAAATGATGTCACACATGGAGAATACCTGTTGTAAATTTTTTCAACTCGGGTAAAATTGGCAAACATTTCAATTTTCAATGCCACATTGATTTAATCCTTATCTGTATAAGCCACTGCCATCGCTGATGATCAACAAATCAAAATACTAAAATATATGTGTTCCATTCATAAAACGCATGGCATACATTTATTTCCTGATCAGATGGCTGGATCTACACTGTTTGCAAATGTATGGATTGTCATGAACATCAGGATAAGAGTTAACAAGTTGCCATACCATCACAAAATAAAGTATGCTATTTGTTTGCAAAACTATATGCACTCAGTACTTGTTGTCTTACCTTATCTGGAACAGTATGATTTGGTTACGTGGTTCTGCTAAAATGACCTTGATACTGTTGACAGGCCTAATTAATTCAATTTATAACAATTTGTTTATGCTAAGAACCATACTGTGTTTTATGGGGCGCCATATTAAAATTTCATCCTTATTTATAAATATCCATAATTATTTATGGATATCCATATTTTGAATTATGGCTAACCATAATTCTAATTATGGATATCCATATATAGATCTAAACTACTGATATCCATAAATCAAATAATGAATATCCATTATTTGATTTATTGATATCTATTAACCAAATTATGGATATCCATTAGTCGGCTTATTTATGGATATTCATTATTCGAATACCAATTATGGATATCCATTATTCGAATTATGGATATCCATAAATCAAATTATGGATACCCATACATAGATTTATGGATATCATTAATTTATATCAAAATATGCATATCCATAAATCGAATAATGGATATTCTTAAATTTAATTATGGATATCCATTATTCAGATTTATGGATATCCATAAATCAAATTATGGATATCAATAATTCTCCTCTGTAAATAAATCTAATGAATTATGACTGCTCCCCCCCCCCCCAAAAAAAATACACTGTGCAATAAAAGTTGGGATGAAGGTGGAGGTAATGTAGGGTAAGCTTAGTTGTGGCCTATGGTGTGGGAGAGATATGTTTTGTTTGATTCGATGTTTAATGTCCCTATTTAGGTCATTGTGGGGACGTTGCTTCCTATTATGTGGGCATTAATCCTTCATTGAGATTAAATGACTTCTCAATCCCTGTCTCACATTGACTTGCAATCCTTTGTTTGGATAGGCTTAGACCTTCTAAACTGTTTGCCAGTACTCCCAGCTCATTCAGCCAAATCTATTCCCATAAGCCACAATAGGCGGGGGCCAGGAGATATATCAGAATCTGCCTAGTATACATACACCCCAAGTAAAGTATTAATATAGATATACGTTAATATTATTTTATGACCATGCACATTTTTCTCCAGAATGCATGGATTGCCTGTTTGGATCATTAAAGTCTTACGTCCGACATCCATTGAACTTAGGTGCACAGTCCTCATACAGGTGATTTCAGAGTGACCGGATCCGTTTGCCAGAATTTCCACATCTTACGGCTGGTTCCGATATTTAACTGCACAAATGGCATCTTGAAAACACTCTTGGTCTGAGGGAGAAATCATTCAACCAAAAGCTTTGGCCGTGATTTATAGATATCCATAATTAAAATTATGGGTATGCATGATTCGGTCTGAATTATGGATATCCATAAGTCAAATTATGGATATCTATAATTAGAATTATTGATATCAAATTATGAATATCCATAATTCGATTTATGGATATCTATAAATATGGATTAAATAGTAAAACAGCGCCCAATAGTGTTTGATATTTTTATACTAAGATCAAACAGCTCGCACACCCATCAGGGCTTGAATAAGTAGATTCAGATCATGTGCTGAAACGGACAGCACACATGAGTACTGGAAAAGGGCTTAGTACATCTAAGCTTGGAAGACAATATGGTGGGAGTCAAACCGTTCATGCATATAATCCGTTTTGTGTTCATGCAGGGTTTGACAGGTCATTTTATCTCAACTTTGGGTAAAAGTCCCCAAAAATTGGGATGCAACATCTCCATAATGACCTAAATAATGTTGATGGGCATGTTAAATCGCAATAAGTCAATAGCTACATGTAAAACATGTTCCTCACCAGATGTTGTGTCTGTTGTGATTGAGAATCAGCGATGAAAGGATCTGTGCCCAGTGTGAGAGAGTTGTCATAAGTATCCTGTGAAAGAAGTCATATTAAAATACATATTCACTGTTGTACTGTGAAGTCATTCCATATGTTTGGGTGTCCAATGGAATTGGTCATACAAGTGAATTGTGTAATAAATGGACACTTTTACAAGTTAAGGAACTACAGAAATTTAATCCTTTGTAAAGAAGCCTCTGTGGTGTTGTGTTTACGCTACTCGCCTTGTAAGCCAGGGGTTGCATGATCAATCTAGGGCTTCTCCAGATTTTCTGATAGGTCCCGTCTCCGTATGACCTCAGCTGTTGGTGAGACGTAAAACTAAAACTCACTCACTCACTCACTCAGTATTCAACATGGCTTCCATTGGATATTGTCTCTGCTGCCCTCGGTAGTTCTGGCTAATGCGCACCTGACATGTTAATCATGGGGAGGCTGATTTGATACCTGCCATGGTAGGCAACATTTTTTCAGGGAGATTGATCATTGAATCTTTTCTACGATCATTCTTTCCCTTCCGCTGTTTCAAGAAGGGCAGTTGTCAGTTTCTGGCAATAGAATGTGCACTGTACTGGTTAACTGCTCAGGTATAAGCCTCAAGCCTGCTCAGGAAAAAAGGATTGTTAAACTGATCGGATGAAAAATGACCTATTTTGTGTTGACCAGGCCATTAAACTCCACTTCAAATAGTACAGGTGCTTTAGACTAAAATATTGTATTGCAAGAAAAAAGAAATAAAGAATGAAAGAAAGAAAGAATACGGCAGTTTCTCAGTTGATAATATGGGCAATGTCTCACCTGATCATTTGATTGCCTATTTGGGGGCTGTGATGGAAAATCTTCCAAATTGAATCCTTCACTATAATCGTCATCTACATCTAGTCTCTGGGAGTAGTCATAAATCTCCTTTGAAAAAGAAAAGTATCATATATGAATCAAATTACATGTATAAGAAAAACTTATCTTTCACAGTAGAGAAATCCCCATAAGTGTGTATATATTCATATATTTGTAATTCATGTAGATGTTTAGCTCACCAAAGCCAATGGCTCCAGGGGAACTTATAGTAAAAGCAGTGGTTGGCCCTCCGGTGTTGGCGTTGTTAACATTTTAAAACTTTTCCTCAGAACTGCTGGGCCAGTTTAAAAAATCTTCTCATGTTCCAAATGGCCGATGACCTTGAAACTTGGTATGCAGATTCAGGAAATGTGGCCCTACCAAGTTTATACAAATGTATAAATGATGACGTTTGTTTCACCTTCACCTGTTTAATGCCAGGGTTAAATTTGGTCTCTTGTACATTTGTATGGATAGGAATTTTCTGATTCTATTGTGACCTGTGGCCTGAGAATTGAATCTGGTAAATGGAAGTTTGTCAGTTCCAAAGGTTGAGGTTTTTGTATTATGGAATAGCAGTAAAGCCCATTGAAACTTCAATAACTCGAACACGGACAGCTCCTTTACCGAAGCTAATTATGCCCTAGCATAACAAAGTAGTGAGGGGCGATCTAGAATTTGTCCCGTATGTATGTACCTACATACTTTTGTGATCGCTCTAGCGCCTACATTTCTTGACCGATTTTATTTCCAATTTCAAGGTCAAGGTCACTGGGGCTATTTTTAAATAACCTTTGTCATCGCTCTTGCACTTTCATTTCTTCACCAATTTCAATATAACTTAACACAAATGTTCCTTATATGACAATATCTCTAGTGATTTGGACTTTTAAGTTCAAGGTCACTGTGGCTATTTTTAGAAAACCTTCCTTAATGTGTGAAAGACATGATAATTTGTTGGAAAGAAACTGTTATTGGCTAGCATCTCCATTCATATGATGAAATGTGTCTTTATGGGTTGATACTGTAAAATTCGGAACAGTTTCAATGCATACTTGCATACATCTAGGAAGCTGAGTATGATAAACAGTAGGCCTGTGGAAATTTGACTGTTGGAGAACTAAATTTATCCTAAAAAACATACAGGTTTAAATATAGTGAGTATGTTCTATAAGACAGTGAAGAAAATTGTGAAATATTTATCCATTAAAAACAGTTTAACCCATTGCATACGAGAAACCCCAAAAGGGGTACCTTGGCAAACAGTGCAGGCCCAGATCAGATGCTGCAGAATGCTGCGTTTGATCAGGCCAACATGATTTTCTGTCAAAAATATAGTAAAACCCCCAAAATAGGCCTGACACCCCTTACATGACAAATGAAATTGTCCAACATATAGCAATGGAAGAGTCCACCAGCATATAATAGGTTAAGGGTCCTATTATGAAGGTAAAAACCTTTGCCAAATAGTGTTAGAACATTCTTTCCCTAGAGCAAGTACAAAATTCAACTCTTAACACCGGCCAAAATTAATACAATTTTTTATTTTAAAACATAAAATTTTGAAATTTTCTGTGTTTTTTTTCTACAACAAGTATCTTGGACTAGTAAGAGACCACGTTTAGAACTGTTCAAAAGTATTTTGAACAAGAACACTTTTGAACAATCCCAAAGGTGGTCTTATTATAGGATTTTTACTGTATTGTAGAAATGTTCACTTGTACTGGCAGGGTATTTCCACAGGCCTGATAAATAATATAACCCTATGTACCTCAGATTCAGAGTGTCTTCTTTTGGACATAGCAGATAGTTGTTGTCTTGGGAAATGCCTGTAAAATTAAGCAATTATATGTTTACAATTTGTGCCTGTTATGTTTAACAAAATTTTCTATGGCCTCACAACTGTGAATTTACAACTTTCACAATATTCAGATTGGGTGCTTGTCTAACTGGTGATCAGGAGGATGTGGGTTCGATACCTGCCAGGTTTGGGAACATTTTTCGTGGAGATTGATAATGAAGTTTTTATGTTCCCACATCAGATTATGGGGTAAAATTGTTTTCAGTTTTGCGTATGAGAGTCCGTCGATAACGTGCATACGTGCGTACTTGCATCCGAATATATGCCCTTCTGTATGAAAGTCTGTACATACGTGTGTATATAATCCTGTTAGACTCAGGAGTCAGGTTAAGGTTTTTTTGTACCAGGTAGAGCCTGAACTTTTAAGAGATCATATTTTCAAAACAATGTGATGAATTTGGTTAATATTTTGGATAATGATAGATATAAGTCCACAGTTTTATTCAATAATACCCCCACTCATGCCTATGTCCTCAAGATCTATGGGGCGCCGTTTTACTATTTAATCCGTATATATAGATATACAAAAATCGAATTATGGATATCCAAAAATCAACCGAATAATGGATATCCATAATTCGATTTATGGATATGCATAATTCAGATCGATTTATAGATATCCATAATTCGAACTAGAATACTGTCGATGGCGCGCCACCGCAAATCCCCACGCTTTCTACAGAGGGGCCAAGTACCGAAAACCCCTCACCCTGGGCCCTAATTTGACTCCATGGTCAAAATATTACCTGTATTATATTCTACTAATCATGCCCTTCAATTTCATATGCCACATGACTATGTTCCAAAAAACTTAAATTTTGACCCTTTGACCCCTCTCCCAGGGCCCCAATCTGACCCCAGGGTCAAAATTTTACTTGTAGTTTATTCTACCCATTATCCCCTTCGCATAGATATGCAACATGACTATGTTCTGAAAAACTTTAATTTTGACCCCCGCCCCCCCCCCCCCCCCAAGTCCGACCCCAAGGGCGTGACCTAGGGGTCACAGCCAAAATCCCGTTCAATATGTTTTACTTTTTTCATAACTAAGTACATGTGCAAAGTTTGGCATCAAAATCTTCAAAATTGACTTTGTAATTGAATTTTATTGATATTTGACCTTTTGACCCCTCCACAGGGCCCCTGGGGGCCCGGAAAAAAAAAATGTGCCCTTGCGCAAGCCATTCATGTAAGCAACTCGCATACCAAATTTGGTTGATTTCCGGCTAACGGTTTGGGAGGAGATAGCCGGACAGACAGATGGACAGACAGACAGACGGACGGAGGCGATTGCAATATCCCCACTTTTTTTAAAAAACGTGGGGATAATTATGGATATCCATAAATCACTGCCAAAGCTTTTGGTTTAATGAATTCTCCCTAAGACACGTGATTGTTTATTGTTTCTCTGGCGCGCAGCCTTATCAGCACGTAAGGCTTCCAAAGCAACGGAGGCTGAACGCTGATCTGGAAATTCCGGCCAACGCATCCGGTCCCTCTGGAATCACCTCTATGAGGACTGTGAACCTAAGGACACTGAAAGTCGGACGTAAGATTATAATGATCCAAACAGGCAATCTGTGCATGCTTTCTGTAGAAAAATGCACATGGTCGTTATATATATTATTAACATACATCCATATAATACTCTACTTGTGGCACCCGCACATCGGGGCTTGAAGAAATAGATGGGCTGCATGATGCTTCCACGCAGAGCTGAAACCGAACCCCACAAGAGTACTGGTAAACTGCTTAGATGGTCTACGCCTGCCCAGGTAAAAAAGCGGTACGCGTCAGACCGTCCATGCCCTATTTGTTTCATTGGGCGGTAGGGCTTGAGATGTCATTTTATCTCGATGTCGGGTAAATGTCCCACACAATTGGAAGCAATGTCTCCAAAATGACCTTTAAAGTGTTGACGGGGACGTTAAACCTCAAATCAAACAAAAAAAAAAATACTCCAGTTTAGATTTATAGACTACGAGGCAGATTCAGATATATCTCCTGGCCCCCGCCCATCGGGGATTGGAGAAATAGAATTGGCTGCATGAGTTGAGAATACTGATAAACCGTTTAGATGGTCTAAGCCTGTCCAAACAAAGTCGTGCGAGTCAGTGGGCGACAGGGATTGAGATGTTTGTTTGTTTTTTTGTATTTAAGTTTAATGGCCCAGTAAACACTAATTTAGGTCATTTTTGAACCGGTCAGTTTAGCTATCCACACTTTTCCTGGGCGGGCTTGTACGTAAGCAGTTAACCAGTACAGTGCACATTCTTTCGCCAGAAACTGACAACTGCCCTTCTTGAATCAGCTTAAAGGACAGAATGACCGTAGAAAAGATTTCATGATCACTATCTACTAGTCTGATAATTAAATATGTTCAAGGTAAAGGTCAGACTTTCGGATGAGTCTTTAAACCGAGGTCCCATCTCCGTATGACCTTACCTGTTGGTGGGACGTTAAACTAAAACTCAGTCACTCACTCACTCAAGGTAAAGCTCACATACTTAGAATTTTTTTTTATGTTAAAGTTTTCAAACAGCTAGTATTTTCCAAACATATGATAGATTAGAATTATATAAATTTGTTATGATGATAGATACAGGTCCAAAGGTTTATTTGGCAATACCCCCACTCATGCCTAAGACTTCAAGGTCTAGGTCACACACTTAGAAATTTTTAATGTTGATTTTTTTAAAAGCTCGTATTTTCCAAATCGTATGATGTATTGTGTTTGTTTTTGTTTGATTTGAGGTTTAATGTCCCCGTCAACACTGCAAATGTCATTTTGGAGACGTTGCTTCCAATTTTGTGGGACTTTTACCCGACATTGAGATGAAATGACATCTCAAGCCCTGTCGCCCAATGAAACCAATAGTGTTTATAAGCATAGACGATCCGACTCGTGCGCACCGCTTTGCCTGGGCAGGCTTAGATCCTCTAAGCGGTTTACCAGTACTCCTGTGCGGGTCGGATTCAGCTCTGCATGGAAGCATCATGCAGCCCATATATTTCTTCAAGCCCCGATGGGTGGGGGCGGATATGGATTGTGTTTATATTTGGTGCTATCATAGATAAAGGTCCAAAGTGATATTCAGCAGTATCCCCACCCATGAACATGAGATCAAGGTCACAGACATAGAAATTTTCAATTTCAAGTATGTTAATAGCTCATGTTTTCCAAACTATAGAATGGAATATGCTTCATATTTGGTATGACGATACTTACACATCCAAAGTTTTATTCAGCCATACCCCCACCCCTGACCTCAATGTCACAGACTTAGAAATATTTTATGTTATATCTTTTAGAGATCATATTTCCTAAACCACTTGATGGATATGCTTCATATTTGGAATGATGATAGATAAAAAAAAGTTTGTCAACCATAACCATGCCTCTGTCCCATGACGCCATGGTGAAGGTTTCAGAATTTGAAATTTTTAAATTTAACATTTTTAAGAGATCATATTTTCCTAACCATTTGATAGATTGAGTTCATATTTGGTATGATGGTAGTTTTTTTCTTCAAAGGTTTAATTACCAATACCCCAACCTGTGCCAATGACCTCAAGGAAACATTTTCAGGTGAGCTATGCTATCCAATGCAGGTGTTATTGTAATATGAGTATTTTGGGGTGAAGTTTTTGTTTGTTTGTTTGATTTGAGGTTTAATGTCCCCGTCAACACTGTAAAGGTCATTTTGGAGACGTTTCTTCCAATTTTGTGGGACTTTTACCCGACATTGAGATGAAATGGCATCTCAAGCCCTGCCGCTGAATGAAACCAAAAGGGTTTACAAGCATGGACGGTCCAGCTCGCACCGCTTTGCCTGGGCAGGCTTAGGTCCTCTAAGCAGTTTACCAGAATCCGTGTGCAGGTTGGTTGCAGCTCTGCGTGGAAGCATCGTGCAGCCCATTTATTTCTTCAAGCCCAAATGGGCGGGGGCCCCATTTGGGGTAAGGTAGCCCCTGGGTGGGGGCATCTGTGTCATATTGACAAATTTGTAGTTTTCTCCCTTCTGCTGATTCAAGAAGGGCAGTTGTCAGTTTCGGGCAAAAGAATGTGCACTGTACTGGTTATCTGCTTGCGTATAAGCCTGACCAGGAAAAGTGTGGATAGGTAAACTGACCAGCTCAAAATTACATAAATAGTGTTGACTGGGCCATTAAACTCCAACTCAAACAAACACTGCAAGCCAATATACATATAAAATAAATGTAAACGAGACAATAATTATGTCTCCCCCGAATTTTTTTTTCGAGAGACATATTGTGTTTCCCCAGGGCGTCTGTCTGTTTGTCACACATTCGTGTCCGCTCTTTAACTTGAAAACCGTTCAAGCTATCTTCACGAAATTTCATATAAATATTAATAAGCATTAGATGACGTGCAGTGCGCAAGAACTATAACTCTCGCATTTAAACTTTTTGAATTATCTCCCTTGGAAGTTTCTCGGTATGTATATATGTATGGGCAAATCATATTTCACATGTGCATTCTTTTTCAAAACACCTTTCTAGTGGTACCATAATATTTTACCTTGTGACCTTGACAGTTGACCTACTTTTTAAAAAACTTTAACAATGGCCATAACTTTGGATTGGAACTTGGTAGGGCTTTCATATTTCACATGTGCATTGCTTGTCACAAGACTTTTCTAGTGCTAACATAATTTTTGACCTCTTGACCTTGACCTTGATATTTGGCAAATGTTTTAAAAACGTTTTCATAGCGCATAACTTTCGATTGGTAAGTGATAGGGCTTTCATATTTCACGTGCATTCTTTTTCAAAAACCTTTCAAGTGGTACCATAATATGTGACCTCGTGACGTAGACCTTGACAGTTGACCTACTTTTTAAAAAACTTTAACAATGGCCATAACTTTCGATTGGAACTTGGTAGGGCTTTCATATTTCACATGTGCATTGCTTGTCACAAGACTTTTCTAGTGGTACCATAATTTTTGACCTCTTGACCTTGACGTTTGGCCAATGTTTTAAAAACGTTTTCATAGCGCATAACTTTTGAATGGTAAGTGATAGTGCTTTCATATTCACATGTGCATTCTATGTCACAAGACCTTTCCAACGATCCCATAATTTTTTACCTTGTTACCTTGACCTATTTTTCTAAAAATTGAACATTGGCCAAAGCTTTCAATTACTTAGTGATACTGCTTTCATATTTAACATGCGCTCTGTGGTGGCATCAGTGTTTCACAAACACATCTTTTTATTTTTTTTTTTTTTTGGGGGGGGGGGTTTGGTTTTACGGCCCTTTCAAGATTATTTCACTGATATTGAGCTGATTGTTAATCAGAGGTGGACGAAAACCGGAGTACTCAGAAAAACCACCTGACCTTCCTTTGCAGAACTTAGTCTCTCACATGGGACCCAAACCAGACTCGAACCCACAACGGTGAGAAACCTAAAGATTAAGAGTCAGCTTTCTTATCCACTAGGCCACGGAGTGCTGTGCTCCATGACATATGCTGTGGGTACTCGTTAGAACCGCCGCCTACCACCTCAATGAGGCGGTTTTCACGAGGACCCACAACCTATGTTTGCTGTAAAAAAATAAGAAAAATATCACAGATTTTTTTTTGAAGGAAAGTTGCCAGTTTTTGATTTTAAAAATGCACTATATGACACGGATGTGTTATTGTAATGATTTGGTGAGTAAATAATATTATGCCATTTATAGGTGTCTGGCTTATTATCAAACAGTGAAGATCCTGATCAGGTGGCACACTATGCATTATGCAGGGACAGATCTGGCTCTGCAGTCTTTGCCTCTGTCCATGAATGGGATGGCAGGCTTAATTTTTGTTTAATTTAGATTCTTAATGTTAAATCGATTTCTTAAGCTTCATACATAAGAATACTGGCTATTTGAATGAAATTCTAATTTCTTTGACTGGCATAACTTTTCCAGACACACTGCACCTGACATTCCCGCCTTTAACAGTTTAGCACAAATGAGCCAAAAGGGTTGATATGTCGATAATAACTAACGATTATAAGACTTTGGAGATATTGGTTCCAGTTTCTGGGCCTTTTACCTGACATTGAGATGAAATGGTACATCAAGCCCTTTCACCCAATGAAACCAATATATATATGCATGGATGGGGTCCGACTTGCACCATTTTCTTGGGCTGGCTTTGAACTTTCAAGTGGTAAAAACCAGTACTCATGTGCAGTCAGTTTCAGCTTTGTGTGGAAGCATCATGCAGCCCAGCGGAGGAAGCTATACATATTTTAAAATGTATGTTACTTATTTGCCTTTTTTGGTTGCTTCACTGAAAAGTTATGACTGGATTGAATGTTGTTTTACAGTAAATATTCTGGCCATTATTTCAGAATAAATCTATCTTTCTATCTATCTATCTATCTATCTATCTAGATAGATATTTTTGGGGGATTTTACGACCCTTTCAAGATTATTTCACTCATATCGAGCTGATTGTTAATCAGTGGTGGGCGAAAACTGGAAAAAGTCCACCTGACCTTCCTTCCGTTGCAGTCCTGGTGTAGGTGTCACCAGTAACAGACAGACAGACAGGCAGGCAGGCAGGCAGGTAGATAGATAGATAGATAGATAGATACATAGATAGATAGATAGATAGATAGATAGATAGATAGATAGATAGATAGATAGATAGATAGATAGATAGATAGATAGATAGATAGATAGATAGTCTTGGCTTTATTTCTTTCTTTCTTTCTACCTATACTGCGATCGGTCACATTTGATCATTGCTCGCAGGTGTACATTTCATACACTCCAGGTTGCAGGGTTGAAAGCCTACACAGTAATCATGTAATTATGGTAGGGGTCTTTAACCTGCACAGCAGATGACTCTTACACAGGGGGCTTCCAGTTATCATCCAGATCCGAAGGACAGTACACTTTTTGGCATTCATCCCTTCAAATAATGCCAATGGAGCATGTTCGGACACCGAAATAATCAACCGCCTTGGGGGATCGAATCGGGGGGGGGGGGGGGGGGGGGGGGGGGGGGGGGCTCTAGCATCAGACCTCTGAGCTATCACGCTCATAACAGGTTTCATAATAAATCTAGGTAGTTTATATCATTTGTTGGTACAGTGCAATGTTTGGCATTATTTCTAACTTCTTATAATGACCACATCGCAGAGCGATTGCATTTTATTTTGACAAAAATACATATTACCGAAATTATGATACTGTCGAACTCGCAACTGAACGAAGCCTTTTATCATGCGCTCTCGGTAAAATACTTAATGACAGTTGCCGATTTATGTAGAAATACAAATTACAATTGTCCTCTGTTTGACTTACGTCAAATTTCTGCGCAAAAACCTGTTGAAAACTTGTATATTTATATTTTTTCTTTTCACCGTATTTTTAATCTCTTGGATTTTGATTCACGGGAAAATAATGAGGCATCTCAAAATAGATAGTTTCTAAAAATAGAAACAAAATTCTAAAAATAGACCAAAGTGGGTCGTCGTGTTTGACGCGATTATACCACGCCGATTCTTAACGTTTGAAGCGCATTTTTACAATTTTGAATCAATGAGATAATGAATTTATAGAATCTTGTGGTTTTCTGGTTTATATAAGTTCGTTGAATGAGAAGTTTTTAAATGATTCTCAATGTATTGTTAGAATAGTTTTTTCATTATGAAGGAAGGTGGATTTTCCAAAGAAACCACGAGAATCGCATGCGCGGATTATTCAACTACAGCAGCTGCCAATCGGATTGCTGCTTAGTTGACCTGATTTAGCGTGATGAAGCGTAAAATGAGGCTGGTATTTTTGGACTAAATTCAGACACAGTGATGTCATTTGTTTACTGCTAGGTGGCGCTAGAAGCGTTGCAGTCGTTAGCTAGAGATCCCGGGTTCGATCCCCGGCAGCGGCGATAAAATTTCGGTGTCCGAACACGCTCCATTGGCATCATTTGCAGGGATGAATGTCATAAAGTGCACCGTCCTTCGGATCGGGACGTTAACTGGAGGCCCCCTGTGCAGGGAGAACCATCCCCTGTGCAGGTTAAAGATCCCTGCCGTAATTACATGATTACTGTGTAGACTTTCATCCTGCAAAATCTGGAGTGTATGTAATATACACCTGTGGTAATGGTCAAATGTGACCGACGCAGTATCAGAAGATAGATAGATAGAGCAGAAATAATTTATACCCTTGTAAACCCCGTGTGGAGCATGATAGCTCAGTGCACTTGCCTCTGATGCTAGAGGTCCTGGGTTCGATCCCCGGCAGCGGCTTTAAAGTTTCGGTGCCCGAACATGCTCCATTGGCATCATTTGCTGGGATGAATGTCATAAAATGCAGCGTCCTTCGGATCGGGATCATGTTAAATGGAGGCCCCCTGTGCCGGGAGAACCATCCCCTGTGCAGGTTAAACAACCCTACCGTAATTACATGATTACTGTATAGGCTTTCATCCTGCAAAACCTGGACTGTATGTGATGTACACCTGTGAGTAATGGCCAAATGTGACCGACCACAATATCAGTAGAAAGAAAGAAACCCCATGCTGCCAGGTTTCTCTATACAGAGTGGGGTTTAAGGGGGTGTTCATTTGACGGACTTGTTCATGTAATGACAATCAAAAACAACTGCTTCGGATAAACACTTTTCTCTGCTTACCAAAAACAGTTTTAACATCTCTGTCCAAAATCCGCTAGGCAGACATCTTGACAAGAGTGTGCTTGTGCAAGGTCAGACAATCTGTATCAGGGAAAACTCGGTGAAGGTTAAAAAACAAACTTGTAAAATTTACACTAAACCAATCTTCTGAATGGCTTACATAGCTGGTGGTGGTTCTATCTATCTTCATACACTGAGTTGGTCATACTTGGCCATTTCCTCAGGTGGTGCGCTAAATTTGGAATTTAGCCAAAAAATAAAGAGATAAAAAATCAAAGAAGAGTTCTCAAAACTATTTACAATCTGCTTACAGAGGTATGGTGAATCGCTCTTAAGTGGAACATGTCCCTCAGATCATTTTCTTTCCTTTTACTAAAGGTATTGATAGGTTTTTTATTTTAATTCCTCATGATTTAATTATCCCCCGCCGAAGGTGGAGGGATATAGTTTTGGCGTTGTCCGTCCGTCCGTCCGTCCATCCTTCCGTCCATCCGTCCTTCCGTCCGTCCGTCCGTCCTTCCGTCCGTCCGTCACACTTTTTTGTCCGGAACCGTTTCTCAGCAACTATTGCATGGAATTAAATGAAACTTGAAATAAATATGTATTATTATGCTGTGGTGATGCACGTGCAATTTTTTTTTCGGATTGACTTTTTACATCCAGAGTTATGGTCCCTTGAATGATTGAAATTCTGGCTTTTTCGTCGTCTCACTTTGTCCGGAACCGTTTCTCAGCAACTATTGCATGGAATTAAATGAAAATTGAAATAAATATGTATTATTATGCTGCAGTGATGCACGCGCAATTTTTTTTCGGATTGACTTTTTACATCCAGAGTTATGGCCCCTTAAATGATTGAAATTCTGGATTTTTTCGTCATCTCACTTTGTCCGGAACTGTTTCTCAGCAACTATTGCATGGAATTAAATGAAAAGTGAACTAAATATGTATTATTATGCTGCGGTGATGCACGCGCAATTTTTTTCTGGATTGACTTTTTACATCCAGAGTTATGGCCCCTTAAATGATCGAAATTCTGGATTTTTCATCGTCTCACTTTGTCCGGAACCGTTTCTCAGCAACTATTGCATGGAATTAAATGAAACTTGAAATAAATATGTATTATTGTGCTGTGGTGATGAACGCGCATTTTTTTTCCGGATTTACTTTTTACATCCAGAGTTATGGCCCCTTAAATGATTGTAATCCTGGATTTTTCGTCGTCTCACTTTTTTGTCGGGAACTGTTTCTCAGCAACTATTGCATGGAATTATATGAAACTTGAAATAAATATGTATTATTATGCTGTGGTGATGCACGCACAATTTTTTTTCGGATTGACTTTTTACACCCAGAGTTATGGCCCCTTAAATGATTAAAATTCTGGATTTTTCGTCGTCTCACTTTGTCTGGAACCGCTTCTCAGCAACTATTGCATGGAATAAAATGAAACTTGAAATAAATATGTATTATTATGCTGCCGTGATGCACGCGCAATTTTTTTTTCGGATTTACCTGGATTGACTTTTTTATCCAGAGTTATTTCCCCTTAAATGATTGAAATTGAGGAATTTTGTCTATTCGGTGATTATATCGGGTTTTTTTAATATTCACGAATTTTATTTTGGTATCCTTGAAACCACATAACAGGTAAATAAACCTCAACTTTGAAAGACAAGTTAATCTCTACTGATAATTAGGTCAGTAGGTCAGGGTACAGCCTCTCATCCAGGGAGTAAATGTTCAGCGGGGCCCTTCCTCATTGTCTCTAGTTTGCTTCTTAGAACCATCCTCAATTTTGGCCAGATATATTTTCTTGCCATTCTACACGAAAAACCCATTCGGCGGGGGATATCAATTCAACGAATTTGCTTGTTTTCTTTAAAGCGGGCTTGGAAACCAGTCTATTCAAGGTTACACATTCTACCCCAATGTTTACGGCTGTTTGTTGGATCACCCCAGTTAGTTCTTTCCGGCGTGAATTTTTTAAGGAGTGATTGGCAAAAGAAGTTCTTCTAGATAGAGATATTGCTAATCAAACTGCTTTATCTCATTTGCTCATTACCAAATTCGGCCCCCGCCCATAGGGGCTTGAAGTAATATATGGGCTGCATGATGCTTCCACGCAGAGCTGAAACCGACACGCACACAAGTACTGGTAAACCGCTTAGATAGAGGATCTAAGCCTCTGAGTGCCCAGGCAAAGCGGTACAAGTCGACCCATCCATGCTTATAAACCGTACTGGTTTTATTGGGCGACAGGGCTTGAGATGTCATTTCATCTCAATGTTGGGTAAAAGTCCCACAAAATTGGAAGCAATTTCTCCAAAATGACCTTTACAGTGTTAACTCAAATTAAAAAAAACAAATCATTACCAAATTGATTTGATTGCTTTTTCTAATGATGTTTAAGAGACTAATTACCGAAATTTATGACAAATTGATCCTGTAAACATGCATTTTTAAACTTAACCATATTTGCCCTTGCGGCGAACAGGGTGTTCGGGTCAAGGGCGACTTATTATGACCATGGTGTTTATTAAAAGTGAAGTGTCCTGGACATGTAGTTGTATACTTACACTCACTATTCTTACCTAGATCCCCATCTTACTTCCTGCACAATACACCACATTATCATACAGTATTCTTTCCATAACTACACTGTTGTACTTTACCCCTCCTGTACCCTACTCCACCCTGCACTACCCCACCCTGAAATATCATCCCTACCATACCTTATCCTATTCTATGCTTTCCTATACTAGCCTTCCCCACATACCCTAAGACCCTTCCTCTACATCATACACCATGGTCACATGTGGAGCCTCTATGGGAAGGGGGAATGAAAGTTTGTTTGTGAGGACTGGGTCACATGACCAATATGGCCGCCATGCCCATATATGGTAAAAACCTTAAAAAATCTTCTTCTCAAGAACCGAATAGCCGATGATCTTAAAACTTGGTATGCAGCATCGGGGACTTGGGGCCCTACTAAGTTTGTTTAAATGATGACCTTTGGTTGACCTTGACCTGTTTTACGTCAACGTCAAATTTGGTCACTTAGACATTTGTATGGAAAAAAAGGCAAAACAGTGGATTTTTCTGATTGTATGTTAGCTAATGGCATCAGAAATGGTATTTACAATCAGCTGAATGGAGGTTTATCTGTTCCAAAGGTCAAGGTCATTTACCGACCTTTGTCCAGGACGGCTCAGATTCAGTATTTTTATCTTTTTCTTCACTTAAACTACTTCGCCAATTGAAATCAAATTACATGTGGAGCCTCTATGGAATGAGGGAACAAAAGTTTGTTCGTGAGGACTGGGTCACATGACCAATATGGCCGCCATATATGGTAAAAACCTTTAAAAATCTTCTTCTAAAGAACCGAATGGCCGATGATCTTGAAACTTGGAATGCACCATCAGGGACTCTGGCCGTACCAAGTTTGTTCAAATGATGACCTTAGGTTGACCTTGACCTGTTTTATGTCAAGGTCAAATTTGGTCACTTAGACATTTGTATGGAAAAAAATAGCAAAACAGTGGATTTTTCTGATCGTATATTAGCTAGTGGCATCAGAAATGGTTTTTACAATCAGCTGAATGGAAGTTTATTAATTCCAAAGGTCAAGGTCATTTACTGACCTACATCATAGTGTAGTTTGTATTTTCTTGTCCATTGGGATCATTGATTCCATTGTCGAATTTTGAAAATACTTGAGGGTCACTGATTAGGCCTAATTGGCCGAAACTAGCTAGTCTGGCCCAGAAAACATGCACACTTCGTATTTTCCAGTTCTGTGGTGCATTCCTTTCTTCCAAAGGATAACCCTTTTATAGAACATATTTAACGTCACTACAGCTGGTGTCTGGGAATGTGTGGCGGCGGTAAAACGTCTCCCTGCCCTACATCATAGTGTAGTTTGTATTTTCTTGTCCTTTGGGATCATTGATTCCATTGTGGAATTTTGAAAATACTTGAGGGTCACTGATGAGGCCTAATTGGCCGAAACTAGCTAGTCTGGCCCAGAAAACATGCACACTTCGTATTTTCCAGTTCTGTGGTGCATTCCTTGCTTCCAAAGGATAACCCTTTTATAGAACATATTTAACGTCACTACAGCTGGTGTCTGGGAATGTGTGGCGGCTGTAAAAGTCTCCCTGCCCTACATCATAGTGTAGTTTGTATTTTCTTGTCCTTTGGGATCATTGATTCCATTGTTGAATTTCGAAAATACTCGAGGGTCACTGATGAGGCCTAATTGGCCGAAACTAGCTAGTCTGGCCCAGAAAACATGCACACTTCGTATTTTCCAGTTCTGTGGTGCATTCCTTGCTTCCAAAGGATAACCCTTTAATAGAACATATTTAACGTCACTACAGCTGGTGTCTGGGAATGTGTGGCGGCTGTAAAAGTCTCCCTGCCCTACATCATAGTGTAGTTTGTATTTTCTTGTCCTTTGGGATCTTTGATTCCATTGTGGAATTTCGAAAATACTCGAGGGTCACTGATGAGGCCTAATTGGCCGAAACTAGCTAGTCTGGCCCAGAAAACATGCACACTTCGTATTTTCCAGTTCTGTGGTGTATTCCTTGCTTCCAAAGGATAACCCTTTTATAAAACATATTTGTCCAGGACGGCTCAGATTCAGTATTTTTATTTTCTTCTTCACTTTAACTGCTTGGCTGATTGAAACCAAATTACATGTGGAGCCTCTATGGAATGAGGGAACGAAAGTTTGTTCGTGAGGACTTGGTCACATGACCAATATGGGCCCCCATGTCCATATATGGTAAAAACCTTTAAAAATCTTCTTCTAAAGAACAGAATGGGCGATGATCTTGAAACTTGGTATGCAGCACCAGGGACTCTGGCCCTACCAATATTGTTCAAATGATGGCCTTTGGTTGACCTTGACCTGTTTTATGCCAAGGTCAAATATGGTCACTTAGACATTTGTATGGAATAATGGCAAAGTAGTGGATATTTCTGATTGCCTGGTAGGCTGTGACATCAAAAATGATATTTGCAGTTAGCTGAATGGAAGTTTATTAATTCCAAAGGTCAAGGTCATTACTGACCTTTGTCTTGGATGGCTCAGATTCAGTATTTTTATCTTCTTCTCCAGTAAAAGAGCTGTGCTGATTGAAACCAAATTACATGAAAAGCCTCTATGGGGGTGAGGCAATTAAACATTATTCATGGTATTGTTGTCACATGACCAAGATGGGCACCTTGCCTGTATATGGTATAAACCACATGACCTCTGGTGAGCGTAGTGACTCATGGGCCTCTTGTTTTATGCTAAATTCTAAATTTATCCACCCACCTAACTGAGGTAATGGCCAAATATGACCGACTCAGTATGAGAAGATAGATAGTGCTTCTCCTGACCTTCGAGTGAGTCTTTAAACTGACTCCCTATCTCCGTATACATGTATATGACCTTAGCTGTTGGTGATACATGAAACTCAAACATAAACAAAAGAACTAAAAGTTGTTGGTCTTTGTAGTAACAACAGCTGCTGCTACTCCTGCTCGTTCTATTAATATAATAATAACGTCAGTCTCCGCCCATCAGGGCTTGAAGAAAAAATTGGCTGCATGATGCTTCCACGCAGAGCTGAATCAGACCACACACGAGTACTGGTAAACCGCTTAGAGGATCTAAGCCTGAACAGACAAAGCGGTGTGAGTCCATGCTTATAAACCCTATTGGTTTCATTGGATGACAGGGCTTGAGATGTCATTTTATCTCATTGTCGGGTAAAAGTCCCACAAAATTGGAAGCAACATCTCCAAAATGACCAACACAGTGTTGACGGGGATGTTAAACCTCAAATCAAACAAACAAACAAATCTATTAATAACGTAGTTGTATTTAAAAGTAGGAATAAAACTATCAGAAACAGTAGCAGCAGCAGTAGATTTAGTTGCACTTAACTTGTTCTGGATATTTATCTACTCATGTAAGTGAACTGTAACTACCTTTTAATCTAAATTAGGCAGAAGTCAAACAATTGTCATTGGTGGGGTAAGCTCGGATCAATTTCCTGTACTCTTGAAGTTCCCAATGGAACTGTTCTAGGTCCCGTTTCTTCTTGCGTCATATTAAGGAACTACTAGAAAACATACAGTCACAAGTTTGTTTATTTGCAGACAATACTACCGTTTATTTCACAGTGCAATTAAAGCTTCAGAATGATTTAAATTTGCTTCAAGAATGAAAGGAAGAGGAGGATATGGAGTTTAATCCAGCCAAGTGTCAAGTCTTGCACATTACCAGATCTCGTCACCCTATCAGGCATAATTAAGCTATGCACGGCCAGACCTTTGATTAGGTTGAGAATGCCTGCTATTTAGGCGTTGGCATATCCACGAACCGAGCTTCTTTCTTTTTCTGGTCTTATTAGCTCACCTGTCACGTAGTGACAAGGTGAGCTTTTGTGATCACTTTTTGTCCGTCGTGCGTGCGTCCGTGATTCCGTCAGTGTTTTGTGTGTCTAAAATAGTTACTTGTGTGTCTTTTTTTCCAAGAAATTCCAAGAAATTTCCTGGAAATTTGACACACAAGGGTACTTTGTAGGGATGAAGACACACAAGTATACATCCGTAAAGACGTCTGTGCGTGCGTCCGTCTGTGCGTCCGTCCGTCCGTGCGTCAGTGCATCCGTAAACAATTTCAAATAAGTATATCTCTAATACCCAATGGTCAATCTTGATCAAATTTCATGAGAAGCATCATCAGGTAGGGGGAAAGGCTGCATAAGGTTTTTGGGCTGATCAGATTGGAATTCTGGTTGCCATGGCAACATATAGCTCCCATAGACTTACAATGGGAAAAACTTAAAATATCTTCTTCTCTGAAACCACTGGGCCCAGAGCTTAGATATTAAGCTTGTAACAATGTCAAGTGGTCACCTACATAATTCCTGCCAATCATGCCCCTGGGGTCCAAATTGGCCACACCCCAGGGCCCCTTAACTCCTATAGACTCATAATGGAAAAAAAAAAAGCTTCAAAAATCTTCTACTCTGAAACCACAGGGCCCAGAGCTTAGATATTTAGCATGTAACAACGACAAGTGGTCACCTACATAATTCCTGCCAATTATGCCCCTGGGTGCCAAATGGGCCATGCCCTGGGGCCCCTTCGCTCCCATAGACTCATAATGGAAAAAAGCTTCATAGAAAAATCTTTTCTGAAACCACAGGGCCCAGAGCTTAGGTATTTAGCATGTAGCAACGGCAAGTGGTCACCTACATAATTCCTGCCAATCATGCCCCTGGGGTCCAAATTGGCCACACCCCTGGGCCCCTTAGCTCCCATAGACTCATAATGTAAATGGAAAAAAAAGCTTCAAAAATCTTCTACTCCGAAACCACAGGGCCCAAAGCTTAGATATTTAGCATGTAGCAACGGCAAGTGGTCACCTACATAATTCCTGCCAATCATGACCCTGTGGTCCAAATGGGCCACGCCCCGGGGCTCCTTCGCTCCCATAGACTCATAATTGAAAAAAGCTTCAAAAACCTTCTTCTCTGAAACCGCAGGGCCCAGAGCTTAGATATTTAGCATGTAGCAATGGCAAGTGGTCACCTACATAATTCCTGCCAGTCATGTCCCTGGGGTCCAAATTGGCCACACTCCGGGCCCCTTCGCTCCCATAGACTCATAATGGAAAAAAAGCCTCAAAAATCTTCTTCTCTTAAACCACAGCGCCCAGAGCTTAGATATTTAGCATGTAGCAACAGCAAGTGGTCACCTACAAAATTCCTGCCAATCATACCCCTGGGTTTCAAATGGGCCATGCCCCGGGGCCCATAGCTCCCATAGACTCGTAATGGAAAAAAAAAAGCTTCAAAAATCTTCTTCTCTGAAACCACAGGGCCCAGAGTTTAGGTATTTAGCATGTAGCAACGGCAAGTGGTCACCTACATAATTCCTGCCAATCATGCCCCTGGGGTCCAAACGGGCCACGCCCTGGGGCCCCTTAGCTCCTATAGACTCATAATGGAAAAAAGTTCAAACAGCTTCTTCTCTGAAACCACAGGGCCCAACGCTTAGATATTTAGCATGTAACAATGGCAAGTGGTCACCTACATAAATCCTGCCAATCATGCCCCTCGAGTCCAAATGGGCCACGCCCAGGGCCCCTTAGCCCCTATTGACTCATAATGGACAAAAAAAACTTCAAAAATCTTCTTCTCTGAAACCAAAGGGCCGAGAGCTTAGATATTTAGTGTGAAGCAATGGCAATTGGTCACCTACAAAATCCTGCCAATCATGCCCTTGGGTTCCAAATTGGCCATGCCCAAAGGCCCCTTTGCTCCCATAGACTTATAATGGAAAAAAGCTTCAAAAATCTTCTTCTCTGAAACCACAGGGCCCAGAGCTTAGATATTTAGCATGTAGCAACGGCAAGTGGTCACCTACATAATACATGCCAATCATGCCCCTGGGGTCCAAACGGGCCATGCCCTGGGGCCCCTTAGCTCCTATAGACTCATAATGGAAAAAAAGCTTCAAAAATCTTTTTCTCTGAAAAACAGGGCCCAGAGCTTAAATATTTAGCATGTAGCAATGGCAAGTGGTCACCTACATAAATCCTGCCATTTATGCCCCTGGGGTCCAAATTGGCCACGCCCCGGGGCCCCTTAGCTCCCATTGACTCATAATGGAAAAAAGCTTCAAAAATCTTCTTCTCTAAAACCACAGGGCCCAGAGCTTAGATATTTAGCATGTAGCAATGGCAAGTGGTCACCTACATAAATCGTGCCAATCATGCCCCTCGGGTCCAAATGGGCCACGCCCCAGGGCCCCTTAGCTCCCATAGACTAATAATGGAAAAAAGCTTAAAAAATCTTCTTCTCTGAAACCACAGGGCCCTGAGCTTAGATATTTAGCATGTAGCAACGACAAGTGATCACCTACATATTTCCTGCTAATCATGCCCCTGGGGTCCAAATGGGCCATGCCCCGGGGCCCCTTAGCTCCAATTGGCTCATAATGGAAAAAAGCTTCAAAAATCTTCTCAGAAACTGTGAAGCACAGAACTTAGATATTTAGTATCTAGGAACATAAAATAGCCAGCTACATAAATCCTGCTTACCCTGCCCCTGACCCATCTTCTTCTCTGAAACCACAGGGCCTTTATGATCAAAAAAAAAAAAAAAAAACACACAAAAAAAAACACAAAAAAAACAACTTGAAATGGGGAAAAAAATCTTAAAAAATCTTCTTCTCTGAAACCATAAGTCCAAGTGCTTAGGTATTTAGCATGTAGCAATGTCGAGGGGTCGCCTTCATGAATTCTGCCCCTGGGGTCCAAATTGGCCAAATCCTGTGGCCCCTTAACTCCAACAAACTTATAATGGAAAAAAGCTTCAAACATCTTCTTTGAAACCATGAAATACAGACCCTAGATATTTAGTGTATAGCAACACAAAATGGCTGCCTACATAAATCCTGCCAACCATGCCCTTTGGGTCAAAATTGGCCAAGCCCCATGGCTCATTAGCTTCTATAGACTTATACTGGAAAAAAACATAAAAAAGATCTTCTTTTCCAAAACCAAAGGCACAGATTTTGTTTGATTTGAGGTTTTACATCCCTGTCAACACTGTATAGGTCATTTTGGAGATGCCTCTTCCAATTTTGTGGGACTTTTACCCGACATTGAGATGAAATTACATCTCAAGCCCTGTCGCCCAATGGAACCAATAGGGTTTATAAGCATGGACACTGCTTTGCCTGAGCTTAGACATTTAGTATGTAACAATGTCAAGTGGTCTCCTGCACTAATGATTTTCTGGTACACAGGCAGTGTTCAATCTAGGCTGCGCCATTGCGCCCTGGGCCCGCTTTTTACATGAGGGGCGCACTAGAGATCATTCAATGGGCCCGTCGGGCGCAAATGTAGAATTTAGAGGCTGTTTCTTCTGGAGTTCATTTTTGTGATTTTCTCGTGATTTTTTGGCTGCCTGTTGCGTATTGTTGAGTTGATATAAAAACCGCATGTTGCCCGACCAAAATAACTAAGAAAAACATTTTGTTTTATCTGTTTAACTAGTAACAATTCTTATTTTTATAAACCCCAATCGACTTTTTTTTTATCGGGGATGCGGCCATGTTCGGTATACTTGTGTGCGCCGGGCGGCTTACGCCAAATTCGTGTGCGCCATGCGGCTTACGCTAAATACCGGACCGAAATACCGCAATATACCGAGGCGGGCGCTATTTATTATAGAGTTCTTCTCTTCCAGAAATATTTTTAATGGCATTCATTCTAGATACAACATGCATTTAGCACTTGAGCAAGACACTTTATCCAAATTGCTTTGTACTGGTTAAATGAGGGAATGAATGTGACCAACTCAGTATAAGAAGATGGATAGATAAACTAAATAGATTTTGTCTGTGCTGTTAAACTTGTTTTGTGTCCATTTTTATCATGCAGCTAAAACCCTTAGATAAATCTGGCAACTTTATATAGTATAACATAAGGGCCCCCTAAATTTCCAAATGGCCCCCTTTTCGAAGGCCTGTGGGCCCAGAGGGCCCCCTAACCCCAAATCCTGGATTGAACACTGCACAGGTGAGCGATATTGGGCCATTGGGCCCTCTTGTTTTTGGACTTTTAAGTTGAAATCAACCTGCACATAATCCTTACGAGGCTGTGTTCCAGTGTGCAAAGATAGAAATTTTCATCATCAGCAGCAGTGTCATCATATTCAGAGAGAATAACAAATCTTACGTTTTGTTGTTTTTGAACATAATTTTAACCATCATGAACTGTAAACATCCACAATCAAATACTGTTTTCTAGCTGTTGGTCCCTCTCAGAGTATCAAAAACATAAGAGTCTCTTATGTTTTTGATACACAACTTTAAACACACTCATCAGTAGGCCATTTAGTAGTACCAGCTGGTGATGCAAGCAATGCTACATGCATTCCAACTATTGTGACGAATCGAAAAAGCTTGTGTCAGAATAACTATTATGAGAACACAGATCTACTCACATGCATAAGTTACAAGAGTATACTGTATATGCAGTTCTAAAGCTGCCGACGAATAAAATATTCCCTTTTTTTCCTTGCTCCTAGATTCTGAAAATGCTTATGGGTTGGTACCTCCAAGGCCAAGGTCATACTTAGAGGTCAAAGGTAAAAAGGGGCTTTTTTCGTGTACGGTCAATAACTTCCTTATTTCTCGGTTACTTTGCAGAAATGTTCACCTTCATTGCACACAAGACCCAATGTCATGATTATACTTAGAGGTCAGAAAGTGGGGAGACATTTGTGTTTGTGCAGAAAAACAAATTCTAGTTTTATCTTGTTCTCCATTTAAACTGCTAAGCTGATTGAAACCAAACTACATTTTCAGGAACTGAAAGACTAGATTTTTCAAGCCACAGTGGTTTGTGAAAAACATGGCTGCCAGGGGCCAGGCAAGTTTTTCACACTTGAACTCTGGTGAGCATAGTGGCCCATGGGCCTCTTGATTAACATGTATAATTAAGATATCTGAGAAATTTCCTCTATTTTTAGGGTATTTTTAAACATTGTGTGCTTTGTATATATATATAAAAGTAAGTAAAAAAAAAGCACTGAACTGCTTCAGTTTTAGCTTGACATTGTGAACAAACTGGATGGGGCCATTAACCATGGTCCAACAGACTGACTTAATTATCTTAGCTTTTACCAAGGCCTTCTGCAAGGTACCTCACAGGAGGCTATTGTACAAATTCATGGTCGGGTTCAAACTACCCCCGATTTTAACCAGTGGTTTTAACCGGCCTGGTCAATACTCCCAAAAAAGGTCATTATTAGTAATTTAGTGGTTGGAGTGGTCAATTGGAAGTTTCAAGTACATGTAGTCATTTCTGTTTTTGTGATTGGGTTTGCTATGAAAGAAGGTTCTGATTTGTTTTTAGCTCACCCCCTCCACTTTAGAAAAAGCCTAATGTCTGAGAAACTGTTCAGATCCCCACTCCTAACCCCTATATATTCTTGTTCATTATGATAGCACTCATTTAGAGATGCTAACTAGGCCATGCTCCACCCCTCCACTTCATAAAAGGACACATATTTCAGAAACCATGCAGATGCCTACCTCTAAACCATATATACTCTTGTTCCTTATGATGAGACACTTTCAGTGACACCAGCCTGGAGGTCTTTTAGTTTAAACGATATTTATTTACTTCTATTCAGTTACAGATAGATAACAAGAATGTAACATATAGAAAGATCAACAGGATTTGAAAACAAGCAGGGTTGCTTACACTAATCATCTCCTGTCCTTTGGGGTGCACAGGGGCCATGCCCCTTCCCTTCCACTTCATTAAAGACTTAATATCTCAGAAACCATTCAGATCCCCATCCCTAAACCATATAATATTTTGTTCCTTATGATAAGACGTATTTAGAGATGCCAATTAGGGTGACCCCCTCGTTGCGCTGGAGCCATGCCCCATCCCTCCACCTCATAAAATATTTCAGAAACCATTCAGACCCCCACCCCTAAACCATATATATATACTCTTAATTCTTATGATAAGACACTTTCAGGGACACCAACCTAGAGGTTCACCGGGCTGTGTCAGGGCCATGCCCCACCCCCTCCTCTTCATTAAAGGCCTAATATCTCAGAAACTTATCATATACCCACCCCTAAACCATATACATTCTTGTCCTTATGATAAGATACATTCAGGGACACCAACCTTGGGGTCCCTGATGTGCCCCGGGGCCATGCCCACCCTCTCCACTTCATAAAAAGCCTAAAATTGGAGAAATATTTCAGATCCCTACCCTTAAACCATATATATTCTTATTCTTATGATAAGATGCAGTCAGTGACACCCACCTGGAGGTTCCCTGGGGTGTGCCAGGGCCATGTCCCACCCACCCCCCACTCCATTAAAGGCCTAATATCTCAGAAACCGTTCAGATCCCCGCCTTTATACCATATATATTCTTGTTCCTTATGATAAGATGCATTCAGTGACACCTGGGGTGCGCCGTGGCCATGTCCCACTCTATCCACTTCATAAAAGGCCTAATATCAGAGAAACTGTTCAGATCCCCACCCAAAACCATATATATTCATTATCCCCATGCTTTTAAAAAAAAGTGTTTGAAGCTTCTCTGACTGCCTCCATCCATCTGTCTGTCCATTCATCACTGATTCAGGCTTTCCTCTCCTAAACCATTAGCCAGAATGCAAACAAATTTGGTACATAATCCAGGCTGCCTTACATGTTGAGGGTGTGCAAGAACAGTGTTATATTTGGCTCTGCCAGAAGTGATGGGATTTGCGATGAGGTGCCAGCAACTGCACACGCTAGTTAACTTCTGAAAAAATATCTGAATTTTTTTTCTTCAGTTATGGCCCTTTGAAAATTTTGGCATTTAGGGGCAAGCATATGGTTGGGAGCATATTGTTTTACAAACACAATTTCTACTTTCTCTGAGTTTTAATGAGAATTTTTGCTGTATATGTGCTTTTATAGTGATTTAAGAGTTGAATTCGTCTCATTTACTGTTTCAGGTAACTCTGCCAAAGTGCTGCTTAGCATGAAAGAAGGTAAGTATTTGTAGTGCAAAAAATAACCTTATGTAGATTCAAGAAACCAGCACTGTGGCCAAAATGCTTAGTTCCTTATAGTAAATTGTGTCTGGGCCATAATTCCTAAACCGTATGGAATATATTAATGAATCTGTACAGGTGCATGCATGGCATTGAGACGATGTGTCATGAACAAGGAAGACAACTCTTGCATTTTTGTTTTTTTAATTATCTGCCCTTGACTTAGTTCCATATAGTAAACTGTGTCCGGCCCATAATTCCTAAACTGTATGGAATATATTTATGAAACTTTACAGGTCCATGCATGGCATTGATTCAGATGATGTGTCATGAACAAGGAAGACAACTCTTGTTCTCTTGAAAATGATATCTACCGTACCTTAATATAATATCTTCATGCTATACATGTACCTGCTACAATTACATATAAACCCTTTTTTCTGAATGGCATTTTGGCGGGGGCATCAGTGTCCTATGGACACTTTTACTACTTCAAAACTAACATAGTCATTAATTAATATATCATTAAAACTTTGTCCATTTAATATGGAAAATATACACACAAGCTACACACATTTTTTCAGCAAAAATACTTCTTTTAGACATTGTACTTGCTAAAACAGTTAACAATTTGAGCACTTATAACCTTGTTAAGCTAACAATGCTTTGAACAACTTGGCCCAACCAGTTTGGCAAAAGTTGGCACTGACAGAAAAGAATTCATTCCCATTTGGAGCCAGAATGAAGGGTTTTAGGTTATGACTGGATTTGAAACGTAGGCTTTTTGGCTGAGGGGGTGAGAGACGAGACACCAACAGATACAACCTCAAAATAAGCCTTACCGCAATGATCCTAAGTAATGGGACAGACAGGCCTAAGCAAACAGTGCAGACCCAGATCAGACTGCTCCTGATGGAGCAGTCTGATCAGGGTCTACACTGTTTGTCATTTTGTCTGCACTTTTTGGACTCATTGCTGGACCGTGAAACAAATGTGTTAAAATTGGAGGAGAATAACAGCAAGTCCTCAGGGTGCCTGAATTTTTAGGATTTTTTACTGTCACTCGATGAACCCTGCTGATTACGACAACCCCTATCTTTGCAACTTGTGTAGATCCAAACAGATGGCTGCAGATCAGGTCATTCAGTTCGGAACTTGAACGAATAAATTACATCAGTTAATTTGATTGGTTGAAATGTAAATAGGTGTGGCTAAATTAATATTATGCAGCCGGATAAGGGTTAATATTACTCTTCCATGCGTGTAGCTTTGCATTACACAAACACGCCTATACAAATACATTGCCACCTTTATCGCCGAAAAAATGAAAATTTTATTATGAAAAATTGTGACATTTTTCTTATTACCGCTCGAAATATAGATTGTGGGCACTCGTTAGAACCGCCTCGTCAAGGCGGTTCTAACGAGTACCCACACAATCTATATATTAGAGCAGAAATAAGAAAAATAAGGTATACCCCCCGGAAACCCCAGTTTTACTATATAAAAGTGGGGTTCAAGGGGGTTGAAAATTATATAGGTGTATTTTCATGATGGAACCAGGGCACAGCATTTCCTATAACCTAATTGTATGCCCGGTGAAGAAACAGATCAGCCTGTGCATCCATATAGTTAAACAGAGACTTCTATTGCTGCATGAGTGACCATTGGGCTCTTAGCTAACCTTGGATTGCACAACGAAGACTCTGATCAGACTGCATGTCTTATTGTAGGTCTTGTCATGTGCTGGCTCATTTAAATGGTGAAACCGCAAAACAGGACTCTGGCAAACATGGCAGAGTGTGGTGTCTATTCTGGGCCTTCACTGTTTAAAAAAAAAAAACTCATTCGTTTTCTAAATTTCTTAAAAAACAACTTAATCTGATGGCCCTAAGTTTATATATGGACTCCTGCTGTATGTAGAAGGCAGACTTATGCCATATACATGTAGATATCCTTTTGAAGTCCAAATCGGTCCTGCCATCACGATAACAAGTCCGTGAAATGAAGACCCCTCTAAACCCCATTTTATATAGGGAAAAATGGGGTGTAAGGGGGTAAACATTATCTGCCTTGTTTTTGCTCCAAACCATAGATTGTGGGTACTCGTTAGAACCGCCTCATTGAGGCGGTTCTAACGAGCATCCACAATCTATGCCGAAAGCAGAAATTAGAATGATGTTATCATTTTTATCTAAAATATGTAACTTCTGACACCATGTTGGACACCATTATTTCACACGGCCATGCTTTCCTAATGTCAAAAAAAAAAAAAAATAACGGTCCTGGAACATATCTTACCGGTATATGTACATGTATTTGTGTACATGCAAATAAGTTTCATTGAGCTGCCTCATTACTGTATTTCTTAAATTTTTCACTTTATAATTTTACAGCATACAAGAGCCCTGGCAAAAGACATGTAAGTTCTTTATCTATTTCCTAATTGTTCAACAAACATGTTTTAACTCTTCTAAGATTTTCTTTGTCAAAAGTAAGACATTATTTGCATTGCATTGATTTAAAAGAAATATTCATATAAATTGTGATATTTGTTATTAATTGCCTTTCTGTAACAAAGTTGCAATAATTTAACATAAATTTACAGTGTAAAAAAGCATATAATTTAAACCGTACAATGGCAGCAAAATTTGTGGTTTCAAAGTATAAGCCCTATATCTAGATTTGAATTAATCATCATGCTTTGAAACGCTTGAGAAATTTTGTCAGCGAGTTTATCTACTCATTTGACAGTGTTTTCAAACACATACATGTACAGTTTCACATAGAATAACCTGTTAATCATTTAAAATGCACATATACATGTATATTTGAGTCAACATCATGATATATTTTGTTTTATGTAATTTAACCCTAAAGACACCGAGCAAAACTACATCTGAAAATGTCGTCTGGTTATGTCGTCTGCTGAATCTTCTTGAAAACTTTTTAAAAATATTTTTGCATACATGCAAACAGTGTGGACCCAGATCAGACTGCTCCTAGAGGAGCAGTCTGATCTGTGTCCACACTTTTTGCAAAAACTAATTTTAAAGTACTTGGCGGACGACAAAGCAGACGACAATTGTCCTGATTGGCATATTATGGGTTAAAACAAGTACTCAAAATCCATGTTTTGGATAGAAATAAAATGAATAAATAAAAAATGATACACCATATTTACCTTATGGAGAATGGGAACACCTGGCAGATTTTTCCACCATTTTTTAAAGGGAGATAACTTTTGGGACTTCCTGTTCGCTTTTCAATAAGCCCAGTCTAACTGAAAAAGGGGTCTTCTCTTAAAGGAAAGAATTTGCTCCTCAGGAGCAAATTCTTTCCTTTAAGAGTTGACCCCTATTGACATGGGAGACAAAAATTCTTTTGCAGAAGTTGCCTCCCGTGAAGGTGTTCCCATTTCCCTTAAGTATTCGGACACCTCTAATTCTTACCATACTTGTTTCAAAATTTTGACAAGTACAATTGACTACCCACTTTTGTGTCTAAAAATGCCTGGATGAGTGACAAACAGTGTAGACCCTAATGATATGCACATCCTGTGGCATCTGGTCTGCGTTTAAAATGTTTGCTAAAGACTGTCTGTCCAAATACCGGCCCCGATAGCTCAGTTGGTAGAGTGTCCGCTCCGGGGAACGGGAGGTCTGGGGTTCGATCCCGGGCCGCGACATACCAAAGTCTTTAAAAATGGTACTAGCTGCTCCTCGCTTGGCACTCAGATTTACGGGGAAGAGCTAGGACTGGTCGATCCAGTGTCAGGATAATGTGACTGGGTGTGGTATCATGTAATGTGTCTGGGACATGATACTTCTGTGAGGCAGCACTATAAACGTGAGCATTGAGCTCCCTGTCGCAACCAGACACCATCGTGATATGACTGAAAAATTGTTGAAAGCGACATTAAACCCGAATTCACACACACACACACTGTCTGTCCAAATACAAATGGTAACTATGGTATACAATGAAACCCCTAAAATCCTACATCAAGTGAACATGTCTGTGATATGAACACCCCCCTAAACCCTGTGTTATATAGAGAAAAGAGGGGTTTACGGGGGTATACATTATTTGCCTTATTTCTGCTCCAAGACATAGGTTGTGGGTACTCGTTAGAACCGCCTCAATGAGGCTGTTCTAACGAGCACCCACAACCTATATTTGGAGCATTAATAAGAGATATATCACAAATTTTCATCGGAAAAGTAGCCATTTTGGAGATATGAAAGAATGCACTATGTCACACGGGTGTGGTAACGTATTGGGGTTATCATAACCTGGACCCAATAGCTTGATTTTTCCCGATTCCTCTTACAGCCAGTGAGAATAAGGAAGAAGAATCAGAGGTTCTTTAACGAGGATGAAGAGACAAGCTACTCACCGTCAAAATCGCCACGGAAAATTACAAAACCTGCTGTATGTATCGTTATGTCTCCATCAGTTTAGCAAGTCTTTGAAATGAATGCTCTTTTAACCCATTTTGTACCAGAAACCCCAAAAGGGGTGATTGGCAAACAGTGCAGGCCCAGATCAGATGCCGCAGAATGCGGCGTCTGATCAGGGCCTACACTGTTTGCTAAAAGTTCAGCCAATTTCTAAATAAATTTTGAAGAAAACACAACCTGACACACCTAAATTTTGAAATGGACTCCTGCCATATATAAGGAGGAAGATTCCATTTGGTACAAAAAGGGATACCGGCCCCGATAGCTCAGTTGGTAGAGTGTCCGCTCCTGGGAACGGGAGGTCACGGGTTCGATCCCGGGCCACGACATACCAAAGTCGTTAACAATGGTACTAGCTGCTCCTTGCTTGGCAATCAGATTTACGGGGTAGAGCTAGGACTGGTCGACCCAGTGTCAGGATAATGTGACTGGGTGTGGTATCATATAATGTGTCTGGGACATGATACTTCAGTGAGACAGCACTATAAAAGTGAGCATTGAGCTCCCTGTCGCAACCAGACACCGTCGTGATATGACTGAAAAATTGTTGAAAGCGACGCTAAACCCGAATTCACACACACACACACACACACACACACACACAAAAAAAAAGAGATACCTTTTCAAGAAAAAATCAGGAAAAATCTCTAAATACAGCCGAACTTTAATGGCTCGAACCCCTTTGGGCCCATGAACATTTGTTTGAGACAAGGGTAGTTTGAGCCACTGAGGGCTACTGCCAAGGGGCATAATGGAGATAACTTTTGGATATATTTGTATATCTTTTCAGTGTTCTATAACATAAGAGGTGATTCTAATGAGTATACACAACATACATTTGCAAGATAAAAAACGAAATATCCAAAACTTTCTCTCACTATTTCTTATGTAGAGACATTCCCTAAGGTCTCTAGAATGGTTTCCTATAAATGAGCCATCGGTGTTAAAGCCATCAAACTTCTAATAACTTCTAGTGTATATGGATATATGTGTCTATTAGATGATATCTCTGGACTTACAGAGCGAGTTCAAATTAGCCAAGGGAAACAACTCATCCATGTTCAAGGTATTGAAGTTTCACTGTATAAGCAAAATATCTGGAGCCAGTTGTTTCAAAAGTAAAGGCATTGTTAGCTCACATATCATTAAAACTTTGATTATTTAATATGGCAAATACATGTATGTTAATATTTTTGCTGAAAAAATGTGAGTTGCATATGCAAAAGCTACTCACATTTTTTTTCAGCAAAAAAAAACAACAACAAAATTTTAGATATTCTTCTTATTAGAACAATTAACAATTTGACCACTTACAAACTCTTTTAGCTAACAAGGCTTTGAACAACTGGGCCTTGGTTTATAAGAGACTATGTTAGCTTCTTTATTATTGTATGCACAAAACAAAGTTTTTTTGACACAACACATGCTCATGGAAAAATAATAGGAAACATCCCAAAATTATCCTAAGTACTTTTCCTTATTTGGACCAGGAGCTATGCCCTTATCAGAGTGAGTGAGTGAGTTTTAGTTTTACATCCCACCAACAGCTAAGGTCATACGGAGACGGTACCTCAGTTTAAAGACTCATCCGAAAGTCTGGAGAAGCCCGGGATCGATCCTGCGTTCCCTGAATATGCCCTTATCAATGGAGGTTTTCCCTGTAAGAATAAGCCCCTGTTTCTGTGGGACACAGTCATGAAAACCCAAAGTCATGAAAGTTGTCTCCCTTGACATAAATGACAAACATGGTTAGGAGTATTCGTTCCCCTTGACATCAGCCCCTTGGTTATAAAACGTTCTTTTTTTTCAGGGCATGAAATTTGTTATGCTCATACATCTTAATATACAATCAAATCTGCCATTTTCCTGCTGAAATTAGCAAAGGCCTGCTCATAAATTTTGAAATTCCAACAATGAAATGCCAAAAGTTAGCAGGACAAAATTCATACTCAAGTCAGTTGTGTATAACTTTGGGGCTAGTTTCTTAGAAGATGCATCAACTTTTTCATGTAATACAGATGGTTAGCTTCAATATCTACATACAGATCTTAGCATAGGTATAACTTAGTGATCGTAAGGGACTGATATATTACTTGGTTCTGGAGCAGATCAGCTGAACCCAGCCTTGACCTTGCAACACATAACACAAACAAGATAGGATAAAATTAAATTTGAGCTTAGCACAGTCATTCTTAGTCCTTCTTAGCTCTAAAATTGTTACAGTTGCCGTTAGATTACAGCAAAAATTATTTTGTCAAGTCAGCTCTAAGGTACCTCTCTTCAAACAGTAAAATAATTTTCCTCAAGTGTATTTCTAATAATTCATACACCTAGAAATATTTCAAATACCATAATGATCCTGAGTATTGGGACAGACTGGCCTTAGCAAACAGTGCAGACCCAGATCAGACTGCTCCTGAAGGAGCAGTCTGATCAGGGCCTACACTATTTGCCAGTCTGTTTGCACCTTTTGGACTCCTTGCTGGATCATGAAACAAATTTGTTAAAATTTTAGGAAAATTACAGCAAGTTCTCAAGGTGTCCGAAGTTTTAGTATTTTTACAGTACCAAGAGTCTTGAAAGTTAGATGTAGAAACTAGAGACATTTTTCAGCAAAAGAGAAGTTGCTGATTAGACTCCAAAGATGCACATGCTGATCTGCTACACAGCTGTTCACAGATGGCAAAAACACGTTTCCTTATTATGTATGATTTTTTTTTTTCAGAGATATCGTAATTACGTCCCTGGTCCTGACAAGAGAACAGCACAGGTGATCGGCGTGAGGTTACGTAATCTTCTCAAACTACCTAAAGCACACAAGTGGGTGTGTTATGAATGGTTCTACTCTAATCTTGATTTGTAAGTACATATCATTGGGGTCCTCATTATAATGACAGAATTGTTTTCCTTACACATTTCACCATTATAATGAATTTTCTGCTTTAAAGAATACCAGTAAAAGGTAGTGTAATAGGTTCCCTCCTTAAGCCATTGTATGCTTGTGAACTCTTCCATTGCTATATGTTGGACAAGTCCATTGGTCATATATAGGGCATCAGGCCTAATTTTTGTTTTTTATTCTATTTTTGACAGAAAATTCTTTAGCAAATAGTGCAGGCACTGATCAGATGCCGCATTCTGTGGCATCTGATCTGTGCCTGCACTGTTTCCCGCATGCAGTGGGTTAATAAATTCAAGAAACAAAATATTGTTGACATTGTTTGAATCACCTGGCTGAGGCAATACTAGCTAATATCCACAACATTTGTTTCATTAGATTTCAAGAATCATTCATGAATATGGATTCATTGTGAGCGTTTCCAACCCAAGGGATGTCATAGTGGTTGGAACCAGGGCTAAGCCTTGAGCTAAGGATTCATGTCACTACAGTAATGATCCTAAGAATTGGGGCAGATAGGCCTAAGCAAACAGTGCAGACCCTGAAGGAGCAGTCTGATCAGGGTCTACATTGTTTGCAATTCCGTTTGCACTTTTTGGACTCCTTGTTGGATTGTGAAACAAATTTGCTTAAATTTTAGGAAAATTACAGTAAGTCCTCAAGGTGTCCAAATTTTTAGGATTTTTAAGGTATAACAGGTTTTGTTGTTCTAACAAATGTCGGTATAAAGAAGGTTGACTGTACAATATTGTTGGATCCATATTGAAAGCAGTCCCTGTTTGCCTCATGTCGTGTATAAAGATACATGTACATAAATTATGTTTCACCTAAGGGAATGGAAAAAAAATCTGAAAATAAGTTTACATGTTGAACTGCATGCAGAAAAAATTACACTTTCGATTATCACTTTCCCTTCTTTCCCATTGATTCACTAGTAAAGCACCTGACATGACTGAGAGATCATGGTCTATTACTCGAGCATCGTGTATTGTGACCTGGGACAAGTCACATATCAACAGCACAGTTTGTATGGTAACCTGATTTTGATTGGTCAGACCCATATGACATGACAGTGAATAAATAGAGGATTTTACATGAATGTGCATGTACTATTGACTTTATTATTGAGTTGGGGAAAAGGGATAAAATGCGAGGCTTTGCCGAGCATTTTATTTCTTTTCCTCAATGAGTTTAATAAATTCAATAATACATGAACACGAATGCAAGATTCTATTATCATATGACATTAGAACGCATTTTATTCAAGATTGTTTCAGAAAAATGTCAAGATTGCGCCATTAGTAAACGGGTCGTCGCTAAGAACGTCATACATGTAACGTTACAGGGCATATCTAACCAATTTGCATATTGAATCCACTAGTGGATTATTGAATTGATAACATGGTGTTATTAACTTATTACATTCTCAGATGTGACGTCATATGATAAAACTTGGTTTACCTTATTTACCCGTCAATATTTGGACACCTCACCTCCTCACCACACTTGTTCTAAAATTTGAACAAGAACAATTTACTACCCTATGTTAAGTCTAAAAATAGCTGAATGAGTGACACTGTGTAGACCCTGATGAGATACCACATTCTGCACTGTTTGCTCAGGCCAATCTGTCTGTGAATACATTTGGTAAATACAGTATCCAGAATAATATGAGTGAGTGAGTGTTAGAGTTTTACCTCCCACCAACAGCTAAGGTCATACGGAGACAGGACCTCGGTTACAGAATAATATTTCCTACAATTTTATTGTTCTACACTTTACAGCAAGTGCTCTTTACTTCTGTATGTATTTGTTATTAAGGGGAATGGGAACACCTGTCAGATTTTGTTCCGCCCTTTTTCAAAGGGAGACAACTTTCCAAACTTCCTGTTTGCTTTACCATAAGCCCTGTCCCACTGAAAAAAGGGGTCTTCTCTTAAAGGAAAGAATTTGCTCCTCAGGAGCAAATTCTTTCCTTTAAGAGTTGACCCCTTTTGACATGGGAGACACAAATACTATGCAGGAGTTTCCTCCCCTGAAGGTGTTCCCATTCCCATTAAGCCTGGAAATTTTAAATTGATATTGTCAGGTTATTAGAACCGCCTCAGTAGGGTTGCTCTAATGAGCACCTACAGCCTATGTTTTGAGTATAAATTAGAATAGTATCACAAATTTTTATCAGAAAATTAACTGTTGGAGATATGAAAGAATGCTGAAACATCACAAAACACTCTTATATAATTTTGACCCCCTGAACCCCACTTTTATACAGTAAAACTGGGGTTTACAGTGGTAAACCTTTTTCTTATTTCTGCTCTAAAATGTAGATTGTGGGCACTCGTTAGAACCGCCTCATTGAGGCGGTCCTAACAAGTGCCCACAATCTACATTTTGAGCAGAAATAAGAAAAATATCACAATATTTCATCTTAAAATTTACAATTTTTTCGCCGATAAAGGCTACAATGCATTTGTATAGGTTTTTTTTTTTTTGTAATGGAATGCATTATGTCACAAGGATATGTTATCAAAATGTAAAATACCTTTTTGTTTCAGACCCCTCTTCAAAGGAGAGAATGATTTCTGTGTTTGTTTGAAAGAATCTTTTCCACAGTTGAAGGCAAGAAAATTGAAGGCTGTGGAATGGTGTAAAATAAGGAGACTAATGGGAAAACCAAGAAGGTATTAAGCCTCAATAATTGTGGTCTGCTTTCTTGTCTGCAGGGATCAATATGACACACGCCATTGCGCCATATGCGCACAGAAAATCCTGACGACACACATTATAAAACTGTTCACGCCGATCAGGTGCACAGAATTTCTGTACGGCAGTCTGTTTCGGTTGTGCACTGTGCGGTATTTTCTCTTGTAAAAGTCACTACTTGTAAAAGTCACTACTTGTAAATGTATGAAGGGAAATAATTATACAATCTCTTGGATAAGTGCTTTACTACTACTGGCTCGAGCTGTCAGGTTGATTTAGTAGCGTCTGTCTGTCGGAGAAAAATGTGGCGCAGGCAAAGAATCCGAAATTTCTATCGCTGAAAATCAGCAAAAGATAACGATTTTTGTGCAAAATCGGATGAATCAGCTGCCAAAACAATGAATCCTGCATCAGCTATCCAGAGTTCTGAAGATAACCACACAGCTTTCCAACCACAGTCTGGACCCAGCGACCAAACAGCGGCTCCTCATCGGCCGATCCAAGTTCACAATCAGAAGGTTTCAGTCTTGTTGGGCCAACAGGACATTTTTTTTTCATGTCACTATCATATTATTTTTGAGCCTCTCCCTGTATACATTAGGAATAAAAAATAAAGTTAATGATCAGCTACTCACCATGTTTGCATTATTTGCTGGCTCCCAGCTTACATATCAATATTGGAAAAACAGGTAACCAGACCCCCCCCCTGACCTTGAAAGGTCAGGGGGCGTCTGATTACCTGTTTTCCCAACACTGATAATCTTCAGACTAGGAACCAGCACATATTGCAAGTAAGGTGATTTGTTTGTTTGTTTGATTTGAGGTTTAACGTCCCCGTCAACACAGTAAAGGTCATTTTGGAGATGTTGCTTCCAATTTTGTGGGACTTTTACCCGACAATGAGTTGAAATGACATCTCAAGCCCTGTCACCCAATGAAACCAATAGGGTTTATAAGCAAGGACGGTCCGACTTGCACAGCGGTTCCTGGACAGGCTTAGATCCTGTAAGCTGTTTACCAGTACTAGTGTGCGGACGGTTTCAGCTTTGCATGGAAGCATCATGTAGCCCATCTATTTCTACAAGCCCCGGTGGGTGGGGTGGGGGGAGTTGGGTGGTGGGGCAAATAAGGTGAATATTGATAATTGTTTATATCTACAGAGCAACACTAAGATTGAAAGAAAGTATTGAAGATGCAATGTCAAAATAAGCAATTCAAGTTACAGGTAAAGCCACATTCTGCTGGAAAAAAATGTCTGTTTTCAATGAAGGGATAACAAATATTTTTTCTTTCAAGAAAAACAAATATTTTGTTCCTGGGGAAGCCATCTGAGGTGCTCAGAAATCCATAAAATCATTTTCTGCCCCCTGACCCCTGCCCCATTAAGGGTCCCTAAGCTTTCAGATTAGGCCTATTGACCTGAAATCCTAGCAATATCTCTGAAGCACTGACAAGACATTTTTACCTTGTTTTACAATACCGTATTCTTTACAACATTAGTCCTCTTGCCTTTATGTCATGCCTGTTTAAAAGTGGCACAATATAGGAGTTGAGCATCAGTTTGTTCATTTGTCTGTCGTCCCATTTGTTAACCCTTATCTTGCTGTTCACGACAATCCCTATCTTTGCAAACAGTGTAGATCAAGATCAGATGGCTTCTGAAGAAGCCATCTGATCAGGATCTACACTGTTTGACATTAAGTTTATGGCTTTGTACGAATAATTTACATCAAGTAATCTGATTGGTTCAAAGTCAGAAATGGGTGTGGCTAAACTGAATATTCAGCAAGAGAAGGGTTGATCTGTCAACATTTGCATCCTCCTTAGCATCAGTCCAAATGTTCAAGACCATTTCTCAAGAACTTCAGCCTCGATAGCTCAGTTGTTAGCGCATAGGACTTATGATCAAGAGGTGGTGAGTTCGAATCCCGCCACTGGAGGCAAGGTGTGTCCTTGAGCAAGACACATAATGCCACTGCTCCACTCCACCCAGTTGTGAAGGAGTAGCAGTGGTGTAAAAGTCACTGCCTCTCTCTCGCGTGTGTGATAACATCTGGAATGAGTGTTTGGGAGCAATTCAATTAAGCTTGAAGCTTTCATCGCTATCAAACTGAAATAAATTAGTATAAACTAAGAACTTCAATCAGAGGCATGACACAGCCTTAGGTGTAATTTCTTGTTTTTTACGGCGAAGCCGTTATGGTTTTGCTTTTGTCCTACATTTTTCGTTATTCCATTGGTCAATAAAACCACATGTCCAAGGAGATGACCATTTCATTGGTCAATGATTTGCATAAATAAATCTACTCAAAAATACGACAGTTTACTGAAGTTTTAACCTAGGAAATGTTTCGTTTTTTATGTGAGACATGAATGAAAAATATATACAGTTTCGGCTTGCTCACCGTCTTGTCCTTTGATGACCATACGTCATATGTATAATTGTGTTTCTAGTGAATTCTGTAACTGCTGCGGTGAATAGCTATTTTGACCTAATTTCACGTGGTTGGTCTATATAGCGAAAGGAACCATTTCGCGAAAGGAAGGTTCCTTTCGCGAAAGGAAGAATTTTCTGCGAAAGGAATTGTTTGTTTGATTTGAGGTTTAACGTCCCCATCAACACTGTAGGTCATTTGGGAGACGTTGCTTCCAAGTTTGTGGGACTTTTACCCGACATTGAGATGAAATGACACCTCAAGCCCCTTTGCCCAATGAAACCAATAAAGAGATATAGCATGACAAAAACATGTAATAATCGCATTACAAATTGACAGATGTTTAATTTACAATATATGCTAAATAAAAGTTGCAGTGTATCATTTGTCTTCAGCATACTTTATGTCCTCCATTTTAACACAAAATGGACATTTTCGAATATCATTAATGTTATATAAATTCTGAAAAGGAATAAGTGTAATTTGAGTTTTATTTAGGTGCACATAAGATCAAGTTTCCGTCCGTTTGTCTGCTCGTCCGTTTGTTCGTCCACCTATGCGTTTACGTTCACCATAGCGACAACCCTAAATGTTAACCCTAGAATTTGTGTTCAAAACAGTAAATGATAACGTTTTCTTATTTGTTGTGCATATACTTGAGATCATATGCTCTTGAAATGAGGTCATGTTTTTAACCTTGACCTTTTACACTGACCTTAGCTCAAACAGGCGGGACACCGCCCTCTACAAAGCTATTTTTCCTCGCGTGACATCTGAATTGTTTGAATACAGTAAACCAGTTCATAGCTAGACAATTGTTGGTGTCACTATTGTAGCTCATATTGCACGACCCGCAGAAAAAGCGACCAACTGAAGTTGATTTTCTAAGAGTGCCCTAAAATCACCGTGTCAGTCCGTCCGTAACCCGTTTGTGAAAATTGGTGATAGTGACTTAACCGCTTGGAATATTTAAACAATTTTTGGCATACTGATAGATATCAATGAGATCTAACCAATGAACTTACGAAATATTACATTCCATTTAGTATAGCCTCGCCGAGGCGAAAAATGTGAATTTCGAGCTGCTTCTCCTCGGAAACCGTTGGGCCGATTGAAGTCAAATTTCATATGGAGCCTCTATGGGATGGGGGAAACCAAAATTTGCTCATGGGGTCCAGGTCACATGACCAAAATGGCCGCCAAGCCATATATGGTCTGTCTGTCTGTCCGTCCGTAACCCGTTTGTGAAAATTGGTGATAGTGACTTAACCGCTTGGAATATTTAAACAATTTTTGGCATACTGATAGTATCAATGAGGTTTAACCAATGAACTTGCGAAATATTACATTCCATTTAGTATAGCCTCGCCGAGGCGAAAAATGTGAAAATTTTCGAACTGCTTCTCCTCGGAAACCGTTGGGCCAATTAAGGTCAAATTTCATATGGAGCCTCTATGGGATGGATGAAACCAAAATTTGCTCATGGAGTCCAGGTCACATGACCAAAATGGCCGCCAAGCCATATATGGTAAAAACCCTTCAAAATAGTCTTCTCCAGAACCACTTGACAGATTTCCACGAAACTTGATAAATAGCATCTGGGACGTAGGCTTATCATAAATTGCAAAAATGGTGACCCTGGGTTGACCTTGACCTTCTTTGTGCCTAGGTCAAACTTTGACACATATACTTTTGTATTGGAAAAGTGAGAATTCATTTTATTCTGCAAACGATTCAGAATACAGTATTAGATATATTTTTGCTCCTTACGATAAGGCGCATTTATTGGGGGAACAGTTTTAGGTACAGGTCACACGACCAAAATGGCCGCCATACCCATATATGGTAACACTCATAAAGCTAAAAGCATCCGGCGGGTCGTGCACTTCAGCTGAAGCACTGGTTTCTAAACAACCTTCCAATTAAATCTACGCCGCATATCTTTTTTAAAGATATTTCTTGTTTCTGATACTAAATGCCAATGTTTAATGTTTTGGCTGAAAGACATGTCTCCTGGGGCCAGTTGTTTAAAGCATCATTAACTTAACGAGCTTGTTAGTGGTCAAATTGTTAACTGTTCTAGCAAGTACAGTATCTAATATTAGTTTTATTTTTGCTGAAAAAAGTGAGAGTAGCTTTTGTATATGCAAAAGCTACTCACATTTTTTTCAGCAAAATATTAGTATATTTGCCATGTTTTAAGGATTCATTAACTAAGGATGTCGTTAGTTTTGAACAACTGGCCCCAGATAAAAAGGAGTAACGAGGACAATAATGGTGAAAAAAGTGTTGATACTCTTCCATGATGACATTTTGTTGGTAGTTGTTAGAATCACCTCACTCATAACAACAGATAAGGCAAGTTAGTATTTTGTGATAGATGAAGGATAGTTTTTGCCATTTCCCCATAGAAACCTATGTTGTGGGCACTCATTAGAACTGCCTTGCTGAGGCAGTTCTAATGAGTACCCACAACATAGGTTTATATGGAGAAATAAGGAAAACTATCCTTCAATTATCATGATAGTTTTTGTCAATTCTCCATAGAAACCTATGTTGTGGGTACTCATTAGAATCGCCTCGCCAAGGCGATTCTAATGAGTACCCACAACATAGGTTTGTATGGAGAAATAAGAAAATCTATCCTTCAGTTTTCACAAAATACATGTACTTACCTTATGTGTTGCTATGAATTCACTGAGGCAACTCTAACAAGTACCAACAGTACATGTTTCTAACAAGAAATATGGAAATGTATCCCCTAATCATTCTTGTTACACCTGAAGCTACGCTAAAATGTGTATCTTTTTCCTCAGATGTTCAGCAGCTTTCTTTGAGGAGGAAAGAGCGGCATTACATGAAAGGCGTCAGAAGATACGACTTTTACAACAGAGAAAATTAAATGAGCTCAGTTCATATAAAGATATACCCGATGAAATACCTTTACATCTCGTAATAGGAACTAAAGTCACAGGTACAGTTTTGTTGGTTTGTTTGGCATTTTACGGTCAGTCAAAACTTTTCTGGTCATATTAAATCAGTCAGTTTCACTGACCACATTTTTCCTGGGCAGGCTTATATACACCACAACCTCTTTATAACACTATTAATGGGGTCCAAAGCAGAAATGGTGTTAGTTAAGCAACTGTGTTATATCCAAACTAAATGTATAGATTATATAGAATAATGACCATAAAATGTTCATTTTTCTGTATAATCTATACATTTTTGGGATCCATCTTGAAACCGTATTGTACCCAAAACCATGTTATAAAGAACAGTGTTATAACTAGGCTGTGGTGTATTAGTGCTTAACCAGCACAGTGCACATTCTTTCGTCAGAAACTGACAACTGCCCTTCTTTAATCAGCAAAAGGGAGAGAATGACCATAGAAAAGATTTCATAACCAATCTCCATGAAAGAACTTTACGCAGCTGGCAGGTATTGAATTGGCATCCTCCTAATCACCAGTCAGATTTTTTTTTTTTTCTTTTTTTTGGTTTCGGTTTTACGGCCCTTTCTAGATTATTTCACTCATATCGAGCCGATCGTTAATCAGAGGTGGGCGAAAACCGGAGTACCCGGAGAAAAACCACCTGACCTTCCGTTGCAGAACTTGGCGTCTCACATGTGACCCGAGCGAGGCTCAAACCCACAGCCGTGAGAGACCTAATGATTAAGAGTCAGCACTCTTATCCACTAGGCCACGGAGGCCCCACCAGTCAGATGGACATGATTCCAACTACCTGTGGCCAGCCTCATTGGTTAACATCCTTCCTTGTTTAGAGTTATCAAAGTTTACACTGTCTAGAACTTGTCTAAAAAAGTGGAATTACAAGGATGAGAGTGTGTGGATGAGGTTATCTGCATGTCTGTGTATCTTGAATACCACAATGTGAAAGGAAAAGACCATTGCCCAGTAAGTGGCTCATTGCTGGGGATTATGTCACTGAACTTAACCCGTTGTTTACTAGTGGACTCTTCCATCACTGTATGTTGGACAAGTCCATGTGTCATATACAGTGTGGCAGGCCTACTTCTTTGCTTTTATTAGATCACCGTCACGTAGTGACGAGGTGAGCTTTTGTGATCACTTTTTGTTCATCGTGCGTCCGTAAACAGTTTCTTTTAACGGCATCTCCTCCTAAACCACTGATCGGATTTTGACCAAACTTCACAGGAATGATCCTTAGGTGGTCCTGTTTCAAAGTTGTTCAAATGGTTCAGGTCCGCTGTACATCAAGGTCACAGGAGCCAAAATAGATTTTTTTGATGAAAACTTAAAAAATCATCTCCTGAAACCGCAAGGCCCAGGTCTTCAATATTTGATGTGTAGCTTCACCTAGTGGACCTCTACCAAGATTGTTCAAATTATAGCCCTGGGGCCAAAAATGCCCCCGCTCTTGGGCCCTTTGGTTTTACATAGACTAACATAGGGAAAACCTTTAAAAATCTTCTTAAACCAGAAGGCTCAGGTGTCTGATATTTGATATGAAGCTTTGTCTTATGGGCCTCTACCAAGATTGTTCAAATTATAGCCCTGGGGCCAAAAGTGTCCCTGCTCTGGGGCCCTTTGGTTTTACATAGACTTACATAGGGAAAACCTTTAAAAATCTTCTTGTCTGAAACCAGAAGGCTCAGGTGTCAAGATTGTTCAAATTATAGCCCTGGGGCCAAAATTGCCCCCGCCCCAGGGCGCTTTAGTTTTACATTGACTTATATAGGAAAAACCTTTAAAAATCTTCTTGTCTGAAACCAGAAGGCCCAGGTCTTCAATAATTGGTGTGTAGCTTCACCTAGTGGACCTCTACCAAGTCTGTTCAAATTATAGCCCTGGGGCCAAAAATGCCCCCGCTCCGGGGCCCTTTGGTTTTACATAGACTTACATAGGGAAAACCTTTAAAAATCTTCATGTCTGAAACCAGAAGGCTCAGGTGTTTGATATTTGGTATGAAGGATTGTCTTGTGGACCTCTCAAGATTGTTCAAATTATAGCCCTGGGACCAAAAATGCCCCCACCCCGGGGCCCTTTGGTTTTACATTGACACTTATAAAGGAAAAGTCTTTAAAAAATCATCTTCTCTGAAACAGCAAGGCCCAGGTCTTTGATATTTGGTTTGAAGTATCATCTAATGGACCTCTATCAAGATTGTTCAAATTAGAGCCCTGGGGCCAAAAATGCCCCTGCCCCGGGGCCCTTTGGTTTCACATTGACTTATACAGGGAAAACCTTTAAAAATCTTCTTGTCTGAAACCAGAAGGCTCAGATGTTTGATATTTGGTATGAAGGTTGTTCTTGTAAACCTCTATCAAGATTGTTCAAATTATAGCCCTGGGGCCAAAAATGTCCCCGCCCTGGGGCCCTTTGGTTTTACATTGATTTAAATTGGGAAAACCTTTAAAAATCTTCTTGTCAGAACCATCCACACCACCTTATATTACCTACCATTTTATCTGTACAATAAGGATCAGATGAGCAATCCAGGGCCATTATGGCCCTCTTGTTCTATTTTTTGACAGAAAATTCTGTCAGCAAATAGTGCTGGCCCTATTCTGCGGCATCTGATCTGGGCTTGCACTGTTTGCCAAGGTGACCCTTTAGAGGGTTTCCACATGCAATGGGTTGATATTTAACTTTTATTGTTACAAAGTAAATACGCTGATATTTTGCTGAAATAATAGGTGTCAGTGGCTGCTTGCAAAAGCAACTCAAATGTTTTCAGCAAATGTATCAGTCATTATTTAGATTCTATTCTGAATTTCATAGAAACAGATGAGGTAGGTATTTTGTGAAAATTCAAGGACAGTTTTTGTCAGTTCTCCATTAAAACCTATGTTGTGGGTATTCATTGGAACGGTCTCATTGAGTTGGTTCCAATGAATACCCACAACATGTTTATATGGAGAAAGAAAGATAATTACCGGTACCCTTCAATTATTACAAAATATCCACACCATCTGTTCCTAAGATTTATACTTGTTCCAACATTGAACCTTATCACCACTTTATGAGTTAGTTAGCCTTCAATGCTTCAAATAAGTGGGTGCACATTTCATTCATACACCAGGACCTCTTTATAACACTATTAATGTGGTCCAAAGTAGAAACCATGTTAATTAAACAACCGTGTTATATCAAAAAAAATGTACAGATTATATAAAAAAATGACCATAAATGGTCATTTTTCTAAATAATCTGTACATTTTGGGATCCTTCTTGAAACCGTTTTATATCCGAAACTGGTTATAATGAACAGTGTTATATCATATGATGTCACGTCTGAGAGTGTATTAATGCTATGAAATAAATTTGATAATCCACTAGTGGATTAAATATGCAAATTAGTTAGATATGCCTGTAATGTTACATGTACAACGTCCTTATCGACATCACATTTACTAATGATGGAATACTGACATTTTTATAAAATAATCGTGAATAAAATGCGTTTTAAATGTCATCTGATAAATTGAATCTTGCATTCATGCTCATGTACTCATTGAGGAAAAGAAATAAAATGCTCGGCACAGCCTCGCATTTTATCCCTTTTCCTCAACTTGTTTAATAAATTCAATACTACATGAACACTCATGTAAGATCCTCTATATTATAAAGTTGTGGTATTTTAAACACGCTTTTACCATTATCATACTTTATTTTGTTGAATTTCCAGCTCGTCTTCGGAGACCCCAGGATGGTCTGTTTACCGGTACAGTTGATGCATTGGATACAGTTACAAACACTTACAGAATTACGTTTGACAGACCAGGACTAGGCACACATTCTGTACCAGACTACGAAGTTTTAGTAAGTTCAGATTTTTGGTGTACCATAAAATCTCTATGAGAAGCCCATGCTCTAATAAACGCCCACCCCCCGATTTGGATGTTAAAAATGGCAATTTTTTTGGCAATTCTCAGAAAAATACCAGCCTCCAATAAACACCCACTTTACTCTGATTTTGATTGATAGGAACTTATTTGTGACATTGTGACAGGGTTGGAAATTAAACAAGTCAAACAAAATGACTTCAGGTTTTACGTATTTTGCCATGTTTGACACGAAATGAGAAAAATGTTAATGATATTCGCTTTACTGAAGAAAGGGGTGGGGGGAGAGTTAACTACTATTCTATTCTAAGACAAGGCTATTGTATCACCAGTCATTTTCTGAGAAACAAAATGGCAGCCATAAGAAAGAAAGTGAGTGTTTTGGACCGTCGTATGCGAATTGCAGGTTTCTATAGCCTCTAATAAACGCCCACCCCCCTCTTCAGGAAAGGCAATGATTCTAATAATGCCCGATTTTACAGTATGTTTATGTTCAACTGTTTTAGTTCTGGCCAGAGAAAAATGTATGCATAGCTCCAGAAGGCATAACAAGGATAATTAAGGGACAGTATTTCTTATTTATCATATAATGTCGTGTCTGGGAATGTAATAACGCCATCTAATAAATTGGATAATCCACCAATGGATTAAATATGCAAATTTAGTAAATACGCCCCCTAACGTTATATGTACGACGTCCTTAACAATGTTGCATTTACTAATGGCGGAATATTGACATTTTTGTTTAAAAATTGTGAATAAAATGCATTTTAAATGTCATATAATAAATAGAAGCTTGCATTTGTGTTTATGTATTATTGGATTTATTAAACTTATTGAGGAAATGGGATGAAATGCTCGGCAAAGCCTTGCATTTTATTCCTTTTCCTCAACTTGTTTAAATATATCAATAATACATTAACACTCATGTCAGATCCTTTATTTCTCCTCCAAAACATAACGTTGTAGGTGTGTGTATTCTTAGTTTTACATCCCACCAATAGCAAAGGTCATATGGAAATTGGATGTAGGTACCGGTACTTGTTAGAATCATCTCATCAAGGCAATTCCAACATGTAACCACAACATAGTTATACTTCTGAAATGCAGTAAGAAAAATAGCGGAAAAATCTGCCAGGTGTATCCATTCCCCTTAAGCTCAAGATGAAACTGACTACACCAAAACCTCATTACAACACGGTTTATTATAACACAGTTATGGATATAACACGGTTTTAAGATGGATCCCAAAAATGTATAGATTATATAGAAAAATGACCATAAATGGTCATTTTTCTATATAATCTACACATTTTTGTTTGGATATAACTCTGTTGTTTAACTTTAAATACACATTTTCTGCTTTGGACGCCATTACTAGTGTTATAAAAGGTTGGGGTGTAATTGGGATAGTCAATAGTATTGTATTTACTACAAGGTGACTCTAACAAATATCCACAAAATTTGTTTCTTGGAGTAATTAATGGTAGAATGTTCTTCATTTCATAATTTGATTCTGCTCGTTATCAGAATTCTTTATTGCGTCAAATTCTTCATAATGGCAAAATGTTAGGGAACAGTTTAGTGCTAATGTCATTAACAAAGATCCTCTGTAGATCAGGTTTATCAATTCTTTTAAAGCTAATTTCATTTTAACAGAGCTTGAGCAAAAGGTGAGACTGCTACAGTCTCTGATTAGGCTGCATATCCCAGTCCTATCGGTGTCCATTGTTTACTCTGTGGATGGTATAAGATCTATAGTTATTTGATGCAAGCTCTGAGGAATCTGATCAAAAGTCAGAGAAGATGCTAATTTACCCTTTTTGTATCAACTGGAATCTTCCTTCTTATATATAGCAGGAGTCCATTTCAAAATTTAGGGGTGTCGGGTTGTGTTTTCATCAAATTTTTTTTGGAAAATGACCAAACTTTAAGCAAACAGTGGAGGCCCTGATCAGACGCTGCGTTCTGCGGCGTCTGATCTGGGCCTGCACTGTTTGCCTACTACCCATTTTGGGGTTTCCAGTACAAAAAGGGTAAAGAACTTTAGAGGGTTACAGACAGCTAAGGTCATTCAGAGACGGGACCTCAATTAAAGACTCATCCGAAAGTCTGAAGAAGCCCGGGATCAATCCTGCGACCCCTGGTTTACAAGGTAAGTTGCTTAACCACTACACCACAGAGGCTTCTAGGTTACAGATGATAAGCTTCTTTATTTTTTTTCTGTAAGTCGCTCATAAATTTGTTTGTCTACATTTCAGAGTAATGATCCTTTGGATACCATTCCTGTGTCAGCATTTCAACAGAAACAGCGGCCGAGGGTAGTGGGCAATACTCTGATGTCTCCGCCAAGATTCATACCCAGCACAGTCACATCACAGCCAGAATTAAATTTTGTATGTACATTCCCTCAGTCAGCGTTTACATAGAAACATAGCTCTAGATAGGGTAGTTTTTAATTTTTAGACATTTAATGGCATACCAATCGTAGCAACAGTAAAGGTGGGAAATGGCAATAAATGAAGAATAATTTTACTTATTTTTAGCTCGCCTGTACGAAGTACATGGAGAGCTATTGTTGTCACCTCGGTTGGCGTGCACGTGCGGGTGCGCGTGCGCGTCACACTGTGTTAAAGTTTTTCAAATGCTTATATCTCAACAGTCACTCATCACAGAGCACTCATATTTGGAACTTTAGTGCCTGGGAGGGTCTTCTGATGTTCAAAGAGAACAGCCCCCGGAGGTCATGCCCCAGGGTGGGGCTTGGGGTCAAAATCTAGAACACCTATGTAATGCTGTGTTAAAGTTTTTGAAATGCTTATATCTCAGCAGTCACTCATCACAAAGCATTCATATTTACAACTTGGATACCTGGGAGTGTCTTCTGAGATTCCAAGACAACACACCCCTGGGTTCATGCCTGGGAGTGGGGAAGGGGTGGGGCTAGGGGTCAAAATCTAGGACAACTTTGTAATTTGCTGTATACCTTTCCCTTATGCTAACAAGTTATAGACAGAATTGGTTATACATCAGCCAACCAAGTGACATTGGCTCAAGTGTAAAAGGGTGAAGGTCATGGTGACCTATATTTCACGGTCCAGTGATTTTGCCTTTTATCTTGAAGACTATTTGTTGGAGATATGTCATACCTGGGATATTAGTTCCATGTGACCCCATGATTGACCTCAAAATATATCTAGGTCACTGTGACCTATATTTCATGGTTCAGTGATTTTGACTATTATCTCGAATACTATTTGATGGAGAAATGTCATACCTGGATTATTAGTTCCATGTGACCTGATAATCAACCGCAAAATATATCTAGGTCAGTGTGACCTATATTTCATGGCTCAGTGATTTTGCCTATTATCTTGAATACTATTTGATGCAGAAATGTCATACCTGGATTATAAGTTCCATGTGACCCGATAATTGACCCCAAAATACAACTAGGTCAGTGTGACCTATATTTCATGGTTCAGTGATTTTGTCTTTTATCTCGAATACTTTTTGATGGAGAAATGTCATACCTAGGTTATTTGTTCCATGTGACCCCATGATTGACCTCAAAATATAGCTTGGTCAGTGTGACCTATATTTCATGGTTCAATGATTTTGCCTATTGTCTTGAATATTATTTGATGGAGAAATGTCATACCTAGGTTATTAGTCCCATGTGACCCTATGCTTGACCTAAAAATATCTCTAGGTCAATGTGACCTTTATTTCATGGTTCGGTAATTTTGTCTATTATCTTGAATACTATTTGATGAAGAAATGTTACACCTGGATTATTTATTCAATGTGACCTAATTATTGACCACAAAATAAATCCAGGTCATTGTTACCTATATTTCATGGTTCAGTGATTTTTCCCTATTATCTTTATTACTATTTGATGCAGAAATGTCATACCTGGGTTATTAGTTCCATTTGACCCCATGATTTACCTCAAAATATATCTAGGTCACTGTGACCTATATTTCATGGTTCAGTGATTTGCCTATTATCTTGAATACTTTTTCATGAAGAAACATCATGCCTGGATTATTTATTCCATGTGACCCCATGATTGACCTCGAAATTATATCTTGGTCAGTGTGACCTAAATTTCATGATGCAGCGACTCTGCCACATTGAATACTATTCTTTTTAGCTCACCGTCACGTAGTGACGAGGTGAGCTTTTGGGATCACTTTTCGTCCGTCGTGCGTCCGTCCGTGCGTGCGTCCGTGCGTCCGTCCGTGCGTCCGTAAACAATTCTTTAAACGACATCTCCTCCTAAACCACTGATCGGATTTTGACCAAACTTCACAGGAATGATCCTTAGGTGGTCCCCTTTCAAAGTTGTTCAAATGGTTCCGGTCCATTGCACATCTAGGTCATAGGAGCCAAAAACAGATTTTTTTCACCAAAAACTTAAAAAATCTTCTTCTCTGAAACCACAAGGCCCAGGTCTTTTATATTTGGTATGAAGCTTCATCTGGTGGACCCCTACCAAGATTGTTCAAATTATAGTGCTGGGGCCAAAAATGCCCCCGCTCCGGGGCCCTTTGGTTTTACATGGGCTTATATAGGGAAAATCTTTAAAAATCTTCTTCTCTGAAACCGTAAGGCCCAGGTCTTTGATATTTGGTATGAAGCTTCAGCTAGTGGACCCCTACCAAGATTGTACAAATTATAGTGCTGGAGCCAAAAATGCCCCCGCTCCGGGGCCCTTTGGTTTTACATGGGCTTATATAGGGAAAATCTTTAAAAATCTTCTTCTCTGAAACCGCAAGGCCCAGGTCTTTGATATTTGGTATGAAGCTTCATCTAGTGGACCCCTACCAAGATTGTTCAAATTATAGTGCTGGGGCCAAAAATGCCCCCGCTCCAGGGCCCTTTGGTTTTACATGGGCTTATATAGGGAAGAGCTTTAAAAATCTTCTTCTCTGAAACCGTAAGGCCCAGGTCTTTGATATTTGGTATGAAGCTTCATCTAGGGGACCCCTACCAAGATTGTTCAAATTATAGTGCTGGGGTCAAATATGCCCCCGCTCCGGGGCCCTTTGGTTTTACATGGGCTTATATAGGGAAAATCTTATAAAATTTTCTTCTCTGAAACTGAAGGCCCATGTCTTTGATATTTGGTATGAAGCTTCATCCCACATGGCCATGGTCCTTCTCCCCCCCCCCCACCCCCCCCCCCCCCCCCCACACACACCCCCACTCCGGGGCCCTTTGGTTTTAAATGGGCTTATATAGGGAAAATCTTTAAAAAGCTTCTTCTCTGAAACCGCAAGGCTCAGGTCTTTGCTATTTGGTATGAAGCTTCATCTAGTGGACTCCTACCAAGATTGTTCAAATTATAGTGCTTGGGCTAAAAATGCCACCGCCCCGGGGCCCTATGGTTTTACATGGGCTTATATGGGGAAAATCTTTAAAAATCTTCTTCTCGGAAACCCCAAGGGCCAGTTCTTTGCTATTTGGTATGAACCTTCATCTAGTGGACCCCTACCAAGATTGTTCAAATTATAGTGCTAGGGCCAAAACTGCCCCCGACCTGGGGCCCTTTGGTTTTACATAGACTTATATAGAGATATTCCTTAAAAATCTTCTTCTGAAACAGCAAGGCCATGGTCTTTGATATTTGGTGTGAAGCTTCCTCTAGTGGACCTCTATCAAGATGGTTTAAATTATAGCCCTGAGGCCAAAAATGCCCCCGCCCTGGAGCCATTTGGTTTTATATAGGCTTATGTAGGGAAAATCTTTAATAAAAATCTTCTTCTCTGAAACCGGAAGGCCCAGGTCTTTGATATTTGGTATGTAGCATATCCAGTGGACCTTTGCCAAGATTGTTCAAATTATAGCCTTTGTTGATATTTGGTATGAAGCTTCACCTTTTTAGACGTCTCTGAACATTATGCACATTATAGCCCTAGGGTTAATAATGGCCCTCCCCGGGTCCCACTTGTTACTCTATGGATCAGGTGAGCGATCCAGGGCCATCATGGCCCTCTTGTTTTTTTTTTTTTTTAGAAACTTCAGTCCTGAATTATAAGTTCCATGTGACCAGATAATTGACATAGAAATACATATCTAGGTCAGTGTGACCTATTTTCATGGTTCATTGATTTTGCCTTATAATTCATACACATTGTGATTCTGAAATGTAATATCTGGCATATATATTCCATGTGACCTGATCACTGACCTCAAAATGTATCTAGGTTTGTGTGACCTATATTTCATGATTCAGTAATTTTACCTTATATCTTGAAGGCGCGAAACGGGCGAGCTATGCTGTCCGGCGACAGCTCTTGTTCCTTATTGTTGTAGGTATTCATTTGAAATGCAATACCTGCTACATAGGTTTTATGGAGAATTGACAACAATTATCCTTTAATTATCTCCAAATATCCACCTCTGTTTCTATATACAGTCAAACTTCGATGTCTCGAACCCCATTGGGACCATGCAAATTTGTTCGAGACAGAGGTAGTTTGAGCCAAGGAGGGTTACTTTTAATGCCATACTAGGAGGCATAACGGAGATTAGGGATATCTTTTCAGTTTTCTTTATTATAAATGTATGCTGTGTGTACTCATTAGAATCCCCTCATTGAGGTGATTCTTATGTGTACACACAGCATATTCTAATGAGTACACCCAGCATACATCTGCAAGATAAAAGAAAATTTTCCTAATTTATCCGTATTTTGTTTTTGGAGGAATATCCTGCGGACTTAAGAACGTGTTCGACTCATCCATGGTAAACGAGCCATCAGAGTTCGAGCCATTGAAGTTCTACTGTATCTATGTATATACATAATTTGCATATGTCAGTAATATAGTTGTTCACATTTACAATGTTCATGAATTTACATATTTAAACATGTGTCAAAGGATTGGATGTAAGCATGTCTATATTTGTCCTATTTCACACATCAAGCCTATTGTTAATCTGAGGTGGGCAAAAATCTGATTACCCGGAGAAAAGAACATCTTACCATCCATTGCAGAACTTGGCGTCTCACATATGAACAGAGCCAGGCTCGAACCACAGCGGTGTAAGACCGAATGATTAAGCACTCTTATCCACTAGGCCGTACGTGCCCTGTTCCTGAGACAGTAATGTAATGGGCAGTCAACTGAGTTACATAATTTTCACAACATATGCAAAATGGGGCCCAGTTGTTCCAAGCTTGAGTTAGTAGTGGCCGCAATATAAACAGTTAGTAAAATTTCTAATGCAGATTTTTTTTGTTGATAAAATATGAGTGGCCTTTGCATCTTAGCCTGCACTGATATTTGCGTATATATTTTTAGCTCACCCATCACATGAACAAGTCTGTGAAACACCCTTCAACCCATTTTAGATAGAAAACTGGGGTTTACAGGGATATACATTAGTTTTCTTATTTCTGCTCCAAGACTTAGGTTGTGGGTACTCGTTAGAGTTCTAATGAGCACCCACATCCTATATTTACATTATAAATAAGAAAAATATCGCAGATTTTTATCAGAAAAGTAGCCTTTTTGGAGATGTGAAAAAATGCACCATGTCACCATGCTAAACACAACATGCTTAAGGTAAGCTGTATCTGTCGTCAGCAATTTCTTTAAATGACATGTCTTAAACTACTGAAACTTAGCAGCATTGTTAACACAATCCTCTTAACCAAAATTGCTCAAATGTTTCCAACCACAGAACAAGATGTCCACCAGAACTTAAATTAAAAACAAATCTTTAAACATATCCATATATATATATAGCCAGTGGCCTGATGTTGAAAATAACTTCACAGAAGTGTTCCTCTTATGCTCCTTTACCAAAATTGCTGAAAACGTTTCTCTGTTTTTGTTTGTTTGATTTAAGGTTTAGTATCCCCATTAGCACTGCATAGGTCATTTAGGAGATGTCTCTTCCAATTTTCTGGGACATTTACCCGACATTGAGATGAAATGACATCTCAATCCCTGCAAACGAGTGAAACCAATAGGGTTTATATGCATGGGCACTCTGACTCACATCACTTTTCATGGGCAGGCGTAGAACCTCAAAGTACTTGCATGCAGTCACTGTCAGCTCTGCGTGGAAGCATCATGCAGCCCAATCTATTTCTCTGAGCCCGATGGGCAGGGGCCATAGGTTTCTCTGTTATGAACAAGTTGGTCACAATAGCTAAGACTAGAAAAGAAGCTTTTATGTGACATCTTCCCCTATACCTGTTGCTCAATTTGAAAATAATTTCACAGATGATTCCCCTTTTGCACCATTATGAAAATTGCTAAAATGGTTCTTCTCCATTGAAAAGAGATGGCCTCCAGAGCTAGAAATATAAAACTCTTTCAATAATATTTCCCACTACTTAATTTGAAGATTGTTTAACAAAAATATTCCTCTTATTCTCCTTATCCAAAATTGCTATAAGAGCTTTAGAATAAGAAAAATTATTGGTTTAAACAATATTTATTAGAATAAGTTCACACGTATACATTGCATAACAGTATATGGTACAGGATTTGATAAAAAGCTAGAAGCTTTAAAATATAAATTATCTCCTGAAATAGAAATAATGGTAAAATCTACATACGTATGTGGCAGAAAAATTGTTTGTCAACATTTTCTATCGAGTCAGTGAGCCCATCTCTCCCACAAGCTATGACACATCTTGAGCTTAGGTGACCCCATCTCTTCCACAAGCTATGACACATCTTCAGCTTAGGTGAGCAATCCAGGGTCATTATGTGCCTGTTGTTGCTGTACTATGAATGGGCCAACTGTTAACCCTTATCCTGCTGTTCACATCAACCATCACTTGCAAACAGTATAGATATGAAGAAGCAATCTGATTAGGATCTACACTGTTTGTCAATCAGTTTGTGAATTTGAATGAATAAATTGACATCAGGTAAATGTAAATGGGTGAGGCTAAATTTATGCAGCGGGATAGGGGTTGAACAAGAAAAGCTGTCTTTGGAGTTTGTGACTAGGATAGACACAAACTAACTTACTCACTCATAACTCCAGATAAGGCACTTTTTATGCCCTCACCATTCGAAGAATGGTGAGGGCATATAGCATTTCCTCTGTCCGTCTGTTCATTCGTCCGTCCGTTCGTCCATCCGAAACTTAAACGCAGTCAATAACTTTCTTATTTCTGAATGAATTTTGAAATTACTTTGTAGAAATGTTAACCATCATGAGACGATGTGTCACATGCAAAACCCAGGTCCGTACCTCCAAGTTCAAGGTCATACTTAGAGGTCAAAGGTCAAAAAAAGGGTCTGAAACTTAAATGCAGTCAATAACTTTCTTATTTCTGGATGGATTATTTTGTAGAAATGTTAACCATCAGGAGTCGATGTATCACGTGCAAAACCCAGGTCTGTACCTCCAAGGTCAAGGTCATACTTAGAGGTCAAAGGTCAAAAAAAGGGTCCGAAACTTAAACACAGTCAATAACTTTCTTATTCCTGGATAGATTTTGAAATTACTTTGTAGAAATGTTAACCCTCATGAGACGATGTGTCACATGCAAAACCCAGGTCTGTACCTCCAAGGTCAAGGTCATACATAGAGGTAAAAAAAAAAGGGTCCGAAACCTAAACGCAATCAATAACTTTCTTATTTCTGGATGGATTTTGAAATTACTTGGCAGAAATGTTAGCCATCATGAGACAATCTGCCTCACACAAAACCAAAGACCTTACCTCCAAGGTCAAGGTCATACTTGGAGATCAAATGTGAAAAAAGGGGTCCAAATCTTAAACACTGTCAATAACTTTCTATTGATAAATACGAACATAGACACATTTTCAGGCGGTGGCATCCGTGTCCTATGGATGCGTTTCTAGTTTATCTGAAAAAAAAAAAACTGATATTTTTCTTATTTCAGCACCAAAACATATGTTGTGGGTACTCATTAGAAGCCTCGGCTAACCGCTTCTAATGAGTACACACAACATACATTTTTGTTTAGAAATAAGGAAATTGTTCGTGGATACCCCGTCTTATCTGTGGTTATGTCAGTAACACAGACAAACAGAAGTCTGTTAACCCTTATCCTGCTGTTCACGACAACCCCTACCTTTGCAAACAGTGTAGATCCGGATCAGACAGTGAAGCTATCTGATCAGGATCTACATTGTCAATCAGTTTGTGAATTTGAATGAAAAATCATGTAATCTGATTGGCTGATAGTCAAAAATGGGAGTGTCGATAAAGGTAAGGGTTAATTTTTGATATGGAAACTAGAGATGTTGTACTATACAAACAGCAAACTTTTAACCCTTATCCCACTGCATAAATTAATTTAGCCACACCCATTTACATTTCAACCAATCAAATTACTTCATGTAATTTATTCATTTAAATTCACGAAGTGAATGACAAACAGTGTAGATCCTGATAAGATGGCTTCTAGCCATCTGATCTGGGTCTGCACTGTTTGCAAATGTAGGGGTTGGCTTGTTCTGGAGGATAAAGGTTGAGGTGCCGATCAAACCGAAACTACACATTCATGCAGGCTTATCTGCCCCCTTGTTGTTTGCAAATGACAAAAACTGCTTTTTCTCATTTACCTGGCTCATATATACAATGTGTCTTCTTTTCCATTGACAGGAGAACGATCCATTATTAAGTGGGTCACCATTTAAAGGTCATTTGATGAGTTTAGATGGTGGTACATATGGAGGATTCCCCATCAAGTTTCTAGTATTAGTTGTAAGTAATTTTTATACGTACTTTCTTGAAGAAAAATCGGGTATATTGTTTTCGTACCAGAGTTGAGTGGTTGTCAGTCCGTCCGTCACGTTTCTTGTAAATGGATATCCTTTGCAACCACTGAAGTTATGTTTCTGAAACTTTCATGTGGATAGTACATGGTATGTAGATGGCAGTGGGCTACTTTTTTGTGACCTTGACCCCAACATGGCCCCAAGGTCAAAGGTAAAAAAGTAGGACATTATCATATCTTCTAAACTGTTAGGATTGCACTTCCGAAACTTGATTATTGGATAGCCCTTGGAATGTAGAACATATTGGAATACTTTTTGTATGACCTTAACCTCAACATGGCCCCAGGGTCAAAGGTCAAAAAGTAGGACTTTTTGTTTAATATTCATAGAAAAAGTGGGTATTTGCGATGGTATACCATCTACTGCGCCATCTAGTTTGTAGTTATAACCATGTGCATGTGACTAAATTTAATATTGAACGCTTTTTTATGTTCATGGAAAGATACATTATCATGTACTGCGCATAGGTCTGCTCACCAAACTATAAAAATAAAATGTCAAGCCTTATTTTCTCAGCAAAATTGTTTTAAAAAATAAAATTGTTGTCTGATGTATAAGTTTCTATGCTGCTTTAAGGGTCAAAAGAAGGAATTTGCTCATTTTTGTCGCGCCTGCTATTAGCATGGCGCGACAAAGGCGCCCGGTTTTCCGTCCGTTTTGTTCGTCCGTTCGTCAAGGCGTCAACATTTGCGACCACCCTAGCGTTCACCCTAATGGTCAAGTTTATTTCTCAAGAACTATAAGAGCTTCATTAATGATACTTGGTACAAACTTGTATCTGGGGATGACAACTTACATGCAAGCATCCATATTTGACCTTGACCTACATTTCATGGTTCACTGACTTTGTAAAATATTGCGACCACCCTAGCGTTCACCCTAATGGTCAAGTTTATTTCTCAAGAGCTATAAGAGCTTCATTAATGATTTGTGGTACAAACTTGTATCTGTGGATGGCATCTTAAATGCAAGCATCCATATTTGACCTTGACCTATATTTCATGGTTCACTGACTTAGTAAAATATTGCGACCACCCTAGCGTTCACCCTAATGGTCAAGTTTATTTCTCAAGAACAATAAGAGCTTCATTAATGATATTTGGTGCAAACTTGAATCTGGGGATGGCAACTTAAATGCAAGCATCCATATTTGACCTTGACCTAAATTTCATGGTTCACTGACTTTGTAAAATATTGCGACCACCCTAGTGTTCCCCCTAATGGTTAAGTTAATTTCTCAAGAATTATTAGCGCTTCATTAATGATACTTAGTACAAGCTTGCATTTGAGAATGGAATCTTTTGTGCAAGCATCTGTGGTTGACCTTGACCTACATGTCATGCTTCGATGACTTTGCGCCCCTTCGGCGGAATTCTTGTTTAGTTTAAGGGGAATGGGAACACCTAGCAGATTTTTCCACCATTTTTGTAGTGCCTGCTATTAGCATGGCATGATATAGGCGCCCGGTTTTCCGTCCATTCGTTCGTCCGTCCGTCCGTTTGTCAAGGCGTCAACATTTGCGACCACCCGAAGCGTTCACCCTAAGGTTCAAGTTTATTTCTCAAGAACTATAAGAGCTTCATTTATGATACTTGGTACAAACTTGTATCACTGGATAACAACTTACATGCAAGCAACCATATTTGACCTTGACCTACATTTCATGGGTCACTGACTTTGTAAAATATTGCGACCACCCTAGCGTTCACCCTAAGGTTCAAGTTTATTTCTCAAGAACTATAAGAGCTTCATTTATGATACTTGGTACAAACTTTTATCACGGGATGACAACTTACATGCAAGCAACCATATTTGACCTTGACCTACATTTCATGGGTCACTGACTTCGTCAGATATTGCGACCACCCTAGCGTTCACCCTAAGGTTCAAGTTTATTTCTCAATAATTATAACAGCTTCATTTATTGTCGCGCCTGCTATTAGCATGGCGCGATATAGGCGCCCGGTTTTCTGTCCGTTCGTCTGTTCTTCCGTTCATCCGTTCGTGAAGCGGTTAACATTTGCGACCACCCTAGCATTCACCCTAAGGTTCAAGTTTATTTCTCAAGAACTATAAGAGCTTCATTAATGATACTTGTTACATTCTTGTATCTGGGGATGGCAACTTAAATGCAAGCATCCATATTTGACCTTGACCTACATTTTATGGTTCACTGACTTTGTAAAATATTGCGACCACCCTAGCGTTCACCCTTAGGTTCAAGTTTATTTCTCAAGAACTATTAGAGCTTCATTAATGATACTTGGTACAAACTTGTATCTGGGGATGGCAACTTATATGCAAGCATCCATATTTGACCTGACCTACATTTTATGGTTCACTGACTTTGTAAAATATTGCGACCACCCTAGCGTTCACCCTGATGGTCAAGTTTATTTCTCAAGAACTATAAGAGCTGCCTTAATGATATTTGGTACAAACTTGAATCTGTGGATTGCAACTTAAATGCAAGCATCCATATTTTACCTTGACCTAAATTTCATGGTTCACTGACTTTGTAAATTATTGCGACCACCCTAGCGTTCACCCAAATGTTCAAGTTAATTTCTCAAGAACTATAAGAGCTTCATTAATGATACTTGGTACAAACTTGTATCTGGAGATGGAAACTTAAATGCAAGCATCCATATTTGACCTTGACCTACATTTTATGGATCACTGACCTTGTAAAATATTGCAACCACCCTAGCGTTCACCCTGATGGTTAAGTTCATTTCTCAAGAATTATTACAGCTTAATTAATGATACTTAGTACAAGCTTGCATTTAAGAATGGCAACTTTTATGCAAGCATCTATGTTTGACCTTGGCCTAGATGTCATTGTTCACTGACTTTGCGCCCCCACAGGCGCAACATAGCCTTGGCGGAATTCTTGTTTGAAAGGGAGACAACTTGTGGGACTTCCTGTTCGCTTTTCTATAGGCTTGGTCCCAGTGAAAAAGGGGTCTACTCTTACTCATTTCACAATCATGTTAATGTAACTGCTTAGTTCTGTTTTTGATTACTTTTCAGACAAGGTTATCAAAGATACTCACAATTAAGAAGGACTGGATTACTCAGTTAAAAGACATGAATACTGAAGCCGAGAAAAAGGTAAGTAAAGAGGAGCTTGGTGTTAGAGCACCAAAATTTTACATTCAAGATCTACGCCAGGAGCCAGTTGTTCAAATCATTGTTAGCTTATCAAGCTTGTTAGTGGTCAAAACGTCAACTGTTGTAGCAAGTACAAAAGCTAATATAGTGGTATTTTTTGCTGAATAAATGTGAGTAGCTTTTGCATTTGAAATGCAAAAGCTACTCACATTTTTTCAGCAAAAATATTAGTATATTTGCCATATTAAGTGATCTAAGTTTTAACGCTATGTCTACTTACAGCAACATCTCCAAAATGACCTGAATAGTGTTGACAGGGATGTTGATTTTGTTTTGTTTGATTTGAGGTTTAACATCCCCGTCAACACTGTAAAGGTCATTTTGGAGAAGTTGCTTCCAATTTTGTGGGACTTTAACCCGACATTGAGATGAAATGACATCTCAAGCCCTGTCACCCAATGAAACCAATAGGGTTTATTAGCATGGACGGTCCACCTCGCACCGCGGTTCCTAGACAGGCTTAGATCCTCTAAGCGGTTTACCAGTATTAGTGTGCGGGCCGGATTCAACTCTGCGTGGAAGCATCATGCAGCCCATATATTTCTTCAAGCCCCTATGGGCGGGGGCTTGACAGGGATGTTGATTCTCAACACAAATGGATAAAACCTTTTCAAAATAGAATAACAAAACAGCGCCATAAATTTGCCATAAGCCCAGCCTTGTCAGAGCTAATGCTGCCCACGAACATGTAGAGGAGATCTTTAGGTAGCTTTTTACATGAAATTGTGTGACTAGCCCTATTAGCTGACAGCACTAACACATTTGAAGAACATAAATTGGAGTATGTTAACCCTTATCCTGCTGCAAAATTAATTTTGCCACTCCCATTTCTGACTATTAACCAATCAAATTACTTGATATATTTAATTCACTCAAACTTGAATACTGAATGACAAACAATGAAGATCCTGATCAGATGGCTTTTGAAGAAGCCATCTCATCTGGATCTACACTGTTTGCAAAGATAGGGGTAGTCATTTTCAACATTTTAAGGGTTAAGAGCACTTTTCTTAAGGGGAATGGGAACACCTGGCAGATTTTTCTGCCATTTTTCAAAGTGAGACAAATTTTGAGACTTCCTGTTCGCTTTTCTATAAGCACTGTCCCTCTGAAAAAAGGGGTCTACTCTAAAAGGAAAGAATTTGCTCCTCAGGAGCAAATTCTTTCCTTTAAGAGTTGACCCCTATTGACATGGTAGACAAAAATACTTTTGCAGGAGTTGCCTTCCCTGAAGGTGTTCCTATTCCCCTTAAATGCCAGCTCATTGTGTTCTTTCAGAAGTCCTACCAACAGCCAATAACCCCTGAGTTTCAGAAAAAATACGCCAATATAGTGCTAGAGTTAGATAAACTCAATAAAGACTTGAATGAATATTTGATAGGAGTACAACAATACTGCCAAGAGGTAAGTCTCATTTACTGAATAAATCTCTAATTTTCCAATTATTTTCTGTTGTTATCCATCTGGACACTAGCCCCTAAACCTGACATGTTCGCCTGGACAGACAGACGAAGGCCATTCCTATAATCCCCGCTCCGCTGGGAAATGGGGAATTAAAAATTGTCAGAGTCAAGCACAATAACATCTCCATACCTCCAGATAAAGAGGAATAAGGAGAATGAAGAGTTAGTATTTTATTCTCTTGCACACCAGATAAGGAAATCCATAGATTTATCTTTGGATAGAAATTCTGTTCTGACTGGTGTTCTTACCCAAAATCGAATATTCTCGCATGTTTGATAAACACACTGGTTGAATACGACCTCGTGCGTTAAGGTTGACATCACAGCATGTTACGTGACGTCACTAAACATTCCAGTGGTGTCATCACAATATGGTGGACATCCGTAACCGAAGTGACTGCAGCATTAAAACTCTGCTCTAAGAAATGGAAGGTATGCAAGAAAAAGAATCCTATATGGGAGTGAGGGGTGGATAGAAAAAATCTGTCCCTCGCGATCACTGTCCGTCATCACTTGGCAAGCCTCGTGATGCAGGACAGTGACCCTCGGGGCGGATTTTTCCATCCACCCCTCACACCCATATAAGATTCTTATATTCTTCTTAAAAGTATATACTGTTGGTTTTGTTTGTTTTGTTTTGAGGTTAACATCACCGTCAACACTGTATAGGTCATTTTGTAGAAGTTGCTTCCAATTTTGTGGGACTTTTACCCGGCATTGAGATGAAATAACATCTACAGTCCTGTCGCCCAATGAAACCAATAGGGTTTATAAGCATGGACGGTTCGACTCGCACCGCTTTGCCTGGGCAGGCTTAGATCCATCTAAGCGGTTTACCAATACTCATGTGCAGTCGGATTCAGCTCCTGCGTGGAAGCATCATGCAGTCCATCAGCCCATTTATTTCTTCAAGCCCCGATGGGCGGGGACCATATATGTTGTTGGTACTTGTTTGAATTGCCTATTCGGGGCGATTCTTACAAGTACAAACAACATAATATCATGTGTCTAAGAAGAAATAAAAAAATCATCCTTGTGCACATGTATAAACTCAGTACATGTATTCTACATCACCTGACTTTTAAGTATAGTGGCAAAATTACTTTTTTTTAACCCATTACAGATGAGACATCCCCAAAACAGGACATTCTTCAAACAGTGCAGGCCCAAGTCAAGAAAGTTCTGCAATGTCTGATCATGGCCTTCACTGTTTGCAAAAATTTCAGTTATTTTCTAAATTTAAAAAAAATAAACTGTTCACCCCTCCCCTAAAGGTTCTAGTCAATACAAAATACAATACAATACACTGAAATTCCGCTATAAAGACCACCTAAAATTAAGACTAATTCTGCTTTAACAAGCTTATTTAGAAGGTTTCAGTAATTCTTTCTTTGTGTTTTCTTCAACCAGTGTCCTCTGGTCAGAGACCACCTTTGGGACTGTTCAAAAGTGGTCTTTAAGACCACTTTTGAACAGTCTCAAAGGTGGTCTTAATATAGAAATTTTACTGTATATGCTAGCTGATTGTGTATCTCACTGTTGACAGATAGCCCCAGAGCAAGGACTGAAGCCAATAGACCAGCCATCAGAAATAAGACAGAGGTGTGATGAGGAAGGAGAGAACCTAGTAGCTAAAGTCAGTAAGGTATGCATATCTCCAGAGGAGGAGTACTGAGGATTATATAGAGGATCTTACATGAGTGCTCATGTATTATTGAATTTATTAAACAAGTTGAGGAAAAGGAATAAAATGCTAGGCTTTGCCGAGCTTTTTATCCCTTTTCCTCAACTAGTTTAATAAATTCTATAATACATGAGCACAAATGCAAGATTCTATTTATCATATGACATTTAAAACGCATTTTATTCAAGGCCATTAGTTAACGCGACGTCATCAAGGACGTCGTACATGTAATGTTATCGGACGTATCTAATTAATTTGCATTTTTAATCCACTAGTGGATTATCAATTTATTACATGGCGTTATTACACTCTCAGACGCGACGTCACATGATAATCAGGGGTAATTTTACTTATTTCTGTGTAAAAAAAAAAACATACTTTCTATAAAAAGGTAACCCTCATTGAGTAGATTCTAACAAGTTCCCATAACATTTGTTTCTATCAATAAATAAGGAAAAATATCCATTAATTATCCTTATTCCTCTTTATCTGGGGCCAGTTGTTCAAAACTATTGACGTCATTAATTAATAGATCATTATAACTTTTTACAATATTTTTGCTGAAAAAATGTGAGTAGCTGTTGCATATGCAAAAGCTACTCACTTTTTTTCAGCAAAAATGTTAGAGGTTTAGATACTGTACTTGCTGGAACAGTTAACAATTTGACCACTAATGAGCTCGTTAAGCTAACGATGCTTTGAACACTGAACCCCGGAGTTATGGACGGTATGGATAATGAGCCAAAACATGCATTGTCAGGTGGAAACATGAACATCAGCTGTCTGTAAGAATTGTGTTGTCCTTAAACCTGAACACAACTACTACAGCTCAATGTAAAAAAAAATCATAACCTACATTCATGTCTCAAGTCCGAAACATGCCTCTGTCCAGCAACATTCTTTCATGGAAATTGATGATAAAATCTTGTCTGTGGGTATTCTCACAATTTCACTGATTCAGGAACAGCAGTTGTGTGTACTGTACTAGTTAACCATTTTACCCATTATAAAATGATAATTGACAAACAGTGCAGTTCCAGATCAGGCACTGCGGATTGAGGGATCTAATCAGTGCCTTCTCTGTTGGCGAAACAGTTCAGGCATTTTCAAAATAAATTTCTAAAAGTATCTTGAAAACCCCATAATTAAGAAATGGACTTCGCTATCTATTAGGCGGAAGCTTCTATTCATGACAAAAAGGGTTGAGCTTGACGAGGAGGTGTTGTTAAGTACACTGACCAGCTCAATATGAGCATTGAGGGCCATTAAACTGCAAATCAATTAGTCATTCATAAATGTCTTTTTCCAGGTAGTCTTTGCAAAGGCAAACAACACATAGTTCTGACAAGCCTGCTCATGTGCATATTCTCCCCAGAGTCATCACTACTGTTACCTTATCACTTATCCTGTTGAATAAATTTATTTGGCCACACCCATTTCTGACCAACCACCAATCATATTACTTCGTAAAATGTATTGGTTCAATTAACAAACTGTGTTACAAACATTGTATATTCTCTGATCTGGATCTACACTGTAAAAACAAATAGTAGGGATTGTCGTGTTCAACAAGATAAGGGTTAATCAAGAAGGGCAGTTGTCAGTTACTGGTGAAAGAATGTGCACTGTACAGGAAAACTGCTTAGAAGGACTAAGCCTGCCTAGGAGAGTTAAGCTCTTCCTTGACATATACAGTGAAATTTCTATATTAAGACCACCTTTGGGACTGTTCAAAAGTGGTCTTAAGACCACTTTTGAACAGTCCCAACAGTGGTTCCTTACTAGTATAGGACACTGGATGTTGAAAACACAAAAGCAGAAAAACTGAAACTTCTAAATATGTTTTTAAAGAAGAATTAGTCTTTATTTTAGCTGGTTTTACTAGTAATAGCAGAATTTCACTGTATTTGAGCATGTCAAAAGAGCTGTTTGAAATTTACTGTGGCACTACTTTTTATACAGCACTGTGGTACTTTATTTCTGAAAAATGGCCACTTTTACAACAGAATTTGCCCTCCAGAAGTCATACTCAATGAAGTATAAATGTATAAATTGAAAAGCAAAAAACAAAAAAAAAAAAAAAAAAAAAAAAATCGAAACTATTGGAAATTGGCTGAAGTGGTGATTAGCATCCAAAAATGTGATACTAGAAAATTGTCTAACTAACTACATGTAACTTACATTTCAGAATATGTTTTCAAACAAGGTGCCAAAGAATGATTCCATGATGATGCTAATAGAAAAGTTAACTTCACTGATGTTACAGATTCGGGTATGTTCTATTCTATATTTACAGTGCAAGAAATAAATTATGTTTATTCCATTCACACAGTCTGAGCACCATTGTCTGTATGCTTGAGACTTCAGCGGACCCGAAGCTTTTGACAGAGAAAGCATTTTCATGGATGCCTCTTACCATGCCAGGTGGTCCTTGGTGGCTCAGTCAGATAGGCATTCTCGTCCAGTTGCTCAAAACTAACGTTGTTGTTATGTAATGTAAAGTTAAAATTTTGATCGTTCGAAATGCCAGGCCCTGAGATTATAAAACTTTTTGCATGCTCAACTCACTTGAGCATGAAATTTGTCCTGCTCATAAATTTGAAAATGCCAACAAATGTTGGCATTTTCAAATTAATGAGCTGGACAAACAAAAATCCCTGCTGAACCTAGGGAAAAAATTGCCTACATTGGTTGTATTCAAATATTTATGAGCAATGCAGATTTCATGCTAAACTGAGGCGAGCATGAAAAAAGTTTTGTAACCTTGGCCCCAAATATGGTTAGACTTTTGCTGAAAAAATGTGCAAAAGTTACTCAACATTTTCCAGCAAAAAATAACACATGATGTTGTACTTGCTAGAACATTTAACTTGGAGCACTAACGAGCTTGTTAGGCTAACAGTGCTTTGAACAAGTAGGACCAGGAGATGACGTTAAATCCTCTCTTGGTGTGGTAACATTCTGTCTTGGAAAGCCTTTCTACCTTCATTCTTGTATTTCAACTGGTTCAAGGAGCTTTAGGGTAGTTGTTAGTTTACAACTGTACTGGTTAACAGCTTATGTCTAGGCCTGCCCAGGAAGATGGTGGTTAGTATACTGACTGACTCAATATGACCTAAAATAGTGTTGACTGGGTCTTTAAAACTTCAAACATTCGAATCCCGAAATACTGGGCAGAGGCAAAGGCTGATTTGCTTAGAGGAACCTAAAGACAGATTTTTGCTACACAGTCCATATGAGGTGTGTCACGAAAAAAGATGTTTTTTGGGCTTGTAGCCAGGTAAATCACAAACTGGCCAGCTCAGTTACACAGACCAGCAAGTCTTCAAATTATAATTTAACCCTTGTCCTGCTGAATATTCATATATACCACACCCACTACCGATTATCAACCAATCAGATTACTTGATGCAAATTATTGCAACAAATTTGCACTCTGAATGGCAAACAATGTAGATCCTGATCAGATGGCTTCGTCAGAAGCCATCTGATCTGGATCTACATTGTTTCAAAGATAAGGCATATCCGGGATTAGCAGGACAAGGGTTAAGAAGCTTGTCTGACTGGTCATCAGTAGGTCGCCAGATCATCTGCATTCTTTCATGGAGATCGATAATGAAGTCTTTTCTACAGTTATTCTTAGAAGCCTTCATGATGTAGTGGTTATGCTGCTCGCCTTGTAAACCAGTGGTCGCAGGATCAATCTCCAGACTTTTGGATTAGTCTTTAAATGGAGGTCCCGCCTCCATATGACCCTAGCTGTTGGTTAGACATAAAACTCAAACACTCACTCACTTTACAGTCATTGATTCAAGAAGGGCAGTTGCAGGGCTGGAAAATTCCTCTCTTCTGTTCCCCGTGATGAGTAAAAATTTTGGAGGATGAGTATAAATTCTGTCTAGTCAAAATCTATATGCCTTTGGTCTGATATACAGGGCGAGTGAAATTTTGAAGAATTTTCCTGCTGTGCAGTTGTCTGTTTCTAGCGAAAGAATGTGCTCTGTACTAGTTAACCCTTATCCTGCTGAACTATCAGCCAATTAGATTACATGATGTAATGTTTTCATTCAAATTCACAAACTGAATGACAAATAGTGTAGATCCTGATCAGATGGCTTCTTCAGAAGTTATGGGTTGTCATGAACAGCAGAATAAGGGTTAATTCCTTATGTATAAGAAAAAATCTGGTTAAGCAAACTGACCAGCTTGTAATGACCGAAATAGTGTTGATTGGGTCATTAAACTCCAAATGTTCTCTCTGTGCAGTTCCGAGTTGGGCTCAGTTTCACAAGAGGCAACTAAAATCAATTGATTTTTCTCCTAGTATAATGATTTCTGCCTACATCTGGTTAAAGATTGGCTGGATATAAGTCAGATAATCTTGAAAGGGCCACAAAAACCAAGTGAAAAAAAAGAGAATTGTTCCATTTAACCTTCACCATGCTTAATACGGATTTATCCTTCTTTGAAAACAGAACAGAAGCAAGCTGATCACAAGCTGTACTGTTTTCCATTCTGCTTCTGAATCCATGGAAAAAATGAAGTCATGCAACACAAATGGCTGAAAATTGAGTTGAAATATTAAGCATGGTGAGTGACAACCCTTATCTTGCTGAATAATCATTTAAGCCACACCCATTTCTGTCTATCAACCAATCAAATTACTTGATGTAATTTATTGCTACAAATTCATAAACTGAATGCCAAACAATTTAGATCCTGATCAGATGGCTTCTTCAGAAGCCATCTGATCTGGATCTACACTGTTTGCAAAGATAGGGGTTGTCGTGAACAGCAAGATAAGGGTTGAGATAAGACTCGTGGTGATGAAAGTTGCAAAGCATACTTTTTAGGAGTTGCCTCTTATCAGAGTGTATTTATTAACCTTAAATGGGAATGACATTGATTTACCCCTTTTGTACCAAATGGAATTTACCTCCTTATGTACAGCAGGAGTCCATTTCAAAATTTAGGGGTGACAGGTTGTGTTATCTTTATAATTTATTTGGAAAATAGCTGAATGTTTTGCAAATAGTGTAGAGCCTGATCAGATGCCGTGTTGTGCAGCATCTGATCTTGGCCTGCACTGTTTGCCAGGATCCCATTTTGGGGTTTCTGGTATAAAATGGGTTAAATATGGTGGCATTTGCTTTCATTTCTTTTCAGACATTTTCAGAAAACGAGTTGAATTCTTTTGAGTACAAGTCCTTGCAAGATGCCATGAGTGAAATTAAAGAGAGTTTGGACCAAAATAATATCAAGTAAGAATATATAATTATACATGAAAAACTCAGATTGTACTGAATAGAATCTCCCATCTTATACATGTACAGTCGAATCTCAGTAACTCAAATACCTCAGGGGACCATGAAAATTTGTTTGAGATAGGAGTAGTTCGAATTACTGAGGTTTACTTATATTGCCATGTTATGAGGCAGACATAATAGGAACCATTTTAGGATATCTTTACAATCTAATATAAAACTAGATTGCACAGTTGATGGTAAACCATCGCAAATACCCGCTTTTTCTATGAATAACACTAATGACTATGTATTAGCTAGCTAAAACTACATGTAAGTTAACAAAAAGTTGCAAAGAACATTCTAACTGATAAGCAAAGTTTCAGAAGTGTAACTCCTATAGTTTAGAAAATATTGCAAAGTCATACTTTTTAGCTCACCTGTCACATAGTGACAAGGTGAGCTTTTGGGATCACTTTTTGTCCGTTGTCCGTCGTGCGTGTGTGCGTGCGTAAACTTTTTCTTCAAATGACATCTCCTCCTAAACCACTGATTGGATTTTAACCAAACTTCACAGGAATGATCCTTAGGTGGTCCCCTTTCAAAGTTGTTCAAATGGTTCCGGTCCATTGCACATCTAGGTCACAGGAGCTAAAAAAAGATTTTTAAAATGAAAACTTTAAAAATCTTCTTCTCTGAAACCGCAAGGCCCAGGTCTTTGATATTTGGTTTGAAGCTTCATCTAGTGGACCTCTACCAAGATTGTTCAAATTATGGCCCTTGGGCCAGAAATGCCCCCGCCCCGGGGGCCTTTGGGTTTACATAGGCTTATATAGGGAAAATCTTTAAAAATCTTCTTCTCTGAAACCACAAGGCCCAGGTCTTTGATATTTGGTGTGAAGCTTCACCTAGTGGACCTCTACCAAGATTGTTAAAATTATAGCCCTAGGGCCAAAAATACCCCCACCCCGGGGGCCTTTGGTTTTACATAGGCTTATACAGGGAAAATCTTTAAAAATCTTCTTCTCTGAAACCGCAAGGCCCAGGTCTTCTATATTTTGTGTGAAGCTTCATCTAGTGGACCTCTACAAAGATTGTTCAAATTTTTGCCCTTGGGCCAGAAATGCCCCTGCCCCGAGGGCCTTTGGATTTACATAGGCTTATATAGGGAAAATCTTTTAAAAATCTTCTTCTCTGAAACCGAAAGGCCCAGGTCTTTGATATTTGGTGTGTAGCTTCACCTAGTGGACCTCTACCAAGATTGTTAAAATTATAGCCCTAGGGCCAAAAATACCCCCACCCCTTGTGCCTTTGGTTTTACATAGGCTTATACAGGGAAAATCTTTAAAAATCTTCTTCTCTGAAACCGAAAGGCCCAGGTCTTCTATATTTGGTGTGAAGCTTCATCTAGTGGACCTCTACCAAGATTGTTCAAATTATGGCCCTTGGGCCAGAAATGCCCCTGCCCCGGGGGCCTTTGGATTTACATAGGCTTATATAGGGAAAATCTTTAAAAATCTTCTTCTCTGACACCACAAGGCCCAGGTCTTTGATATTTGGTGTGAAGCTTCACCTAGTGGACCTCTACCAAGATTGTTCACATTATAGCCCTAGGGGGCAAAAATGGGCCAGAAATGCCCCTGCCCCGGGGGCCTTTGGATTTACATAGGCTTATATAGGGAAAATCTTTAAAAATCTTCTTCTCTGAAACCACAAGGCCCAGGTCTTTGATATTTGGTGTGAAGCTTCACCTAGTGGACCTCTACCAAGATTGTTCAAATTATAGCCCTAGGGGGCAAAAATGCCCCCTCCTGTGGGGCCTTTGGTTTTACATAGGCTTATACAGGGAAAATCTTTAAAAATCTTCTTCTCTGAAACCGAAAGGCCCAGGTCTTCGATATTTGGTATGAAGCTTCATCTATTGGACCTCTACCAAGATTGTTCCAAATTATTGCCCTTGGGCCAGAAATGCCCCCGCCCCGGGGGCCTTTCGGTTTACATAGGCTTATATAGGGAAACTCTTTAAAAATTTTCTCCTCTAAGACCACAAGGCCCAGGTCTTTGATATTTGGTGTGAAGCTTCACCTAGTGGACCTCTACCAAGATTGTTCAAATTATAGCCCTAGGGCCAAAAATGCCCTGCTTCGGGGGCCTTTGGTTTTACATAGGCTTATACAGGGAAAATCTTTAAAAATCTTTTTCTCTGAAACCACAAGGCTCAGATCTTTGATATTTGGTGTGAAGCTTCATCTAGTGGATGTCTACCAAGATTGTTCAAATTATAGCCCTGAGGCCAAAAATGCCCCCGCCTCGGCTTACGTAGGCTTATGTAGGGAATATCTTTAAAAAAAATCTTCTTCTCTGAAACCGCAAGGCCCAGGTCTTTGATATTTGGTGTGTTGCTTCATCTAGTAGACCTTTGCCAAGATTGTTCAAATTATAGCCTTTGTTGATATTTGGTATGAAGCTTCACCTTTTTAGACCTCCCTCAACATTATGCACATTATAACACTGGAGTCAATAATGGCCCTCTCCAGGGCCCACTTGTTATTCTATGGATCAGGTGAGCGATCCAGGGCCATCATGGCCCTCTTGTTTACCTTTGACCTTGGGTTATGTTAAGGTCCACTAAACGTATACTTCAATAGTTTAGAAGATATGGCAAAGTCATACTTTTTAACCTTTGACCTTGGGGTCAGGTTGAGGTCAAGCTCATGGCAAAAGTAGCCCAATTTATTCTATATTCCAAGGGCCATCCAATAAACAAAGTTTCAGAAGTGTAACTCCAATAGTTTAGAAGATATAGCAAAATCATACTTTTTGACCTTGACCTTGGGGTCATGTTGAGGTCAAGGTCATCCCAAAAGTAGCCCAATTTATTCTATATTCAAAGGGCCATCCAATAAGCAAAGTTTCAGACGTGTAACTCGAATAGTTTAGGAGATATGGCAAAATCATACTTTTGTGACCTTTGACCTTGGGGCCATGTTGGGGTCAAGGTCACAAAAAAGTAGCGCACTGCCATCTACAGACCATGTACTATCCACATGGAAAGTTTCAAAAGTGTAACTTAAGATATGGCAAAGTCATACTTTTTGCCATCTACATACCATATACTATCCACATGCAAAGTTTCAAAGGTGTAACTTCAGTGGTTGCAGAGGAGATCCATTTACAAGAAACGTGACAGACGGACGGACTGACGCCCACTCAACTCTGGTACGAAAACAATATACCCGATTTTTCTTCGAAAAAGCGGGTATAATAAAGGTTTGTTGTGAGTATTGTAGTCACAGATAAGATTGACTAGGTGGAGCTATCGTTTGTACCTGCCTTTGGAATGCTCTATCAACAAAATGGTAAACCAAGACTCCCAATTGTGTGAATTCAACTGTAACACAAACAAAGCTGTGGCGTATATGGCCATTTGGTCCGCTTGCAGAAAGCATGCGAAAGGCACTCTACCGAATCTTCTGGTGGACTCAACGAATTTGACAGATATTGACAATACCCGAATAGCCTGGCCTAGTCAATTTTATCTGCGACTACTAGACTCATCAGAATCGCCTCATTGAGGCGATTCTAACGAGTACGCAAAACATAACTTTTTCAAGACAAAATCAGGGAAAAAAAAACAAAACGCATACATGGTTAATCCTAAATATATATGGATGTCTGGGCAAATATTCTCAAGGGACTAGTTCGAATTAGCCATGGTAAACAAACTATCTGAATTTGAGTTATAAAAGTTTCACTGTATGTAGGACTCCAACGACAGGACTTTTTCTATTTTACCATGGGCATACAATGTTCTTAACCCTTGTCCTGCTGATCCCGGATATGTCTTATCTTTCAAACAATGAAGATCCAGATCAGATGGCTTCTGAAGAAGCCATCTGATCTGGATCTACATTGTTTGTCATTCAGTTTATGAATTTTTTGCAATAATTTGCATCAAGTAATTTGATTGGTTGATAATCGGTAGTGGGTGTGGCATATATGAATATTTAGCAGGACAAGGGTTAAGAGGACATGTCAAGATAAATTCCAGTAAGTAATCATGTGTACAGAAAAACAGAAATATAAAGAAAAAAAAAATACTATTCTGTCATATTAACCCTTATCTTGCTGTTCACGACAACCAATATCTTTGCAACAGTGTAGATCCAGATCAGATGGCTTCTGAAGAAGCCATCTGATCATGATCTACACTGTTTGACATTCAATTTATGAATATGTAGGAATAAATTACATCAAGTAATCTGATTGGTTCAAAGTCAGAAATGGGTGTGGCTAAACTGAATATTCAGCAAGAGAAGGGTTAACAGTTCCATGGGATGAACAACATCGAATGCTAATTACATAGCGGTCTTCTGGGCTAACTTTTCTCATTTCTGCTGAAACACTAAGATGTTGGTACTTGTTAGAAGTGCTTTTAACTAGTTAGGCAGTTCAAATAATTACCCATTTTCTTTGTTTGAAACATCACTGGGGAAAAAAATCTGTAAATGGCATACCTAGGACCTTGAAGGAAACATTATATAGGTTTGGTATCCTCCTATACTGTAGGTCCTTGGTATCCTATATTAGTAGGTCTTGGAAGTATCAACCCATTTTAAGTGGAATAGAATCCTGCTCTTTATGCTGTAATGATCCTAAGTATTGGGACAGATAGGCCTATTAAGCTAACATTGCAGACCCAGATCAGACTGCTTCTGAATGAGCTGTCTGATCAGGGTCTCCACTTTTTGCCATTTCGGACACCTCACTGGATCTTGAAACAAATTTGTTAAAATTTTAGGAGCATTACAACAAGCCCTCAAGGTGTCCAAATTTTAGGATTTTTATGGCATATAGCGGGAGTCCATTTCAAACTTTAATGGTGTCGGATAGAGCTACTTGGAAAATAGCTAAACATTTTGCAAATAGTGAGGGCCCTGATCAGATGCTTCATTGTGTAGCATCTGATCTGGCCTGCATTGTTTGCCACTGGTCTTGGTGTTTCTTGTCTGTACTGTTATAATTTTATTTTTTTTTTTCAGTGCCTTCAAGAATAATGTAGAAATCCACATTAACCACATACAGAGTGGATTGAGCCAGATGGGAAATTTACATGCCTTCTCAAGCACAAACTTTACTGTATGAAGTCATGTGACAGACATGTGACACATATATGAGTCAGAGCATGACAAAAACATATGTAACCAGCAAAGACTCAGATAAGTCTGCACCTTCTTGCAGTCTCCACAACACATGAGAAAACCTGTTTTATACCATTTGCAACGAGGGTGCAGATCAGCATTCATGCAGTCTGATCAGTGCCTTCATGTTTGCTGTTTGGATAGTCCAATACCTGTAGTTTCTTAAGAAATGAAATTTGTTTTTCTACTGTTCATGGAAGTATGGAAGCAGTGGGTCACATGCAAAGTAAATGAACCTCAAAGGGGTTCATGTAATCTTTGCTAGCGACCCTCTGTCATTCATACTTTCATGAAAATCCTAAAAATTTGGAGATCTTGACTTCCTGTGATTCTTCCAGAATTTTAACAGATTTGTTTCACGATCCAGCAAAGAGTCCAAAAGGAGCCATCAGAATGGCAAACACTGTTGACCCTGATCAGACTGCTCCTTCAGGAGCAGTCTGATCTGGGTCTGCACTGTTTGCTTAGGCATATCCATCCCAATACTTAGGATCATTGTGGTACTTTGGCTCATATGTGAAATGCAGTCGACCCTCTTTATACCAACACTGGCTATTACAACAGAACTTGTCAGAATGAATTTCCATTAACCCATTTTGTACCAGAAACCCCAAAACGGGTACCCTGGCAAACAGTGCAGGCCCAGATCAGATGCTGCAGGACGGGGCGTCTGATCAGGGCCAACACTGTTTGCTAAAAGTTCACTCATTTTCCTAATAAATTTTCATGAAAACACAACCTGACACCCCTAAATTTTGAAATGGACTCCTGCTATATATAAGGAGAGAGATTCCATTTGGTACAAAAAGGGTTAATGGAGATATTCAATAATATGGTACACCAAAACCTCTTAAAAAACACTATTGTTGGGGTCCAAAGTAGAAACCGTGCTAGTTTTTTTGTTTGTTTTTAGCTCACCTGTCACGTAGTGACAAGGTGAGCTTTTGTGATCACATTTCGTCCGTCGTCCGTGCGTGCGTCCGTGCGTGCGTCCGTAAACAATTTCTTGTCCGCACGATAGCATCTTCATTTATGATTTGATTTTACCCAGACTTGCACACAACTTGTACCACCATGAGATCTGGGTTCCTTTCTTGAACCAGCCATATGCCATCATGTGTTATAGAGTTACGGCCCCTGAAAGGGCAAAAATTGCCTATTTTGGTCTTGTCCGCACGATAGCATCTTCATTTATGATTTGATTTTAACCAGACATGCACACAACTTGTACCACCATGAGATCTGGGTTCCTTTCTTGAACCAGCCATATCGCATCATGCGTTAGGGAGTTACGGCCCCTGAAAGGGCAAAAATTGCCTATTTTGATCTTGTCCGCACGATGGCATCTTCATTTATGATTTGATTTTAACCAGACTTGCACACAACTTGTACCACCATGAGATCTAGGTTCCTTTCTGGAACCAGCCATATCCCATCATGTGTTACGGACTTACGGCCCCTGAAAGGGCAAAAATTGCCTATTTTGATCTTGTCCGCACGATAGCATCTTCATTTATAATTTGATTTTAACCAGACTTGCACACAACTTGTACCACCATGAGATCTGGGTTCCTTTCTTGAACCAGCCATATCCCATCATGTGTTATGGAGTTACGGCCCCTGAAAGGGCAAAAAATGCCTATTTTGGTCTTGTCCACATGATAGAATCTTCATTTATGATTTGATTTTAACCAGACTTGCACACTACTTGAACCACCATGAGATCTAGGTTCCTTTTTGAACCAGCCAAATCCCATCATGTGTGACGGAGTTACTGCCCCTGAAAGGACAGAAATTGCCTATTTTGGTCTTGTCCGCACGATAGCATCTTCATTTATGATTTTATTTTAACCAGACTTGCACACAACTTGTACCACCATGAGATCTGGGTTCCTTCCTTGAACCAGCCATATCGCATCATGTGTTATGGAGTTATGGCTCCTGAAAGGGCAAAAATTGCCTATTTTGATCTTGTCCGCACGATAGCATCTTCATTTATGATTTGATTTTAACCAGACTTGCACTGATGAGTTAGGAGGCCCAGGAGATGTTGCACTGATGAGTTAGGAGGCCTTCATGCGGACTGAACAAATTATTTGTCTAAATCGCGACGGTTGGTTGGTTGGTTGATTAGTGGTTTAACGTCCCCGTCAACACTTTAAAGATCATTTTGGAGACGTTGCTTCCAATTTTGTGGGACTTTTACCCGACATTGAGATGATATGACATCTCAAGCCCTGTCGCCCAATGAAACCAATAGGGTTTATTAGCATGGACGGTCCGCCTCGCACCGCGGTTCCTGGACAAGCTTAGATCCTCTTAGCGGTTAACCAGTACTAGTGTGCGGGCCGGATTCAGCTCTGCGTGGAAGCATCATGCAGCCCATATATTTCTTCAAGCCCCTATGGGCGGGGGCCAAAATCGCGACGGAAGTAAGGGCGAGGATTGTGGCCACGTAAAATCGATTTAAGCCCCCCAGTGGAAATCTTCCACTGACCGTTCCAAGGCGGCTCTTCTGTGGCGATTTATTTATGTTGTTGTTGTGTGTATCACTTGTGTCTTTTAATTTTGGATGGCCATATGGCCATTTTTTGGGAAAGTAACTGTTCATATGGCCTTCCTTTGTTTAGGTTTCCATTATGGTCTGGTAGCTTAATGTTTGTATTTCTTTCCCTTTGGTGTCTTTTGTGGATGGAGTAAGTTAATTGTATCAATTCCTGATCTTTGTTTTACTTCTACTTTGCACACAACTTGTACCACCATGAGATCTAGGTTCCTTTCTTGAACCAGCCATATCCCATCATGTGTTATGGAGTTACTGCCCCTGAAAGGGCAAAAATTGCCTATTTTGGTCTTGTCCGCACGATAGCATCTTCATTTATGATTTGATTTTAACCAGACTTGCACACAACTTGTACCACCATGAGATCTGGGTTCCTTTCTTGAACCAGCCATATCGCATCATGTGTTATGGAGTTATGGCTCCTGAAAGGGCAAAAATTGCCTATTTTGATCTTGTCCGCACGATAGCATCTTCATTTATGATTTGATTTTAACCAGACTTGCACACAACTTGTACCACCATGAGATCTGGGTTCCTTTCATGAACCAGCCATATCACATCATGTGTTATGGAGTTACGGCCCCTGAAAGGACAAAAATTGCCTATTTTGGTCTTGTCAGCATGATAGAATCTTCATTTATGATTTGATTTTAACCAGACTTACACACAACTTGTACCACCATGAAATCTAGGTTCCTTTCTTGAACCAGCCATATCCCATCATATGTTTCAGAGTTACGGCCCCTGAAAGGGCAAAAATTGCCTATTTTGATCTTGTCTGCATGAAAGCTGTTTCATTTATGATTTGATTTTAACTAAACTTGCACACATTTTGTACCACCACAAAATATCTCGGTCAAGTTTGAATATGGGTCATGTCATGTCAAAAAGTAGGTCAGTAGGTCAAATCAGAAAACAAACCTTGTGAAGACACTAGAGGCCACAGTTTTGGTCTGATCATCATCAAACTTGCCCAGAATGATCATCTTGACAATATCTCAGTCAAGTGCAAATATTGGTGTTGTCAGATCAAAAAGTAGGTCAGAAGGTCAAATCATAGAAAAACCTTCTGAACACACTAGAGGCCACAATTTATGTCCAATCATCATCAAACTTGCTCAGAATGATCATCTTGGTAATATCTTGGTCACGTTTGAATATGGGTCATGCCTGGTCAAAAAGTAGGGCACTAGGTCAAATCATAGAAAAACCTTGTGAACACACTAGAGGCCACAGTTTTGGTCCTATCATCATCAAACTTGCCCAGAAGGATCATCTTGACAATATCTGAGTCAAGTTTGAATAACGCCCCCGCCCATCGGGGCTTGAAGAAATATATGGGCTGCATGATGCTTCCACGCAGAGCTGAATCCGACCCGCACACGAGTACTGGTAAACGGCTAAGAGGATCTAGGCCTGCTCAGGCAAATCAGTGCGCACGAGTCGGACTGTCCATGCTTATAAACCCTATTGGTTTCATTTGGCGACAGGGCTTGAGATGTCATTTCATCTCAATGTCGGGTAAAAGTCCCGCAAAATTGGAAGCAACGTCTCCAAAATGACCTTTACAGTGTTGACGGGGACGTTAAACCTCAAATCAAACAAACAAACAAAGTTTGAATATGGTCATATCGGTTCAAAAAGTAGGCCAATAGTTCAAATCAGAGAAAAACCTTGTGAACACACTGGAGGCCACAGTTTTGGTTCGATCATCATCAAACTTGCTCAGAATGATCTTCTTGATAATATCTTGGTCACGTTTATATATGGGTCATGGCAGGTCAAAAAGTAGGTCAGTAGGTCAAATCAGAGAAAAACCTTGTGAACACACTAGAGGCCACAGTTTTGGTCCAATCATCATCAAACTTGCTCAGAATGATAGTCTTGACAATATCTCGGTCAAGTTAGAATATGGGTTATTTCAGGTCAAAAAGTAGGTCAGTAGGTCAAATCATAGAAAAACCTTCTGAACACACTAGAAGCCACAGTTTAGGTCTGATCATCACCAAACTGGCCCAGAATGATCATCTTGACAATATCTGAGTCAAGTTCGAATATGGGTCATGTTGGTCCAAAAAGTAGGTCAGTAGATAAAATCATAGAAAAACTCTGAACACACTAGAGGCCACAGTTCTGGTCTGATCATCATCAAACTTGCTCAAAATGATCATTTGACAATATCTCAGTTAATTTCGAATATGGGTCATATCTGGTCAGTAAGTAGGTCAGTAGGTCAGAATGTTGAAAAACCCTGTGGACACACTAGAGACCCCAGTTTTGGTCCGATCATCATCAAACTTGCTCAGAATGATCATCTTGACAATATCTGGGTCAAGTTCAAGTATGGGTCATGTCGGGTCAAAAAGTAGGTCAGCAGGTCGAATGATAGAAAAACATTTTGAACACTCTAAGAGGCCACAGTTTTAGTCAAATCATCATTAAACTTGCCCAGAATGATCATCTGGACCATATCTCAGTTAAGTTCGAATATGGGTCGGGTCAAATAAAAAAATAGATCAGTAGGTTATTTTGCCATTACTTTTGAACCGTTTGAGATAGAGCCTTCATATTTGGCATGTAGGTTCCTTGTGACAAGGGCTTCCCACTCACATAAAGGTTTGACCTGTGACTTTGATCTGTGACCTACTTTGTCATAACTTTTGAACCATATGAGATAGAGCCTTCATATTTGGCATGTATGTTCCTTGTGACAAGGTTTTCTCAACCATTCAAAAAAATTTTGAGCCATGACCTTGACCTTTGACCTATTTTGTCATAACTTTTGAAGCATTTAAGATACAGCCTTCATATTTGGCATATAGGTTCCTTTATAGGAGTGAGTGTTTGAGTTTAAGTCTCACCAACAGCTAAGGTCATACAGTGATGGGACCTCTGTTTAAAGACCAATCTGAAAGTCTGGAGAAGCCTGGGATTTATCCTGCTACCCCTGGTTTACAAGGCAAGTAGCATGGCCACTTCACCATGAAGGCTTCTAAACTTCATTGGAATATTGTGTAGATGACCCTCTAGGAAAATAGCATAACGATTAACAAATGGTCACAAGAGCTAAAAATGGAAAAACATAGTAAATTTGCTTCAAATGCGAACTCCTAAACCTTTGGGCCAATTGGATTTAAAACTTAACAGGAATGTTGCCTAGGTGACTCCCTACCAAAATAGTTAAAACTCATTCCACTCCAATGAACAAGATGGCTGCCAGAGCTAAAAAATCAAAAAAAAAATCTTCAAACAACAATTCCTTCTGTATGCTTGGGCCAATTTCATTCAAACTTCGAAGTTATGTTGCTTAGATGACCCTCTACCAAAAAGGCTAAAACAATCCCGCTCCGATGAACAAAATGGCCTACGGAGCTAAAATTAGAAATATATTGTAAATTTGACTCAAATGTGAACCCCTCCTAAACCCTAAGGCAAATTTGATTCAAACTACACAGGAATGTTGCCTAGGTTACTCCCTACCAAATATGCTAAAATCACTCTGCTGATGAACAAGATGGCCACCATAGCTAATAATAGAATGTACTCAAGACAGTGACACACAGGTGAGCGAACCAGGGCCCTGTGGGCCCTCTTGTTTTAGCTCACCGTCACGTAGTGACGAGGTGAGCTTTTGGGATCACTTTTCGTCCGTCGTGTGTGCGTGCGTGCATGCGTCCGTCCGTCCGTAAACAATTTCTTTAAACGACATCTCCTCCTAAACCACTGATCGGATTTTGACCAAACTTCACAGGAATGATCCTTTGGTGGTCCCCTTTCAAAGTTGTTCAAATGGTTCCGGTCCGTTGCACATCTAGGTCATAGGAGCCAAAAATAGATTTTTTTCACCAAAAACTTAAAAAATCTTCTTCTCTGAAACCACAAGGCCCAGGTCTTTGATATTTGGTATGAAGCTTCATCTTTGGTTTTATATGGGCTTATATAGGGAAAATCTTTAAAAATCTTCTTCTCTGAAACCATAAGGCCCAGGTCTTTGATATTTGGTATGAAGCTTCATCTAGTGGACCCCTACCAAGATTGTTCAAATTGTAGTGCTGGGGCCAAAAATGCCCCCGCTCCGGGGCCCTTTGGTTTTACATGGGCTTATATAGGGAAAATCTTTAAAAATCTTCTTCTCTGAAACCACAAGGCCCAGGTCTTTGATATTTGGTATGAAGCTTCATCTAGTGGACCCCTACCAAGATTGTTCAAATTATAGTGCTGGGGCCAAAAATGCCCCTGCTCCGGGGCCCTTTGGTTTTGCATGGGCTTATATAGGGAAGAGCTTTAAAAATCTTCTTCTCTGAAACCGTAAGGCCCAGGTCTTTGTTATTTGGTATGAAGCTTCATCTAGGGGACCCCTACCAAGATTGTTCAAATTATAGTGCTGGGGCCAAAAATGCCCCCGCCCCGGGGCCCTTTGGTTTTACATGGGCTTATATAGGGAAAATCTTTAAAAATCTTCTTCTCTGAAACCGCAAGGCCTAGGTCTTTGATATTTGGTATGAAGCTTCATCTAGTGGACCCCTACCAAGATTGTTCAAATTATAGCCCTTGGGCCAAAAATGCCCCCGCTCCGGGGCCCTTTGGTTTTACATGGGCTTATATAGGGAAAATCTTTAAAAATCTTCTTCTCTGAAACCGCAAGACCCAGGTCTTTGATATATGGTATGAAGCTTCATCTAGTGGACCCCTACCAAGATTGTTCAAATTACAGTTCAACCTGTATTAAGCAAGTGCCTAAGGGATAGTCAAAATATGCTTGCTTAAGACAGGTTCTTGCTTAATACAGGTGAAATTTAACACATCTGCCTTTCTTGGGAACTGAATGCCTGCTTGCTTAAGACAGGTTGCTTGCTTAATAGAGGTGGCCACTAAGACAGGTTTTACTGTATAGTGCTGGGGTCAAATATGCTCCCCCCCCCCCACCCACCCCCCACCCCTGGGCCTTTTGGTTTTACATAGTCTGTCTCTACAAGGGCAAGGGCGATGCATTGGAACGGGGCAACTACTGGGGTCTCAAGCTGACAGAACAGGTCATGAAAGTCCTGGAAAGGATTGTGGATGGCCTCATTAGGCAGTTGGTGTCCATCGACGATTCCCAGTTTGGCTTCGTCCCAGGAAGAGGCACAACAGATGCAATTTTTGTTGTCCGATAGCTGCAAGAGAAGTATCTGGCGGCCAACAAGAGACTCTACATGGCTTTTGTAGACCTGGAGAAGGCATTTGATTGAGTGCCTCGGAAAGTCATCTGGTGGGCACTAAGAAAACTTGGAGTGGACGAGTGGATTGTGAAACTGGTCCAAGGGATGTACGCAAATGCTCGGAGCCGTGTCCGCTTTGGTGATGGTTACAGTGAAGAATTCGAGGTGAAGGTGGGTGTTCATCAAGGCTCTGTTCTTAGCCCACTGCTTTTCATCATTGTGCTTGAAGCCTTGTCATGCGAGTTCTGCTCTGGAGTCCCCTGGGAGGACCTGTATGCTGATGACCTTGTCATCATAGCTGAATCCCTTGAGGAATGTGTCAGGAGGCTCTTAACTTGGAAAGACGCAATGGAGGCGAAAGGGCTGAGAGTGAATGCAGGAAAGACAAAGATCATGATCTGTGGTACAGGTCTGGACCTCTTGCAGAGTACAGGCCAGTTCCCATGTGCTGTATGTCGCACTGGAGTGGGCAGCAACAGTATCTTTTGTAATGGCTGCAAGTTCTGGGTGCACAAGAAATGCAGTGGGCTCAAACGCTTGATAGAGGACCCTGAGTACAGGTGTACACGGTGCCAAGGAACTGCACGCCTCTTAGATGGCAGACCACAGAGGGAAGTTCAAGTCGGATCAGACAAGCTGGAGGTTGTAGCTTCCTTCTGCTACATAGGTGATATGCTCTCTGCAGGGGGTGGTTGCGACCTTTCAACTACATCACGTGTGAAAACAGCCTGGAAGAAATTCAAGGAGTTGCTACCAGTTCTCTCTTCCCGCCACCTCTCGTTCAAGACACGTGGCCGTGTGTATAGCTCTTGTGTGCGGAGCGCAAAGCTCCATGCCAGTGAGACATGGCCATTGACAAAGCCAAACCTCCAACGTCTACAGCGAAATGACAGGGCAATGATCAGACAGATCTGCAATGTCAAGCCACAGGACACTGTCACCATCAGGTCCAGTGAGTTACTTGAGCGTCTTGGCATTGAGGACCTGGACCTCATCCTGAAAGAGAGAAGACTTCGCTGGTATGGACATGTGGAACGCTCCAACGGTGCAATCAAGACTGCCTGTGACATACAGGTAAGTGGAAAGCGGGGGCCAGGAAGGCCCAAGATGACCTGGAAGCAACTAACAGAAAGAGATTGCAGAGAATGGAAGCTCTCTGCTATCGATCCTCATGATAGACAAGCCTGGAGATCTGGTGTAAGATCTGCCATGCGTGCAGCAAGCCAGCTACCTGGAAGGGGGCCCACTTATGTGGACGTTGCCCCTGTACCTGCACGTTAATCAAAAATCCGTTGATGATGATGATAGGCTTATATAGGGAAAATCTTTAAAAATCTTCTCTGAAACCGCAAGGCCCAGGTCTTTGATATTTAGTATGAAGCTTCACCTAGTGGACCCCTACCAAGATTGTTCAAATTATAGTGCTGGGGCCAGAAATGCCCCCGCTCTGGGGCCCTTTGGTTTTACATGGCTTCTATAGGGAAAATCTTTAAAAATCTTCTTCTCTGAAACCACAAGGCCCAGGTCTTTGATATTTGGTATGAAGCTTCACCTAGTGGACCCCTACTAAGATTGTTCAAATTATAGCCCTGGGGCCAAAAATGCTCCCGCTCCAGGGCCCTTTGGTTTTACATAGACTTATTTAGGGAAAATCTTGAAAAATCTTTTTCTCTGAAACCACAAGGCCTAGGTCTTTGATATTTGGTATGAAGCTTAATCTTGTGGACCCCTACCAAGATTGTTCAAATTATAGCCCTGGGGCCAAAAATGCCCCCACTTGGGCCCTTTGGTATTACATAGACTTATATATAGGGAAAATCTTGAAAAATCTTCTTCTCTGAAACCAGAAGACCTAGGTCTTTGATATTTGGTATGAAGCTTCATCTAGTGGACTTCTACCAAGATTGTTCAAATTGTAGCCCTGAGACCAAAAACACCCCTGTCTCGGGGGCCCTTTGGTTTTACATAGACTTATATAGGGAATATCTTAAAAAATCTTCTTCTGTGAAACCACAAGGCCTAGATCTTTGATATTTGGTGTGAAATTTCATCTAGTGGACCTCTATCAAGATTGTTCAAATTATAGCCCTGGGGCCAAAAATGCCCCTACCTCGAGACCCTTTGGTTTTTCATAGACTTATATAGGGAAATCTTTAAAAATCTTCTTCTCTGAAACCACAAGGCCCATGTCTTTGATATTTGGTATGGAGCTTCATCTAGTGGACCTCTACCAAGATTGTTCAAATTATAGCCCCTGCCCCGGGGCCCTTTGGTTTTACATAGTTTTATATATAGAGATAATCTTTGAAAATCTTCTTCTCTGAAACAGCAAGGCCCAGGTCTTTGATATTTGGTGTGAAGCTTCATCTAGTGGACCTCTATCAAGATTGTTTAAGTTATAGCCCTGAGGCCAAAAATGCCCCCACCCCGGGGCCATTTGGTTTTACATAGGCTAATGTAGGGAATATCTTTAAAAAATCTTTTTCTCTGAAACCCCAAGGCCCAGGTCTTTGATATTTGGTGTGTAGCTTCATCTAGTGGACCTTTGCCAAGATTGTTCAAATTATAGGCTTTGTTGATATTTGGTATGAAGCTTCACCTTTTTAGACCTCCCTCAACATTATGCACATTGTAGCCCTGGGGTCAATAATGGCCCTCCCCGAGGCCCACTTGTTACTCTATCATATGGGTCAGGTGAGCGATCCAGGGCCATCATGGCCCTCTTGTTTTGGTTTGGGTTTTACGGCCCTTTCAAGATTTTTCTTGATGGATTTTAAAATTACTCGGCAGAAATGTTAACCATCATGAGACGACATGTCACGTGCAAAACCCAGGTCCGTACCACCAAGGTCAAGGTCATACTTAGAGGTCAAAGGTCAAAAAAAGGGTCCGAAACTTAAACGCAGTCAATAACTTTCTTATTTCTGGATGGATTTTGAAATTATTTTGGAGAAATGTTAACCATCATGAGCCGATGTGTCACCTGCAAAACCCAGGTCCGTACCTCCAAGGTTAAGGTCATACTTGGAGGTCAAAGGTCAAAAAAAGGGTCCGAAACTTAAACGCAGTCAATAACTTTCTTATTTCTGGATGGATTTTGAAATTACCTTGTAGAAATGTTAACCATCATCAGTCGATGTGTCACATGCAAAATCCAGGTCCGTACCTCCAAGGTCAAGGTCATACTTGGAGGTCAAAGGTCAAAAAAAGGGTCCGAAACTTAAACGCAGTCAATAACTTTCTTATTTCTGGATGGATTTTGAAATTATTTTGGAGAAATGTTAACCATCATGAGCCGATGTGTCACCTGCAAAAACCCAGGTTGTACCTCCAAGGTCAAGGTCATACTTGGAGGTCAAAGGTCAAAAAAAGGGTCCGAAACTTAAACGCAGTCAATAACTTTCTTATTTCTGGATGGATTTTGAAATTACTTTGTAGAAATGTTAACCATCATCAGTCGATGTGTCACATGCAAAATCCAGGTCCGTACCTCCAAGGTCAAGGTCATACTTGGAGGTCAAAGGTCAAAAAATGGGTCCGAAACTTAAACGCAGCCAATAACTTACTTATTTTTTGATGGATTTTGAAATAATTTTGAAGAAATGTTAACCATCATGAGACAACGTGTCACATGCAAACCCAGATCCGTACCTCCAAGGTCATACTTGGAGGTCAAATGGCATAAAAAGGGTCCAAAACTTAAACACTGTCAATAACTTTCTATGGATGAATACGAACATAGACATATTTTCGGGCGGGGGCATCCGTGTCCTATGAACGCATTTCTAGTTTCATTCATATCGAGCCGATCGTTAATCAGAGGTGGGCGAAAACCGAAGTACCCAGAGAAAAACCACCTGACCTTCCGTTGCAGAACTTCGCGTCTCACATCTGACCCGAGCGAGGCTCAAACTACAGCAGTGAGAGACCTAATGATCAAGAGTCAGGGCTCTTAACCACTAGGCTAGAAGGCCCGTTAAACAACCGTGTTATATCCAAACAAAAATGTATAGATAATATAGAAAAATGACCATTTATACATTTTTGGGGTCCATCTTGAAACCGTGTAATATCCAAAACCGTGTAATTACGAACTGTGTTATAATGAGGTTGTCGTGTACTTGATACTCAAAGAAAATAATGCTGAGGGCATTTATTAGAATCACCTTTCTTTGTTTGTATTGGAGTTTAATGGCCCAGTCAACACCATTAAGGTCATTTTTGAGCCGTCAGTTGACCTATCCTCACTTTTCCTAGGCAGGCTTATACATAAGCGGTTAACCAGTACAGTGCACATTCTTTGACCAGAAACTGACAACTGCCCTTCTTGAATCAGCGGAAGGGAGAGAATGACCATAGAAAAGATTTCATGATCAATCTCCATGAAAGAATGTTGACAGCCCTAGCAGGAATCGAACCGTGTCCTTCTGATTAACAGTCAGACGGGCATCCGACTGAGCTATCGAGGCCGGCTCACCTAAGTGAGGCGATTCTAATCAAGTTAGGTAATGATCTAATCGCCTAAGTTAGGGGATTCTTACAAATGCACACAACCTTTGTTTCTGGAGTTATTTGGTGGGGAAAAGATCCTTTATCACCCATCGACCACTCCTTATTGGGTTTCTTTATTTAGAAGCACATTATTTATAATGGGGAACAATTACTGTTGTTATAACAAGAGTCCACTGAATGTGAAATATTCAGCCATTTATGAGGCCAATTTGTATAAAATGGGAAACATAACACACCATTGTTTCAGTTATGCATAGCTGCATTTATGGAGTTGAGATATGAGGTAAGGATTTTTAACTTATTTGTCCATTAACCCTTATCTTGCTGTTCACGACAACCCCTATCTTTGGAAACAGTGTAGATCCAGATCAGATGGCTTCTTCAGAAGGCATCTGATCAGGATCTACACTGTTTGACATTCAGTTTATGAATTTGTAGGAATAAATTACATCAAGTAATCTGATCGGTTCAAAGTCAGAAATGGGTGTGGCTAAACTGAATATTCAGCAAGAGAAGGGTTAAAACATATGATGCTGATACTTGTTAGAATATAAGAATCTGATATGGGGTTCTGTTGTAGATGAGCGTTTCCAACCTGAGGGATGGCTGTGCTGAGCGGAACCGAGGCTACGCCGAGGTTCCGCTCAGCACGGTCATCCCGAGGGTTGGAAACGACCATCTACAACAGAATCCCATATTGGATTCTTTTTTCTTGCACAACACCTCCGGTTAGTTTTGACAGCTCGCACATGTATACTGTTTACAAAATAAAGTAGTGCGGAAGTAGTTCCGACAGTTGAATAGAATTGAAGTGCATTTATGTTAGTTGCCTGGGTCGGAACATCAGGGTCAGTACATAAATTTCTATCCCAGGGTAAAATCACAGATTTCCTTGTCTGGTGTGCAAGAATCACAATTCTAACAAGTACCGTATTTACATTATGTATTGGGACAGACATTTTTTTTTTTTTTTTTTTTGGTTTGGGTTTTACGGCCCTTTCAGGATTATTTCACTCATATCGAGCCGATCGTTATTGGGACAGACATGCCTGAGCAGACAGTGTAGACCCTATTGGGACACCACAGAATGTGGCATCTCATCAGGGTCTACACTGTTTGCGGCTCATCCCGCTATTCTTAGACACAACATCGGGTGATAAATTATGCTTGATCATTTAGAACAAGTGTGGTAAGGAGTTGAGGTGTCCAAATACATAGGATAAATATGCTACCCATAATGTGTATCTCACGAGAAATAAAGAAAATTGAGCCAGCCCATGACAAAACTTACAATAAAACTTTTGTGACTAGCTATAACAGATCAGCCTGCACATCCATACAGTCTGATCTGAGTCCACTGATCACGTGCAGGCCTCATATTTTTCAGGCATTTGCAGGATTTCGGGCTTTAGAGCTTGATTTTTGTGTATATAGTCTGTTAAAAAAACTATTTAACCTTTATTTCTGACTATAAGTCAACCAAATTACTTTATATTTTCACAAGTACCATTACAAACAGTGTAGATCCTTATCAGATGGCTTCTTCAGAAGCCATCTGATCAGGATCTACACTGTTTGCAAAGGTAATGTAGTTGTGTCTTGTCCAGCAGATAAGGGTTGAAGCTGCAAAATCGGGCCTTTCAGGCATGGAAAAGCATGGTCAGTATGAGGCCTGCACGTGGCTTCTCCAGCCAAAGAGAGATAAGCAAATGAGTGGCTATGCAGGATAATACTGAAGTTTTGCTGGTTGCACAAATATTATTATTGGTGGTGTTGTGTGCTGGCTCATTAACCCATTCTATACTGGTGGACTCTTCCATTATTATATGAGCCCCGCCAAGCGAATTTGTGTCTTCGAGCATTCCGTCATGACAAATCTTAACTGCGCATGCCCGACCATTCAGAGGGGCCAGGGATATGGCTTTCTGTCTGAAGGTTCCTCTTGATTCACTGCTTGTATGAGCGAGCAGCGAAGGTTCTGGCGAGACTGCGGGTATGCGCAGGCTCGCCTGAACCTTCGCTGCTCACATAGGCGATAAGTACCAAAATCGCTTGACGGGGCCCATATGTTAGACAAGTCCATTTGTCATTCTGTGTAAGCCGGGACAAGCAAAAATATGTCTTCCAATGTGCACCCAAAAGCAATGTGCACACAAAATCGACTGATATCCCTGCAGTCGAAGTCTATTTGTTGAAAGTATCATTAGCTTAACCCTTGTCCTGCTGAGCCTGGATATGTCTTATCTTTCAAACAATGTAGATCAAGATCAGATGGCTTCTGAAGAAGCCATCTGATCAGGATCTTCATTGTTTGTCATTCGCTTTATGAATTTATTGCAATGATTTGCATCAAGAAATCTGATTGGTTGATAATCAGTGGTGGGTTTGGCATATTTAAATGTTCAGCATGTCAAGGGTAAATGAGCTCATTAGTGGTCAAATTGTTACTTGTTCTAGGAAGTGCAATATCTTCTACGCTTGTATTTTTGCTGGAAAAATGTAAGTAGCTTCTGCAAATGCAAGTGCTACTTTTTTCAGCAAAAATTTTCGTATATTTGTCAAATTAAATGAAAAAAAAAATTAATGATTTTAACTAGCGACATTGTCAATTTTGAACAACTGGCCCCTGATCTTTGCTGTAAATGTATGGATTCCCTTGACACATAGCTTTTTCATGTAGCACGGGAATGCTGTTCTCTAAACGGGGCATTAGAGCAGACGTTGGCAATATGGATGGGGCAGATGTTGATGGACTCTCAACTGATATGGCTTGTAATGTTACCTCCAGATTCCGTGATCTCTTTTTCACTGAATGGGGTAAGTGAAAACCTGAGGTGAACTGATATACCTTTAGTGGGGATGATGGTGGGGTTGGGGTCTATGACAGCTCTTTCAAAAATATTTTTGTCTGTCTTATCAATCAGGGTATACACTTAAAGGAGAGGACCTCTTTTTCGGAGGATTTTATTTCATGAAACCAATCAGGAAGTTGCACAAAGTGGCTCCTTAAAAATAAAGGTGGAATATCCGTTCTTTTAAACCCAGGACCCAGTTTTTCAATCAAAAATGACAGGTAAATTGGCATTTTTTTTTATCAGAAATTTCATTTTATGAAGATGCGCCAGCGGAACCATAAAACTGAATTTGCAACCATAAAACCAATGATTTACCTCACCAAATGACAATTTTCAATACAGTTATCCCACTACAAATGCACTTATTGAGTTATTTTGTTAACCCTTCTCTTGCTGAATATTCAGTTTAGCCACACCCATTTCTGACTTTGAACCAATCAGATTACTTGATGTAATTTATTCCTACAAATTCATAAATTGAATGTCAAACAGTGTAGATCCTGATCAGATGGCTTCTTCAGAGAAGCCATCTGATCTGGATATACATTGTTTGCAAAGAAAAGGGTTGTCATGAACAGCAGGATAAGAGTTAAAAATTTCACCATTTTGCCCAAAGTGGCAAGTGTCAGACATGATACAATGTGGCAAGTAACAGAATATTACCATAAGAGCTGCACTGTGAAAAAAAATATTTGATACCTGCGCCATAAACTCATTATAACACTATTAATGGGGTTCAAAGCAGAAACCGTGTTAGTTAAACAACCGTTATATCCGAACAAAAATGTGTAGATTTTATAGAAAAATGACCATTTATGGTCATTTTTCTATATAATCTATACATTTTGGGATCCATCTTAAACCGTGTTATATTGAAAACCGTGTTATAACGAACCATGTTATAATGAGGTTGTGGTGTATTTAGTTATGGCTGCCATTTGGCAACTTCTTGAAAGTCCACATATTATATGCCTTTTTCCGGCTATATAGTCCACATATTTTATGCCTTTGTCTGGCTATATAGCTTTGGTAGCCTTGTAAATTGGTAATGGGCTTATATTGCCCCCCTTTGTGATGCTCTTGTTGACCATTGTGAATAAGGAGCAGATCACTGTGTACATTTGTGCAGTCTGATTAGTACCTTAGAAAGTGCAATACCTGCTGAAAATGAACCCATATACTTATGCAAACAATGTAGATTTGGATCAGATGGCTTTATCTATCTGATCAGGATCTACACTGTTTGCCATGCAGTTTGTCATATTGATGATTACATTATATTCAGAAGCCCCCGCCCATAGGGGCTTGAAGAAATATATAGGCTGCATGATGCTTCCACGCAGAGCTGAATCGGGCCCGCACACTAGTACTGGTAAACCGCTTAGAGGATCTAAGCCTGTCCAGGAACCGCGGTGCGTGCTAATAAACCCTTTTGGTTTCATTGGGCGACAAGGCTTGAGATGTCATTTCATCTCAATGTCGGGTAAAAGTCCCACAAAATTGGAAGCAACGTCTCCAAAATGACCTTTACAGTGTTGACGGGACGTTAAACCTCAAATCAAACAAACAAACAAAAACATTATATTCAGTTATTTGATTTGTTCATAGTCAGCAATGGGTGTTGCTAAATTAATTTATTCAGCAGGATAAAGGCTGATATATTTAGAATTGGAAGTTTCTTGCTTTCTATGTAGCTGAACTGTCAGGTTTGTCTATTTCCTGGGGCCAGTTGTTCAAAACTAACGATGTCATTAGTTAACATATCGTTAAAACCTTGATCATTTGATATGGCAAGTATGCTAATATTTTTGCTGAAGAAATGTGAGCAGCTTTTGCAAATGCAAAAGCTGCTCACATTTTTCCAGCAAAAATACCAAAATTTTAGATATTGTACTTGCTAGAACACTTAAAGATGTGACCACTAATGAGCTTGTTAAGCTAACAATGCTTTGAACAACTGGCCCCTGGTTGCCAATCCTGGAGACAGGTTTTCACATGACAGGGCTGGTATGATTTGCTAGTGCTGCCATTCAGCTCTTGCATGTTTCATTATGCGGTGCAATATACATGTATCTGTGTTGGTCGACTCCTGAATTTATACTGAGATGCTAATGATATATAAAATAGAATAAGACTGATGAATTAAATTAATTACAGGTAATATTTTGTTTGTTGTTTATCATATCTCAAAGACTGTACCCTGTTTTAGAATGCCAGTAGCCTCTTTCAACCTAAATATTATAGGGATGAAACATCTTTTTTCACGCATTAACATTGACCAGATCCCAAGGGAGGTGTTGAAAAGCAAGGCCTAAGCTTAGATTTTCAACACCATCAGTTGGACAAGGTGAATGTTAACACACTGAAATAAAATTTTGGACCATTTGTTCAAATTATGTCATTAGTTAACGTATCATTACAACTTTGATCATTTAATATGGCAGATGTACTAATATTTTTTTTGCTGGAAAAATGGGAGCAGCTTTTGCATTTGCAAAAGCTGCTCACATTTTTTTAGCAAAAATACAAAAATTTTACATACCGAATTTGCTAGAACTGTTAATAATATGACCACTTACAAGCTCTTTAAACAACTGGGCCTTGAGCACTACAATTGCATAAAAACTGAACCTGTTTGCTACATATTGCATTTTTGGCTCGCCTGTACAAAGTACGAGAAGAGCTATTGTAGTCACCCTGGAACGTCCTCGTGGGTGTTTGCGTTTCTGTCAAACTGCATTAAAGTTTTTCAAATGCTTATATCTCGACAGGGCATTCATATCTGGAATTTGGGTACGTGGGAGGGTCTTTCGAGGTTCAAAGAGAACATACTCCTGGGTTCTTGCCCTTGTGTAGGGCTAGGGGTCAGAATATAGGACACCTTTGTAATACTGTGTTCAAGTTTTTCAAATGCTTATATCTTGACATTCTCTCATCACAGAGCAATCATATTCAAAACTTGGGTACCTTGGAGGTTCATCTAAGATACTAAAAGAACACACCCCTTGGTTCATGCCTGGGAGTGGGGCTAGGGGTCAAAATCTGGTACATATTTGTTATATGCTTTTCCATTATGCTAGCATGTTATACATTAGCCAACTAAGTGACATTGGTTAAAGTGTAAAAGGGTGATGGTCATGGTGGTCTACATTTCACGGCCCAGGTCATCTACATTTCATGGTCCAGTGATTTCACCTTGAATCTTGAAGACTATCTGTATGATAAATGTCATACCTTGGATATTAGTTCGCATTACCTCAAGTATATCTAGGTCAGTGTGACCTATATTTCATGGTTCAGTGATTTTGAATACATGTACTATTTGATGGAGAAATGTCATACCAGGAATATAACTTCTATGTGACCTGATGATGGACATCAAAATATATCTAGGTCATTATGTCTCCCCCGAAAATTTTTTTTTCGGAGAGACATATTGTTTTTCCCCCGGGCGTCTGTCTGTCTGTCCGTCTGTCCGTCTGTCTGTCTGTCCGTCTGTCCGTCTGTCACACTTTCGTGTCCGCTCTGTAACTTGAAAACCGTTAGAGCTATCGTCACGAAACTTCGTATAAATATTAATCAGCATTAGACGACGTGCAGTGCACAAGAACCATAACTCTTGCATTTATACTTTTTGAAATATCTCCCTTGGAAGTTTGTTGGTATGTATATATGTATGGGCAAATCGTGTCCGGTCAATAACTTTCTTATTTTTTGATGGATTTTAAAATTACTCGGCAGAAATATTAACAACCATAAGACGATGTGTGGTGCACATGAGGCAGGTCGGTACCTCAAAGGTCAAGGTCATACTTAGAGGTCAAAGGTCAAAAAAGGGGCCTTTTTTTTCGTATTTGGTCAATAACTTACTTATTTTGAGATGGATTTTAAAATTACTTGGCATAATTATTAACAACCATAAGACGATGTGTGGTGCGCATGAGGCAGGTCGGTACCTCAAAGGTCAAGGTCATACTTAGAGGTCAAAGGTCAAAAAAGGGGCCTTTTTTTCGTATTTGGTCAATAACTTTCTTATTTGGAGATGGATTTTAAAATTACTTGGCATAATTATTAACAACCATGAGACGATGTGTGGTGCGCATGAGGCAGGTCGGTTTCTCAAAGGTCAAGGTCATACTTAGAGGTCAAAGGTCAAAAAAGGGGCCTTTTTTTCGTATTTGGTCAATAACTTTCTAATTTTGAGATGGATTTTAAAATTACTTGGCATAATTATTAACAATCATGAGACGATGTGTGGTGCACATGAGGCAGGTCGGTACCTCAAAGGTCAAGGTCATACTTAGAGGTCAAAGGTCAAAAAGTGGGCCTTTTTTTCGTATTTGGTCAATAACTTTCTAATTTTGAGATGGATTTTGAAATCACATGGCAGAAATGTGAACCAATATAAGGCGATGTGTTGCGCGCATGACCCAGGTTGGTACCTCAAAGGTCAAGGTCATACTTAGAGGTCAAAGGTAAAAAAAAGGGGCCTTTTTTCGGGTTTTGTCAATAACTTGCCTATTTTTAAATAGAATTTGAAGTTACTTGGCAAACATGTTAACTATCATGGGATGATGTGTTGCATGCATGATTCAGTTTGGTACCTAAAATGTCAAGGTCATACATAGAGGTCAAAGGTAAAAAAGGGGCCATTTTTCGTGTTTGGTCAATAACTTTCTTATTTTTAGATGGATTTTGAAATTGCTAGACAGAAATGTTAACCACCATGAGATGATGTGTTGCACGCATGACCCAGTTTAATACCTGAAAGGTCAAGGTCATACATAGAGGTTAAAGGTAAAAAAAGGGCCTTTTTTGTGTTCTGTCAATAACTTTCTTATTATGCCCCCAACTTTGAAAAAGTTTGAGGGGCATATTGGTTCTGGTTCGTTCGTCCGTTCGTCCGTCAATTACGCTTTTGATGCATAGCATAACTAAAGAACCGTGTATGCTAGGGTTTTGAAATTTCATATATTGGTTTCTCACGGAAAATTAGCTGACGCGTATTTTTTTTTCTCGTCCGGATTATGCCCCCTTCAAGAGTTACTGCCCTTTGAATTTTTTTTTTTTTTAATAAAATCTTGTCAGCAAGATATCTCAAAAACTATTGGAGCTAGAGCCTTGAAAGTTGGTGATTATATTGATGGTGATGAGTAGATGAACTGATTAACTTTTGACAAAATTCCGAAAAATACTTTGTGAGTTATGGCCCTTTGTCATTTTGGTAATTTGTGCCCATTGTAATGTATGCTAAAAGTGATGCATAGCATAACTTTAGAACGGTGTATGCTATAATTTTGAAATTTCATATATGCATTTCTGATGGAAAATAAGCTGACGCGTATTTTTTTTCTCGTCAGGATTATGCCCCTTTCAAGAGTTATTGCCCTTTGAATTTTTTTTAATAAAATCTTGTCAGCAAGATATCTCAAAAACTATTGGAGCTAGAGGCTTGAAAGTTGGTGAATATATTGGTGGTGATGAGTAGATGAACTGATTAACTTTTGACAAAATTCCAAAAAATACTTTGTGAGTTATGGCCCTTTGTCATTTTGGTAATTTGTGCCCATTGTAATGTATGCTAAAAGTGATGCATATCATAACTTTAGAACCGTGTATGCTAGGGTTTTGAAATTGCATATATGGGTTCCTCATGAAAAATTAGCTGACGCGTATTTTTTTTCTCGTCCGGATTATGCCCCTTTCAAGAGTTATTGCCCTTTGAAATTTTTTTAATAAAATCTTGTCGGCAAAATATCTCAAATACTATTGGAGCTAGAGCCTTGAAAGTTGTTGAGTATATTGGTGGTGATGAGTATATGAACTGATTAACTTTTGACAAAATTCAGAAAAATACTTTGCGAGTTATGGCCCTTTGTCATTTTGGTAATTTGTGCCCATTGTAATAAATCCTAAAAGTGATGCATAGCATAACTTTAGAACTGTGTATGCTATAATTTTGAAATTTCATATATGCATTCCTAATGGAAAATAAGCTGACACGTATTTTTTTCTCATCCGGATTATGCCCCTTTCAAGAGTTATTGCCCTTTGAATTTTTTTTAATAAAATCTTGTCAGCAAGATATCTCAAAAACTGTTGGAGCTAGAGGCTTGAAAGTTGGACCATGAGTCATGTGCAAGACCAAGGTCCATACCTCCAATGTCAAGGTCATACCTAGAGGTCAAATGTAAAAAAAAAGGACAGTCAATAACTTCCTTTATTCTTTGATGGATTATGAAATTACTTGGCAGAAATGTTAACCATCATGAGACGATGTGTTGTACCGCAAAGGTCAAGGCCATACTTAGAGGTCAAAGGTAAAAAAGTGCTTTTTTTGTTTACGGCCAATAACTTTTTTATTTTTCTATGAACATTTTTAAAGTTACTATGCAGAAATGTTCATCTTCATTAGATGATGTGTTGCACACAAGACCCAGCTCAATACCTCCAATGTCAAGGTTATACTTAGCAGTCAAAAACGGGGGAGACATCTGTGTTTTTGTAGAAAAACAAATTCTAGTTGTGACCTATATTTCATGGTCCAATGAATTCGCCTCACAACTCCAAGACTATTTGATTGAGAAATGTCATACCAGGGATATTAGTTCCATGCAACCAGATGATTAGACCTAAAAATATATTTAGGTCAGTGTGACCTATATTTCTTGGTTCAGTGATTTTGCTTTACATCTTGAATACTATTTGATGGAGAAGCTTCAGACCTGGATTATAAGTTCCATGAGACCAGAAGAATGACATCAAAGTATATCTAGGTCCGTGTGACCTATATTTCAAGTTTAAATGATTTTAAGACTATTTGAACCTGGGATATTTGTTCCATGTGACCAGATGACTGACCTCTGCAATGGAAGGTCGGGTGTTTTTTTTTTTCAGCTACTCCGGTTTTTGCCCACCGCTGAATAACGATCAGCTTGATATGAGTGAAATCTTGAAAGGGCCATAAAACAAAAACTGAAAAAGAAACAAAATAACATAAAGCTTGTCTTTAAATTGCACACATTAAATAAAATTATAAAAATATAAAATGTCAAGATCCATCACAAAAACACACCTATATAATTTGAACACCACTTTTATATAGTAAAATTGGGGTTTACAGGGGTAAACCTTATTTTTCTTATTTCTGCTCTAAAATATACATTGTGGGTACTCATTAGAACTGCCTCGATGAATCGGTTTCTTACGAGTAACTACAATCTATATTTTGAGCAGAATAAGGAAAAATTTACACAATTTTTAGCTCGGCTGTTTTCGAAGAAAACGACGAGGTATTGTCATAGCTCTGTCGTCGTCTGCATCGTCGCCGTGCAAAAACTTGGACATTTTGTAATATCTCTGTCATTACTGAACATATTAACTTGAAACTCGGAATTCATTATGAAAAGGGGAACTCATACCACTAGGTGAGGTAACTCTCAAAATATTTTTGGCACAGTTATGCCCCTTTTTGGACTTATTTTTTTGCAAAAACTTGGACATTTTGTAATATCTCTGTCATTACTGAACATATTTACTTGAAACTCGGAATAGTTGTTCATTATGAAAAGGGGAACTCATACCAATATGTGAGGTGACCCTTAAAATATTTTTGGCACACTTATGCCCCTTTTTCGAGTTAGAATTTTTGTTTAACTAAAAGAAACTGCAGCCGAGCGTTGGCACCTGCATGCGGTGCTCTTGTTATCTTAAATTCTCATTTTTTTGCGATAAAGGTTACAATGTATTTGTATTAGCACGTGTTTTCGTAATGTTTGTTCAATTGCCAGTTCGCCACCCCCGCCCATCGGGGCCTGAAGAAATAGATTGGGCTGCATGATGCTTCCACACAGCTGAAACCGGCAGCAAATGAGTACTGGTAAACCGCTTAGAGTGTTCTAAGCCTGCCCTGGCAAAGTGGTGTGAGTATGACCGTCCATGCATATAAACCCTATTTGTTTCCTTTGGTGGCAGGTATTGAGATGTTATTTTATCTCAATGTCTGGTAAAAGTCCCACAAAAATTGGAAGCAACTTCTCCAAAATGACCTAAATAGTGTTGATGGGGACGTTAAACCTCAAATCAAACAATTGTCAGTTCATATTACACAGGATCTGAAAACCTATGCAGCAACAAAAATAGTTTGTGTCTCTAATCGAGTTCACGCTCTGCATGCTGGGTATTTTTTCAGCAGATGCATTTATGAACGTTTTTCTTATTTTTCTCAGAAAACAGGATTTGACATTTCTTGCAAATTAACCCATATATGACAATGGAATCTTCCATCTTATAAATTTGGAGTTGTCCGTTTTCAATTATAGGGGTGTCAGATTTGTTTTGTTTAATGTAAGTTGTACAAAAATGTATGTTCTTTGAGCAAACAGTGTAGACCCAGATCAGACGCCGCGTTATTGCGGCGTCTGATCTGGGTCTACATTGTTTGCCAACGTCCCAAAAAAGGGCCACTAGGCATATATGGGTTAATTTGCATGAGATGTCAAGTTCTGTTTTCTGGGAGTGAGTGAGTATTTGAATTTTACGTCTCGCCAAAGTTAAGGTTATACGGAGACGGGACCTTGGTTTAAAGACCCATCCGAAAGTCTGGAGAAGCCCGGGATCAATCCTGCAATCCCTGGTTTACAAAGCAAGTAGCATAACCACTGCACCACGGAGGCTTCTCTATTTTCTGGGGAAAAAACAATTTGTACTCTGCAGAATTAGCCATTACGAAAACACGCCTATACAAATACATAGTAAAATTTATGGCCGGAAAAAGGAAAATTTTAAGATGAAAAATTGTGATATTTTTCTTCTTTCTGCTCAAAATATAGATTGTAGGTACACGTTAGAACCGCCTCATCGAGGCGGTTCTAACGAGTACCCACAATCTATATTTTAGAGCAGAAATAAGAACAAGAGGCCAATGGGTCACTATGCTCACCAGAGCTCAGGTGGGCACTGCCAACTGGCAGCCATGTATGAACCCCCATTTCCAAATAATCACCCACATGGACTCTGTATCTGAAATATTAGGCCTATTATGAAGTGGAGGGGTGGGACATGGACCCAACTGAGCCCAGGTTGGTATCACTGAATGCATCTTAACATAAGGAACAAGAATATATATGGTTTAGGGGTGTGAATGTGTACAGTTCCTGAGATATAAGGCCTTTAAGCTGTGGAGGGGTTGGAGCATGGCCCTGGCAGACCCCAGGAAATCCAAGATTGTTGTCCTTGAATGTGTCTTATCATTAGGACCAAGAAAATATATTGTTTAGGAGTGGGGATCTGAACTGTTTCTGAGAAATGAGATCCTCTTATGAAGTGAAGAGGAGAGGAATGGCCCCTGTGGACTGCCAAGTTGTTGGTGTCACTGAATGTGTCTAATCACAAGGAACAAGAATATATATGATTATGAGGTGGGGATCTTAAATGGTGTCTATGATATATGGCCTTTTATGAATTGGAGGGGCGGGCCATGGCATCGGCACATTGCCCTAGCACAAAAGACCCCAGGTAATCTTATCATAAGGAACAGAAATATACATGCGTTTCTGAGATATATGGCATTTTATGAAGTGGAGGGGTGGGGCAGGCCCCAGCACACCCTGGGAGACCCCTAAGTTGGTATCATTGAATGTGTCTTATCATAAGGAACAAGAATATATATGGTTTAGGGGTGAGAATCCAAATGGTTTCTGAAATATTGGGCCGTTTACAAAATGCAGGGGGTGGGTATGGCCTGTGCACATCCAAGGGGACACCCAGGTTGGTGTCACTGAATGCGTCTTATCATAAGAAACAAGAATATATTTTTCTGAGATATATCGCCTTTTATGAAGTAGAAGGGTGGGGCATGACCCCGGCGCATCCCGGGAGACCCCTAGGTTGGAATCACTGAATAAAGCTTATCATAAGGAACAAGAATATATGTGGTTTAGGGGTGGGGATCTGAACGGTTTCTAAGATATTGGGCCTTTTATGAAGTGGAAGGGGTGTGGCATGACCTGGGCACATCCCATGGGACCCCCAGGTTGGTGTCACTAAATGCGCCTTATCATAAGAAACAATAATATATATGGTTTATTGGTGGGGATCTGAATGGTTTCTGAGATATATCGCCTTTTTATGAAGTGGAGGGGTGGGGGCATGGCCCCAGTGCACCCTGGGAGACCCCTTGGTTGGTATCACTGAATGCGTCTTATCATGAGGAACAAGACTGTATATGTTATGGGGTGGGGATCAGTTTCTGAGATATTGGGCCTTTTACGAAGTGGAGAGGGTGGGGCATGGCCTTGGCACACCCCTGGGGACCACCAGGTTGGTGTCACTGAATGCATCTTATCATAAGAAACAATCATATATATGGTTTTGGGGTGGGGATCTGAATGTTTCTGAGATATATTGCCTTTAATGAAGTGGAGGGGTGGGTATGGCCACGGCGCACCCCGGGAGACCCCTCGGTTGGAAACACTGAATGCGTCTTATCATAAGGAACAAGAATATATATGGTTTAGGGGTAGGGATCTCAACAGTTTTGTAGATATTGGGCCGTTTACGAAGTGGAGAGGGCGGGGCATGGCCCGGGCACATCCCAGGGGACCCCCAGGTTGGTGTCACTGAATGCGTCTTTTCAAAAGAAAAAGGAATATATATACTTTAGGGGTGGGGATCTGAATGGTTTGTGAGATATATGGCCTTTTACACACTGGAGGGGGTGAGGCATGGCCCCGGCACACCCTGGGGGACCCCCAGGTTTGCATAAAAGTATGTGGTTAAAAGAAGTTCACTCAAGGAATATTTCTTTAAAAGTTTTGTCAAAATATCTGCAAAGGCTAGGCAGTAAATGCCATTTTTCTATTTGCCCCATTATAAGTCTATGGAAACTGTAAGTTGCCATAGCAACCCAACTAATGAGTAGAATTTCATGAAAAACACCAACTTTCAATCCCCCAAACCTAAGGCTGCTACAGATGAAATTTGGGCCCAATCGGCCTAGCGGCCTCAGAGGAGATGTCGTTTGAAAGTGTTGAAGTCACACGACGCAGACGACGACGGACAACTGCCTATCCTATAAGCTCCCCCGGAGCCTTCGGCTCTGGTGAGCTAAAAATTAGGTTTACCCCTGCAAGCTCCACTTTTACCATATAAAAGTGGGGGTCAAAATTATATAGGCGTGTTTTCGTGACGTCCCATAGCGTGGTAAAGGTTAACAAAACTATGCAATGAGATCTAAACGTCACTTTATTCAGGAAATTGTTAGTTACAGAGGATATAAAATCAAAGGTTACAAAAAATCATGGCCTGAACAGGACTAATCCAGGACCTCTTGCATATGAGAGCTGTTGAGCCGTGACCTGAGACAGGTTTGAACCACAGCGGTGAGAGACCTAATGATTAAGGGTCAGCGCTCTTGCCCACTAGGTCACAGAGGCCCGACTTATGATAATTATATGGTAAACTTACAGTATGCTGTTTTAATTCATTTGAACTATCGCACTTCCCTGATTGCAAGCGTTAAGATTGCTAAATTTACAAGTTCTTGTGCTTTATATGAGATGTCTTTAGTCATTGCGCTTTCAGCACCTTTGTGTTTGCTGCTGGAAAATTCACTACACCACAACCTCTTTATAACACTATTAATGGGGTCCAAAGCAGAAACTGTGTTAGTTAAACAAGATGTTATATCCAGACAAAAATATATAGATTATATAGAAAAATGACCATTTATGGTCATTTTTCTATATAATCTATACATTTTGGGACCGTCTTGAAACCGTGTTATATCCGAATGTTATAATGGATTTCTGCGTTATAATGAGGTTGTGGTGTTCTTCTTGAAAGTTCCTGCATCCATAATTTATCATATGACGTGGTTGATAACGTCGTGTAATAAAAATTGTATGACCACACGTGTAATAACACTTTGGTGGGATTAAGTAACATCATGACGACGTCCATGTCAACCATGCATTTTCAGTGTGAAAAAAAATTGTCAAATTTAAAGGCGATATAATCCAATTTAAAGTGGTCATATAATAAACAGAATCTTGCACTCATGGTCATTTCATATGAAATTTTTTAAAATCGCCCGAAGGCTCGCTTCTTAAATTTCATATGAAATGACCAGTCATGTAAGATCCTCTTTATCCACTCTTCCAGTGAAGCCCAGTAGCCCAGTTTGTTTCTTACATCTATATAAGCCCTGGTGACAGTTTTTTTTTTCGAAGCAGTGATTGTATATTTTCAAAACCAATTAATGCCCCCGCCCATCGGGGCTTGAAAAAAATAGCTGGGCTGCATGATGCTTCCACGCAGAGCTGAAACCTACCTGCACACGATTACTGGTAAACCGCTTAGAGGATCTAAGACTGCCCAGGCAAAGCGGTGCGAGTCGGACCGTCCATGCTTATAAACCCTATTGGTTTCATTGGGCGACAGGACTCGAGATGTAATTTCATCTCAGGGTTGGGTAAAAATCCCACAAAATTGGAAGCAACGTCTCCAAAATGACCTTTACAGTGTTGACGGGGACGTTAAACCTCAAATCAAACAAACAAAAACGAACACACGCCTATACAAATGCATTGTAAATTTTACCGATGAAGAAAACGGAAAATTTTCAGATTAAAAAAAATTGATATGTTTTTCATATTTCTACTCAATATATAGATTGATTGTATATGTTAGAACCCCCTCCAGATAGAGGCGGTTCTAACGAGTCCCCACAATCTATATTTTGGAGCAAAAATAAGAAAAATAAGGTTTACCCCATGTAAACCCGTTTTACTACAATAAAGTGGAGTTCAAGGATTAAAATTATATAGGAATATTTTCGTGATGCCTAACGCGAATGAAGTTTATTTTCGTACATGGCATGATGAACAAAATATTATTTGACCTCAGCCCCCGCCCATCGGGGCTTGAAGAAATAGATGGGCTGCATGATGCGTCCACGCAGAGCTGAGACCGGCCGCACACGAGCACTGGTAAACCGGTTAGAGGATCTAAGCTTGCCCAGTCAAAGCGTTGCAAGTCGGACTGTCTATGCTTATAAACCCTATTGGTTTCATTGGGTGACAGGCCTTGAGATGTCATTTCATCTCAATGTCGGGTAAAAGTCCCACAAAATTGGAAGCAATGTCTCCAAAACGACCTATATAGTGTTGACGGGGACGTTAAACCTCAAATCAAACAATAACATGTTATTTGACCCTCCTCTCCATTATTAAATTAATATGAAACTACTCAATCATTGAGAAAAGTACTGGCTCCTCACGGACGACTGAGTTTCTCGGGAGCTTTCGGTTCAAGGGAGCAAACTATGACAAATATTCACCAGAAAAAAATGCAGTCTTTTGTGCCACAGAAGAATGGTTTGATTTTAGCTCACCCCAGCCGAAGGCTCCGTGGGATTTATTGTGATAAGTCACCGTCCATCATCGTCGTCGTGCATCCATCTGTCCATTCACATTTTCTTTAAACAACATCTCCTCATAAACCACTGTACAGATCCTGACCAAACTTGGCAGAAATGATCTTTGGGTGGTCCTCCTTCAAATTTGCTCAGAATTTAATTCCATGCAGAACTCTGGTTGTCATGGCAACAAATAGGCGAAATTAGCAAAAACCTTTAAACTCGTCTTGTCTGAAACCAGAAGTCCCAGGTCTATGATATTTGGTATGTAGCTTCACCATAAGGACCTCTACCAAAGTTGCACAAATTATCACCCTGGGATCAAAATTGGCCCTGCCCTAGGGGTCACATGTTTTACACAGACCCTTATTGGATAAAACCTTTAAAAATCTTCTTGTCTGAAACCAGAAGGCACAGGTCTTTGATATTTGGTATGTAGCTTCATCTAGTGGACTTCTACTATGATTGTTCAAATTGTAGCCCTCCAGCCAAAAATGGCCCCGCCCCGGGTCGCACTTGTTTTACATAGACTTACAAGGGAAAAACCTTTAAAATCTTCTTGTCTGAAAACAGAAGGCCCAGGTCTTTGATATTTAGTATGTGTTTTCATCTAGTCAACCTCTACCACAGTTGTTCAAATTATAGCCTTCGGGCCAAAAATGGCCCCGCCCAGGGCCAACTTGTTTTACATAGACTTATAAGGGAAAAACTTTTAAAAATATTCTTGTCTGAAGCCAGAAGGCCAAGGTCTCTGATATTTGGTATGTAGCTTCATCGAGTGGACCCCTACCAAGATTTTCAAATTGTAGACCTGGGGCCAAAAATGGTCCCGCCCCAGGGCCCACTTGTTTTACATAGATTTATAAGGGGGAAACCTTTAAAAATCTTCTCGTTTGAAACCAGAAGGCAGAAGGTCTTTGATATTTTTATATTTGGTATGTAGCTTCATCTAGTGGACCTCTATCAAGATAGTTCAAATTATAGCTCTTGGGCCAAAAATGGACCCGCCCCACGGCCCACTTGTTTTTACACAGATGTATAAGGGAAAAAAAAATAAAAATCTTCTTGTATGAAACAAGAAGGCCCAGTTGTTTGATATTTGGTATGTAGCTTCATCTAGTTGACCTATACCAATATTGTTCAAATTATAGCCCTGGGGCCAAAAATGGCCCCGCCCAAGGCCCACTTGCTTTACATAGACTTATAAGTCGGTGGAAGTTCCACTGTAGTTGCCTGAAACCTAGAATCTGTGACCTCAGGTGAACGATATAGGACCATCATGGTCCTCTTGATTATAACTTAACCGAGGTTTGACGTCCCCATCAGCACTATTTAGGTCATTTTAGGGATGTTTCATCCAATTTTGTGGAACTTATACCTGGCGTTGAGATGAAATATCTCAAGCCCAGCCCAGTCAATTTCAGCTCTGCGTGGAGGCCCCGTGCAGCCCAGTCTATTTCTCCAAGCCCTGATGGGCAGGGATCAATGGAAGAATGCACTAAACTGTATGTAATACATATGTATTATAATGTACAAGTAATTATTTATCAATTGGAATATTCACAAAGTCTCATACATTTAAAACGATTAATATAAACACAGCCGGCACACATCGCGAGGACAACATCAAATCAACATTGGTGCAACGTCAACGTAGATGTGATGTTGCATAAGCGTCATGGCGTTGCATTAAAGTTGCTGTGACGTCGCAATTACGTCATGTGTCGGCTGGGACATTTACAGAAAGGTGAATTATTGTTTATCATGTAAATTTCTAAAAATAACTGAACGTAACACCCCTTAATTTCTAAATGGACTAAGGGGAAGGTTCCATTCAGTACAAAATGGGTTAAAATGAAGGTTTCTGTCGAAACTGCCAGTTATTGTTGTCACCGCGCATATCCGAAGACGTCAGCTTAACGTCTGGCTCGCTGTCTTCTTTGTACTGTTCATTCAAAGAATGAAACCGTTTCCTGCAGAATAAAATAAAATAAAAATAAGCAAGAGCACAATAAAATATACTCAGCCAGTAAAGAATGTCGGATCAATGTCGATATGACGTAGAGATGTCGTCTCGATGTCGGTCTATCTATCTATCTTCTCATCCTGAGTTGGTCATTTTTGGCCATTACCTCAGTTAGGTGGGCGGCTAAATTTAGAATTCAGCTTAAAAAATCATCACTGGGTAAGCCCTTAAAACTATTTAAAATCCGAACACAGATGTATCCTAAAATGCATACCTCTGAGTCTCAATCTTATACTGTACGGGCTTTGAACCTTTCAGCAGTCTTCGCATTCACCGCAGAAGAGGGAAGACTATTCCACTGAGGAATAGTTCTAGGGAAGAAAGAGTTTTTCAGGGCATCACTATAGGACTGGTACCTACGATACTGACAGTTATTTGCTTTTGATGCCCTTTTTTGGGTTGACACTGTTGCAGGGGTCAAAAACCTATCCTTGTTAAGTGATACTGTACCAGAATGTATCTCGTAGAAGAAAGTTTAGGAGGACTGCTCACGACGGGTCTCAAGAGATGGCCACACTAGCTCATCAAGTATGTCGCCGACGCTACTTCTATTTCGCCATCGTCTGCAGGTCCATCGAGCAGCTGTCCTCTGCACCTTCTCCACCTGCTGAATCTGATTTTTTACATAGGGATGCCAAATGGGTGATGCATATTAACCCTTGTTCTGCTGAATATTCATATATGCCACACCCACTACCGATTATCAACCAATCAGATTACTTGATGCAAATTATTGCAACAAATTCACAATCTGAATGGCAAACAATATAGATCCTGATCAGATGGCTTCGTCAGAAGCCATCTGATCTGGATCTACATTGTTTCAAAGAAAAGGCATATCCGGGCTCAGCAGAACAAGGGTTAAAGTTGAGGGCGAACCAATGTTTTATGTCTGCCGAGTGCAAAAGCAAAATTACGTCTAAGGTCCTAGGTGCTTTAGATGTTATCTCCGAGATATGTTGACTCCAATCGAGATCGTCAGTGATAATGATATCAAGATATTTGGCGGAATGAACCTGCTCCAAAATTTGCTGGTGAAGTGTATAATCAAACTTAATTTGCTTGTCCTGAAGGTGTCACGACACCCTCATTGAATGACGTTTGGCCACATTGAACTTCATCTGCCAATCTGCCTCCCATTGTGCACGTCGATCCAGGTCATCTTGTTAAATGCGACAGTCAGAAGGAGAATATATGCCCCTATACATGACACAATCATCAGCAAACAGACGGACAGGCGACCTGATATTATCAGGGAGATCATTGATGAAGACCAAAAAGTAGGTCAAACGTCAAGGTCATAAGGTCAAAAATTATAATACCACTGGTAAGGTATTGTAACTATAAAAATGCACATGTTAAATGTGACAGCCCTGTCACTCACCAATCAAAAGTTACGACCAATGTTAAAGTTCTTTAAAAGTAGGTCAAATGTCAATTCATATAGGAATTGCACCTGAATGGTTAAAAGAATTAGAAAAACCTCATAAATTCAAAGCAGCCCTAAAAATACCTAATTAAGTATCATCAAGAAACTGAGACTGTTGACTTTTTCTTTTATTGACCACATGAAGCTTCTTTCCGTCCAATTACGTTTTGTTGGTTGCTGGAACGTGATAGTTGGATTGTTGTCATGTCTACCGCGCACACCAAGGGACAACTCTCAGCTTTGTGCAGAGCGGAGTCTTCCCCGGGCCTGTGTGAATGTTTTCGCCCCGAGCTGTGTTCGCTTGCAGTTAGCGCACCTAGCAATCACTTGGGAACTCTGCTCGGGGTGGAGATATTCGATGTAGTTGGTGATTGATTCGCTCCCCCTTTAGAACATGCATATGACGCCCTGATTCTTAAAGGCATTTATTCTGTATCAGTAGAACACACCGTGTGTCCATAATTGTTTTATTGACCCCTGTGATATACTGACCATAGCAGATCAAAGGCGGCCCTTAATAGGGTGATAAGTAGCTCTTGTTGAATCCCCTGACTGAGACACTTAAGGGGAAAATCAATAATGTACACCAGTCAACAGTAAGTAATTTATTGGTTTTCCCCAAGGCGGCCTCTTACCTGTTGAAGACAGAGGACTTCTCTTCAGTGAGCACTGAGGGCTACATAATATTATGTACTGAAATGATAGTCCTCAATAATCAAGAATAAGTGCCTTTAACAATGGTATGCTGGTGTGCGTGGGGGGCTTGATAACAAGAGTTTATTGACATCCGATAGATTGACCAATTAAGGGCGCTCTTTAGTAGTGATATACAGTCGACCTTCAATGGCTCGAACACCTTTGGGACCATGAAAATCTGTTCGAGACAGGGGTAGTTCGAGCCACTGAGGGCTATTGCCAGGAGGCATAACGACATACTTTAGGACATCTTTTTCTGTGTTCTATAATGAAGAATGTATGCTGTGTGTACTCATTAGAATCGCCTCATCGAGGCGATTCTAATGAGTACACACAGCATACATATGCAAGATAAAAGACAAAAATATCCTAATTTTTACCCTCCCTATTTCTTATGTACAGAAATTCCCTAGGGACACAAGAACGGGTTCGACTCAGCCATGGTAAACGAGCCATCGGTGTTCGAGCCATCGAAGTTCTACTGTATTAATGTACTCTTTGTGCAATATAATGCTGCTTGTCGTGTGTCAACGTCTTGAATCAATAACATGGAGCCCATTGGAAATAAGACTAATGGCTTTATGGGCCATCCATAGGTTTTGAGATCATAAGTTTTAATTATCTGTGATATGTGGGTGTGGATGCTGGCGCCCTAGCCCATTGTGTCAAACCTTATGTTGTTGTTGTTTTTTTAATTTATAAAAAATCAGGCTAAATTTCAAAGTGATATTTTAGTCATATTATATCATTGAAGTGTGCTCTTTTAACTTAATCATAAAGACTTTAGTTATTAGTTTAATTTTATGTGGATAATGTCATTCAGTTGTAATACCTGTTATAAACATTCATGTTTGACTTAATTCCTGAATAAATCTTAATCTTAAGCCTCACCCAACCACCCCCAGTTATGTGGCGCAGTTGACTATATTTTTTCGTACGTCCAAGTGACGCAAGATACAAGTCACCTTTGCCTCACCCAACCAATCCCAGTTACGTGGCGAAGCTGACTTTAATATTTTGTTTCATAGGCCCCAGTGACGCAAGATACAAGTCACATTTGCCTCACCCGACCACCCCCAGTTATATGGCGAAGCTGACTATAATTTTTTTTTGGGCCCCAGTGGCGCCAGATACAAGTCACCTTTGCCTCACCCAAACACCCCCAGTTTTGTGGCAATGCTGACTATTTTTTTTCATACGCCCAAGTAACATAAGATACAAGTCACCTTTGCCTCACCCGACCACCTCCAGTTATTTGGCGAAGATGACTTTAATGTTTTACACGCGCCCCAGTGACGCAAGATGCAAGTCACCTTTGCCTCACCCAACAACCCCCAGTTACGTGGCAAAGCTAACTTTATTTTTTCATACGCCCCGGCGACGCAAGATACAAGTCACCTTCGCCTCACCCATTCACCCAGTTATGTGGCGAAGCTGACAATAATGTTTTTCATGCGCCCCAATGACGCAAGATACAAGTCACCTTTGCCTCACCCAACCACCTCCAGTTACGTGGCGAAGCTGACTATAATGTTTTTCATGCGCCCCAGTGACTCAAGATACAAGTCACCTTTGCCTCACCAAACCCAACCACCCTCAGTTATGTGGCAAAGCTGACTATATTTTTTTCATTCTCCCCAGTGACGCAAGATACAAGTCACCCTTGCTTCACCCGACCACCCCCAGTTATATGGCGAAGCTGACTATAATGTGTTTCATGCGCCCCAGTGACGCAAGATGCAAGTCACTTTTGCCTAACCCAACCACCCAGTTATGTGGCGAAGCTGACTATATTTTTTCATGCTCAACTCACTTGAACATGAAACATGTCCTACTCTCATATTTTAAAATTGCTTACATTTTAATATTTGAGCTGGACAAACAACATATTCGGCTGAACTGAGGAAAACATGTATTTTTATTTTTATGGGAACTTCGACAGGATCATACTATATAAGAGGAATCTACCACTGAAACCATTTTATTCCACATTAGGGGAAAGTAAGCACCTTCTAATATATATTTAGCATCCCTTTTCTACAAGGGTCTGTTCTGCAAGAAACAAATGGTCCTGAGACAAATGGCACAGTTTACAGGAAAGAAACAGGAAGTTATCTCTGAAAAAAAAAAAAAATCTGCCAGGAAAATCCATTCTCCTCTATTTTCCTTACCTGACAGTAAATTTTCCTCGAAGTGATCTGAAGCTTTCCGACAGAGTATCACTGACACAGCAACCACGGTCTCTCGAGAAATAGAGATAGGCTATCCCCAACCCCATACAGAAAATAACTACAGCTCCCCATAGCTGAAACTGTTCACGCCTGTAAAATACAGTCAATCCTTTTTATACAGTCAATCCTCTTTATACAGCCAACCCTAATTATACAGTCAACCCTATTTATACAGTCAACCCTCTTTATACAGTCAACCCTCTCTTCTTACCGACATTCCGGATAAAACGACAAAACTTGATAGAACGACATTGTTAATGGAACGAATCCTTAGCTCAAGATCAGACAATAGGGGCTTGAATCATGAAAAGAAAATGAAAAAAAAAATTTATTTTTTTTTTTTTTCATTCTTTTTTTTTTTTTTTTTTTTTCATGATTCAAGCCCCTATGGATGAGACGCAGTAATGGAGATATTCAAGAATAGTGTACTTATTTATTACTCCAAGAAACAAATGTTGTCAACCCGGTATATTTATTAGAATCGCAGCATTTGTTTCTTGGTTTGTTTGTTTGATTTGAGGTTTATCGTCCCCGTCAACACTGTAAAGGTCATTTTGGAGACGTCGCTTCCAATTTTGTGGGACTTTTATCCGACATTGAGATGAAATGAAATCTCAGATCTCAAGCCCTGTCGCCCAATGAAACCAATAGGGTTTTTAAGCATGGACTGTCCGATTCATGCTTTGCCGCTTTGCCTGGGCAGGCTTAGGTTCTCTAAGCAGTTTACCAGTACTCGTGTGCAGGTCGTATTCAGCTCTGCGTGGAAGCATCATGCAGCCCATCTATTTCTTCAAGCCCCGATGGGCGGGGGCCGATTTGTTTCTTGGAGTTATTTATGGGAAAAAATCCTTTATTACCTGTTACGCTACTCCTTACTGGGATTCTTTATAGCGGCAAATTCGCTATAGCGGCAGATTGTCAGGAAACAAATACAGTCGAACTTCAATGGCTCAAACACCTTTGGGACCTCGAAAATCTGTTCGAGACAAGGGGTAGTTCGAGCCACTGAGGTTACTGTCAGGAGGCATAATAAGATACTTTTAGACATCTTTTCGGTGTTCTATAATGAATATGTATGTTGTGTGTACTCATTAGAATCGCCTCATCGAGGCGATTCTAATGAGTACACACAGCATACATTTGCAAGATAAGACTAAAATCTCCTTAATTATCCCCCACTTTTCTTATGTAGAGGATTTCGCTAGGGACTCAAGAACGGGTTCGACTCATCCATGGTAAACGCGTCATCGATGTTCGAGCCATCGAAGTTCAACTGTACTGTCATTATAGCGAGAGTCCTCTCTACCAACATTATCCTTACGCTGATTCAAGAAGGGCAGTTGTCAGTTTCTGGCGAAAAATGTGCACTGTACTGGTTAACCGCGTACGTTTAAGTCTGCCCAGGTAAAGTGTGGAGGCTAAAATTTCCTAAAGTAGTGTTGACTGGGCCGTGAAACTCCAAAACAAATAAAAAACAAAATCTACCAACATTTGATATAACAACAAATGTCGTTGAAAAGATAATTTGAATCCTTAGATCCAGATTAGGATACTAAGAGAAATTTAACCCATATATGACAATGGAATCTTCCACCCGATAACGGAGTTTGGAGTTGTCCATTTCCAATTATATGGGTGTCAGGTTGTTTTTTGTTTATAACAATGTTTACAAAAAATGAATGTTCTTTAAGCAAACAGTGTAGACTCAGATCGGACGCGGTGTCTGATCTGGGTCTGCACTGTTTTCCAATGTCCCAGAAAAGGACCGCTAGACATATACGGGTTAAAGAATATTACATGTATATGAAATAATCAATGTATGTTGTGGGTATATCTTAGAATCACCTTATCGAGGTGATTCTAACAAATATCCACAACAAATGCTTCTTGAAGTAGTGAGAAAACAGCAGGCCTTTTACTACCTATCCTTAGATTTTCTCGGCATTAAGTCATACGAGTATTGCTGGATAAGTCTATGGGATTCCGTTATAGCGTCAGAACTCTAGAACGGTGAACAGTTTGAGAACAAATACAACGTACTGCCGTTATAACACGACTCCAATATATAGTCATTACAGAACGCCACCAGCAGTTTAGCAACACGGCCACTGTCGTCGGTTCATTACATTACGATAATATAGTGCATTTTCACCATCTCCAAAATGGCTACTTTTCTGATGAAAATCCGTGACATTTTTCTCATTGAGACGGTTCTAACGCGTACCCACAACCTATGTCTTGGAGTAAAAATAAGAAACATAGTGTATACCCCGGGAAACCCCAGTTTTCTCTATAGAAACTGGGGTTTAAGGGAAGTTCATTTCACGGACTTGTTCTCGTAATGAATACGTGAAGCTGAACATCAGTTTGCGTCAAAAGAGTGATATGTTTGTAAAAGCACAAAGAAACCGTAATCTTTGAATACTGGTAAATTTCCACTAAACACAGAAAGTGGGGGCGGAGCTTAGCGATTGTCAAAAAATCTATACCACTGCAATCCCGCCTTCTTAGATTTGCGGTGCATGTTTATTTTTTGTTTGTTTGATTTGAGGTTTACATCCCCGCCAAAACTGTATAGGTCATTTTGGAGACGTTGCTTCCAATTTTGTTGGACTTTTACCCGAAACTGAGATGAAATGACATCTCAAGCCCTCTCGTCCAATAAAACCAATAGGGTTTATAAGCACCGATTTGCCTGTGCATTCTTAGATCCTCTAAGCTGTTTACCAGTACTCGTGTGTGGCCGGTGTCAGCTCTGCCTGGAAGCATTATGCAGCCTATGTCCTTCTTTAAGGCCCGATGGGCGGGGCCCGGCGGTGCATATTTAAACATATTATTAATATTATCTGAGTTGTTTGAAAGTGTCGGCCAATCAGTTACGCATTCGTTCCGCCCACAAAAGCACATCATGTTGCGACGTCTTTGATTTTCGTTGCACACAGCGTCCAACGTGTAATGGGGAGAAATCTTGTTGCTAAACTGCCGGTTGCGTGGTTGTAAAGCGATTGCAAAGCCAAATGGGTCAGCTCATGAGAAAGGGTGAGGCTTGGGGCGGGCTTATATATAGGCGACCAGCAAAGGCCGAGGCGAGACTGCGCAGGCGCAGTCTTGCCTGAGCCTTTGCTGCTCGTAGACATGTAGAGAGCACATTGGGGTAGCGTAACGCCAGAAAATTTACCGTCTAGCCCTATTTATGGGCTGCAGATATGCACTTAGAAGACGTAAATCCGAGAAATCTCAGTGTGTTAGTTCAAGATTAAGCCGCGCCCTTCAATTAAGCTACAAGTCACGGTAGACTAATAATTGTTCAGTTTCTAATTTTAGCCAATTCCTTTGATTTAACCCATATATGCCTAGCGGCCCTTTTTGTACATTAGCAAATACTCCGGATCAGACGCGAAAGAATGTAAACTGTACTGTTAACCGCTTACGTATAAGCCTGCCCAGGAAAAGTGTGGATAGGTAAACTGATCGGCTCAAAAATGACATAGTGTTGACTGGGCCGTTAAACTCTTATACAAACCAACAAAAGCAACTTAATGTGTTTTTCATGTCAGTACATATGGTACTTGTTTAGTTTAAACATAGCAAGTATAAAAAAGTAGTCGCAGATAAGATTGACTAGGCGGAACTATCGTTTGCACCTGCCATTTGATTGTTCTATTAACGAGAAGGTAAACCAAGTCACCCGATTGTGTCAATTCAGCTGTAACATAAACAAAACTGTGGCGAATATGGCCATTTGGTTCGCTTGAAGAAAGCATGCGAAATGCACTTTACCGAATCTTCGGATGGACTCGACGAATTTGACATATATTGACAACACCTGAATAGCTCCGCCTAGTCAATTTTATCTGCGACTACTACTCAAAACCAGATGCTTTTAGCTTTATGAGTGTTACCATATATGGGTATGGCGGCCATTTTGGTCATGTGACCTGGACATAAAACGGTTCCCCCAATAAATGCGCCTTATCGTAAGGAGCAAAAATATATCTTATACTTTAGTACTGTATTCTGAATCATTTGCAGGATAAAATCCAACACAAAAGCATATGTGTCAAAGATTGACCTAGGCACAAAGATAGTCAAGGTCAACCCAGGGTCACCATTTTAGCAATTTATGATGGGCCTACGTTCCAGATGCTATTTATCAAGTTTCGTGGAAATCTGCACAGTGGTTCTGGAGAAGACTATTTTTGAAGGGTTTTTACCAAATATTGCTTGGCGGCCATTTTGGTCATGTGACCTGGACCGCATGAGGAAATTTTGGTTTCCCCCATCCCGTAGAGGCTCCATATGAAATTTGACTTCAATCGGCCAATCGATTTCCGAGGAGAAGCAGTTCGAAAATTTTCACATTATTCGCCTCGGCGAGGCTGTACTAAATGGAATGTAATATTTCTCAAGTTCATTGATAAGATCTCATTGATATTTATCAGTATGCCAAAAATTGTTTAAATATTCCAAGCGGTTAAGTCACTATCACCAATTTTTACAAACGGGTTACGGACGGACAGATAGACAGACCATATATGGCTTGGCAGCCATTTTGGTCATGTGTCCTGGACCCCATGAGCAATTTTTGGTTTCCCCCATCCCATAGAGGCTCCATATGAAATTTGATTTCAATCGGCCCAACGGTTTTCGAGGAGAAGCAGTTCGAAAATTTTCACATTTTTCGCCTCGGCGAAGCTATACTAAATGGAATGTAATATTTCGCAAGTTCATTGGTTAGATCTCATTGATATCTATCAGTATGCCAAAATTGTTTAAATATTCCAAGCGGTTAAGTCACTATCACCAATTTTCACAAACGGGTTACGGACGGACAGACAGACAAACCATATATGGCTTGGCGGCCATTTTGGTCATGTAACCTTGACCCCATGAGCAAATATTGGTTTCCCCCATCCCATAGAGGCTCCATATGAAATTTGACTTCAATCGGCCCAACGGTTTCCGAGGAGAAGCAGTTCAAAAATGTTCGAAAATTTTCACATTTTTCGCCTCGGCGAGGCTATACTAAATGGAATGTAATATTTCGTAAGTTCATTGGTTAGATCTCATTGATATCTATCAGTATGCCAAAAATTGTTTAAATATTCCAAGCGGTTAAGTCACTATCACCAGTTTTCACAAACGGGTACGGACGGACCCAAAGAAGGTCAAGGTCAACCCAGGGTCACCATTTTAGCAATTTATGATAGGCCTACATCCCAGATGCTATTTATCAAGTTTCGTGGAAATCTGCCCAGTGGTTCTGGAGAAGACTATTTTTGAAGGGTTTTTACCATATATGGCTTGGCGGCCATTTTGGTCATGTGACCTGGACCCCATGAGCAAATTTTGGTTTCCCTATCCCATAGAGGCTCCATATGAAATTTGACTTCAATCGGCCCAACGGTTTCCGAGGAGAAGCAGTTTGAAAATTTTCTCATTTTTCGCCTCGGCGAGGCTATACTAAATGGAATGTAATATTTCGCAAGTTCATTGGTTAGATCTCATTGATATCTATCAGTATGCCAAAAATTGTTTAAATATTCCAAGCGGTTAAGTCACTATCACCAATTTTCACTTACGGGTTACGGACGGACAGACAGACAAACCATATATGGCTTGGCGGCCATTTTGGTCATGTGACCTTGACCCCATGAGCAAATTTTGGTTTCCCCCATCCCATAGAGGCTCCATTTGAAATTTGACTTCAATCGGCCCAACGGTTTCCGAGGAGAAGCAGTTCAAAAATGTTCGAAAATTTTCACATTTTTCGCCTCGGCGAGGCTATACTAAATGGAATGTAATATTTCGTAAGTTCATTGGTTAGATCTCATTGATATCTATCAGTATGCCAAAAATTGTTTAAATATTCCAAGCGGTTAAGTCACTATCACCAATTTTCACAAACGGGTTACGGACGGACAGACAGAATGACAGAATGACAGACTGACAGACTGACAGAATGACAGACTGACAGAATGACAGAATGACATGGTGATTTTAGGGCACTCTTAGAAAAAACCGACTTCAGTCGGTTGCTTTTTCTGCGGGTCGTGCAATCAATGTCTACTGGCAAAACGAAAAAGAAGATACCCAATTTTAAACCCAAGTCTTCCTTATAAAAGTGTAGTTTTTTATAGTAGCCCTTATGTTCATATTTTCACAATTATGTTATTTGTATGCTGCGCATTTTGTAACATTTTGGTCACCTTTTTAAACCGTATTACACTAATACCTCATTATAACGTGTGCAATACATATAATCATGTATACTAACAGTGTTTTCATGGGCGGTGGTTCGCAGCACGTAAATAGTCTGTCAACCTCGCAACACTCCGGCAAATCTGGGTTGTCACAAAAGTAGATGTTTCCTTGTCGCCATCCAATGTCATCGTTGCGCAAGCACTTCTTACAGTCTAAAACACCAGAAGCATATTCATTAGACATAGGCGTGGTAATAACTACGCGTTTTACGCATGTGCGTAATGTAAAGTATTTGCAACAGAAATCACCCTATTTCGGGGAAGATAAATTGAGATAGTTTTATTGTTGTTGTTGTTGTGCGTAATGTTTTTGTTCTGGCCACGCCTGAATGCTAACCTTAAAAACACCCCAGAAACAATTTATAAACTTAAATTCTTACATGTCCCCACCAGAAAAATAACAGAAAATTTCAAGTAAGTGAATAATATGCTTATCAAACGACCGCATGCACATAGCGAAACATTTTTAATGGATTGGATGAACTGTTTGTCAGTCGGCCCAAAATTAATAAATTTGCTGCTGGCCGTTCACTGCTAATGTCCATGCTAATGGCCTAAACGTTATCGCTGACCAAGAACAGTTAACCCTCAAAACGCCGACAAAATCTACATGTATATGTACAGCTAAAAATGTCGCCTGCTTATGTCGTCTGCTGAATCCTCCAACAAACGTTTTTTAAAAATATTTTTTGTATAAAGGCAAACCGTGTGGACCCAGAGCAGTCTGATCTGGGTTCACACTGTTTGTAAAAAAGGACATTTTAAGGAACCGGCAGACGACAAAGCATACGACAATTGTCGTGATTGGCATCTTATGGGTTAAACTGCTTGCAAACTGAATGGTTTGCTTTCTATTTACGGATAAACCACACGATGATTTGTCACTTTTAATGAGCATATTCCAATGTATTGTTCAAAGAAGACCTACCAGCTGAGTCACCCTCTCAAAATTCCTTGCATTTTTATCAGTACATGATTGGATATGTTTTGCTATCAAGTTACGCATGATGTTCAATGGTCATACATTTTTCACAGATAAGTCGGCCTCGGTAGCTCAGTCGGATGTGCGTCTGACTGGTGAACAGGAGGACGCGTGTTCGATAGCAACATTCTTTCGTGGAGATTGATCATGAAAGCTTTTCTACGGTCATTCGCTCCCTTCCGCTGATACAAGAACGGCAGTTGTCAGTTTCTGGCGAAAGAATGCGCACTATACTGGTTAACCGCTTACGAATAAGCCTGTCCTGGAAAGTGTGGACAGGTAACTGACCGGCTCAAAAATGACCTAAAATAGTGTTGACTGGGCCGTTAAACTCCAATACAAACAAACACATTTTCACAGTCAAACAAGGTTCCTCACAGCAGCACATTTCTCAGGCCATAAATTGTCTTAGCTGTGAATGCAGCTAACCTGAATAGGATAATTATATATCACTGCCCTTCTTATCTCTCCGTTAGTGAACAAGGGTCATTTAACTTATAGGGTTTATAATTGATTAATTGGTTTGAAAGGCTTCCGTTCGTTGAAATGCATATTTGACTTATTTTTTCTCAAATTCAGTTTGACTAAAAGTTACCACAAATGCAAATGCCTCGATAGCGCAGTGGTTAACGCGTTCTACCTATGATCGAGAGGCTGTGCGTTCGAATCCGGCCACCGGTAGCGAGATGTGTTCTTGGCAAGACACGTTATGACACTGTCCCACTCCACCCAGGTGTAAATGGGTAGCAGTGGTGTAAAAGCCACTGCCTCTCTCTCGCGCGCGCGTGAAAACACCCGGAATGAGTGTTCGAGAGCGATTCAATAAGATTGCAGCTTTCATCAGAATCGAACTAAAATAAATCAGTATAAACTAAATGTAAATTAAGAAAGTATAAACATTGCTTATTGGCCCTGAGTCATGACGTAGGGAGGTCATCCCTCTCATTCAGGAGAAACACAGATTTAGTTGTTGAAACCATTTTTCAGCATTCTTGAAAAGTCATCTTTTGAATTTTACACAATGATCTATATTTAATGGCCAAAAATATAATTATTGGCCTTTTAGGTTCCTTGATGACCGGGCTTGAATAATATATCACATATTGTTAGTATCTTGTTTGGTTTCTGTTCAAATGAAGCATTTGTCAAATGTGTCCAATTAATTTTGGAACAGAAAATTAAATTTGTTATCTTTCTTTCCAGAAGATGCCCTTTTAAAGATGCCCACTGCCGTAAGGTGTAGTCTATCACAGCCGCATGTACTGCAGAAGCCTATCTAAGGAAATTAGAAGCTGTGTTACTAGTGATTTTATAATATTATAATATTTATTTGTTTATTTATTTATTTATTTATTTATAGACGACTCGCACCGCTTTTCCTGGCCGGGCTTAGATACTGTAAGCGGTTTACCAGTACTCGTGTGCGGTCAATACTTCCAATTTCGTGGGACCCGACTTTGAGATGTAAAGACATCTCAAGACCTGCCGCCCAATGAAACCAATAGGGTTTTTATGCACGGACGGTCCTACTCACATCACTTTGCCTGGGCAGGCTTATGCTTTGTTTGTTTGTTTGATTTGAGGTTTAACGTCACCGTCAACACTGTAAAGGTCATTTTGGAGACATTGCTTCCAATTTTGTGGGATTTTTACCCGCCATTTAGATGAAATGACATCTCAAACCCTGTCGCCCAATGAAACCAATAGGGTTTATTAGCATGGGCAGTCCGCCTCGCACCGCGGTTCCTGGACAAGCTTAGATCCTCTAAGCGGTTTACCAGAACTAGTGTGCGGCCGGATTCAGCTCTGCGTGGAAGCATCATGCAGCCCATATATTTCTTCAATCCCCTATGGGCGGGGGCTAAGGGCAGGCTTATGCGGTTTACCAGAACTTAGGTGATAAGGAATCATGCAGCCCATCTAGTTCTTCATGTCCAGATGGGCGGGGTAGATTTAGGTAGGCAGGTGAAGCGGGGGGGGGGGGGGGTTGGTTGGAAGGTAGGTTTTGTTTGATTTGAGGTTTAACTTCCCCTTCAACACTGTAAAGGTCATTTTGGAGACGTTGCGGGGGCCTAAGGGAAGGTAGGTAGATGTTTGTTTGCTTGTTTGATTGACTTGAGGTTTAAAGTTCCCGTCAACACTTTGAAAGTTAGATTGGAGAAATTGGGACCAATTGCGACCAATTGGTTGGATTTTTACCCGACATTGAGATGAAATGACATCTCAAGTCCTGTCGCCCAATGAAACCAATAGGGTTTTTAAGAATGGACGGTCCGCCTCGCACCGCGGTTCCTGGACAGGTTTAGATCATGCATCCCATATATTTCTTCAAGCCCCTATGGGCGGGGGCAAAGGGCAGGCTTATGCAGTTTACCAGTACTCAGGTGGTAAGGAATCATGCAGCCCACCTAGTTCTTCAAGTCCAGATGGGCGGGGTAGATTTAGGTAGACAGGTAAGGTGGGGGAAGGTGGTGGTGGGAAGGTAGGTTTTGTTTGATTTGAGGTTTAACGTCCCCGTCAACACTGTTTGTTTGTTTGTTTGATTTGAGGTTTAACGTCCCCGTCAACACTGTAAAGGTCATTTTGGAGACGTTGCTTCCAATTCCGTGGGACTTTTACCCGACATTGAGATGAAATGACATCTCAAGCCCTGTCGCCCAATGAAACCAATAGGGTTTATTAGCATGGACGGTCCGCCTCCCACCGCGGTTCCTGGACAGGCTTAGATCCTCTAAGCTGTTTACCAGTACTAGTGTGCGGGCTGGATTCAGCTCTGCGTGGAAGCATCATGCAGCCCATATATTTCTTCAAGCCCCTATGGGCGGTGGCTTCCGTCAACAATTTTAAGGTCATTTTGGATACGTTGCTTCAAATTTTGTGTGACTTATACCAGACATTGAGATGAAATGACATCTTAAGCCCTGCCGCCCAATGAGACCGATAGAGTTGATAAGCATGGACGAGCCGACTTGCACCGCTTTGCTTGGTCTGGCTTAGATCCTCCAAGCGGTTTACCAGTACTCATGCGCGGATCGGTTTCAGCCCTGCGTGGAAGCATCACGCAGCCCATATATTTCTTCAAGCCCCGATGGGCGGGGGCCTAAGGGAAGGTAGGTAGATGTTTTGTTTGCTTGTTTGTTTGACTTAAGGTTTAAAGTTCCCGTCAACACTGTGAAAGTTAGTTTGGAGACATTGCGACTAATTGCGACCAATTTGTTGGATTTTTACCCGACATTGAGATGAAATGACTTCTCAAGTTATACCGCCTTAAGAAACCAATAGGGTTCTTAGGTAGGTAGGTAGGTACGTACGTACGTACGTACGTACGAAGGTACGTAGGTAGAAATAAGTAAATGTATGTCTGACCGTCCGTTCCCGTACGGAAGGAAGCCTCCTTGGTGTAGTTTTTATGTTACTGGCCTCATAGACCTTGGGTCACATATTCGATCCCGGGTTTTTACAGACTTTCAGATGAGTCTTTTAACCGAGGTTCCGTCTCCGTAGGTGGGTCGTAAAACTGAATGACAAACTCTTGCTGTATAAATAGATGGGCTGCATGGTGCTTCCATGCAGGGCTGAAACTGACCACACATGAGTTCTGGTAAACCGCTTAGAAGGACTAAGCCTGCCAAGGCAAAGTGGTATGCGTCAGTCCGTCCAAAGCCTTTTGGTTTCATTGGGCGACAGGGCTGGAGCTGTCATTTCATCTCAATGTCGGGTATAAGTCTGCCAAAATTGGAAGCAATGTCTCCAAAAATGACCTAAATAGAGTTGACGGGGTCATTAATCCCTATTCAAACAAAAACATACTTACTGAGTAACATTCCTACCTACCATACTATCGATATATGTACGTAATACCTACTTACTTACATTGCTGCCTGCCTACCTACCTACCTACCTACCTACCTACCAAAACAAACAATATACGATCCTACCTACGACCTTCCTGTAGATCTACCTACACACCCATCGTTACCAGCCCAAACCTACCATTCCTACCTTATCACGCAAACACGCCTATATAATTTTGATCCCCTAAAACCCCACTTTTAGATATTAAAACTGGGGTTTAGATATTAAAGCTGGGGTTTACATGGATATTTATTATTTGTCTTATTTCTGCTCAAAAACAGAGATTGTGGGTACTCGTTAGAACCGACTCGCCGTATGTTTTGTGCAGAAATATGAAAAATATCAGGATTTTTATCTGAAAAATTTCGTTTTTGGTGGTAAAAATTTGTCATTATATTTGAATTTGCCAGTTTTCGTAATATACCTACCAACATGCATATCTCCACTCTACCTACCTGTCGCCCCCGCCCATCAGGGCTTGAAGAAATATATGGGCTGCATGATGTTTCCGCGCAGAGCGTTCATGCTATTGGTTTCATTCGGCAACAGGGCTTGAGATGTCATTTCATCTCAATGTCGGACCAAAGTCACACAAAAATGAAAGCAACGTCTCCAAAATGACCTGTACCGTGATGATGGGGACGTTAAACCCTAAATCAAACAAACAAACAAAACCGATCTGTCTATCTAACTTCCTACCTACCTACAGCGTCGTTAGCCCCCGCCTATCGGGGCTTGCAGAAATAGATGGGCTGCATGATGCTTCCACGCAGAGCTGAAACCGACCGCACACGAGTACTGGTAAACCGCTTAGGGGATCTAAGCCTGCCCAGGTAAAGCGGTGCGAGTCCATGCTTATAAACCGTATTGGTTGCATTGGGCGACAGGGCTTGAGATGCCATTTCGGTAAAAGTCCCACAAAAATTGTAAGCAACGTCTCCAAAATGACCTATAGTGTTGGCGGGGACGTTAAACCTTAAATCAAACAAACGAAACCTACAGCGTCGAAGGAAGAAGTTAAAAGTAAGCCTACCTAACTACCTACACATCCAGCCACGCACCCACCAGACCATTCACCCTACCTATATACCTACTCATCTGCCTACCTAGCTACCATGTAGCCCATCTGTTTCTTCGAGTCCCGATGGGTCGGGTTGATAGGAAGCACTGGGTTCGGTTATTATTACTTTTTTTTTAAGTTTAAGTATTGTATCGTAATGTTTAGTTTAAACAATATTTTATTCAAATATAAGGTACACATAATACTACATACAATGTCTGTTTACAATGCTTACATTTGAAAGGGATACAGAAGTAAGTCTTAGACTTTTTTGAATCTGTCTCCCTTACAGATCGTACAAACAAATGATATGCGAAAAAGCAGTACTAATTGTAGAAACGAAGTTTCTCTATCAATTAGTATAACCTATGAATTCATAAATTATATGTGTTGTAAGATGTGAAAGACTATTGTTGATCAACACGGAGAATAACAAAAGATAGACGAAAGCAAGATGCAGGAAAGACAGTTTGTCACACGGCATGGATCCCAGAGAGTGTGTATGTCAAATTTAGCTTTTTTCGTTCTGAAGACACAATACCAGATTGAGGTATTTAGAATCTTTTAGTATGTAAGATGTAATCCTGCACAGCTTCAAATATTAAAGTATTGGTTTGGTTTGTTAGTCTATGATCACCGTAAAGCAGGGTGTCAAGAGTCAGTGTTGGGCAATCTTTTCTGCCATTACTTGTCTCTGTGCTAGGTATCTAGGACAGTGAAAAAAGAAGTGGCAGGGGTCTTCGATTTCACCACATGAACAAAACGTATTGTGTATTATGTTTTTGCGAAATAGGACAAAATTGAGACTGCTACAGTTTGTTCTAATTCTAGTGTGTAGTATTTGGCCCCTACGAGTTCCGTGTGAATAGTATTTAGGAATGATTTTCAGTTCGAAATGTTTGTGTGTGTGTGTGTGTGTGTGTGTGTGTGTGTGTGTGTGTGTTGTTTCATTTATTGAAACTGTTAAGAGAAAATCTGTTTGGTTGACATTAGGCATTATTACCCCATATAAGCAGAAAGGTGTGAAAATTAGTCACTGTGTTTTGATAAGCATGGGGACAACAGGAAATGTGAAACCATAAATCACACATGAAATCGCCTCTGTATATAGCTAAAATTTAAATTCCATGAAGCCCATGTTTAACTAACGAGAAAATGGCAAGCTCTATGGGATAGAAACCCGACCAACACTGGGAGGCATTACCAACTCCTCCAGCCCACAGTAGGTAAATCTGCCCACCAATTTAGCAACAACAGAAAATTAGACGTGGTGCTCTCCCGTTTGAGACTTAACCATAACGGCCTAAATGCCAACCTCACTCAACTAGGAAACACAACGGGTCTATGCAGAAAATGCGATAACTATGAACTAGAACCAACAACCAGCACAACACATCTTGTTTGAATGTGTAATAAACGCCCATGCACGAGAAGAGATAAAATCTGAAATGTTCAAATTAGGATATGAATCGGTACACCTGCAAGATCTCCCCCCCCCCCCCCCCCCCCGTAAAACACTGCTCGGCCATAGACGAGGTGGTTAAGAAATTCCTTAAAGACACAAATTACTGGGAAGTAATATAAGAAAAACAGCTTTTGTTACCCACACACCGCGCTCAGGCAACCATCACCTACCGTCAATCTGCATTTGGACCTGAGACGGGGGCGTCAAAGCGAGACACTGTGGTTGCGGCTCATTTGCTTTGCACTTATGGGTGCCCCGCCGAGGCTATCCCCCGTCAAAGGACAAACCACTGACCCTCCCATACCTTCAACATCATAACAGACCACGGGCAAGGGTGCATCATAAGAAAATCCCATAGCCCGAAAACTCCCACGGACATGCTTGAACCTGCGGCGACAAGCCGATTCGGGACACTGTGGTTGCGGCTCATGTGCTTTGCACTTATGAGTGTTCCGATGAGGTAACATGCCGCGGCAGGAGAGGCAGCCCCCATGGGAAGGTAATTCTTCACAATAACCGCGCCACCCGTTAACTTGGTTTTGAACAAGTTACCCTAAGAGCCGGACCGTGCCTTTGTGGGGGGACCCCCCTCACAAGCCCGGCCCGCCCTGTGCACAGAATGGGAAGCCAAAATATGTGACGGATGGCGGGGTCATATTAGCACAAGCACAATATGCACTAATGACTTTTGTTTGTATTACATGTACAGGTGGGACCCCGGGGGACAAGAAACTGGACACAACTACACTGATCCGAGCGCACACATGGGGTCCCAAAGCACTAATCCGACTTTTTTATTTCAGGAACGAGAGGAGGCTCGACGGAGCCCATCAGGACAACATCCTGAGGGCACCTGGGAGACAGCCCGTACTGGGCTCCCCCTAGGTACCAACAGAATGAAGTCCCCGGAAGTAGGCAAAGCGAAGGCATAAATACTACCAGAACAGAGCATACAAACGGGGACAGGTCACACGCTAAATATCTTTATAGGCGGGGCAACGGCAATATCCACCATTTGCTAGGTATTTGGAAATAGGAAGTCCCCTTAAAAATGCCTTTTGGAAGACCATTCAAAAATAAAAATTAGCGGGATTGCAAAACGGCTGATCAGCCTCATCACTGCCCTTTCCCAAACAAACACATACCTCCAAACACATCACGAAGACACACCTGTTCAATTTTGAACCCCACTTGCATAGGCAGGTCTCCGTGATGAGAGCACGGGTACTAGGACTTTTTGCAATAGCCGGAATTGGCTGGTCTATTAGTCACCCATCCTGGCTCACTTTAGATGCCTGTTCAAAATTCAAAAATTTCATGCGTTATCACCCTTTAACAAGCATCGTGACCGAAGGCGTTTTCTTTGCCATGTCAGGGGTGGAGGCAGAGAATAATGGAAGCCAGAACTGATAATGTATGTTAGCTTTTTTCCTCGGCCAGACATTCGAAAACAGGGCTGTGCTCTGACACATTTGGCAGTCGAAATTGGCAACACGTCATCACATACTAGAGCCCGTCTTTGGTCTGATTCCTGCACTCAAAATTCTAAAATCGCTATAGAACTGTGTTTCTTAGGACAAACGCTGTACCTTGGGTGCGATTTGTGCCTTCCTCCGATTAAGAGTTCAGTATATTCCCATTGGTCAGCTGACACCAGTCGAATTGACAAGTGCCAGCACATTGGAGGCCCTGGGAAGAGCAGTTCATAAACTAATCCCATTTAGCGAGATGGGGGTAGCCCCTATGTGCTTTTAGCGACCGGTTACCTTACAAAATCTATCAAGTCAAGTCAAGCCCATGTTTAACAGGATTCAATATCATTTGGAAGCTAGGAATACACCGTAGAACTGAACAGGTAAGAGTGTACATGTTTACTCTAAGCCTCGGATTATGATTCATATTATCATATAATTTACTATAATTGTTATTATTATTGTTATTTTATTATCATTATTATTATTATTATTATTATTATTATTATTATTATTATAACTATTGTTGTTGTTGTAGAAGGGCACTTATATTTAGATCAGGCTTATTTAGACAGATTAATAATTTTAAAATTTCCAAAGAACTTGCTTTTAAAAGTATTAATTGCATTAACACGCCTATTAAAAATATTTTGAAACATTACCATCAAATTTTTAGATAAAATATTCTGATATTTTTCATATTTCCGCTGGAAAACATAGATTGTAGGTACTCGTTAGAATCGCCTCGCCGAGACGGTTCTAACGAGTACCTACAATTTATGTTTTCCAGCGGGAATATGAAAATAATATACATCTCTGTAAACCCCAGTTTTACTGTATAAAAGTGGGGTTTAAATTATAGGCTTTTTTTTTTCGTAATAATTTCAAGAAAATACATGTACCCGCATATATTTTGTTCTTGTTGAACAAATGATACCTAGCTATGGCATATTTAATACTGGTATCTTTCGAAAGTAAATAAATAAATAAATTAATAAATAAAGCTTGTTATAAATAATGTTCTATTTAAAGTTCGTAACGTTAGCATTTCAAACATAGGCTCAAGATGAAAGGGGCTAACAGGAAATGGATGACATTTCTCACGGCCTTCTTGCGCATGCGCAGATATACCTTGGTATTAACTTTCTCATGGTTTTAAAGATCTCACGCTACACCGCCATAGAAATATGAGTCCGCACAAAATGTAGTCCGGTTTGGCGCAGTAATCCAAATTGTACAAGCGTATTAGTTATCCTGTAAGCGTAATACAAACTTTTGAAGCAGACGACATGACGATTCCGCATTTCATATGAATCAGCTGCATCATGTGACGGGTATACCCAGATCAATTCGGCGTCTGCTCAGCAGTCTGCTCAGGTTTTACACTGTTTTCTATCAGTGTTGTCAATATTTAGTCCTTAAAGACCAGTCTGCCTTTGGACCAGGTCAGCTGTAGACAAGAATATTAATGGGTTTTCTTTCTGACTTTCGAGGTCAAGTTTAGGTCAGTTGCAACTTAGATGAATATTGACTTTGCGTGGAGAAATTGGAAAGAAAGGCTGTCCCTTTCAGCCCTGGAATATTGTACAGATACTTAGTATAGGTCCTGTGATATAATTCTAGGTGCCATATATTTAGCAGAATGGACAAGCCCAACATCAGTGATAGAAGAGTGCACTCCAGAAACCCAAGGCAGTGAATACATCAAAGCACTGACAACACTCATGACGATTGTCTCTAAATGCAGGCTGGTCATGAACGGGGACTTGGACTGATTCGTTTAAACTTAAGATGATAGTAACTAATGCAAAAAGTGTAGAACAAGATCAGCACTGTGTTGTGTGGCTTTTGAACTGAGTTTACATTGTTTGCCAGATCCAACATTTGATTCGTGTGCAGATTTTACAGATATCACTTACATGTACCCAACACTGACAAACGACGCGGCTATGTTTGGGTTGATTGTTTGGCATTCGACCCGAAGTTGCTAATAAGAAAAGCGCTTCAGTGCTAATGTCTACGTGACTATCACTGACTTGTCAGAATAACTTTTTGTCTTGTAGAAAATAGCCGCAGTGAGATTGGGGTATTCCATAAGACGGAAGAGGGTTAGCCTGGAATCATAGGGTGAGCTCGGCAAACAGTGTAGACCAAGATCAGACGCTGCCGAACGCGTCTTCTTATCAAAATTTTCACTATTTGTTTGGAATTTCAGAGTTAAATGAAACAGTTTAAATCTCAGCACAGGCCTATTACTCCAACCTTCACCCAACACTCTCAGTGCTTTGATTCTGAAACCAAACGATTACAACACACTTAGGCACCATGCCCTTAAGCTAAAAAGGTTAAATCAATCAACCGTGACGTCTGGTTACCAGTCCGGCCACGTCGATCCTGTGCACCACCCTCACACCAGTACGGATAGGAACCACATGTTCAGGATCAAACTTTTGATGTGTAATGTAAGGTCGTGCCTAGAAAAGAAGAAACTGAAATTTTTTCTCAAAAAAGCATTTAGTGAGGGCGTATTGCAACAGGAACGTAAGCGTGCCCCTGGACAGTAAAGCGGATGACGTTGACTCTGATTTTGGGTGCCACAAGTGTGTGATCTATCGTCTATTGGAGCGACATCTTACTATATACAGAAAGCGCTAGTGGACGTCGACGTAGCGGAAGACCGACGTCCGTACGTCAAGATCGATTCGACCGTCAGACGCATATTCGAAACAGATTCCCGCCGGCAGCTGCTACACTGTACCTGTAGATAAACAAGGGGTCTCAACTACCGACTAATAAGCACTGACACTGATCGTCGCCCTTATGCGACGCGCGTTTGAGAGCTAGACGTCCCAAAGTTAACGCGTCGACACCGTACGGAACACTTACGCTAGTGCATGAAATACGTAAATTGGCGTCTAAGCGACTGACATATGCGTTTCAGTGACAAATCGCACTTCAGCGTGAATCACGCCGGTTGTCGTTTCCGGGTATTTCGACGTATAGGTGTAAGGTATGCCGAGGCGACGCGTTCGTAACAGAGCATGACATATCGGGTGAAATAAGCGTAATTGTGTGGCGAGCTATTGCGTGTAGTTAGCGAACGCAGCTTAATGTCATTAAGAACATTCAAGATCATAGCCGAGACGTGAACTGAACAGCGAGACGTTACATCAATCAAGTGCTTCGGCCTCACATGGTTCCATTTATTTGTTTACGCTCAGAATCCGGGATATCTCATCCAGCAGGATTACGAGCGGGCTCATAGTGCTGTTTTTACTCAAAAATGTCGTCAAGCCAATGGAATTCATGTACTGGACTAGCCTGCCTTTCTCCTCCGATCTCTTTCCCATAGAGTATTTTTGGGTAGAGGTGTCCATAACCGACCAGACAAAAACTGTTACTTATGGACAGTAGCATTTTTGAAACTTGAATTTTAATGTTTGGTTTTGAAAACGTAAATAGTTTCTTTCAAAAATTTGAAAAATCGAATGGCGTTTCATAATACCACCGGTCTATAGACATCTGCAAACATATCATATATGTATAAACATATCATATATTGGAATTTGCAGAACTACCTTTCTGAATTTTAAGCTCTTTTTAGAAAGGTTTCCTGTATTTTTCACCGTATTATGACTTTCTCATAGAATCTGTCATTTCAGTGCCTTTGGTGCTTTGATTTTAATATGCAGTGTAAATCCAGATCAGACGCCACATACAGAGGCGCCAGATCTGGAACTACATTGTTTGCTAGCAGTTATTTCACAGGTACACGTATTTTAAGAAACAGCCTAAATCTACGTTCAGCTTACATTCAGGAATAATCGACCCATCAGGGCTGTGGCGAATGCTCTACCCAAATTTCCGAAAGAGGGGACTTATACAGAAAAATAAACACGAAACAGTCTGGGCACTAAGCATTCTTGTATATCGGAACATTCTTATATTCTGAACATGCCGTACGAGGGCTGATTGATACGAGGCGTATTTGTGGCACATGGATGAATTTGGTATCATTTCCATCCATATTTGAACATATAAATGTAAGAGATGCAACAAAACGCGATGTCAGATTTGCATTAAAATTCTCGAAAGCAAACAAAATAAAATCACACAGCTGTATGAATAAATTATTCATATTCTGATAAATAAATAAATCATTTATATAACAATGCATAATTTACAGTTTTAAATTGATTAATGAAATACATTTAGTTGAAGCAAGTCATGTGACTTTCTTCTGAAAAATGTTTCGGTCGATTGTTTATCAATCTGCCCAAGGTTACAAACTATAGAAGCTTCCCGCCTTGTTATTGTCCACGTATCTCGCACCATGTTCAAACTCCAGGTACCAGTCATTTACCGTGCGCTGTGTAAAAAGTAAAATCTGGACTGGCCTAGTGTGCTGGGACATTGGCAAATAGTGTAGACTCAGTTCAGACGCCGCAGAAGAGAACGCGGCGTCTGAACAGGGTCTACACTGTGCTTAACTTCTTCATTGTTTTAGCTTTATGGAACTTGTAGATAACAATTGCATGCATAAAATTTCGGACAAGTTCGAAAATGGATCAGATCGGACCAAGAGTAGCAGGGCTACGTCCCCTTCATTCTAAAAAATGGACATTTTGACCTTGTGAACAGCGAGCTTCTTCATTTTTGTCCGATCTTAATGAATGCTCTGTCTCTGGTCGAGCCAATCGGAGTCTAACTGTTGGTTTTCTGTTGGACCAACAATAGCTGAGTAACACCCCCTTGATTTTCAAAAATGATCAGCTTTGACCTTGTGAACAGCGTAGCTTCTTCATTTTTGTTTGATTTTTATGAAACTCGTAGATGCCAATAACATGTATAAAATATCGGACGAGTTAGAAAATGGGTCAGATTGGAGTTACATCTATAAATGTAGAAGAAATAGAGCTAAGAATAGGAAAAAAAAATCTTTAAACGACATCACCTCCAATACCCTTGGGCCAACGGAATGTTGCTTAGGTGACTCTCTATGGAAATATTTTAAACGGCTCCACTCCGGTGAGCAAAACACCAGAGCTGAAAACAGAAAAACATCAACAATTTGCTTTAAATACCAACTTCCCCAAAATCATTGGACCAGTTTGGTTTAAACTTTATTTCTTTGTATAATACATACATCTTATGCACACGTATTGATGGTAGAAATACACATATCATACAAGAGGAATTCAGAAAAAGTCAAAATGACTTATTCAAATCTGTATCCCTGGATTACAATATCGATGTACAAATTATTGTTGTGACCAATTTGATTCAAACTTCACAGGAAGGTTGCCTAGGTGGCTCCCTACCAAAATAGCTAAAATCACTGCACTGCACTGACCTGTTCTATAATCCTACTAAGTATCAATAAAATGTTTCAAACGATTTCGGAGTTATGCTCCGGAAACAAAAATGAAGTAAATATAAGAATTAGGGGCGAAAGTTCGAAAAGGAAGACAAGCAGAGCTGTCATTCTTGCACGTGACACTCTACACTGAACTGTTCTATGATCAAGTATCAATATAATACTTCAAACGGTTGCATAGAAAGTTGGATAATATTGATCAGGGGAGATAAAACGAAAAGGAAGACAAGAAGGGCTGTCGTTCTTGCACGTGACACTCCACAGTCGCCTGTTCTATTATCCTACTAAGTATCATTAAAACATTTCAAACGGTTGAGGAGTTATGTTCCGGAAACGAGAATGGAGTAAAATAGGGATCAGAGGAGATAATTCAAAAAGGAAGACAAGCAGAGTTGCCATTCTTGCACGCGACACTCCGTACTGACCTGTTCTATGATCCTACCAAGTATCATTAAAATATTTCAAACGGTTGCATAGTTATGCTTCGGAAACGAAATGTTGAATAATATTGATCAGTGGAGATAATTTGAAAACGAAGACAAGCAGGGTTGTCATTCTTGTATGTGACACTCCACACTGACCTGTTCTATAATCCTACCAAGTGTCATTAAAATATTTCAAACGGTTGCGGAGTTAGGGTCCGGAAACGAAAATGAAGTTAAATAGGGATCCCTCTTGCTAAATGTGTTCCGCTGTGATAAGCAAAATGGTGTCCAGAGCTAAAAAGAGAAAAAAGTGAACAATCTGCTTTAAATAACAACTAGTTGAACTTCTTCTAAACCCTTGGACCAATTTGATTCAAACTTCACAGGAATGTTGCCTGTATGGCTCCCTACCAAAATAGTTGAAATCGTTTTGCTCCACTGTTTTTTGTTTGATTTGAGGTTTAACGTCCCCGTCAACACTGTAAAGGTCATTTTGGAGACGTTGCTTCCAATTTTGTGGGCCTTTTACCCGACATTGAGATGAAATGACATCTCAAGCCCTGTCGCCCAATGAAACCAATAGGGTTTATTAGCATGGACGATCCGCCTCGCACCGCGGTTCCTGGACAGGCTTAGATCCTCTAAGCTGTTTACCAGTACTAGTTAAGAAGAATGCAACCATAGCTAAAATAGAAAAAAAATCTCTAAACGACAACCCCTCCTTTTCCAATACCCCTAGGCTAATTTCAGTTAGACTTCATACTCGTTGGAATGTTGCTTATGTGACCCTCTACCATGGTAAAATGGTTCCGCTTTGATGAACAAGACAGCCACCGGCGCTAAAAAGAAATGTTTACAACAAGAACTTCTTATATATATTTGGGCCAGTTTCATTCAGCCTCCATGGTGGCCATCTACCAAAATAGTTAAAACGGTTCTGCTCTGATGTAAAAAATGGCCACCAGAGGTGAAAAAGAAAAACGACTGCAATTTTCTTTAAATACGAACTCCTCCTAAACGCTTGGCTCAGTTCCACTTCACTGGGAAGTTGCTTAGATGGCTTCCTGCGAAAATAACTAAAATAGTTCAGTGCCAATGAATAAGATGGCCGCCAAAGCTTAAATTAGAAAAAAAAAACCTTAAAACGGCAACTCCTACATCCCTAGGCCAATTTCAACCAAACTTTGCTTTATTGTTTGAGGTTTAACGTCCCCGTCAACATTGTAAAGGTAATTTTGGAGCTGTGCTTCCAATTTTGTGGGACTTTACCCGAAATTGAGATGAGATGACATCTCAATCCCTGTCGCCCAATGAAACCAATAGGGTTTATAAGAATGGACGGTCCGACTCGCACCACTTTGGATGGGCAGGCTAAGATCCTCTAAGCGGTTTACCAGTACTCGTGTGTGGTCGGTTACAGCTCTGCGTGGAAGCATGCTGCAGCCCATCTATTTCTTCAAGCCCCGATTGGCAGGGCCTAAATGTTGCTTTAGGTCACCTTCTACCGTAATAGGTTAGATTAAAAAATGGCCGCCAGAGCTAGAAACAGAAAAACCTTTGAATTACAACTTCCAATTTTGGTCCAATTAAATTCAAACTTCACAGGAATGTTGCTTAGGAGACTCGACTATCTATCAAACTATCTAGAAAAGTTCTGCTCCAATGAACAAGATGGCACCCACAGCTAAAAACAGAAAACCTTTAAATGACAGCTTCTCGTGTACCTTTGGTCCAATTTAATTCAAACTTCATTGCAATGTTGCTTTAAGATGGCCCTCTACAAAAATCACTATATAATTCTGCTCGGATGAATAAGATGGCTGCTTGAGCTTAAAATAGAAATACAGGAGACCCTCTGCCAGTTCTGCTCCAATGAACAAGGTGGCAGCCAGAGCTAAAACTATAAATACCGTTAACTGATAACTCCTCCTATTCCTTTGCTTCAATTTCATTCAATCTAAATCGAAAGATTGTTTATGTGACCTGCTAACAAGATTACGTTTAATGGAGAAAATGCCTGGCGGACTCAAAAGTTGAAAAAAATCTTTATTTAAATGACGACCTATCCTGAATTCTTATGCCGGTTTTATTCGAACGTTGCAAGCATGTTTCTGTGGTGACTGTGCATCTGTGTCAGCTGTATGCTCCATGGAATAAAATGGTTGTCCGTTATCCAGATGACTTTCAGAAGATGACATCTTGAAATCAGGTAAGCGAATCAGGGCCATCTTGGCCTTCTTGTTTCTCTTGTGAGTATTATGCCCCTTTTCCTGATTTATGTCCTTTAAAAAAAAAGATCAAATCTTGTCAGCAAAATATCTCAGCAACCATTGCCCTTTGTATTTGTTGTTGTTGTTTCTTTTCACCTTGTCAGCAAATTGTCTCAACAGCTGTTTAAGCTAGAGCCATGAAACTTAGTGAATAGATTAGTGATGGGTAGATGACCTGATTTACTTCCGAATAAATTCTGAAAAATAGTTCATGAATTATGATCCTTTGTATTTTGTTTTACTTTGTTTGCAAAATGTCTCAAAAACTGTTTGATCTACAACTGGAAACTTGGTGAATACATTTATGGTGATGAGAAAAAATATCTGATTAACTTATTAATAGATTCTGAAAAATAGTTCATGAGCTTTGTAAATTTGGGCATTTTCCTTTGTCATCAAAATACCTCAACAACAGGTCAATGATGGCCCTGAATCGCTCATCTGATCCGTATTGTACTAATGAAACATTAGGTATTTTGAGGTGGAGTGGAGGATGTGAGCAAATGCAGTTGATGTTGACCCAAGGAGCATTTCTATGAAATTATTTCAAAATCTGTCCAGCTGTTTAGGAGTACATGTCATTTTAAGGTTTCTCTATTTTTAGCTCTGGTGGACATCATGCTATAACAATGTATGTTATACGAATCAATAATGTCTAAAACATTAGCATTTTATAGTTTCAGTCAAGATGCAACTATAAAAGTGTTTCTCGTTTTAGACACAATCATATCAGAAAAGAGAACCACCCACATCTTTATTCAGTAAAACAGGTGGTTAGAGGATTGTACATTATTTTTCTTATTTCTATTTAAAAAAAAACATATATTGTGTTCCTCGTTAGAACCACCTCGCAGAGGCGGTTCCAACAAGTATCTACAATGTAAAAACATATTGTAAGCCAATTTCTGTGTACCAACCAATCAAATTACTTGATGTAATCTATTCTTACAAAGCCATAAATTTTATGTCAAACAGTGTAGATCCTGATCTGGATCTACACTGTGTTTGCAAAGATAGGGGTTGTCGTGAACAGCACGATAAGGGTTAAGTTACGGCCCTTGTAAAATTTCAACATCTTAACCTTATAAGCAAGATATCTTCACAACTGCTTTGACGTTTGCTTTCTCATTTTTAGCTCACCTGAGCCGAAGGCTCATGTGAGGTATTAGTATACCACGAGCCGGCGTCCGTCGTCCGTCGTCGTCCGTCGTCGTCGTCCGTCGTCCACACTTTCAAAGAAGTATATCTCCGGAACCAGTGGGCCAATCTTGATCAAATTTCATGTGAAGCATTATCAGGTAGGGGGAAAGGCTGCATACTGTTTTCAGGCAGATCGGATTGGAACTCTGGTTGCCATGGCAACAAATAGCTCCCATAGACTTAACATAGGAAAAAGTTTGTCATCACTCTAGCTCCGTCAATTTTTTTCTGATCGACTTCATTCTTGCAGATAACGAGGACAGGCATGAAATCTCGATCAAGTTCGATTTTGGGCTGAATCGGATTATTCACTCAGGAGTTACATGCCCTTGAGCGTTAGGAAAAAGCTTGTCATCACTCTAGCTCCGTCAATTTTTTTCTGATCGACTTCATTCTTGCAGATAACGAGGACAGGCATGAAATCTCGATCAAGTTCGATTTTGGGCTGAATCGGATTATTCACTCAGAAGTTACATGCCCTTGAGTGTTGAAAAAATTGCCTATTGACTTAACATGGGGAGAATGTTGTCATCACCGTAGCTGCTTCAATTATTTTCAGATTGGCTTTATTCTTGCAGATAACCAGCACAGCCATGAAATCTCGGTCAAGTTCGATAACTGGCAGAATCGGATCATTCACTTAGGAGTTACCTGCCCTTGTGTGTTTTTGCATTAGGGTTAATGGGAATTTCAAAAATGTATATCTTAAAGACTACTTGGCCAACTTTGATCAAATTTCATGTGTCACATTATTGGGCAAGTGGAAAGGCTTAATTAGGTTTTCAGGCAGATCTGAGTGGAACTCTGGTTGCCATGGCAACATCTAGCTCCCATAGACTTCACATAGGAAAAAGCTTGTCATCACTCTAGCTCCGTCAATTTTTTTCTGATCGACTTCATTCTTGCAGATAACCAGAACAGGCATTAAATCTCGGTCAAGTTCGATTTTGGGCCGAATCAGATAATTCACTCAAGAGTTACGTCCCCTTGAGCGCCCGAAAAATTGCCTATCGACTTAACATGGGGAAAATGTTGTCATCACTGTAGCTAGTAACGAGGACAGGCATAAAATCTCGGTTAAGTTCGATTTTGGGCAGAATCGGAATATTGACCTCGGAGTTACGTGACCTTGAGCGACAAAAAATTTGCCCATAGACTTAACATAGGGAAAATGTTGTGACTACGATAGCGACTTGAATTTTTTTCAGATCAGCTTCAAACTTGCAGGTAACGAGGACAGACATAAAATCACGGTTAAGTTCGATTTTGGGCCCGAATCGGATTATTTGCCTTGGAGTTACCTGCCCTTGAGCATGAAATAATACGTTGTTACCACGATAGCAACTTTATTTTTATTCAGATCAGCTTCAAACTTGCAGGTAACGAGGACAGGCATAAAATCCCGGTTAAGTTCGATTTTGGGCCGAATCGGAATATTGACCTCGGAGTTACGTGACCTTGAGCGACAAAAAATTTGCCCATAGACTTAACATAGGGAAAATGTTGTGACTACGATAGCGACTTGAATTTTTTTCAGATCAGCTTCAAACTTGCAGGTAACCAGGACAGACATAAAATCTCGGTTAAGTTCGATTTTGGGCCGAATCGGATTATTTGCCTTGGAGTTACCTGCCCTTGAGCATAAAAAAATACGTTGTGACCACGATAGCAATTTTATTTTTATTCAGATCAGCTTCAAACTTGCAGGTAACGTGGACAGGCATAAAATCTCAGTTGAGTTCGAATCGGAATATTGACCTCGGAGTTACATGACCTTGAGCGACAAAAAATTTGCCCATAGACTTTACATAGGGAAAATGTTATGACTACGATAGCGCTTTGAATTTTTTTCAGATCAGCTTCAAACTTGCAGGTAACGAGGACAGACATAAAATCTCGGTTAAGTTCCATTTTGGGCCGAATCGGAATATTTGCCTTGGAGTTACCTGCCCTTGAGCATAAAAAAATACGTTGTGACCACGATAGCAACTTTATTTTTATTCATATCAGCTTCAAACTTGCAGGTAAAGAGGACAGGCATAAAATCTCGGTTAAGGTCGATTTTGGGCCGAATCGGAATATTGACCTCGGAGTTACGTGACCTTGAGAGACAAAAAAATTTGCCCATAGACTTAACGTAGGGAAAATGTTGTGACAGTAATAGCGACTTGAATTTTTAGCTCACCTGAGCCAAAGGCTCCAGTGAGCCGATAGTATACCAAGGCTCCGGAGTCCGTCGTCTGTCGTCCGTCCATCCGTCGTCCACACTTTCAATGAAGCATATCTCAGAAGGCAGTCGACCAATCTTGTTTAAATTTTATGTGTAGCACCATTGGGCAAGGGGAAAGGCTGCATTAGGTTTTGGAGCTAGTCTGGTTCATTTGTTCCTTCATTCTTCTTTCTCTCCATATAGAGATAATAGACCAATGTTAAATTTTTAATCAAAGATTTCTCAGGAACTATAAAAGCTAGAAGCATCAAATTTGGTATTCAATAGAATAATGATGACTTATTTTGTGTAAGAGACATTGGGCTTTCTCAGCTTATTTGTTCATCTGTTCTTTCATTCTTCTTTCTCTCCATTTTGACCAATGTTAAATTTTCGTCAAAGATTTCTCAGGAACTATAGAAGCTAGAAGTCTCAAACTTGGAATGCAATGCAATAATCATGACTTATATCCTGTAAGGGTCAATGGGCTGGATTATATTAGCAGATTTAGTAGTCAAGTCTGTGAATTGTTTAAACTTAAGTTCCTCAGGTGAGCGGTTTAGGCTCATTGAGCCTCTTGTTATAAGCTTAGTAGGCCAAGCTTCTAAACAATTCTGATTTTTTTTTCGTTTCTTTAGTGAAAAATTCGTGAAAATTTCAGCATTTCAACCCTGAAAAGTAGAAGTAAAACAAAGATCAGGAATTGATACAATTAACTTACTCCACCCATAAAAGACACCAAAGGGAAAGAAATACAAACATTAAGCGACCAGACCATAATGGAAACCTAAACAAAGGAAGGCCATAACAACAGTTACATTCCCACAAAATGGCCATATGGCCATCCAAAATTAAAAGACACAAGTGATACACACAGTAAGTAACAAACAACAACATAAATAAATCGCCACAGAAGAGCCGCCTTGGAACGGTCAGTGGAAGATTTCCACTGGGGGGGGGGGGGGGGGGGGGGGGGGGGGGGGCTTAAATCGATTTTACGTGGCCACAATCCTCGCCCTTACTTCCGTCGCGATTTAGACAAATAATTTGTTCAGTCCGCATGAAGGCCTCCTACCTCATCAGTGCAACATCTCCGTGAACACAAAAATCAAAGAACCACAGAGGTGAGACAACGGTGAGGACTCGACAGCAAGAAACCACTGAAATGCTGGAGCAAAAGAAAACCAACAGTTAGACTCTGAAAGCAAGATATCTCAAAAACTATGAGTGCAAGCAGTGTTAGGGTCAAGAAATTGGGGCCATATCTTTGTTTGTTTGAAAGTATCCCTGTTTTACAAATGTATCTTGTTCAAGCCCGTTTTGGGGAAAAAAATATAATGTTGTATGTTGTTCAATGTGTAAATACAAAAATGTAGAAGACATGACAAATGCAAGAAGTCAATCTTGGATCATGTAGTGCAAATTCTGGGGCCATCACGTCAATTTCTCTGGCGTCTAGCAATAATTTTATTCAATGTTTTGTTTGAAAAGAGGCTTAACCTCCCCGTCAGCACTATTTAGGTCATGTTGGAGACGTTGCCTCGAATTTTGTGGGACTTTTACCTGACATTGAGGTGAAATGACATCTCAAATAAAATAACTAAATAAATTTATATAAATCAAATAAATAAATTAATAAATGTACTTACCCACATTATCAACGAAGGTCGCCACAAAAACGCTTATCCATATAAAGTGAAAAGTGTCAGACTGCATAGTTTTGGCTAAAACATGTCTTTTATCTGAACCGCCATTCTAGATTCTGACAATCTTTTTCACACAAGTCTGAAAGTTCTAAATTGATATGGTTCTGAGTTGAAAAGTCAAAGCTTCAATTCATATTCAGTGGATCAAAGATATTTAACCCTAAGAGCACCACAAAATTTTTTAAAGCAGACGACGATTTTAATTTTTTGAATTATTTTTCAGAGAAAATAAGGCTTGACATTTCATGTGAATCGGTCTGCCTAGCAGACGATTCACATGTAATTCCAAGCCTTATTTTTTCCGAAAATTTAAAAACAAATTTTGAAAATGACGTCTGCAAATGTCGTGAGTGGCAGTTTAGAGGTTGAAAGATACGCTGTACAGAATCTGCGCATATTAGTATGGTGCAAGCGCCAGCCAAAAAAATAACAGACGACATTTTATTGTTATTGTTATCATCATTTTTCGAAGAAATAAAAGGCTTGCCATTTCATGTGAATCGTATGGTAACCAAAAAGTTTACATGAAATTCACAGCCTTATTAGTTCAAAAGCATTAAAAGTGTCGTCTGTATCAGGTGTGTGTAGAGCTTCAAGGATTAACCCAGCATGGCTTCCAGATGGAAGCGTTCGAGACATGCTTTGACGGATATTAAATTTCTAAAAATGTTTGAGAACAAAATAAAGCCCTGTCAGGTACAGAAACAAGAATATTGAAAATAACTGCATTGAAGCTAATGGACTTCAATTTTAAATTTAATGCCTGCAATCATATTTCAGAAGATGTTTCCAAATCCAAGACCTTTTGATATTCAACATTTACCATTCCGCAGACGACAAATTGTTATTTTTTTCTTTTTATCCCCAGAAAACAAGACTTGACATCTCATGCAAATTGTCTTTGAGACAATTTTTATGATATGTCAAATACTGTTTACTGGAAAATAAATAAGAATAAATACCCGGCATGATCGTAGTTCGACGCATGCGTTTACCCCAACAAAAGCAGATTTCTAGGAAACGATGATTTCCCTGATTTTGACACATTATGAAAAAAAAAAAAAAAAAAAAAAAGATATCACATCTATAAGGGATAAAAGTAAATTTCCTGTCTCTAACAACGGCGTTTTATTTATTTATTTATTGTTGTTTGTTTTTCTGAAGAAAATTTGTGCCATTTTTGTGTCTATTATCAATCGACCCAAAGTTACTAACTTCAGAAGCTATAATCCACATGACTTTCACTGAACGTGTACGAAATCCAAGTTACGGTTTACAGCTTCGCTGTTCTTCTCCATGTGACGTCAAAGCGCTGTGTAAAAGCATTAGTTATTGTTTAAAATCTAAAAGGGTTTGGTGTATAGGGTCACTGGCAAACAGTGTAGACCCTGATCAGACGCCGCAACTAGGGGCGTCTGATCAGGGTCTACACTGTTTGCTGAAAGGTCAGCATCCGGACGATCTTCCCAACCTACACCCGTAGTCAGTCGATCTAACAGTGCTTTCAAAGTTGGTTTGATCCTAAAAACGAACTATCTAAAAAGCCCAAAAAACAATAACATTTCCGTGGAGATAACAGTCTAAATGTTTAACACTGTAGAGATTTTGCCATTCTTAATAATTTCTTATGTTGTCCTGGAGTCAAATCCCTACCTCAGTAAGTCCATTTATCATATGACGAATGCAAAAACGCCATGTAATAAAAACGGTATGGATTAAATTTGCAAATTGTTTAGATACGCCCCGTAACGCTACATATTCGATGTCCTTCGACGTCGGCTTTACTAATGGCGGAATACTGACATTCTTGTAAAACAATTAAGAAATGAAATTTACTTTTTTCTGCAGTTCATGGAAGTATGAACGCAGTGGGTCGCGTGCAAAGTAAAACTTTGCTCGCGACCCACTGTCGTTCATACTTTCATGAAAAGCAGAAAAATTAAGTTTATTTTTTATATTTACGTTATTTGCCCCTCATCAATGGGCGAAAAAATGCTTGTAGGGCAAACTTTTAAAGCTGAAAAACATTTACACGCTGTTTTTCTACAAAGAGCGGAGCAGCGTTGACGTCATCAACGCCCGTAGAGAACAATGGTTTAGAATGACGTCACTTAACGTCACTGAAAATCATGTGATTCGATGCGTTCATGGGCGTATGAACACAATTGTTTTCTATAGGTTTACATTAGACTTTACACTGGATATGTAAATATTCGTGAATAAACTGCTTTGATAAATAGAATCTTGCATTCGTACATATATTAATGAATTTATTTAACTCGTTGTGGAAAAGGCATAAATGCTCGTGAAAACATCACATTTTATCCCTTTTCCTCAACTCGTTTAATATATACAATAATTCATGAACACTCATGTAAGATCCTCTTTGTAATGAAAAGCCTTGAAAACCCCACTTTATACAGTGGAAATTCATTACGAAAACACGTCTATATAATTTTGACCCCCCTGAACCCCACTTTTATATAATAAAAAGTTAAACCGTATTTTTTCTTATTTCTGGTCTAAAATATATATTGTGGGTACACGTTAGAACCGCCTAGATGAGGTGGTTCTAACGAGTACCCACAATCTATATTTTGAGCAAAAATAAGAAAAATATCACAATTTTTCATCTTAAAATTTTCGTGTTTTCGGCGGTAAAGTTTACATTGTGTTTGAACAGGCGTGTTTTCGTAATGTGGGGTTTACATGGGTTAACATTATTTTCTTAATTTTTATGAAAAAAAAAAACAGAATGTGGGTACTCGTTAGAACCGTCTCAATGATACGATTCTAAAGAACATCCACAATCTAAGTTTGAAGCAGAAATACGAAAAGAAATGGCAATTTTTCAATGAAAAAGTAAGTTTTGGAGCCATGATGAATTAACTTTGTCACACGGACATGTTTAAAAATGTGTTATCCTTTTAACTAAAAATTACACGCGGTCTTTTCGAAGATAATGCATTTTCTGAGGTAAATAAGTCTGTAAAATAACAATTCCACAATCCTTTTCATTAAAAGCCTATGAATAACGCGGACTCATATTTCGCACGCATTATATGTTTTTAATGCAATTTCTTCCTGATTTCCTCTATTATTATTGCCTGACAAAGCAAATATAAATTAATACCCACAGCTGCAGGTTCATCAGGCAAGTCACCGGAATAAAAGCATTACATCGATACTCATACAAGAAAAGTACAGCTCCTGTTCAAAACCCGTACGACCATTAGTAAACTTACTTATGGTACTGTGTATGTGGAGTTTTACGTCCCGCAACAGCTAAGGTCATACGGAGACGGGACCTCGGTGTAAAGAGGGGAAACTCTGATCAAACCCACGACCCCGGATTTATGAGGCGAGTAGCATAACCACTACACCACGGAGGCGTCTACTTAGTACAGAGGAGCCTCGTTATAACGACAGTATTTGTTGCCCAATTTGGTGCCGTTACAAGGATTTAGCCGTTATAAAGAATCAAAATAAGGAGTAAAAAGGACTTTCTCAATTAAATACCCCAAGCAACAATGTTATGGATATTTGTTAGAATCGCCTCAACGAGGCGATTCTAACATATATCCATAACATTTGCTTCTTGAGGTATTAAACAATTACAATATTCTTGAATATTACCATTAGTCTGTATCAACTCAAAAATGACCTAAAATAGTGTTGACTGGGCCGTTATACTCCAATACAACCAAACAAACGGATTCGTTTCATTGAAATCGTCGTTATAACGGGTTTTGTCGTTATATCGATTGTCGGTATCAAGAGGGTTGATTGTACTGTAAATTGCTAACAGGCACAGAGAAAAATCTTACTCAACTGCAATACACAGAAGCTGCTATTTGGTACACTTTACGTTTTCTTTTGATACACTTGAAAACATTGAAAGGTGATGCTATTGAACAGGGTTGAAGCAGATCCTGAAAATGCCAACTATAGATTATTATGATATTAACGCAATCTATTGTATTATATTTAATATCTTAAGCTTTGATCAGGCGAATGCCTTTGTTAAAAAAGAAAAAGTCGAGAACAAAGAACAGACTACATAATCAGTTGGGGATAATGATATTTCTTATTTGTTCATCAAAAGCGTAGGGCGCATTTCGTACAGTGGCTACATAGTTGGGCGGACACATTCGGGGCCATCTTCCGAGAAAAGTCGGGCGGCAAGAAATCGTAACATACCTTTCCAAGATATAAGAAGAAAAACCTCCTTAAGCTTTCCTAAATGTGTGTATGAGTTTTACGACCCACCAACAACTAAGGCCATATGGAGACGGGACCTCGGTTTAAGAGACTCATCCGAAAGTCTCGCCCCCGCCCTTCGGGGCTTAAAGAAATATTTGGGCTGCATGATGCTTCCAGGCAGAGCTGAAACCGACCGTACACGAGTACTGGTAAACCACTTAGAGGATCTAAGCTTGCCCAGGCAAAGCGGTGCGAGTAGGACCGTCCAAGCTTATAAACCCTATTGGTTTCATTGGGCAACAGGGCTTGAGAAGTCATTTCATCTCAATGTCGAGTAAAAGTCCCACAAAATTGGAAGCAGCGTCTCCAAAATGACCTATACAGTGTTGACGGGGACGTAAAACCTCAAATCAAACAAACAAACAAATCATCCGAAAGTCTGAATAAGCCCGACACCGAACCAGTGATCCCTGGTTTATGAGGCGAGTAGCACGGAGGCTCCGCCATACCTTAAATACATGGAGGTAGGAGAAGTACAATAAAATAACTATATTAAGACCACCTTTGGGACTGTTCAAAAGTTGTCTATAAGACCACTTTTGAACTGTCCTAAAGGTGGTCTCTGATGAGTGGACATTCTATGCAGAAAACACAGAGAGAATAAATGCAGCCTTCTAAATAAGCTTTCGGAGATGTTACACTGATGAGTAAGGAAGCCTTCATGCGGACTAAACAAAATTAGTGTATACCGCGACAGAGGTAAGGGCGAGGATTATGGCCATGTAAAATCGATTTAAGCCCCCCAGTGGAATTCTTTCCACTGACCGTTCCAAGGCGGTTCTTCTGTGGCGGTTTATTAATGTTGTTGTTTGTTACTTACTGTGTGTATCACTTGCGTCTTTTTATTTTGGATGGCCATTTGGCCATTTCGCGGGAAAGTAACTGTCCTTATGGCCTTCCTTTGTTTAAGTTACCATTATGGTCTGGTCGCTTCATGTTTGTGTTTCTTTCCCTTTGGTGTCTTTGATGGGTGGAGTAAGTTAATTGTATCGATTCCTGATCTTTGTTTTACTTCTACTTTCAAAGCAGGATTAGTCTTAATTTTAGGCGGTCTTAATAGCGGAATTTCACTGTATTATCCAGGGATTCAAGGACGTGTTGGTTTAACCCTTGCTGAATATTCATTTAAGCCACACCTATTTCTGTCTATCAACCAATCAAATTACTTGATGTAATTTATTGCTGCAAATTCATAAACTGAATGCCAAACAGTGTAGATCCTGATCAGATGGCTTCTTCAGAAGCCATCTGATCTGGATCTACACTGTTTGCAAAGATAGGCGTTGCCGTGAACAGCAAGATAAGGGTTAAACTTTATTTTGGTCGGTTCAGATACAGCATAATGTAAAACAATGCAATAATTTCCAGATCTGATTGTCTGAAAGTCATCTCCTGGCAACGGCGAGCTCCAGTTTGCCTTGGTTAACGAGCCCTCCGTCACTGTATTAACCTATATATGACAATGGAATTTTCCGCCTTATCATTTTGGAGAGGTTCATTTCCAAATACATGTATAGGGGTGCCAGGTTTGTTTTGTTTGTGGTAAGTTTTACAAATATACATGTCCTTTAAGCAAACAGCGTAGACCCGGATTAGACGCGGCGTTCTGTGGCGTCTGATCAAGATCTACATTGTTTGCCAATGTCCCCAAAATCGGACGCTTGGCATATATGGGTTAACAATTTTATTTCAATATGATAGGAGAAGCCTCCGTGGTGCAGTGGTTACGCTACTCGCCTTGTAAACCAGGGATCGCAGGATCGATCCCGGGCTTCTCCAGACTTTCGGATGAGTCTTTAAACCGAGGTCCCGTCTCCGTATGACCTTAGCTGTTGGTGGGACGTAAAACTAAAACTCACTCACTCACTCACTCAATATGATAGGGCTATTTTCAAAGGAAAGAATTTGCTTTAGGAGTAGGATTGGACCAAATTCTTTCTTTACATGGATTTACTGCCATCACAAAAATAGTGTTTGTTTGGTTTGCTAGTTTAACGGCCTAGTCAAAACTATTTACTCCACAAGCCGGTCAGTTTAACTGACTACAATGTCAGTCTCGGTAGCTCAGTTCGATGCGCGTCAGACTGGTGATCAGGCGGACGTGAGTTTGATACCTGCCTGGATCGGCAACATTCTTTCCTAGAGATTGATCCTGAAATCTTTTCTACGGTCATTCTCCCCCTTCCGCTGATTCAAGAAGGACAGTTGTCAGATTCTGGCGAAAGAATGTGCACTGTACTGGTTAACCGCTTACGCATAAGCCTGTCCAGTGTGCATAGGTAAACTGACCGGCTAAAACTTGACCTGAAAGAGTGTTGACTGGGCCTTAAAACTCCAATACAAACAAACTTGCTACTACTCCCACTACTACAACTCAGTACTACTACTACAATAATAATTATAATAATAATAATGTTAACCATCATCAAAACGATGGTAATAATAGTAATCTTCATAGATCCAGGGTTGTCAACTTAGTTGTACATCAGTTGAACCATATGAACCCTTTTGGCCCCAAGGCTATAATTTGAAAATCTTGATACAGATCCAATAGATGAAACTTCATACCAAATATCAAAGATCCGGGCCTTGTGGTTTCAGAAAAGAGGATTTTTAAAGATTTTCCCTATATAAGTAAGTCAATGAGCCGTTCAAAACTTAAGGCTTATCATGATGAGAATGTCAAAAATGGGCAATTTAAGCAATCAAAGGGGGAAAAAGGTCAACCTCACCAGTTTTTGAACTCATCCAAGCTTTAATCCCTGACTTACTTGTTTGTTAGTTATAAGAAGATTCAATCAAAACTGAAGGGGCTATGGTGATGACAAGGTCAAAACAGACATATCCTGCAATCAAAGGGACCTAACTCTATGATAACAAAGTATCGCAGGCAATACAAATCCCCTTTGTGTGTGGAAAACACTGAACTGGCAAAAGTCAAACTTGCTTGAGATGTTATTATTCGCTGCATTTGTGTAAAGTTTTATTAAAATCCATCAATAAATATAGGCTCTAGAGCGATGACAATGTTTTTTCTAAAATAGTCAAAGTGACCTTAACCTTGAGCTCAGGACCCCGAAAGTCGAACTAGCTCCAACTATAATCAATTACAACATTTAAGTAGTTATAGCAAAGGACTAGTCTCCATAAGGGGGTTTTCCTGGTACCTAAATTTTTCAATAATATTTTTGGAAAATATAGCCACACAGAGGGGACATTCATCCCTGGTAAGTTTGAATCAAACAGAACTCTAGTTTTGTGATAAGGGTTTATCAAAAGTGGGTGGGGTAATTCCATATCAGTTCTACCAAGGACAATGAATCAGCAATTGGCTATATTCAAATAGCACACTGACAAAACTTTTTGCCATATAATGCATATACTGTGGGTACATATTAATGTGAAATAGGGTGATTGTATAGTTTATTGAACTTTGCTAAAATATAATAATTTATTTGCACTTTGCGGATTTTCATTAATTTTTCATCTACCAACTTTGCCAAAAAGTTGAACATTTCTCTATTAATCAACACATTCTTACCTCATTTCTAGAAAATATTTACCAATGCTTGGCCATTGCAGAATTATAAGGATTTTTTGATAAATTGTCTGTGACATGAGTTATGTGCCCTTGAAAAGAGAACATTGCAGTAAAATGCGATGAAATTATCAAAACTTTGTTTTGCCTTTTTGCTATAAGTTTACTGGCGAGAAATGCTAACAGGAGTTAAATTCTAATGTATTTATCGTGTAAAAGGGTTGTACTATTGTAGCAGTGACTAAATTGGTATCAGTTAGGGTCAAAATTGCTTTTAGAGGTTTTAAGAGTTGGATATAATTGACACACATTTGCTCATCTCATTCCGTACCACTTTCTTCTCAGGAGTCGATGTGGGTATCCCAAACTTCAGCTGCAGTATCTGTAAGAAAATCCATGTATTTATTATGTATCTTAGGCCCTTTTGTTGCTGGCTGGTGTTGCTCAAACTCCAAATACCATAAGATTGTTGCATTATGGGCACAACAGCCCACTACTCTAGCCCCTGATTTGCATGTGCAAAACCAACCGACGATAGGTGATAAGCCTGTGCTGTATTCAATCCATAAATTATAGGTCTTGCTACTGGTATGCCTTGAACGTATTAGGGACTTGAGGACACCTTCTTGCTCTTTGTTTATAAGGATTTCATATTTGCCATCATCTGTTTGGTGTTCTTTCGTGTAGGATTTGGCCTGGCGAATCTGATACACTCCCATTGTCAGGTCTCTTAATTCTGCTTCGTTCAGTTCGGGGAAATCTGGCATTTCAGATGCATCCATACTTTTCCAAATTGTGCGCCGTTTGTCCCACTTATTGTCAGTCACCTTTTGTTGAAGTTTGTTTGGTGACTTTGCTAAGGCCATTCTAATGCGCTGAATTTTGACAACGCTGATGAAATGACAGGTGAAGAATATGTCAGACTGACAGGCATAACAAAGGATCAGTTCAATGGTGTACATGAATCGCTCTCCTCGTTGTGTTCTACATCAACAAGGAGCACTCGTACAGCCCTTGCCATGTTGCTTGTAAAACTTAGGACTGGTCTGTCCTTGCCTGTTCTTTCAACATTGTTTGGTGTGAAGAAAACTACTTGCAGTAAGGCAATCCATTCAGCCAGAGTAAGTCTAATGTCCAATTTTGTTCCAAAATATCTTGGCCTGCCACATATAGAACGAAATAAAGAAATTGAAGATCACACTACAGAATTTGCAAGGGTGTTGTTTGATCATTCACAGAAAGATGTTGCTATTGCTGTTGCTGATGGTACCTATGTGTACATAGAGAAAAGCGGTGACTATTCATTCCAAAGGTGTTCTTATTCTGTCCATAAAGGTCGCCCATTGCTTAAACCGATGATGCCTGTAGCAACTGACGGCTACATACTTACAGTGCTTGGACCTTACCTGCCTGATGGTAAAACTCAGATGCCACGATAACAGAGCATATGCTGAAGAGCAACACTGAGGATATTAGAAATTGGTTCAATGAAGGGGATGTTCTCTTTGTTGATAGGGGGTTTAGGGATGTAACAGACTTAATTAATGATTGTGGGATCAATACTGAAATGCCTCATTTCTTGAAGAAAAAAGAGAAACAGCATAGCACTGAGGAAGCAAATGAATCCAGACTTGTCACCAAAGTGAGATGGGTTGTTGAGTCAGCCAATGGGCGTATAAAGCAGTGGAAAGCTTTAAGTAATGTGCTTCCCAACTCTCAAATCCCGTTTGCTGGCAATTATGTGCGAATTGTTTGCTCCCTTTGCAACGCTTTCAGGCCACCCTTGGTGGCTAGTTTGGAATCAGATGTTGTCATGGCCAAACGAATGATGGCCTTATCAAACTCACCGAATAAACTTCGACAAAAGATGACTGACAATAAGTGGGACAAACGGCGCACAATTTGGAAAAGTATGGATGCATCTGAAATGCCAGATTTCCCCGAACTGAACGAAGCAGAATTAAGAGACCTGACAATGGGAGTGTATCAGATTCGCCAGGCCAAATCCTACACGAAAGAACACCAAACAGATGAAGGCAAATATGAAACCCTTATAAACAAAGAGCAAGAAGGTGTCCTCAAGTCCCTAATACGTTCAAGGCATACCAGTAGCAAGACCTATAATTTATGGATTGAATACAGCACAGGCTTATCACCTATCGTCGGTTGGTTTTGCACATGCAAATCAGGTGCTAGAGTAGTGGGCTGCTGTGCCCATATTGCATCGGTCTTATGGTATTTGGGGTTTGAGCGACACCAGCCAGCAACAAAAGGGCCTAAGATACATAATAAATACATGGATTTTCTTACAGATGCTGCAGCTGAAGTTTGGGATACCAACATCGGCTCCTGAGAAGAAAGTGATACGGAATGAGATGAGCAAATGTGTGTCAATTATATCCAACTCTTAAAACCTCTAAAAGTAATTTTGACCCTAACTGATACCAATTTAGTCACTGCTACAATAGTACAACCCTTTTACACGATAAATACATTAGAATTAAACTCCTGTAAGCATTTCTCGCCAGTAAACTTATAGCAAAAAGGCAAAACAAAGTTTTGATAATTTCATCGCATTTTACTGCAATGTTCTCTTTTCAAGGGCACATAACTCATGTCACAGACCATTTATCAAAAAATCCTTATAATTCTGCAATGGCCAAGCATTGGTAAATATTTTCTAGAAATGAGGTAAGAATGTGTTGATTAATAGAGAAATGTTCAACTTTTTGGCAAAGTTGGTAGATGAAAAATTAATGAAAATCCGCAAAGTGCAAATAAATTATTATATTTTAGCAAAGTTCAATAAAATATACAATCACCCTATTTCACATTAATATGTACCCTCAGTCTATGCATTACATGGCAAAAAGTTTTGTCAGTGTGCTATTTGAATATAGTCAATTGCTGATTCATTGTCCTTGGTAGAACTGATATGGAATTACCCCACCCACTTTTGATAAACCCTTATCACAAAACTAGAGTTCTGTTTGATTCAAACTTACCAGGGATGAATGTCCCCTCTGTGTGGCTATATTTTCCCAAAATATTATTGAAAAATTTAGGTACCAGGAAAACCCCCTAATGGAGACTAGTCCTTTCATCAATAAATGTAGGCACTAGAGCGATGACAAAGTTTTTCTTAAACTAGCCACAGTGACCCTGACCATGACCTCAGGACCCTGAAAGTCGAACATGCTTGAGATATTATCATACCTAACATTTGTGTGAAGATATATTAAAATCTATCAATAAATGTAGGCACTAGAGCGGTGTAAAATATTTTCTAGAAATAGTCACAGTGACCATGATCTTGAGCCGAGGACGCTGAAAGTCAAACTCACTCGAGATATTGTCTTAAGGAACATTTGTGTGAAGTTATATTGAAATCGGTGAAGAAATGTAGACGCTAGATCGATGACAGAGTTCTTCTGAAATTGGCCACGGTGACCTTGACCTTGAGACCATGACCTTGAAAGTCCAACTTGCTCATAAGGAACATTTGTGTTAAGTTATATTGAAATCAGTGAATAAATTGTAGGCGCTAGAGTAATGACAAAGTTTTTCTAAAACTAGCCATGGTGACGTTGACCTTCAAATCGTCTCGCTGCAAAAATTGTCATAGGGAACATTTGTGTGAGGTTATATTCAAATCGGTCAAGAAATGTAGGCGCTAGAGCGATTACTAAGTTTTTCTAAAAATAGCCACAGTGACCATGATCTTGAGGCCATGACCTTGAAAGTTGAACACGCTCGAGATATTGTCATAAGGACCATTTGTGTGATGCTATATTGAAATCGGTCATGAAATGTAGGCGTTAGAACTTGGACAAAGTTTTCTAAAATTAGCCACAGTGACCTTGACCTTGAGGCAACCACCTTGAAAGTCAAACACGCTCGAGATATTGTCATAAGGAACATTGGTGTGAAGTTATATTGAAATCAACAAGAAATGCAGGCGCTAGAGCGATGACAAAGTTTTTCTAAATATAGCTAAAGTGAACTTGACCTTGAGGCCAAGACCTTGAAAGTCGAACTTGCTCAATATTGTCATAAGGAACATGTGTGTGAAGTTATATTAAAAGCAGTCAAGAAATGTAGGCGATAGAGCGATGACAAAGTTATTCTATAACTAGCCAGTGACCTTGGCCTTTAGGCCACGACCTTGAAAGTCGAAAATGCTCTAGATATTTTCATAAGGAACGTTTTTGTATAGTTATATTGAAATCAGTGACGAAATATAGGCACTAGAGCGATGACAATGTTTTTCTAAACATAGCCACAGTGACCATGACTTTGAGGCCATGTCCTTGAAAGTCAAACTCGCTCGAGATATTGTCACAAGGAACATTTGTGTAAAGTTATATTGGAATCAATCAAGAAATGTAGGCGCTTGAGCCATGACGAATGTACGTACGGTGATGACAACGTCAAAGATAGGCATTTTCTTTAATCAAGGGGGACATGACTCTCAGAAATATATAGGCAGATCTCACCAATTTTTTAACTTAGCCGAGGTTTTATCCTTTACTTACATGAAAGTTTCAAAAAGTTCCTATGAAAACTGAAGGGGCTACGGTGATGACAAGGTCAAAAAAAGGCATTTTCAGTAATCAAGGGGACGTAACTCTATGACAGATAGTTTTCGAACTCGTCCGAGCTTTTTGTTTGTAAGATTCAAGAAGATCCGATCAAAACTGAAGCGGCTAGTGATGACAAGGTCAAGAATAAGCATTTTCAGCAAAGTAAGGGACATAACTCATCATGTAAGCAACTCGTGTTAGAATTAATGTGTAACGGTACTGTAGAATAATATTAGTGACCTTAAAGAGTTACTAGGTATAATTAAAAGCTCGGGTCACAAAAAGACAATTCACCGCGATAAAGACAAGTATCTGGAAATGGTTCTGGGAGAGATGAATGATCATTATGGCCCCCCTGTCTGAAGCATTCGTCAAGCTAAGGGTGAAATAGATAAGACAAATACACTAAATAACTATTTTCGAAGTCAGTGTGTATTAAATGAAACCTAATATACTTCCCACTGCTGTAAAAGCAGATTTACAAAGAAAATGTATGGTGACATGAAACCTGCACATTATTGAAAATAAGTGCTACCACAGTGCTCTCTATGCAGATTTTGACATGAGCACGTTAAAAATGGACGTTTCTCCTAATCAGGAAAAATGATCACTGAAACCTCTTATTGAAAATATGTTTAAGCTGTGCGATTGACCTATTTTCAGGATTTCCAGACACTTCGGTCCCACTACCACCTCGGCCCCTAGACAGGTCGGCCCAAAACCAAGTCGGCCCTAGACACCTCGGCCCTAGTCACCTCGGCCCTAGACACCTCGGTCCCACTTTTGATATCTGTTAGGGTATGGATCAAGATGCAGTAAGCATTCCGCTATTGAACGATAGCCGGGTTGAAGGAAAATAATTTGTTTGATTTTGGAAAAAATACGTCGGAGCGAGATCACCCAATTCAGAGTTAAAGACCATGTCCATATTTACACATAGTTAAACGAGAGCTGATATGTTCGATGTTTTCATAAATTTTGAGGTTTATTGATATGCAGGTGGTGTATTAGATCAATTTATTCAAGGTTTGAGGCTCAAGTGCCAGTGTGAAATACTCTTCATTATTAATTAACTATCTTATATAACACATGGTCAACCAATATTCAAAAATCATAAATCATGTTTTTAATTGCGTCAATTAATAAAATTGTAATTAATCAAATAATTTCGTATTGGCCCAGTAACAGGTCCTCGGTCAGCTGTATTGGCCTCGGCCTTCGGCCTCGTGCCAATACAGCAGACCTCGGACCTGTAACTGGGCCAATACGAAATCATTTGATTAATAACATTATATTAATAATACGTACGGTCCAACCTGTATCAAGCATCCATGGGATATTCAAAAAGTGCTAGCTTAAGACAGGTGCTTGCCACAAGGTGAATTTTAATGCATTTACCTTTTTGGGGAAATGATTGTCTGCTTGCTTCAGACAGGTTGCTTGCTTAATAGAGGTGGCCCCTAAGACAGGTTTTACTGTATTTGAACAACAGGGACAGAGAAACAGGTGTCCCGATTATCACGAACAATTCGGAAATTGTTTTCTTGCGCAAGCTAGTATTAAATTGTTCCTTATTAACATAGTGAGAAATCCTTCTACTCGCAGGAGAGAAAAATCCGGAACTTGTACAGATTTCCACTTTGCGAAGAATATACATAGAGATTATCATATGGCATTTTTCATATCATACCCTATATCAGCCCGAGACTCCCATATCAGCCCGAGGGCCGAAGGCCCGAGGGCTGATATGGGTCGAGGGCTGATATGCGGTATGATATGAAAAATGCCATATCATAATCTATTTATCATACATTTCACTTTTGAAAAAAAAAATATTCAAAATAAATTGTATTAATTGCTTCTGCCTAATACCAAAGTAACACTGATGAGAATCTCATTATCTTCGGTCTAGCTATGTAATTTAAGAGATGCTTGCTATTTGACAGATGAAAAAGTCTGTCAGCAGTCCCCTGCATCATTCTTTCGCCCATTTTCCTCTCGTATCCGCTGCGCCGTGCCATGTTTTTTTTTTTTTTTTTTTTGTTTTTTTTTCCAAACAGTTCGAACAGACGAAAATATTGCAAATTGCAAAGGGCGTCCTGAATGCCGCAATAGGAAGAACGCCGCGTGTTCCGAATAGGGTGACGTCAGAGGTATGATAAAGGCTTAGAGGCATGCGATAAAGGGTTGTGATATGGATTTTTGGGGTATGATAAAGCCCATGCGATATGGCAGCACGTGCAAGCGTGATACGTGCATTGGTGTCACGTTCGTATCGCATATTCAAAAACAAAGTATTTTATACTAAATGTATGATAAAGTGAAATATCGCTATTAAGACCACCTAAAATTAAGACTAAATTTGCTATAAAAAACTTATTTTGAAGGCTACTCGGATTTTTTCTTTGTGTTTTCTGCCTACAATAACCTCTGGTTAGAGACCATGCACCTTTGGGACTGTTCAAAAGTGGTATTTAAGACCACTTTTGAACAGTCCCAAAGGTGGTCTTAATAAAGGAATTTTACTGTATATACATGTACATATCAAGATGGACTTTTACAGCCCACGCTTTCAACGGTGTCTCGCGGAGAATGACATAACTGATGAATAGATTTCCTGGTTTGTTCAAGGATTACGACTCATTAAAAACTGCCACAAAACGGTATTTGGGAAAACCGAAAACAAACTTTTACCGGAAATAACCGAAAACAAATTCAAATAACCGAAAACAAACTATATCACCAATTATACCATGAGTATTGTACATTTAGACATATACATGTCTAAATGCTATGTAAACAGTGAATATGGCCAGGTTTGGGATAATAATTTGAAATAATAACGATTTTATTGCCTTTTTTATACAATTTTCATACAGGGACCGGGATCTACACTGCTTGTACTAACTGTTTGTCTTGTTGTTTGTGAAATAAACGAATACATTATGCTTAGTAACTTGGCTGTTTGATAGTCAGAAATGTGTGTGACTAAAACAATTTATTCAGCAGGTTCTGCTTAAGAAAATTAGTCAAGATGGTTCATCGTGCTGGTCATTAGGATAACTGCCAAACCAGTAACATCAGGATCAGCAGGATTTAGAAATTTTGTATAATAAGAACAAATCATATATTATAACCAATAAAAAATGATTGTTTGGAGTTATGAAAGTATGCACTCTATTCCACTGATGTGTTACTTAAAGTTTGAAAGGCCTGTCAACACTATTTAGGTCATATCAAGGGTGTCAATTGCTTAATCACGTTTTCCTGGACAGGCTTAGCCACCTATACTGTTAACTAGTCCAGTGCATATTCTTTCGTTATAAAACTGATAACTGCCCTTCTTGGATGAGCAGAAGGAAGAGTGTCACACTTGAAAGGTTTTAATGATCAATCTTCATGAAAAGATCTTCCTAGCAAGCCGGTATCAAACCAATGACCTCCTGATGACCAGTGAGACGCGCATCCGACGGATATACTCGACGTATTTTTATACAAAATTTCTAAATGCGTATCCTGCTGAATAAATTAATTAGTCACGCCCATTCCTGACTATCAAAGTACAAGCTATAATATATTAATTTAAATCAAAAACAACATGGCAAGCAGTAAGTACAGGCAGTGTAGTTTCTGATGTTTCTGGCTTGGCAGTTACCTAACCTTGGACATCCTGATGACCAGCCAGTTATAGCATTTTTGACTAAATTTTTTAAGCAGGACCTGCTGAATAGATTGTTTTAGCCGCACATATTTCTGACTATCAAGCAATCAAGTTACTAAGTATTGTGTGTTCATTTAAATCACAAACAACAAGGCAAACAGTTAGTAAAAGCAGTGTAGATCCCCGTCCGTGTATGAAAATTGCATAAAAAAGGCAATAAAATCGTTATTATTTCAAATTATTCTCCCAAACTTGGCCATATTATCAGTTTACATGTACTTTAAACATGTATATGTCTAAATATACAATAGTCATGGTACAATTAGTGATATAGTTTGTTTTCGGTTATGAGAATTTGTTTTCGGTTATTTCCGGTAAAAGTTTGTTTTCGGTTTTCCCAAATACCCGCCACAAAATGCATTTTGAAGCCGACAATCTTCCTGTCAAGGAGTTTTACAATATCTACGAGCCTTGTCAAAGGCCGATGTGTTTTCGTACACGTGGGATCTGCGAAAATCTAGACTATCCTAAGTACAGTGAAATATTCCATTAAGGGGAATGGATACACCTTCAGGGGAGTCAACTCCTGCAAAAGTATTTTGTCTCCCATTTCAATAGGGGTCAGCTCTTAAAGGAAAACAATGGGCTCCTGGGGAACCCTTTTCAATAGGACAGGGCTTATAGAATAACGATGAGGAAGTTCCGAAAGTTGTCTCCCTTCGACCACCTAAAATTAAGACTAATTCTGCATTTAACCGCTTATTTTGTAGGTTACAGTTATTCTTTCTTTGTGTTTTCTCTGCTCAAAGACAACCTTTAGGACTGTTCAAAAGTGGTCTTAAGAGGACCACTTCTGAACAGTCCAAAACGTGGTCTCAATATAGAAATTTTACTGTATATCTCCTAAGCCAGAATACAGCCTTGTTCTATCTTCAGCAAGAAACTGCGAATTAACAAAGATTTAGCCGGCGCATGATAAAACCTATAAACAAAGAAACTTCAATAACTCGAACACGTATGACTCGTTAACTATGGACAATTCGAACTTGTTCTGTTTCTCGAGGCCCTAGAGAGTACATCCAATAGCTCAAAATATTCATATATATATGGATAATCCTGGAGTTTTTCCTGATTTTAACGTTAAAACGTATGGTGTGTGTACTCAATAGAACCGCCTCAATAAGGCGATTCTAATGAGTACACACACCATAAAGGGATCAGGCCAGACATGCCAGAATATTCACTTGTTGCTCTTTATTAAGCCCAAAGGCTATTGAACGGAACAGTCTAGTCCGTCTGCTCGGAAGCGCAGGCTGATCTGTGTCTTCGCTTTATACACAGCTCTTCGTGTAAGTTTGTCGTGGGTCGGATCCACACTAGTCAAACAAAGCACATAGCGCAATCTGATGGGAGTCTTCGCTTGGCGCACGTTTTCTCTCGACAAGGCTCTGTTATAATCTTAATTCCCTCGTCGCGGATGTTTTCTTCTAGTAAAATAAAACAATCCAATATTTTTATAGAATTCTTTTGTACTAGCATCAAGATCATCGGAAATGACCTTATTATATTCTTCGTTCTTCTTAAGACGTTGACTTTTTAATCGGCTCCTTAATCTCTCCCAGGAAGGCTAGTGTACTAAGCTTAACAAATCAAACTAGAGTGAAACTTCACTAACTCAAACACCGACGATTCGTTGCCATGGCTTAGTCCTACCTGTTCCTGACTCTCTGGGAAATACAGTAAAATTCGTATGCTGAGACCACCTTGGGACTGTTCAAAGGTAGTCTCTGACTAGAGGACACTGTATGCAGAAAACACAAAGAATAACTGCAATCTCCTAAATAAGATTTTTAAAGGAAAATTAGTCTTAACCCTTATCTTGCTGAATATTTATTTAAGCCACACCCATTTCTGTCTATCAACCAATCAAATTTCTTGATGTAATTTATTGCTACAAATTCATAAACTGAATGTCAAACAGTGTAGATCCTGATCAGATGGCTTCTTCAGAAGCCATCTGATCAGGATCTACACTGTTTGCAAAGATAGGGGTTGTCGTGAACAGCAAGATAAGGGTTAAATTTAAGTGGTCTTAACAGTGGAATTTCACTGTATCCCTGTAGTGCAAGGCGAGACACAGAAATAATTTAGAGAGATTTTCTTATCTTAGCCCGAAAAGTATGATGTGTGTAATCATTAGAATCGCCTCAATGAGATGATACTAATGATTATACACAAGATACTTTTATTTTATAGAAACTCTAAACGACAAACATATGTTATTCTCATTACTGACCTGACACTATTATTATTATTATTATTACTATCTCATTACACCCGAGTTAGCTATCCCTGCCTTGAAACAGTTTCATGGTCCCAAAGGTGACGCCACTTATCAAATACCGTAAAAAATCCTTAAAATTCGGACACCTGAAAACCTTGCTGTAATTTTCCGAAAAAAAAAAAAAAAAAAAACATGTTACATGATCCAGCAAGATGTCCAAAAGGGGCAGACGGAACTACAAACAGTGTAGACCCGGATAAGACTGCTCCTGATCTGGGTCTGCTCTGTTTTTCTCGATAGAATCATTGCGCTACAACCCAGCATAAAAACATGCTAAGTTTTGTGGAAGAATAGCTACTAGTCGTGAAATACTCTAGCTTGTATATTGAAAATAATGAGGTTTAAAACGGTACGCATTCCTTTTGATAAAACGTTTAAAATCTATGGCTGGGGCGTGTGTGTGTGTGTGTGTGTGTGTGTGTGTGTGTTTGTATTTGCTGCCAATCGGGGAAGTATGTAAGAATACACACCTTCGAATCGGGGAAACCCCTCCAAACGCGGAGCTCCCCGTTTTGAAATAGCAAGAAATATTGAAAATTCAGTACTAGATGAACCTTAAAAATAGTTTCCTATGGTAATCTAACACCTTCCCCGTTTTGTAGGTTCATGACGTATATCTCATACACAAAAGTGTATAACTGCTGATCGATTAAAGATTTCAAGTGTGTAACACGGATATCGAACCTCCCCGTTTGTGCGGGAAAATTCTTGTTCAGCAGAACGGGAAAGTGTAAAGATCTACAGAGGTGATTTATATTTTGCAGTTTCCTTAAAAACTTGAAATCAAAGACAATCGACTTTTTCCAGCGGCTTGAAACTGAGTACGTCAGAACACATTGGATTTCACTGCCTTTGTTTGTTTGTTTTAACCGTGTCATTGATTAATTGATTTTGAGGCTTAACGTCCCCGTCAACACTGTATATGTCATTTTAGAGACGTTGCTTCCGATTTCGTGGGACTTTTACCCGATATTGAGATGAAATGACACCTCAAGCCCTGTCGCCCAATGAAACCAAAAGGGTTCATAAGCATGGGCGGTTCGACTCGAATCGCCTTGCATGGACATGCTTGGATCCTCTTAGCGGTTTACCAGTACTTGTGTGCAGTTGGTTTCAACTCTATGTGGAAGCATCATGCAACCGTTTCATTATTAATATTTAATCATTTAAAATCTAATATCTTTATTTATTTGATTATTTCATGGTGCGCCCTATTGCCCCCCCCCCTCCCCCACTCCACATTGAGGCTTTGAGAAATAGATTGGGCTGCGCAGGGCTGAAACCGACCACACATGAGTACTGGTAACTGCTTAGAAGGTCTACACATGCGTACTGGTAACTGTTTAGAAGGTCTAAGCCTGCCTTCCCATGCACCAACCATGCATATAAACCTATTGGTTGCATTGGGCGATAGGGTTTGAGATGTCATTTCATCTCTGCCGAGTAAAATTCCTTCAAAATTGAAATCGACGTTGCCAAAATGACCTAAATAGTGTTGACGGAGACATTAAACCCAAATTCAACAAACAATTGATGCCATATCAGCACATTGCAAAGTTTTTTTCGAATGTATGCAATACAAGAAGCAAAGCAAATTCGATTACTCTTTTGTCACTGATGCCTCTTTTTCTTGAAGTCGACTTTCATAATTAAGTGCCGTCTAACGTTAATGGTATCTAATTGTCATCAGATTAGCAAGTTCGTGTATTGACCACCCATATAGACACCCAATTTGTACAGGTAAAAGTCGGGTTACAGGGGTATACAATATATTCCTTATTTCCGCTCATAAAAATAGAAAAGCCTCCGCCCATATGGGCTAGAAGAAATATATGGGCTGCATGATGCTACCACGCAGAGCTGAATCCGGCCCGCATACTAGTACTGGTAAACCGTTTAGAGGATCTAAGCCTGTCCAGGAACCGCGGTCCGAGGCTAATAAACCCTATTGGTTTCATTGGGCGACAAGGCTTGAGATGTCATTTCATCTCAATGTCGGGTAAAAGTCCCACAAATTTGGAAGCAACGTCTCCAAAATGACCTTTACAGTGTTGACGGGGACGTTAAACCTCAAATCAAACAATCAAACATAAAAATAGGAGGCGGATCTAACGAGCACCGATTATCTATGTTTGGACTAGAACTAAGAAAATTCATTGTGAGAACACGCCTATTCAAATGCATAGAAAATTTCATCACCCAAAAATGAAAATTTTAAAGCAGAAAATTCTGATATTTTTAACGGTTCTGCTCCAAACAAATTATGGATACGTGCAAGAACCGCCTCGGTGAGGCGGTTCCAACAAGTACCCTGAATATAGTTTTGTTTGTTTGATTTGAGGTTTAACGTCCCCTTCAACACTGAATATGTCATTTTGGAGGCGTTGCTTCCAATGTTTTGGGACTTTTACCCGACATTGAGATGTAAAGACTTTTCAAGCCCTGTCGCCCAATGAAACCAATAGGGTTTATAAGCATGGACGGTCCGACTTGCACCGCTTTGCCTCTAAGTGGTTAACCAGTACTAGTGTGCGGTCGGGGAAGCATCATGCAGCCCATTTATTTCTTCAAGCCCCGATGGGCGGGGGCCGAACCCTGTATATACTAAATACATAGTTAGTGCCTTTAATAATAAAATATAATATGTGAGCCTTAGACAATTTAAAAGTGGCGAGTTTCAGCGAGCCCCTGTAAAAAATGTTGCGGCGAACTACTTATGATTATACACTTATAATGTATTTAGTTTATACCGCAATTCAAAACAATCAAAGGGCTTTGCAATACTTTAGCAAATTTACCCTAAAAAGACATCAAACAGTATGGCATAATAAAGGACAGATGGTGCCATGGCCAGATTGCAAATCTTCTGACGTCACCGCGCCATTAAGACGTAAGAAACATGGACAATTGCATAAAAGTTTCTCAAAGCTTTACATCCTGTGTATAATTCTGCAAAGAAATAGTTTATTTTAGTTTTAGAACCTATTGTCGAGGTTCAGACGCAACCGCAGTAGCAGTGTGCAATTTTATACCGCAATCAGGCATTCTAGCAACCTAATAAAAGGGGTCAAATAACTGCTTGCTTTAATCGGCAGTAACCTATAATACCTTCTACTGACCTATAATATGTCTGGTTAATAGACCGGACCTACTTTTCAGGTCCCTAATGTGCAAGCGTAAACAATAACATGCAACGTTTTATACACGAGAAAATAACGAAACTGCAAGTGGTCGGGCCCATCGGAGTCTAACTATTGGTTTTCTTTTGCTCCAGCATTTCAGTGGTTTCTTGCTGTCGAGTCCTCACCGTTGTCTCACCTCTGTTGTTCTTTGATTATTTGTGTTCACGGAGATGTTGCACTGATGAGTTAGGAGGCCTTCCTGCGGACTGAACAAATTATTTGTCTAAATCGCGACGGAAGTAAGGGCGAGGATTTTGGCCACGTAAAATCGATTTAAGCCCCCCAGTGGAAATCTTTCCACTGACCGTTCCAAGGCGGTTCTTCTGTGGTGATTTATGTATGTTGTTGTTTGTTACTTACTGTGTGTATCACTTGTGTCTTTTTATTTTGGATGGCCATATGGCCATTTTGTGGGAAAGTAACTGTCCATATGGCCTTCCTTTGTTTAGGTTTCCATTATGGTCTGGTCGCTTAATGTTTGTGTTTCGTTCCCTTTGGTGTCTTTGATGGGTGGAGTAAGTTAATTGTATCGATTCCTGATCTTTGTTTTACTTCTACTATTTATATTCTTTACAATATTTATTTAAACAGATTTTCAGAAATTTCAGCTAAATTCTTACTTTCTCTGGCTTTCCTGGTTTGACTGGTCCATTGGAATGATTGCGCACAGGTACTGTGGTTGCGTCTCAACTTCGAAAATAATTTATATAACTAAAATAAACTATTTATTTGCAGATTTTCATACAGGGGAAACTTTTATTCGAGCGTCCATGTTGTTTCCTGCGTGGTGACGGCAGAAATTTCTTGCTATTTGAAGTCACGTTATACTACGTGTGCGCGTCATAAGACTGAATGTCGTTTAACATGCAACACTGTCTATTGTCTCTTTTTTGCTTAAATTTGCTAAATTATTGCAAAACCGTTGTTAGTTTTGAATATCGGTATAAACTAAATACATGATTAGTGTCTATTTTATTATTAAAGAATGCAACGGAAGGTCAGGTGGTTTTTCTCCGGGTACTCCGGTTTTCGCCCACCTATGATTAACGATCGGCTCGATATGAGTGAAATAATCTTGAAAGGGCCGTAAAACCCAAACCAAAAAAAAAAAAAATATATTAAAGACACTAACAATGTATTTACTATATTCCAACAGACCATTCAAACCAGGAAAGCCCGAGAAGATAAGAATCTAGCTGAAAATATGTTTAAGTAGATATTACAAAGATTTTAACTTGCAGTTTCGTTGTTTTCCCGTCTATAAAAGATTGCATGTTATTGTTTACACTTTCAAATTATGGACCATAAAAGGAGGTCCGGACTATAAACGGTCACAAGACGTATTTTAGGTCAATAACCCTGTTATTATAGGTCACTACCGATTATAGCGTGCAGTTATTCGACCGCCTTTATCAAGTTACAAGAATGCCTGATTGCGGTTGGCCTATCTATCTGTTTTTGGGAAGAGATACGAACAATATTGTATACCCCTATAAACCCTAGTTTAACTAGCTTAAATGGGGTTTAATGGGGGTAAAATTATTTAGACTTGTTTTCGCGATGACTAAAAAAAAAAAAGAAAGAAAAATATCCTGGGAAAAGGCTTGTTTCAAGACATGGCAAACGCCATTTTAGCGAACGGGAATGCTATTGTAATGTTTTTAAAGTAGAAATAAAACAAAGGTCAGGAATCAATACAATTAACTTACTCCACCCATCAAAGACACCAAAGCGGGAAAGAAACACAAACATGAAGTGACCAGACCATAATGGAAACCTAAACAGAGGAAGGCCATAAGGACAGTTACCTTCCCACAAAATGGCCAAATGGCCATCCAAAAAAAAAAAAAAAATACACAAGAGAGACACACACAGTAAGTAACAAACAACAACATAAATAAACCGCAACAGAAGAACCGCCTTGAAACGGTCAGTGGAAAGAATTCCACTGAGGGGGCTTAAATCGATTTTACATGGCCATAATCCTCGCCCTTACCTCTGTCGCGGTCTACACCAATTTTGTTTAGTCCACGTGAAGGCTTCTTAACTTATAAGTGCAACATCTCCGAGAACATACAAATAAAAAAAAACTACAGAGATGGAACAAGATTGAGGACTCGATAGCATACAACAACAGAATTGCTGGAGCAAAAGAAAACCAACAGTTAGACTACGAGGGGCCCGACCAAAGATGGAGCATCAGGCGCCTGTACCGGTCGCTTTTGTTTTCTTAATTCTACCTCTAAAACATCAATATTTAGAAGATGTTGTTGTAGTAGTAGTGTTGCAGTTGTTGTTTAATAAGAAATTCCCTTTATCGTCATCTTCTTTATCCTTATCTCTACTAGATCTATCAATACTTCTTTTGAAATAAGATAGGGCGTATGTTTGTTTGATTTTGAGGTTAAACGTCCCCGTCAACACTGTAAAGGTCATTTTGGAGACATTGCTTCCAATTTTGTGGGACTTTTACCCGACATTGAGATGAAATGACATATCAAGTCCTGTCGCCCAATGAAACGAATAGGGTTTATTTGCATGGACGGTCCGCCTCGCACCGCGGTTCCTTGACAGGCTTAGATCCTCTAAGCGGTTTACCAGTACCGGTGTGCGGGCGGGATTCAGCTCTGGGTGGAAGCATCATGCATCCCATATATTTCTTCAAGCCCCTATGGGTGGGGGACCTGAAATAAGATATTATATTATAATTAATATTTCTTATTGACAGATCATATTTTTGCTCACATGAGCACGAAGTGCACAAGTGAGCTATAGCTATCACCCTGTGTCCGTGGTAAGAGAGTCGTGTGTCAACCGTCGTCAACCTTTGCGTTTTTCATCCGCTACACCTACAGTTGTGCTGGCCTCGGTAGCTCTGTCTGATGCGCGTCTAACTGATGATCAGGGGGCCGCAGGTTCGATATCTGCCATGGTCGGCAACATTATTTCGTGGAGATAGATTATTCACTCTCTTCCGCTGAGGCAAGAAGGGCAGTTGTCAGTTTCTGGTGAATGGATGTACACTGTAAGGGTTAACCGGTATCGTATAAGCCTACCCAGAAAAAGAATGGACAAACTGACAGTCTCAAAAAAGACCTTAATAGTGTTAACTTGGCCGTTAAACTCAAACACAAACAAACAAAAACAGCCTACAGTTGTACTACAGTTACCACGAAACTTTTCCAGAATGTTTGTCCTGATGAAATAAGGACAAGTTCGATAGGTCTTGTCCAGTTAAAAACTAGGTCACTAGGTGAAATTTCTGTAAAACATTGTTCACTTGCTTCAGTTGACATGAAACTTTATCGTAATGCTCTCCGTGATGATATCCGGTCAAATTTGAATATAAGATATGTAAGGTCAAAATGCTTTGAACAATAGAAGTGAAGGCAATGATCAGGAATCGATATAATCAACCAACAACTCCCATCAGAGACACCAGAGGGAAAGAAGCACAGACATGAAACAACAGACCTAATTGAAACGTCAATAGCGGAAAGCCAAAAGGACAGTTACTTTCCCACAAAATGGCCAATAGGCTATCCAAAATAAAATAATACAAGCATCACAAAAACCCAAAGACAAACCATAAAAAAAATAAACGGCGACAGACCTAAGAACGGTCAGCGGAAACGAATTCAACTGGGGGGGGGGGCTTAAATTGATTTTACGTGGCCACAATCCTCGCCGCCGAGATTTAGACACATTATTTGTTCAGTCCGCATGAAGGCCTCCTAACTTATCAGTGCAACATCTCCGTGAGCACAAATGATCACACAGCTACAGAGATGAAACAACGGCGAGGACTCGACAGCAAGAAACCACTGAAATGCTGGAGCAAAAGAAAACCAACAGATATACCCCGATGGGCCCGACTAGAGATAGAGCATCAGGCCCAAGTCAACATTACCTTGAATTAGATCTGTCGAATTCTCAATAAGCCTTTACACTGGAACCGTCATATAATCTGAGGCTTGACCCACCGGCGTGCAATTAAAGAGGGAAGCAAAGTTGTCAACCGTGATTGGGTTAACTACCATGCATGCAGTCTGTCATATAACATTTATGTTGTACCCAATCTTTTTATATCGAAGAACGATTTTACGAAATTGGGTGCTGAAGTCATTGCGGTTATATATTTTTCGGAATTTGTATACTAAGTCCCCATAAAATTCGGGTTCCGATAGACCTTGTTGCAGAAGAGATTTAAGTCCAACATTGAATTTTGAAATTAAATCAGAATGGCGTCTATAAAATTTTGAAAAGGCTTTGCGTAGTTTACGGTACCGATAACCCTTGTGTAGATAGTAAAACCTTGTTCACAATCGACTGGCCACAGGTTTTGAATACTTATTCATGAAACTGTACCAGAATGTTTGTCTTGATGCTCTATTTCTGTCTGTTAAAATTCCAAATGAGGTTTAAATAAATTAAAATCCGGACGTTTTCGTGCAGGTAGTCTGTCAACGTATGAATTTCCCGCGCTTTAAAATACTATACCTCATGATTGTTTTAAAGAACTTAATGATTTAATTGAAATGACATTCCCTCCATCTTACATGTAAGGTAAGAAATGCATTTTTCGATGGCTTGATCAGTTGAAGTTCAACTGAATACACATATATAGTTCTTCCGATACCTGAATCCCGCCTTTGTATTTCTCTACTTTCGATGGGTTTGCTTCATGCAACATTTCCGATAAATACGATTACATGTATTTTTAAATAACTGTTCCGTCCGTGGATGGTGATTTTGCTCGTGTGGCATCAGACGGAGCTTAATAATACACTTACACTGTAATTCGATTTGCCAAAGTGTCTAGCCTTGTAACCGACTGACATCAACACCCGATTTTAACTGCTAAACTTCTTAACCAGGGTAATTAATATCATAAACTTCGCAAGTCTTTTCTGAGTTTCTTAGACATCATTTCGATTTAATTTCAGAATTCAATGTCGGACTTAATTCTTTTCTGGAACAAGGCCTGTCGGAACCAGAATTGTATGGTGTCTGAGTATATAAATTCATAAATATATAAGCTTGCAATGATTGCATGTTCGTAAATAACAGTAGAACTGAACAGAATGGAGTGTACACGTTTTTCTGACCAGACTAGCTAGTTTCGGCCAATAAGGCCTCATCAGCTACCCTCAGATAACTTTGCTTCCATTTTTGATTGCAACCGGCGGGTTGGGTCTCTGACTCTGTAACGGCTCACGCCTTAAGATGCCCTAAGACTTAGCTAAACTTTTATTAAAATGAGGTCGGTTGATGCCTGATTCTCTGCATACCTGGTCAGGCCTATGATAGTTAAACATTTTTTTGCTCCGGCATTGCAGTTATTACATTCTGTCGGTTTTCATCGTTGAAGAAGAAGAAGAAGAAGAAGAAGTAGAAGAAGATTGTTATTTTTTCTGGTTTATCCTTCAGACACAGATTTTTTGGCACGTTATAACCGCTTGAATAGGAGTTTATACGTACCCGATATCAATGTTTGATGCAGAAATAGGAAAAATATCACATTTTAATGCATAAATGGGATTTACCGCGGTTAAAACTTGATCTACATTCATATGTTATTGTATTTTTGGTATGTATAATTCTTTGCGCATTTTCAGGTACATGTAAACATTGTTTTGCGTTAACGCTGTTTTATTTCATTGCTGTACTTTTGGCAAAAAGAAAAACAAAACAGTGTGATTTTTTATGATTTAACTCATTTACGTGTTTTTGATAAAATAGGAAACAGTTCCTACCCTGCATTCAATATTTTTTTCTACATAAAGAGGTAACTACCTGAAGTGGGGTTTACCGGCGTTAAAACTACGGTGATAGTGTATGTATTGTTACATTTTTATGAATATGTGCAGCATCTCATGTACATGTATACATAGTCTTCGTTATGGGGTGACATGTATCAGTTCACTGTTGTAACATTGAGGGTTTTTCTCCTGAGAGTTTTTCAGGAAAATGAAGTGTCATTTTTTATGATTTATACTTCAAACATAGATTTTTATGCAAGTTAGAAAACACATGAGATGACACTGATGCGCATTCGATGCATATGTTTTAAGCAGAAATAGGAACAATTATATATACCCCTGTAAGCATCGCTTTTTACTACATGAAGTATAATTTACTGGGGTTTTAACTACGTTGACATGTTAATGTTAAATGTGTTCATCTATGTGAAAGACGATGTTATTTATGCTTCAAAGATTGGATATTTGTGCATGTTAAATGCGCATTAAAAAGTAACTCTAATGAGTACTCGAAATCTAGGTTTTAAACAGAATTAGGAACAATGGTATAAACCCCCTGCAAACATCACCTTTTCCACATGAAGTGTGGTTTAATGAGGTAAAACTACATTATGTTAGGTATGTATATTCTTATGCTAGGTGCGGTCTAATGCACATATTAACATTGTCGGTGTTATGTGACACATTGTTTTGTTCGTTTGTTTGATTTGAGGTTTAACGTCCCCGTCAAACACTGTAAAGGTCATTTTGGCGACTTTGCTTCCAATTTTGTGGGACTTTTACCCGACATTGAGATGAAATGACATCTAAAGCCCTGTCGCTTAATGAAACCAATAGGGTTTATTAGTATGGGCGGTCCGCCTCGCACCGCTGTTCCTGGACAGGCTTAGATCCTCTAAGCGGTTTATCAGTATTAGTGTGCGGGCCGGATTCAGCTCTGCGTGGAAACATCATGCAGTCCATATATTTCTTCAAGCCCCTATTGGCGGGGGACGAATGTGACACATTGCACAGGAGTAAAAGTTATATCTTTGCGTTTCATGCTTCAAGCAGATTTTTGTGCTCTGTAGAGCCTCTAAATAAGAATTCTCTAAATAGTACCTGATATCTATGTTTTAAGCAGAAATAGGAAAAACAATCTGTGCACATGCAAATATAACGTGTAACAACATAAAAAATGAGATGGCCGGGGTTTTAACTACTATTACATGCACATGTGATTATATTGTTGAACACCTTTATTCATTGCGGAACGGGTGCATGCACATTGCAATGTGGTCTGCATCAAGTAGACACACCTGTTAGATAAATAGCGAATCACGCGAGAAATCGTGTATTATTAAAGTTATTAAATGCGAGGCGGTACTGAGCATTTTATCCCTTCTCCTCCACAAGTTTAAACGGTTTAATAATACATTAACACGAATGCCAGATTCTAGTTAATATCATAAGACACTTAAAACGCATTTTTTACGTTTTTTTTTTTTTTTAAAGGAACATACAAAAAATATATATACATTCCACCACAAGTAAACGCGACGTTGTTAAGGACGTCGTACGACATATCTAAGTAATTTGCATATTTAACCCACTAGTGGATATCAACTGAATTCAATACATGGCGTTATTACATTTTCAGACGCGACGTCATATGATAATATGCATTACTTCGTTGTTGTAAATTTTCAAGAGAAAAGTTAGTTTTATTGTTATGAGTTATGTTTCAAGCATGTTATGCTCGTAAAATTCTTCTTAGTAAGGTCGCTGTTATGAGTACTTGATATGCATGTTTTAGAAGAAATGGTCAAAGTTATCTGTTCTCGTCCGAACATCTAATGTTTAAAAAGAAATAGAAAAATAATGTATTCTCCAGGAAACATCACTGTTTACTTCATTATATAGTGTTCACCTGGATTTGTAACTTTGTGGACATGTTGTATTGTTAAGCATAGGGCCAATGGAAAACAAGACATTACACGGAAAATGAAGTAAGGATTAGACGAAGCATTGCATATATACGTGTCTTATTAGGGGAGAAGGTTCTTAGACAGATTTTATACTATCATTTAACTAATGAGGAGCGATGAACGAGATGTTGTAGGAGACGAATGGGTGCAATAAGTAGTGATACTAAACAGTACGGTAAACAGATTTTTCTTCTCTATTAATTGTGGTCTGGTTGTACAATGGTTACAATATCTTTCCCATTGAATGATTACCGTTTTGTTTGCGTTTGATTTTAGGTTTAACGTCCCCGTTAACACTGCATATGTCATTTTGGAGACGTTGCTTCCAATTTTGTGCGGCTTTTACCCGACATTGAGATGAAATGACATCTGAAGTCCTGTAGCCCAATGAAACCAATATGGTTTAAAAGCATGGACAGTTTGACTCGCACCGCTCTTCCTGGGCAGGCTTAGATCCTCTTAGCAGTTTACCAGTACTCCTGTGCGGTCAGGTTTAGCTCTGCGTGGAAGCATCATGCCGCCCATTTACTTCTTCAAACCCCGATGGGTCGGGGCAAGAATGATTTCCGTAAAACGTAAATAGCCATAGAAAATCTAGCATACTATCACAAAGCCTGGTTTACCAAGTGTATATAAAGACCACGCTCAGTTGTAGAAAATCAGAACAATATGTTCTGTGGAAAGGTAAAACTTTGGAAGCGAGGACAACAACATAGAACTGAAAATCGTCACTTGTGACTCTCAAAATGTTCAAAATTCCACAGTTGTATCAATGATCCCAAAGGACTAGATAATATCGGCCCCCGCTCATCGGGGTTTGAAGAAATATATGGGTTGCAGGATGCTTCCACGCAGAGCCGAAACCGACCCGCACAAGATAAAGTACTGGTAAACCGCTTAGAGGATCTAAGCCTACCCAGGCAAAGCGGTGCGAGTCGGCCAGTCCATGCTCATAAATCCTATTGGTTTCTTTGGGCGGCAGGGCTTGAGATGTCATTACATCTCAATGTCGTGAAATAGTCCCACAAAATTGCAAGAAACGTCTCCAAAATGACCTGTACAGTGTTGACGGGGACGTTAAACCTCAGATCAAACAAACAAACAAAGGACTAGATAATATAACCCACACTATGATAAAGGACGGGGAGCCTTATTACGACCGCCTTCGGTGTTGAAATTAAATAAACTCGATTGAAAGGTTAGATCGACAACACAGGACTGAAAACCGTCGAGTGGACAAGAATTTTCTGGGCGGGACTAGCAAGTTTCGGACTAGTAAGCCTCACCAGTGACCCTCAAAATTTTCAAAATTCCACAGTGGAAGATTAGAACACTAATGTGTGTGTGTGAATTCGGGTTTAACGTCGCTTTTACCAATTTTTCAGTCATATCACGACGGTGTGTGGTTGCGACAGGGAGCTCAATGCTCACATTTATAGTGCTGTCTCACTGAAGTATCATGTCCCAGACACATTGCATGATACCACACCCAGTCACATTATCCTGACACTGGATCGACCAGTCCTAGCTCTACCCCGTAAATCTGAGTGCCAAGCGAGGAGCAGCTAGTACCATTTTTAACGACTTTGGTATGTCGCGGCCCGGGATCGAAACCGAGACCTCCCGTTCCCCGGAGCGGACACTCTACCAACTGAGCTATCGGGGCCGGTAGAATACTAGTGGCCCTTAAGTAGGTATATAGGACATTAACTCAACAACTGAAATCATACTATTTTGTTTTAAATTTAAGTGCTACCAAAGCAAAATTATTAACTCCGCATTTGGTTGTGCGTATTCAAAATGTGTTTAATGATCTCCTCGTTTGGGTGTGTATCTTCATAACTCCTCGTTTCGGTGTGTGGATTCAAATTGTGCATCCCCGATACGTTAAAAACTCTTTTTTTTTAAAAATATGTTTCTTGTACGTATAGCCTTTCAGTAATGCCTATGGGCGACATGCAAGCAAAACTGACGTTGATCAGTCTGCGTAGTTGCAATCTGAAGATAGCACTTAAAGCGATTTATTTATATGTATAATTTTGGGCACAACATGAACTTCCAGCCAAGTCTGAAAACTAGATGGATTGCATACTCACATGTCTAGCATTTAAAAGGATGAATAATTTGATCTTGTCTGAATTTAAATTGTGTTAGTAAATTAGAAAGAAAAGTTCACCTCGTTTTGCTGTGTGTTCTGATTGTGTAACCTCAGTTTGTAGGTAGCCCGTTTTGTAGTAAACATTTCACATGTGTGTATAAAAATGTGTGTTTCCCCGCTTTGGTAGTAAAAATTCACATTTCAGTAGGTTTTAAATATAGGAGAGTTTTAATGATAAAATTTCAAATTCTAATTGAACAAATCTATTTTATGCTAAATATATCATTTTTTACCGAAAATACCGAAGCTAAGCTACCTCCGCGTTTGGTAGGTTACAGGCAGACTTCCCCGATCTGTTCACTTTACAAGTATGTGTGTGTGTGTGTGTGCGTTTGTACGGTGGCGGGAGTGGAGTCGCAATCAGTTACACTCCCCCTATAGTGGAGTCGCATACACCCGCGACTCCAGTTTCTGCACGACTCCAGTTCCAAAATTTTGCAGGCGAAGTCTAAAAGATATCACATGTTGTCTATTTAATGTTTTTGAGAGACTCCATTTTCTTTGGAATTCCTACACACTTTCTATTTTTAATTTCCAGATCAGAGACTGATGATTTTTCCCCCACAAAATGATTTGGATTCTACACACACCTTTGGGTCATTGCGCATGCGCGAGTACTTTTTACATGCGGGAAAGTTCTACGCCATTTTGAATTTTGTGTCATTTGTATTTTGGCAGAAAATCATGAGTTTTTCACATAGTGAAATGTACAAGTGACTTATTTAAGTACCAAGTGGCTATAGGCAGCGATAAAATGCCTTATAGATATACAACAACGGGCCACAACAACAACAACAAGAAATCTACTGTGTCATTTTGACACACTGACAGAAATCTGGTGAGTCTAAATTTTTTGTTTATGACACATGACACAGAGGTAGATAACCCAGCTCAAAAGCAATGACTTCCATCCCATAGCACCAAATGGGGCGCTAAAAAGCATCAGAAATCATATGATAAATGTTCTTTTAGCTTATCTCCATGTGATAGGTGACAGCTTTTCCTATGAAACGTGTGTGTGTGAATTCGGGTTTAACGTCGCTTTCAACAATTTTTCAGTCATATCACGACGGTGTCTGGTTGTGACAGGGAGCTCAATGCTCACTTTTATAGTGCTGCCTCACTGAAGTATCATGTCCCAGACACATTACATGATACCCCACCCAGTCACATTATCCTGACACTGAGTCGACCAGTCCTAGCTCTATCCTGTAAATCTGAGTGCCAAGTGAGGAGCAGCTAGTACCATTCTTAACGACTTTGGTATGTCGCGGCCCGGGATCGAACCCATGACCTCCCGTTCCCCGGAGAGGACACTCTACCAACTGAGCTATCGGGGCCGGTTTTCCTATGAAGTAAAATGAAACTGTTTTCATCACGAAAACACGCCTATAAAATTTTGCACCCCCACCTTAAACCCCACTTTTATAAAGTAAAACTGGGTTTTAAGGGGGTAAACATTTCTTTTCTTATTTCTGCTCAAAATACAGATTGTGGGTACTCGTTAGAACCGCTTCACCGAGGCAGTTCTAATGAGTACCCACCGAGGCGGTTCTAGCGAGTACCCACAATCTATGTTTTTGTGCAGAAATATTAATTTGTTTTGTTTGATTTGAGGTTTAACGTCCCCGTCAACACTGTATAGGTCATTTTGGAGATGAAATATCAGAATTTTTATCTGAAAATTTTCTTTTTTGGGTGGTAAAATTTTCAATATATTTGTATCGGCCTCTGCCCATCGGGGCTTGAAGAAATATATGGGCTGCATGATGCTTCCACGCAGGGCTGAAACCGACCCGCACATGACTACTGGTAAACCGCTTAGAGGATCTAAGCCTGCCTTGCAAAGCGGTGCGAGCGGCCATTGAGATGTCATTTCATCTCAATGTCGGGTAAAAGTCCCACAAAATTGGAAGCAACGTCTCCAAAATGACCATTACAGTGTTGAAGGGGGCGTTAAACCTCAAATCAAACAAACAAAATACATCCTATTTCCCAGCAAAAGATATGCAATAGTGATATACATGCACACAATTTATGATACTAATGAACAGAATGCATTTATGCAAATGAGATAACTGAATAATAGATAATAAAGTTCTGATTAAGGCTGAAACTGTAATTCCTGACACTTGTTGCAGACAGTTAATGGGGTTATGAACTTTGACCAGACACTGACCATATAGTGAATCACCTTTACCTGTTGACCGTCCATCTCACTGGACGCCTGGAAATCGCATTAGTCCAGTCCCAAAAGTTTTGGAGATCAGAAAGTATTAGAGAGGAGAAATAAATGCATTGCTAATTCAATGGAGAAGATATTGGTTAAACTTTTGGACTGATTCCAGTCTACATTTAAACATTTATCAGAAGTGAAAAATAATGTCAAGGGTTTATCAATGGTGAAAAAGTGGGTGGGATACCTGAAATAAGTGATATTGAAAATCATGGGAAGCAGTTGATTTTTTTAAACTTTACTTAGCCCAAACTTTATTAGGGCAAGTTTGTTGACTTTTAATGTATGTTTTGTGAAATTTATACATAGAGTCGGTGTTCTTGGGTTCGCACACTTTTGATGATTATTTAAGAATAAGGACGATCAGTTGATGTCTGAAATCTTACCGCATGTGAAATGCTTGACCCCAGGAGTTTATAAAACAAAACTTTTAAAAATAGTCGAAGCGCGTGCAGTGCCAGGGAGCAGTCATTTTTTCACTGCGCTGTTTATAACGGATTTTAAGGTGGAAGTGTACCTTGCTTCGCACACCCAAGTTTCGTAAAATACAGACATCCGTTTTATAAGATAAGTTCCCTAAAGAAAACTTATTTTAACTGAGAAACACAAAATATTAACATTTTTTACAATTAATTAAAAAATACTCAGCCAGCGTGAGAAGACCAACTGCAGACCACCGACGAGGAATGGGACAGCACAAGCAGCACTAAGAACACGCAGTGTTCAGCCAAATAACAATGGAAAACAACTTTCTAAGTTTGTCTTCAGCAAGCCAGATTTAAACTCTATTTGCAGTAAAATATACAGCTTTATAAAAGAGGAAACCCTCCTTCATCTATACTGTCAAATAATAATTGCCCCCACTTCACAAATGTGTCACCTAGTGTCAAAGGTCGCCATGTGAAAGTAAACAATTATTATTAGTTTCCAAAGCAGGATAATTTACCATCATTTATTCTTAGAAAAGTCAGAAGTAACTGGAATTTTCAGAACATAGGATAATTTTTATCCCCCGACCGAATAGGTTCGGGGGATATAGCATTCAGCCTGGCGTCTGTCCGTCCGTAGACGCAACCTTGTGATGGCCATAACTCCTATACCCTTTTAGATTCATTGATGGTTCTTGGCACAATTGTTCACAAGGCTGAGACGGCGTGTCATGCACAAGAACCAGAACTCTGGATGCCATACTTTTTGAGTTATCTCCCCTTTTAATAAAATAAAATGACTACTTTGTGATGGCCATAACTCCAATACCCTTTGAGATATGTTGATGGTACCTGGCACAGTTGTTCACAAGGCTGAGACAGCGTGTCATGCACAAGAACCACAACTCTGGTTGTCATGGTTTTTGAGTTATCTCCCCTTCCAATAAAATTGAGTGACTACCTTGTGATGGCCATAACTCCAATACCCTCTAAGATATATTGATGATACCTGGCACAGTTGTTCACAAGGCCGTGACGGTGTGTCATGCACAAGAACCACAACTCTGGGTGCCATGGTTTTTTAGTTATCTCCCCTTCCAAAAATATAGAATCACTACCTTGTGATTGCCACATCTCCAATACTCTTTATATATTGATGGTACTTGGTACAGTTGTACATGAGGTTAAGCAGGTGTGTCACGTTCAAGAACAACGACTCTGGGTGTCCTGGTTTTTAATTATCTCCCCTGACAATATAACCTTGTGATGGCCATAACTCCAAAACCTTACAGATCCCCACCCCTAAACCATATATATTATTGTTCCTTATGATAGGACACATTCATTGACACCAACCTGGGGGCCCCCCTGGATGCGCTTGGGCCTTGCCCCACCCCCTTCACTTCATAAAAGGCCCAATATCTCGGAAACCTTACAGATCCCCACCCCTAAACTATCTATATTCTTGTTCCTTATGATAATACACATTCAGTTACACTAACCTGGGGGCCCCGGGATGCGCCGGGTCCATGCCCCACCCCCACCACTACATAAAATTCCATATATCTCAGAAACCGTTTAGACCCCCACCCCTAAACCATATATATTCTGTTTCTTTATGATAAGATGCATTCATTGACACCAACCTGTGGGCCCCCGGGATGCGCCGGGGCCTTGCCCCACCCCCTCCACTTCATAAAAGGCCCAATATCTCGGAAACCTTAAAGATCCCCACCCCTAAACCATATATATTATTGTTCCTTATGATAAGACGCATTCAGTGACTCGAACCTAGGGGTCCACTGGGAAGTGCCCGGGCCAAGCACGACCCCCTCCACTTCAAAGAAGGCCCAATTTCTCAGAAACCTTTCAGATCCCCACTCCTAAACCATATTTATTCTTGTTTCTGATGATAAGACGCATTCAGTGATACCAACCTAGGGGTCTCCCGGGATGCGCCATTGCCCCACCTATCCACTTCCTAAAAGGCGATATATCTCAGAAACCTTTCAGATCCCCACCCCTTATTCTTGTTTCTTATGATACTTTAAGACGCATTCAGTGATACCAACCTGGGGGTCCTCTGGGATGTGCCCGGGCCATGTCCCATCCCCTCCACTCCATAAAAGGCCCAAATTCTCAGAAACGTTCCGTTCAGATCCCCACCACTTATTCATATATATTCTTGTTCTTTATGATAAGACGCTTTCAATGATTCCAACCTAGGGGTGTGCCGGGGCCATGCCCCACCCTGCCACTTCACAAAAGGCAATAAACCTCAGAAACCTATCAGATTCCCACCCCTAAACCATATAATATATTCTTGTTTCTTATGATAAAACGCGTTCAGAGACACCAACCTAGGGGTCTCTTGGGATGTCACCGGGCCATTCCCCAATCCCCTCCACTTCATAAAAGGCCCAATATCTCAGAAACTGTTTAGACCCCCACCCATAAATCATATATTTTGTTGTTCCTTATGATAAGATGCATTCAGTGATATCAAATTGGGCTCTGTTGGGTCATCTCCCACCCCTCCACTTCATAAAAGGCCTAATATTTCAGATACAGAGTCCACATGGAATGGGGGTTCATTTGGGAGACTTTATAATCTATAAATTAAAACCATACATGGCTGCCAGTGGGCAGTGCCCGCCTGAGCTCTGGTGAGCATTGTGGCCCATGGGCCTCTTGTTTAGTTATCTCCCCTGACAGTATAGTCTTGTGATGGCCATAACTGCAATACTTTTGTGATATATTGCTGGTTTAATTCTGGTGGACTTTCTATTGGTGAACAATCTTCTGAAGGCCATATTGGCTTTTGGTCGGGGGATTTGCCATCTCTTCCGATGGCTATTTTTTATCCTGGTGTGGCAAACTTTTCCACCAGGTAGAATAATTAAATGTCGTCTGCAAACCTGGAACGAAGCGGAGCTACGTCATATACAAATTTGTGATGAAATCAACATCAAAGAGATACGACTAAATATTAATATCTACTGTCATAAAATTGCGCGTGGGAACTGACAGCTATCAAAACAGCTCAGATGTGCGAAGCCAAGGCCTGTGCGAACCCAGGAACACCGACTCTAAACAGGAAAAAAATACCTTACCCTATGTTTTGTCAATCCGTTTCCGTCCGAACTCAAAGTTGCAAGTATAATATCTAAATATAATAGCAATGTTATTTAGTCCAAATATCTATCTACAATGTACATGTATGAGAGTCTCCAGGCCGCCAGAATAGCTAAAGAGAAATATTCTTCCCTTTTATATACATATACTACATGAGAAAAAATGAAAGTTTTCAGACATATTTGTAGCAACCCCAGCAGACTCCAATACCTGGTTAAGAATTATGGCAATTTTTCTAGTCAGTGGAATAAATTCCCAAATTTTCTCTTTCTAGTTCATTATATTGTTATAATGTTTATATGTCATTAAAGCCAATAAAATTTGCTTTCTGTTGGTATATACTTTGTTGATAATAATTTGAAAACTGTTATTTATTTTACAGGTAAATTTAGTAATTTTAAATTACCAAATTTCAAATAATCTCCAATATGGGCTATTTTTGACAACAAAATACAACGGGTCACTACATTTCACCACCCACGCGGTGGGTATGTACTTTGACCGGTCGTGGGTCGTTTCGGTCCTGAGTCGTTTCGGTCTCTGGGTCGTTTCGGCCCTGAGTCGTTTCGGCTGGGTCGTTTCGGCCTGGGTCGTTTCTGTCCAATTTCGGGGGTGGGTCGTTTCGGCCAAATTGGTGGGTCGTTTCGGCCTGATTTTTTTATCACTTTATTTATATGTATATATATTTTGTTTGTCGAAGATCAGCCTGTGCTTTTGCTATCTTCGCTTGTTAACACTTTAATAGGTCAGAAAACGGAGGGCTTTATTCAAACGGTGTAGACACTGTTCTCAATGAACAGATTTATAGGATATAAGGTCTTTGAAGGTATCAGATGCAGGCTGATCATATAAAATAATTATAGCGTTCAGATATTAATAGCTAAGAAAAAAGAGGGCGTTTTCAAACTGCGTAGACTCTAATCACAATGAACAGATTTATAGGTTATTAAGTATTTGAATGTATCACAACGACAGATACAGGCTGATCATATAAAATAATTACAGCGTTCATATATTAATGGCTCAGAAAACAGAGTTTTTTTTTCAAACTTTGTAGACTCTGAACACAATGAACAGATTTGTAGGTTATTAAATATTTGAAGGTATCACAACGACAGATGCAGGCTGATCATATAAAATAATTAGGCTACATTTCGCAAATATTTCGCGTGCTGTTCTCAAAATGTGCGTGTCATTGATACTAGTAAATACTGATCATCCTGTAAGTCAGTGCCGAGTGGTCATTATCTGCTAACCGCAGAAGCCTTTTGCCACCCCAGGGCTATTAAAAAAACACCTTAGAATGGATGCGCACCAAGCATGTCTGTATGTGGCACGTGAAGTAGACCATTGTGTGCAGTCTTATCATACTTTTGAGACGAACGTCACAAACCGTCAAAATCTTTGGGAGCATTCTGCAGACACAGCGACATACAACATGACGAAAACACGCCTATATAATTTTGTCATTATCCGCCAATGAAAGACTCAGACAATCCTGCGCAAGAGTAGTGTGCAGTCTAATCATGGTCTTCAAAACTATGAACCTTCTGCAGCCATCATGACACCCCAATTGTTATTTATTTATTTATTTATTTATTTATTTATTTATTTACAGACTTTAAAGTTCTTGACTTTTTAAGATGTAAATTATTTCATCACATTATATCATCGCATGATAATTGCCCGTTAATAAATCACCCGTCAATGATTTATGATGGAGTTAGCTAATCCCCTTATTTTTGTATATAAGTGATCAACTATGTGGAGGTGTAATTACTTTAACGTATCAGTTTGAAAACATACGTTAAATGCGAGCGACTTGAATTAGCAGCCCTTTGAGTTTGTCTGGGAATGGCGGTTCTGTTAATTTACAAAAAAAAAAAAAATGTCTGAATTGTGCATCGATCTCCTGTGACAAGGAAGTAAATGGCCGACGCCATGCCATAACGTGTGACGTTCGTGACCTGTGGCAGCATCGCCTTTGTGGAACAGGAATTTTAATTATTATTTAATATATTTTTTATTTATTTAATTTTTTATTCTTTATTTATGTGTGCTCATGTGCGATCGGTTTCAACCCTGATTGGAAGCATCATGCAACCTAATCCATTCTCCAAGTCCTGATGAGCGAGGGCGATTTATTTGTTTGATTTTAGGTTTAACGTCCCCGTCAACACTGTATAGGTCATTTTGGAGACGTTGCTTCCAATTTTGTGGATCTTTTACCCGACATTGAGATGAAATGACATCTCAAGCCCTGTCGCCCAGTGAAATCAATAGGGTTTATAAACATGGGCTGGCCAACTCGCACCGTTCTGCCTGGGCAGGCTGGCCTAATAGGCCGAAACTAGCTAGTCTGGTCCAGAAAAAAATGTACACTTCATATTTTCTAGTTCTGTGGTGTATTCCTTGCTTCAAAAGGATAACCCTTTTATAAAACATATATAGATCCTCTAAGCGGTTTTCCAGTATTTGTGTGCGGTCTGTTTCAACTCTGCATGGAAGCATCATGCATCTATTTCTTCGGGGGACCGCGGGCTGGGGGGGGGGGGGAGGCAAAAAATGGTTGTATGTATGTATGTATGTATGTATGTATGTATGTATGTATGTATGTATGTGTTGTTGTCTGCTGATTTTGTTATCAAATTCAATCATTGTAGAAAGAAAAATATATAGTTTTAGTTCTTAAACCGTTATCCTGCTGAATAAATTAAATTAATAAAAAAAACTTTATTTGGGCTATCATAACCATGGCTAACGCGACAGGGCGTTTAAATAATATTCCAAATTCAAATAGCAATGCTATCTAATAAAATCGGGCCGAAACGACCCAGGACCGAAACGACCCACCGAAATAGGCCGAAACGACCCAGGTCCAAATTAAGGCCGAAACGACCCAGGCCGAAACGACCCGGCCGAAACGACTCAGGGCCGAAACGTCCCGGATTCCTTTGACCCAGTTACAAAAATAGTATATCCAATCAGGGCAAAGATTGGGGTATCCAAAGGTTCTCGAATTTTTCATTTCCGTTCACCCAAAGTCAAGTTATTGAAACCAAAAGTCGGAGCTTTGCTGCATAAAGACCACTAGATATTTTTTTAAAATTCAAAAAGTACTCGATTCTATGAGATTTCAGGTTTCCAAAAATGTATAATATGTACTATTTATTATTTATTTAATAACCCGCTTTGAGCCCCAAATATGTATAGCGTCATGGAAAACCCCGGTCGCGAGAGTAAATAGATCGCCGCCATTTTGAATTATCCGGTTCTCGACGGAATTTGACCCAAGTTTACCGGTTGAAATAAATAACATTGATCATTATCAGATATCAATTTATGCACCAAAATGTTAACAAATATGTATTTAGTGCCATGAAACTCCTCAATTTTTATTATTTTGTAATTTTAATCGAATTTTATCCCATTTTCCAAAGGCCTGTTAGCGCTTTCAGTTACCTGTAGATTTTGTATGCACGAAAGAAAAAAGTTATTTTCGGCCGAAAACGCCGTTTTCATATCTATAAATGGTAATATTTGGCCAAAAAAAGAATAATTATCATAACTGAATGATTGTTGAGAGATTAATGAAAAAAAAAAATTCTCTTAAAACCTGAGAATGACGATGCAACATTACTGACCTCGAACGGAAAGTAACTAGTATTCGGACGTAACAGTGATTCGGACATACAACAACAGGGACAGATCCTATTATTTTTGCTGTTTGAAGCGCTATAAAAAGGTGGCTATGCCCCAATCCAACCATCAAATGAATCATTTAATTGATAAAACAATATAACCATGATCAATTAAATAAGTATTTTGATAAAAAAAAAACAACAGATAAATCAAGACAGATTTTTTTTTCTTATGGTTCAGGTACACACTGCTTTTTTACTGCCTTTTCAAGATTATTTCCCTCATACCGAGGAGGTGGGCGAAAACCGGAGTACCTGAAGAAAAACCACCTGACCTTCCATTGCAGAACGGTTGTTGGTTGGCGTCTCACATGTGACCCGAGCCAGGCACTGTCCTACAGCGGTGAGAGACCTAATGATTAAGAGTCTGCACTGCTTGCACTACTTCTAGATTTTGTGAGGCAGCAATGTTTGAATGGTACCGTGGAGAAAAAATTGTTGCAACAAATTCACAATTTGAATGTAGATCCTGATCAGATGGCTTCTTAGCAATCTGATCTGGATCACAATGTTTGAAAGATAGGACATATCCAGACTTTTTGGGGGGGGGGGGTTGGTTTTACGGCCCTTTCAAGATTATTTCACTCATATTGAGCCGATCGTTTATCAAAGGTGGGCAAAAACCGGAGTACCCGCAGAAAAAACATCGGACCTTCCATTGCAGAACTTGGCGTTTCACATGTGACCCAAGCGTGGCTCGAACCTACAGCAATGTGAGACCTAATGACTAAGAGTCAGCTTTCTTATCCACTAGGCCAAAATCATATTCTGACTTAACAGGGCATTTAGGGCTAAGAAAACAATCTAAAAAAACAGGCTTAGCATACAACTGTCCTCTACAAGTGGCAGGCTGTGGTCTCTGACACTTGGGTTCTGCATGTAAAGCAATTGTTTTCTTTGTTTGTATTGGGAGTTGAATGACCCAGTCAACACTATTGAGGTTACTTTGGAGTTGGTCAGTTTACCTATCCACACTTTTTGTTGTGCATATCCATAAGTGGTTAACAGTTGAACTACCCAGTCAATACTACTGAGGTGATTTTGGAGCTGGTCGGTTTACCTATCCACACTTTTCCTTGGCATGCATCCGTAAGTGGTTAACCAGTACAGTACTCTTTTGCCAGAAACTGACAACTGCCCTATTGGAATCAGTGGAAGTGAAAGAATGATTGGAAGAGCTTTCATGATCAATCTCATAGAAGGCATGTTGCCGACCCCGGCAGGTATCGGACCTCAGTCCTGATCAATTGCCAGATGCACATCCAACTGAGCTACTGAGGCCAGCATGACTGGCTTGTAAATAATCTTTTTACATATGTGTATGATTCCTGGAGACAACTGAAGAATACTTTTCGTCAGTTCTCCTTTTAAAACATTTGATGCGGTTATTCGTTAGAACTGCCTTGTAGAGACGGTCCTAGTGAATACATGTACCTACATCATTCATCAGAATTATATGAAGAAATGTGGGAATTATCCTTCAGTAAATTTTACCAAATAAGTTCCTTATCCATTTTGTATATAAATCATTTTTCGTTTAGGATGAGGTCAAGACATAGTTCATGAAATATAAGCTGTTGGGTCCAGCTAACGGAAGTTTTGGGAATTCTCATAACAATGCTCTTTCATGTCAGTCTTTCTTAAGAAGAAAAACTTGTTTCCAGTGAATTCCTTTAAGAATTGGGTACAGAATTTGTCATTCATTTATAAAGCAAAGATATATTTGAAAAGCAATTGATTTTTGGCTTGTAATACGGAGCTGTTCAACATCAGTAGTTTCAGCGAAAAAAAAAAAAATTGTCCTAAATGGCACTAGTTACAACTTGATTTCTCTGCATATTTATGCTTTATCACAAAATTTAACTATAAATAAATGCACCTAATAGTGATCTAGCTGTGTTCCAAATTTCATGAAGATATCTTAAAAAATAAAAAAGTTATGGCATTTTTTCTTAAAATCTTGGAAAATCCGGTTCCGTCTCCGCGACGCGAAAATAAAGGCATTATAATGGAATCTTCTCAAAAATGATCATTTTTTCCGAACTTCAAAATGCCATAACTTCCTTAATTTATTAGATATTTTAAAAAGGAAGACAGTTCTGGAAAGCTCTCAGGGAGCTCTTTGCTCTCAAAATACTTATTTTATAAAACATAGAGTATCAAAAAATAGCCTGGGGTTGCTAATATTTGTTGTTGATAAAATAGTCCAAAAAAGGTATGGTGGACAATAAGGCCTACAAGGATAACATGCTAGAAAATTAAGCATCTCAGAGGTGTAAAATTTCCTCAAAACTTACTCGCCCTATTGGTCCAAACTTTTCATTTAGATGCTAAAAATGAAGAAAAATTGAAGTCAGTTCTGAAAATCTCACTCGCCCTGCCTTAAAATTTACTCGCAAATGCGAGCGGGCGAGTGGAATTTTACACCCCTGCATCTGACTATGTGCCTCATGATGGTAAACATTTCTGCAAAAAAAAAAAAATCCATTTACAGGGTTCTCGGGGACGCAGGATGCATAAAACTTCCCAAAGCCGAGTCCGCCGGACGCATGTTTTTTCTCGCGGGACGACCACTTTTTTTGATCAGATTACTGGCTTTGAAGTCTGAAGTCGGCCACTTGTTATTTGCATGATCGGTAGCATCAGTAAAACAACTGATACTATGGCAACAGTTTTATAGTTTGCAAGGACTTATAATGGGAAAATTGAAAATTGGCATTTTCTGCTAGGTTATTGCAGATATTTTGACGAAACTTTTATCAAAAAGTTCATTGAGTAAACCTCTATCAGCCATATGATTTTATGCCCATTGATCATTTTATTTGGTTGCCATGGAAACCAAAATGAGAAAAAAAATACCTTCAACAATCTTCTCCTGAAACCATTGGGCCGATTGGGTTCAAATTTTATATAAGGCATCCTTGGGCTGATGACTTGAAATTTTTTTTTTTTTTTATTAAAATCGGCCAGTTGGTTTGGTTGCTATGGCAACTTCGAGTTTGCATTGACTTATAATGGGAAAATTGAAAATTGACATTTACTGCCAGGTTATTGCAGATATTTTGACGAAACTTTTATAGAAATGTTCATTGAGCTATCCTCTATCAACCATATGATTTTATGCCCTTTGCTCATTTTATGTTAGTTGGTTGCCATGGAAACCAAAATGAGAAAAATAACTTCAAAAATCTTCTCCTCTGAAACCATTGGGCCGATTGGGTTCAAATTACATACAAGGAAGACATCCTTGGGTGGAGGACTTGCATTTTTAGCTCACCAGAGCCGAAGGCTCCGGGGGAGCTTGTAGGATAGGCAGTTGTCCGTCGTCGTCGTATGTCGTCGTCTGATGTCATCAACACTTTCAAACATCATCTCCTCTGAAGCCACTGGGCCGATTGAGCCCAAATTTTATCTGTAGCATCCTTGGGTTGGGGGATTGAAAGTTTGTGTTTTTTATGAAAATTCGCTCATTAGTTTGGTTGCTATGGCAACTTAGAGTTTCCATTGACTTATAATGGGGAAAATTGAAGAATGGCATTTACGGCCAAGCCATTGCAGATATTTTGACAAAACTTGTATAGAAATGTTCCATGAGTAATCCCCTATCAGCCATATGCTTTCATGCCAACCTGGGGGTCCCACAGGGTGTGCCTGGGCCATGCCCCACCCCCTCCATTTCATAAAAAGCCATATATCTTGGAAACCATTCAGATCCCCACCCCCCATCCATATATATTCTTGTTCCTTGTGATAAGACGCATTCAGTGACACCAACCTTGGGATCCCCCTGTATGTGCCGGGGCCATACCCCACCCCCTCCACTTCATATCTCAGAAACCATTCAGATCCCCACCCCTAAACCATATATATGCTTGTTCCAAGGTTGGTTAAAACCGGTTTTAACCGGTCATTACTGGTCAATACTGGTCGATTGGTGGTCGATTTAATCACTGGAGTATATACCTCTGTCCTTTTGCTAAACTGGTCTTAAAAGTTTTCCCCCTACATCATGTACATGGTGTTAGACTATATTTTCATCACTGAACAAGACAAAATAGTTTTTATTAATATAACAGACGGGCCTCCGTGGCCTAGTGGATAAGAGCGCTGACTCTTAGTCATTAGGTCTCTCACCGCCGTAGGTTCGAGCCTCGCTCGGGCCACGTGTGAGACGCCCAGTTCTGCAACGGAAGGTCAGGTGGTTTTTCTCCGGGTACTCCGGTTTTCGCCCACCTCTGATTAACGATCGGCTCGATATGAGTGAAATAATCTTGAAAGGGCCGTAAAACCCAAACCAAAAAAAAAAAAAAAAAAAATTAATATAACAGTAATTATTTGAGGTATCTTTTAATTTCATCAAAAGTCAAAAGACATTATTGCTGGTTGATTGACTCACTGAACTGTAGACAGGCCAGTTCTTTTCAATCAAACAATCTTTAAAATTATTCTTTTTTCCTATATAGGTTAGATTGATTGTTCATATTTTGATTTACAGGAATATGAATACTAAGCTGAATGTATCCTGGATTTTGAAGGATTTATGAAAGGACCTTTATTTAATAACCAAACAATATTTGAAGATTCACTGATGTCTTTGAATATTTAAAAGTATCTGCAATACCTGTAAATTGCTGACAAAACAGACTAAACCATACCACTGCAGTGGTTGTGGCAAAGATTTGATTGCTAAATTGACCAATTACATGTCCCTATTAGGGGTATTATAAACTGACACCAGGCTTTATTCATAATGTGTGAAATTTTGATATATATGCAATATGGACAGTATCTTATCATCAAGCTATTACTGAAGGTGTCAAAAATGAATGAAACCTAAAGACCCAATTAGGAACTTCTTCACTATTTTGGAAGATAACAAAAAAAAAAAAAACAGTGCAAGGTGCTGAAGTTAGTGCTAAGGTTTTAAGACTGATAGCACTAACTTCATCACCTTGCACTATCTTAAGACTGATGTGTCATAGACAAAAATGCCTAGGGCTAAAAAAGCCAGAAAGTATTGCTAAGAGGCCACTTGAATAACATCTGAACATGAAACTCTATCAAATGACCAGCCTTCAGCAAAGAGAGCAAAACTTCAAAATAGTTTCAGTAGCTTTGCTTTTTATGGCCCCGCCATTCGAAGAATGGTGGAAAGGGCATATAGCGTTGCCCCTGTCCGTCCGTTCGTCCGTGCGTCCGTCCGTGTGTCCGTCTGTGCGTCCGAAACTTAAACGCGGTCAATAACTTCCTTATTTCTGGATGGATTTTGAAATTACTTTGTAGAAATGTTAACCATCATCAGTCGATGTGTCACATGCAAAATCCAGGTCCTAACCTCCAAGGTCAAGGTCACACTTGGAGGTCAAAGGTCAAAAAAAGGGTCCGAAACTTAAACGCAGTCAATAACTTTCTTATTAACCATCATGAGACGACGTGTCACGTGCAAAACCCAGGTCTGTACCACAAAGGTCAAGGTCATACTTTGAGGTCAAAGGTCAAAAAAAGGGTCCGAAACTTAAACGCAGTCAATAACTTTCTTATTTCTGGATGGATTTTGAAATTACTTTGTAGAAATGTTAACCATCATCAGTCGATGTGTCACATGCAAAATCCAGGTCCTAACCTCCAAGGTCAAGGTCATACTTGGAGGTCAAAGGTCAAAAAATGGGTCCGAAACTTAAACGCAGCCAATAACTTACTTATTTTTGGATGGATTTTGAAATAATTTTGAAGAAATGTTAACCATCATGAGACAATGTGTCACGTGCAAACCCAGATCCGTACCTCCAAGGTCATACTTGGAGGTCAAATGGCATAAAAAGGGTCCAAAACTTAAACACTGTCAATAACTTTCTATGGATGAATACGAACATAGACATATTTTCGGGCGGGGGCATCCATGTCCTATGGACGCATTTCTAGTTTAACACTAAAATTATTCAATTGACCACTCAATATTTCAATCGACCAGTATTGACCAATTTGGGAGTATTGACCGGAACGGTTTTAACCGGTTAAAACCACCGGTTAAAACCGCCCCTGGTTTTGACCGCCCAACCTTGGCTTGTTCCTTATTATAAGACCCCTTCAGTGACACCAACCTGGTGTTCCCCAAGGATGTACCGGGGCCATGCCTCACCCCCATCAATTCATAAAAGCCCCAATATCTCAGAAACCTTACAGATCCCCACCCCTAAACCATATATATTCTTGTTCCTTATGAGAAGACGCATTCAGTGACACCAACCTGGGGATCCCCTGGTATGTGCCGGGCCATGCCCCTCCACTTCATAAAAGGCCAAATAACTCAGAAACCATTCACATCCCCACCCCTAGACCATATACATTCTTGTTCTTTATGATAAAAGGCATCCAATGATGCCAACCTGGGGATCCCCTGGAATGTGCCGGGGCCATGCCCCACCCCCTCCACTTCATAAAAGGCCCAATATCTTTGAAACCTTACAGATCCCAACCCCTACACCATATATTTTCTTGTTCCTTATGATAAGTCACATTCAGTGAGACCAACCTGAGGGTCCCCAGGATGTGCTGGGGCCATGTCTCAGTTCACCTCCACTTCATAAAAGGCCCAGTGTCTCAGAAACTTTACAGATCCCCACCCCTAAACCATATATTCTTGTTCCGTACGATGAGACACATTCAGTGAGACCAACCTGGAGGTTGCCAGGGACTGCAGGGGCCATGCCCCAGTCCCCCTTCACTTCATAAAAGGCCCAGTATCTTGGAAACCTAACAGATCCCCACCCCTAAACCATATATATTTTTTGTTCCTTATAATAAGACACATTCAGTGTCACCAACCTAGGGGTCTCCTTGGGGTGCACTGGTCCATAATCATATATATTGTTGTTCCTTATGATTAGATACAATACATTCAGTCACACCAACTTGGGGGGGGGGGGGGGGGCGGATTTCCACAGGAGCCGTTTCTCTCCCCTCCAATTCATAAAGGGGCCGCATCTCATATAAGACTTTATGATCGGTAGATTAAAATCATACCATGTTAAAATACATGGCTTCCAGTGGGCAGTGTCCACCTGAGCTCTGGTGAGCATAGTGGCCCATGGGCCTCTTGTTTATTAAAATTGGCCAGTTGGTTTGGTTGCTATGGCAACTTTGGGTTTGCATAGACTTTAATGGGAAAATCGAAAATTTGCATTTGCCAGGTTATTGCAGATATTTTGACAAAACTTTTATAGAAACATTCTCTATCAGCCATATGGTTTTAAGCGTATTGCTCAATGTAGTTGGTTGTCAATATCATGGAAACCAAAATGCGAAAAATAAAAAAATACCTTCATAAATCTTCAGCCGACAGCAGTCAGGTGAGCGATTCAGGACCAATGGTCCTCTGGTTCTTTTCTTTACCAGCCCCCTCATCCCAGTGGGGTAGATTTTTTCTCCCACTGCAATCCCCCTCCAACTCCACCTGTTACCTACAATGTAGATAAAATTTACCTTGATTTTTACTCCCCCCCCCCCCCCCCCCCCCCCCCCCTCCCCCAGATGGGTGGATACCTGGTGGGGTACCTGGTCAAGAAATGCAAAGTAAATGGGAGTTTCATCACCCCACTGCAATCCCCCCAGATTCCACCCGTGACCTAGATAAAATTTACCTGGATTTTTACTCCCTCATCACAGGGTTCCCCCCAAATGGGTGGATACCCGGTGGGGTGTGCATTTTTAATTCTTTCCACTCAAGATTTATTGCCCCCTGGGATGGGGGGGGCGGATTTTGAAAAAACCCTCGACCTAGCTGTACTGTATATTCTTGTTCCTTATAAATGATAATTATCCCCCCGCCGAAGGCGGAGGGATATAGTTTTGGCGTTGTCCGTCCTTCCGTCCGTCCGTCACACTTTGTCCAGAACCGTTTCTCAGCAACTATTGCATGGAATTAAATGAAACTTGAAATAAATATGTATTATTATGCTGTGGTGATGCACACGCAATTTTTTTTCAGATTGACTTTTTACATCCAGAGTTATGGCCCCTTGAATGATTGAAATTCTGGATTTTTCGTCGTCTCACTTTGTCCGGAACCGTTTCTCAGCAACTATTGCATGGAATTAAATGAAACGTGAAATAATTATGTATTATTATGCTGCGGTGATGCACGCGCAATTTTTTCCTGGATTAACTTTTTACATCCAGAGTTATGGCCCCTTAAATGATCGAAATTCTGGATTTTTCGTCGTCTCACTTTGTCCGGAACCGTTTCTCAGCAACTATTGCATGGAATTAAATGAAACTTGAAATAAATATGTATTATTATGCTGTGGTGATGCACGCGCATTTTTTTTTCCGGATTTACTTTTTACATCCAGAGTTATGGCCCCTTAAATGATTGAAATTCTGGATTTTTCGTCGTCTCACTTTTTTGTCGGGAACTGTTTCTCAGCAACTATTGCATGGAATTAAATGAAACTTGAAATAAATATATATTATTATGCTGTGGTGATGCACGCACAAATTTTTTACGGATTGACTTTTTACACCCAGAGTTATGGCCCCTTAAATGATTAAAATTCTGGATTTTTCGTCGTCTCACTTTGTCTGGAACCGCTTCTCAGCAACTATTGCATGGAATAAAATGAAACTTGAAATAAATATGTATTATTATGCTGCCGTGATGCACACGCAATTTTTTTTTCTCAATTTTGGCCAGATATATTTTCTTGCCATTCTACTCGAAAAACCCATTCGGCGGGGGATATCAATTCAACGAATTTGTTCGCATTCAGCACCCAGACGATGGGTCCCTCCGGATTTCCCCGGGGACATGCCCCACCCAATTCACTTCATGAATGGCCTTATATCTCAGAAACTGTTGAGATCCCCATCCCTAAACCATATACACATGTATATTCTTGGTTCTTATGATGAGACACATGCAGTGAAAGACCTCGGTTGTCTCTAGCGCTGCATATCGTTACCAAGGTGGTGATACGATGCTGTTCACGATACAGGTACAGCAATACACAATACAGTTCGAACCTTCCTCCTAAATAAAATCCTAGATGTACTTTCACTTTTGAAACATGACTAAAGGTGTGCTCATTTGTAAACCAAAGAGTTCAAGCCGGTCAATAATCTAACTAGTGTGATAACCAGACATTATGGACCACAGACGATTTTGCCATTAATGATTTGGCCCCTCAGCTCATGGATGAGATGGATGAGTAAAGTAGCAAATCAGAAATTCTAGAGTGCCGAAAAACGTGTCCAGTTCTAGGGGTGTGTTGACGTTGTGCAATATAATCATTCCAGATTTCGGGATAGCAATAGCCGGTTTATTTTATTGGTATGACACCACTGACTCGGTATGTTCCGTGAGTTATATGAAGCGAAAACTACCGAAACTATACTGCTAATAAAATTCGCCAAACCACCAACATGGTTCCCAGCTGTCCATATGTTTTGCGAGAGTATTTCAAAACTATCGGCAACCATGAGTGGGATTTTTCCATAAATTATTTTTAGACTGCCAGGCATTGGGTTCAGGTGCAAGAGAAATATCCAATACTAAGATAATTTAAGACTGGAAATCATACGTACTGGCTCAAATCATGAATTTCCCGACATTTTTACCGCAATATACATGTAGGTCAAAATTGTTCAAAGATTTACCGAGTTTCTGAAAGATTCATTGTCTTTGAAGGTTCGCGAACCTTACAAAAATACAGGTGGCGATATGATACGATGGTTCGCCTAAGGACGTACCACGAATATTCGAGAGTTCCGACTTCGGTGTATGACAGTGATTGAAATTAGGATTTAAAGTTTCTAGCCCAAACCCATATTATTATATTTAATTAAAGCTATGAAATTTCCAACTAGCCCGACCATTAAAATAATAGTAAAATCTGAATTTTTTTACTAGCCCGACATGCCTGTGGCTAGTGTCGGACTATCGGGCTAGTGCTAATTTCGATCACTGGTATCGCTGCAGCCCTAGTTGTCTCCTTGTGGCACCTTGTATGTTCTTTGAGCGATTCAGGACCATTGGTCCTCTGGTTTACTTTATATAAAGTCTATATAGAGGATCTTACATGAGTGGTCATTTAATATGGGATTTATGAAATAAGTTGGTTAATTTTTGTATTTTGCTCTAGCCTTTGGCAAGCAAAATACCCAAATTAGCTGACAAGTTAATTCCATATTAAATGACCACGAGTGTAAGATTCTGTTTATCATATGACCTCTCCGGCGACAATTTACGCTGCATTCTAGCACAGTGCGCCTATAGATGCAATGGAAAAAGACTGTATTGCAATCTGCAACAAGTTACAGTAAACCGGAAATGCGACATACTTTTTCACCGTTTTTGACGTCACGTTTAGGATTCCTTGATGTTAGACGGTGTAACATTGTTTTCTCGCAGTCAAAACGTCAAAATTACATTAAACTTCAGTGTTACAGTCGAAACACTTGGCAGGATTTTATCTCATGGCTCATTAGCCGTGCAGGTGTTATAACGTGTGGTCATGTGAAAAATATGACATTGGTTATTCCACTGAATAACACGCTGGTCATGTGATAATACTAAATATTAAACGGTAATAACTGTCTTTCTTATTACCAGTTCAACATTTTAAGTTGATTGAATTTGGTTGGTGGAGATCTCTGCTGAAATCTTGTCTCTTTGAGATGAATTCAAGGTATGTCCCTTTTTTCTATTTTATAAGTGCAACATCGTCTCTTTTTAAGTTTTAAACATTTTTTGCGCTCCAAGTATAAACTATTTGTTAAATGAAACAGTCATGTTATATCCAAACAAAATGTGTTGGCAATGATTTAATTATTTTACAATTTTATATCTTCAAAGAATCCTAAACGTGGGAGTCAAATCTGGATGATTCAAAACATAAGTTTGTTAATAAAGTTTGTTTGTTGAAGTAGCTCCTTAGAAGGCTCCTCTGGTGCAAGAAGCACATATCTAATCTATCCTGTCCTAATATCCAACATTAAAGAGGGATGAACATAATGAATCCCTCCTGTGACTTCTTTTTGTTGCACCTGCTTTAACATGGAGCTACATGTATATAAGGATTCAAATTTCCCTCCATGCATTTGTCCACATTTGCATCAAGACTTTGATCCTAATGATCTAGACCATTTCTCAAGAACTATAAGTGTTATAGTGTTCATACAGGTACTGTGTATACTTGATAGGGCTGCGTATTGCCACCCATGTAGCAATACAATACGGTTTGCGATAAGGGTACTGCAATACAGTACAATGCATTCTAAACTGATGTAATGTTCTCAAGTTTAAGAAAGTTACAATTCATGCTTTCTAAACTGTTTATATAATTATAATTTCTTTAGAAATGAAATTACAATTGATACAAAAATTACAAAGTCAGTGAACTGTGAAATATTAGGTCAATGTCATAAATTAGATACACACATGCTTTTATCACATCTAGAAGCAAGTCTGTATCGAATACAATAACTCAAGATCTCCTTGTAGTTCTTAAGAAAAAAAATCCAGGTCCCTGCAAAATTCACAAAGTCAGTGAACCATGAAATATAGGTCAATGTCAATTATAGACAGTCAGTTATTCGATTCAAAAATTATTTCCAAGCAGGTAGTGACTCAGAGAATCCATTTGCAACTAAAGCAGAAAACACAGCATGTATTGATATGGTGTATTCTTGAAAAGTTGCAGACACCTGCAGACATCTGAAACAATTTGGCCTGTGGTAAATATCCTGTCCCAAAATGAATCCCTGTGATCTTTATTTCACAGATCACTGACTTTGTAACTTCAAGGGTGTTGATACCTTGAAGATTTAAAATATCATTACGTATTGATAAATTTTAATAACGTTTCTTTATTGTGTCCTATTTCAGTAAGCCAGTATATTTAACCAGAGGAAAGAGGGCAGTGAGTATAATTTTAATTTATCACTTTCACCATAAGTGATCTAAAGGGAAAGAGGTTTCTGACAGTTTGTGTTGTTTTAAAATGAATTTGGATGATTGTTTGCAATTACTTTTTAGCTCGCCTGTATCATGTCTACCAAATGAAAGAATGTGTAACCAATGGTTAAGAACGTGACACAATTAGAGCAACATGCCGTTTTGAATTAGATCTCTCAAAATGGTAAACAAACTTGGCATTTTTTGTGTTTCATAGCCAATTAAAATTGTTCGAGAAAGATAATAAAAAAAAAAGCGGGCAGTGCTATGTAGATATTTTGTCTGTCACTGCTGCATTGTCAAGAAATTGTCTCGGAAAGGCCCGATAATTGGTGGTTACGCATTAGATCTAAAGATGCATTGTGTTATTGTTTTCAGGGATCAAGACTTACGGGCGCCCGGTCACCCGAGTCGACCGAAAATCATACTGGGCGATTAAATCTCAAAATCTGGGGGCCCAGGTGGCGACTAGTGTTTAATGATAAAATGCGGTTTCAACAAACGCAATATTGTGTTGCGGTGCGAATTTGGTTGTACCGTTGTGATGAACTTCAATGAAAGCATGCGTCTAGACTATCCTAAATCAATTTATTTGAAGGTAAACACGCGAAAAATCATAAGAATCGCGTGAGCGGCCATTGTTTCGTCCACACGCGAATCAAGTGTTTCTTGCATCACGATGCGGTCGATAAAGACCGGACGCGTCGGTGCTGATATAAGAATAGCAATCGGTAAATTGTTCTGATTATAAGCAGGGTTTTTGATTTTAGCAATTCTGAATCTCCATGTCACCCCGATCCTTCCCATGAAGTTTCAGCTCAATCCGACTTTTCGTTTAGGAGGAGATGTTGTTTAAAGAATTTCAAGATGGCTTCCATGGCGGCCATCTTGGATAACGGACCGGAACCATATTCAGGGATTTTCCTAGTGCAACTTTGGGGCCGGTAATCGGCCCCTATTTTTCCCAACTTAGAGACAGATATTCCCAAATTGTATAACAAATTTCCCAATTTCTGATGTTGTGCTACATTTTGATAAAAATTCATGAAAATTGAACCAAAATTGACAAAGTTACAGCTGATTTAAATTCCCAACTTTAAATATCAGCGAGCTGTTTTTCCCAAACCCAGCGGCCCCTGGACCCTAATTCTGAAGGATAGGAAAATCCCTGATATTAGCAATTCTGAATCTCCATTATAAGTATGCAGTTGGAAAACAGGGTATATGATATAGTCCATAGACTAAGAGAACTAAAAACGTATTTCCAGAGATGGCTTTACAAAAAGGAGAACTGTCAGTCCAATGCTGTCAATTATTGTCAAATTAGCAATTCCCAGAACTTCCTAGCTGCAATCTGGAAGTCATTTCAACTCACTACTTTAATATTCCTGAAGTCCCATTTATGGAGTAAAATTGTAATTTTAAGCTATATAAACATAGATTCATTCTAAATAAAATTTTACAATTGGTGGGTATTTTTAAACATTAAAGTCCCAGGCTTCCTGGCATTTACTTTTGGTAGTCTTATGGCGATTTTATTTATTTTTAGCTCACCTGAGCCGAAGGCTCAAGGTGGGCTATTGTGATCGGTCAATGTCCGTCGTGCGTCTGTCAACAATTTACTTAAATGACCTCTCCTCCAAAACCAGTGAATGGATTTTGATATAATTTCACAGGAATGTTCCTTGAGTGACCCTCTTTCAAACTTGCCTAAATCGTCCTGCTCCGTTTAACAAAATGGCCGCCAGAGCTAAAAATAGAAAAACCTTTAAATAACATCTCCTCCTAGGCAAATGGCCAGATTTGAAAATAATTTCACAGGAACGTTCCTTGAGTGACCCTCTTTCAAAATTGCCTAAATCGTTTTGCTCTGTTAAACAAAATGGCCACCAGAGCTAAAAATAGAAAAACGTTCAAATGACATCTCCTCCTAGACAAATAGCCCGATTTGAAAATAATTTCACAGGAATGTTCCTTGATTGACCCTCTTTCAAAATTGCCTAAATCGTTCCGCTCCGTTAAACAAAATGGCCACCAGAGCTAAAATTAGAAAAACCTTCAAATGACATCTCCTCCTAGGCAAATAGCCCGATTTGAAAATAATTTCACAGGAACGTTCCTTGAGTGACCCTCTTTCAAAATTGCCTAAATCGTTCCGCTCCGTTAAACAAAATGACTGCCAGAGCTAAAAATAGAAAAACCTTTAAATGACATCTCCTCCTAGGCAAATAGCCCGATTTGAAAATAATTTCACATGAATGTTCCTTGAGTGACCCTCTTTCAAAATTGCCTAAATCGTTCTGCTCCGTTAAACAAAATGGCCACCAGAGCTAAAAATAGAAAAACCTTCAAATGACATCTCCTCCTAGGTAAATGGCCTGATTTGAAAAAAATTTCACAGGAACGTTCCTTGAGTGACCCTCTTTTAAAATTGCCTGAATCGTTCCGCTCTGTTAAACAAAATGGCCGCCAGAGCTAAGAATGGAAAAACCTTCAAATGACATTTCCTCCTAGGTAAATGGCCCGATTTGAAAATAATTTCACAGGAACGTTCCTTGAGTGACCCTCTTTCAAAATTGCCTAAATCGTTCCGTTCCGTTTAATAAAATGGTCGCCAGAACTAAAAATAGAAAAACCTTTAAATGACATCTCCTCCTAGGCAAATGGCCCGATTTGAAAATAATTTCACAGGAATGTTCCTTGTGTGACCCTCTTTCAAAATTGCCTAAATTGTTCCGCTCCATTAAACAAATAGCCACCAGTGCTAAAAATTGAAAAACCTTTAAATGACATCTCCTCCTAGTCAAATGGCTCGATTTGAAAATAATTTCACATGAATTTTCCTTGAGAGACCCTCTTTCAAAATTGCCTAAATCGTCCGCTCCGTTAAACGAAATGGCCGCCAGAGCTAAAAATAGAAAAACCTTCAAATGACATCTCCTCCTAGGTAAATGGCCCGATTTGAAAATAATTTCACAGGAACGTTCCTTGAGTGACCTCTCAAAATTGCCTAAATCGTTCTGCTCCGTTTAACAAAATGGCCACCAGAGCTAAAAATAGAAAAACCTTTAAATGACATCTAGGCAAATGGCCCGATTTGAAAATAATTTCACAGGAATGTTCCTTGAGTGGCCCTCTTTCAAAATTGCCTAAATCGTTCCGCTCCGTTAAACAAAATGGCCGCCAGAGTTAAAAATAGAAAAACCTTCAAATGACATCACCTCCCAGGCAAATGGCCCGATTTGAAAATAATTTCACAGGAACGTTCCTTGAGTGACACTCTTTCAAAATTGCCTAAATTGTTCCGCTCCGTTAAACAAAATGGCCGCCAGAGCTAAAAATATTTTACCATATACACCAAATATTATACCTTAGGCTAAAATAGTTTCTGAGAAATCCACTGCTTAAGCATTTTCCCATAAGAAAGCATAATGCACTTAAAATGACCTTGCCACAACCTAGGTCATGGTCAACGTACGGTCATGATTTGTACCTGACTTCTGTTTAAAGTCACTTAGATTCTGCCCCCCATCAGCATTTTCAAACAGCTTCTCCTCTAAAGGCACTGGGTCGATTTGAAGCCGAATTTTATATGGAGCTTCACAATTTGTTAAGAGGGTCTTGGTCACATGACCAAGATGCTCGCCATATATAGTAAATAGTAAAAATCTTCAAAAAATTCTTATCCAGAACCAAAAGACAAATGACCTTGTGGCTTGGTATGTAGCATTCGGGAATCGGGCCTACCATAAATTTATACTATACATGACCGTGCTTTGACCTTTACCTTATTTATTAGTCATTGATAAATATGGTTAACTATACCACATGAATATTTTATTTCGCTCAAGGTCAGTGTCATTCTTTGAACTTTGTTCTAGGTCACTACGATTCTGTCGGCATAGTCAAGGTCATTTTTGGTTCACCTGGGCTACCCCAGGGAGCTTATAGTATGGTAGTTTGTCCGTCGTCTGTCGTCCATCCGTCAGTCAGCATTTTTGACCAGTTATATCTCTGCAGCCTGCATTGATCACATTCATGACAGGCAATAATGCGGATTTCTATGCAGAACACATACGTCGCAAAATCCTCGCCAATGCTCCTAAAAAAGCAGATATTGTAACTTTTTCACTGAAACCATATATAACAATGACTTTGATACTGCTACATATTAGAAGCGATGCATAGATGTCTCAATTACACTTTCTTTCAGGATTTTCCAATGTTTGCTTCAATGTATATGGAATTGTGGGTTGGGTATTTCAATCCCTTCCTTTCACGTATATCAAACTCTTCTTGTCATGACTTCATTATGATTGTCAGTTAAACAGTGGAGTACAGTTCATAAAGTAACCGTTGCCATGAGTACAAATAAATAATAATGATAGCAAGCAATAAAACAAAGTTTTGAATAACTCGCATACTTTGTGCCCATCATTGCTGTCTGATCCTTGTTAGGAATACTGATTTTCAGGAAATAATACTTAATTATGTGTAATAGGACTTGGTAAACTGTCAATGAATAACATTTAAGAGTAAATAAGGCCAAAAATACAGTAATTAAATGAGACAACAGAATATTTTATATGAAAAACCTATATTCCTGATAAAATATCGAGTGCGTTATGGTACTCAGAGTCTACACGGCATATTTCAAATATTTAAAGAGGTATACACCTATTCTTTATTGTTACTGAAAGTGCTAATATGATTTATTAATACCTTACAATCAGTTTATTTCAATGTCGTTGCCCCCAAAAATAGGATGCATTTGAAAACCTGCCATTTTGTGAAAACATCGGATACACAGTCAGTCTTTGTTGCCATGGTGACAAAACGAACCACATGCACGTGCAAATTATGTATCAGTGGAGTAAAGGATTAGTTGAGTCACATCATATAATGCATGAACATTTGATACTCCCACTTATAAATGAGCAAATGGCTGTTGAAAACTTATAAACTTAGAAAATTTAGATGTCCAAACCCTGTTGCCATGGCAACAGTGTTTTCCTCAATATCTCCAACTTTGAGTTGATAAAATGCAACTAGTCGACCAAATGACAAGAAAAACATATGTTGAAATATCCTGGAACATAAAAGTGATGCTGAAGAGTTGTTTTTCATGCTTATCAAGAAATTATCAACAGTGGGCCTTCATCTGGAAGGCTTAAAACGTTTCTCCTGTTGCTATGGAAACGGTCCAAGATATGACGGAAAAAAATTGCAGTTGAACGCCAAACCATGAAGGTAACAATTCCTGAAAATTTCATTCGAATCTGTAATTTTTCGACTTTCCATGTTTCTATGGGCCAATGCTCGATGCTTACAGTCAGCTCCTCTTAAACGTCTTGAAAATATGGCCATTGCTCTTAAAGGACTTCTGCTTTAGATTGTCAGTCCTTTAATTCAAGGGCTAGTATGCCCAAAATTAAAATGAGATTAACATGTCAATGCTTTGATGAAAAAATAGATTATCTAGATAAGGGCTACGTACCGCAGCTTTTCTTTGGTTTTCAAACAAGACAACGTTTTTATGGAGCCCCTTAACTGCATTGTTCAAACAAGTCACATTTTTGTGCAGCCCCTTAATTGCATTGTTTTGAAGGGTTACTATTTGGTGCTACCTCCAAGGGGTCAACCCTACCCGTCCGAAAAATACGGGCCCCTAAATATTTTGAAGGGCCCCTAGATTTTAAAAGTTAGGGGCCCGGTTGGGCCCCAGCCAAAACATGTAAGTCTTTATCCCTGGTTTTGTTGATCAAATGCGTAACCACACACTTTTCACCCTTCACGCGGCGATTTCTGGATAGTCCAGCATTGACAGACAAATATCTATAAAATAAATAGTCATATGTGCCTATCGTGTGTTTTTAGCTCAACTGAGCACGAATCTTGAAGAAATATATGGGCTGCATGATGCTTCCACGCAGAGCTGAATCTGGCCCGCACACTAGTACTGGTAAACCGCTTAGAGGATCTAAGCCTGTCCAGGAACTGCGGTGCGAGGCGGACCGTCCATGCTAATAAACCCTATTGGTTTCATTGGGCGACAGGGCTTGAGATGTCATTTCATCTCAGTGTCGGGTAAAAGTCCCACAAAATTGGAAGCAACGTCTCCAAAATGACCTTTACAGTGTTGACGGGGACGTTAAACCTCAAATCAAACAAACAAAACTGAGCACGAAGTGCTCATGGTGAGCTATTGTTACAGGTCTGTGTCCGTCGGCGTGCGTCGTGCATCAACAATTGCTTGTGAACACTCTACAGGCCACATTTCAGCCCGATCAACTTCAAACTTGCCAAGAATGATGTCCTTGACCAAGTCTTGGTCAAGTTCGCAACTGGGTCATGTTGGGTCAAAAAGTAGGTCACTTGGTCAAATCATAGAAAAACCTTGTGCACACTCTAGAGGCCACAGTTTTGGTCCAATCTTCATCAAACTTGCCCAGAATGATCATCTTGACAATATCTGGGTCAAGTTCGAATATGGGTCATGTCGTATAAAAAAGTAGGTCACTAGGTCAAATCATAGAAAAATCTTGTGAACACTCTAGAAACCACAGTTTTAGTCCAATCTTCATTAAACTTGCTCAGAATGATCATCTTGACAATATCTCGGTCAAGTTTGAATATGGGTCATGTCGGATCAAAAAGTAGGTCACTAGGTCAAATCATAGAAAAACCTTGTGAACACTGTAGAGGCCACAGCTTTGATCCAATCTTCATCAAACTTGCTCAGAATGATCATCTTGACAATATCTTGGTCGTGTTCGAATATGGGTCATGTTGGGTTAAAAAGTAGTTCACTAGGTCAAATCATAGAAAAACCTTGTGTACACTCTAGAGGCCACAGTTTTGGTCCAATCTTCATCATACTTGCTCAGAATGATCAGCTTGACAATGTCTCGGTCAAATTCGAATATGTGTCATGTCAGGTCAAAAAGTAGGTCACTAGGTCAAATCATAGAAAAACCTTGTGAACAGTCTAGAGGCCACAGTTTCGGTCCGATCTTCATCAAACTTGCTCAGAATGATCATCTTGACAATGTCTCATTGAAGGTCGAATATGGGTCATGTCAGGTCAAAAGTAGGTCACTAGGTCAAATCATAGAAAAATATTGGGAACACTCTAGAGGTCCCAGTTTTGGTCCAATCTTCATCAAAACTTGCTCAGAATGATCATCTTGATAATGTCTCGGTCAAGTTCGAATATTGGTCATGTCGGGTCAAAAGTAGGTCACTAGGTCAAATCATAGAAAAACTTTGTGAACACTCTAGAGGCCACAGTTTTGGTCCAATCTTTGTCAAACTTGCTCAGAATGATCAGCTTGACAATGTCTCATTGAATTTCGAATATGGGTCATGTTGGATCAAAAGTATGTCACTAGGTCAAATCATAGAAAAACTTTGTGAACACTCTAGAGGCGACAGTTTTGGTCCAATCTTCGTCACACTTGCTCAGAATGAATGTCTCATTGAAGGTCGAATATGGGTCGTGTTGGGTCAAAGGTAGGTCACAAGGTCAAATCCTAGTGAAACCTTGTGAACACGGCCACAGTTTTGGTCCAATCTTCACCAAACTTGCTCAGAATGATCATCCTGACAATGTCTCGGTCAAGTTCGAATATGGGTCATATCGGGTCAAAAAGTAGGTCACAAGGTCAAATCATAGAAAAAACTTGTGAACAGTCTTAGAGGCCACAGTTTTGGTCCAATCTTCATCATACTTGCTCAGAATGATCAGCTTGACAACGTCTCGGTCAAGTAAGAATATGTGTCATGTCAGGTAAAAAAATAGGTCACTAGGTCAAATCATAAAAAAACCTTGTGAACGGATAAGTGTTTTATTCTTTTTTAGATCACCTGAGCCGAAGGCTCAAGGTGATCTATTCAGATCACTTGATGTCCGTCGTTAACTTTTATCTTTAAACATCAACTCCTCCTAAACCACAAGGCCAATTCTTACCAAACTTCACAGGGATGTTCCTTGGATGAAGCTCTTTCAGAGTTGTTAAAATTATTCTATTCCGTTCAAATTTCTGGTTGCTATGGCAACAGAAATTAAATTTTAAGGAAATTTTTAAAAATCTTCTTCTGTGAAACCGCTTGGCCTAGAGTGTTCATATTTGCTATAGAGCATCATGTAGGGGTCCTCTACCAAGTTTGTTAAAATCATGCCCCTGGGGTCAAAATTGGCCACGCCCAGGGGGTAGCAAGTTTTACATAGACTTATATAGTGAAAATTGAAAGATCTTCTTCACCCAAACCATAAAGCCCAGGGTTACCAAATTTTGTTTGTAGCATCATGTAGTGGTCCTTTACCAGGTTTGTTTAAATCATGCCCCTGGGGTCAAAATTGACCACGCCCTAGTGGTCACAAATTTTACATAGACTTATATAGTGAAATTTTAGAAAATCTTCTTCTCTGAAACTGCTTGGCCTAGAGTGTTCATATTTGCTATAGAGCATCATGTAGGGGTTTTCTACCAAGTTTGTAAAAATCATGCCCCTGGGGTCAAAATTGGCCATGCCCCTGGGGTCACAAGTTTAACATAGACCTATAGAGTGAAAATTGAAAGATCTTCTTCACCCAAACCATCAAGCCCAGGGTTACCAAATTTGGTTTGTAGCATCATGTAGTGGTCCTTTTCCAAGTTTGTTAAAATCATGCCCCTGGGGTCAAAATTGACTACGCCCTAGGGGTCACAAATTTTACAGACTTATATAGTGAAATTTTAAAAAATCTTCTTCTCTGAAACTGCTTGGCCTAGAGTGATCATATTTGCTATAGAGCATCATGTAGGGGTCCTCTACCAAGTTTGTAAAAATCATGCCCCTAGGGTCAAAATTGGCCACGCCCCGGGGGTCGCAAGTTTTACATAGACTTATATAGTGAAAATTGAAAGATCTTCTTCACCAAAAGCATAAATAGAAGTGAAGGCAATGATCAGGAATCGATACAATTGACCCACAGCTCCCATCAGCGACACCAATTGGAAAGAAACACAAACATGAAATAACTAGACTCTAATAGAAACATCAAAAGCGGAAAGCCAAAAGGACAGTTACTTTCCCACAAAATGGCCAATTGGCTATCCAAAATGAAATACTGTAAGCGATACACACACACAAAAGACATACCATAACAAAAATAAACCGCGACAGAAGAACCGCCTTGGAACGGTCAGTGAAACGAATTCCACTGGGGGGCTTGAATCGATTTTACGCAGCTGCAATCCTCGCCCTTACTTCCGTCGTGATTCAGACAAATAATTTGTTTAGTCCGCATGAAGGCTCCCTAACTCATCAGTGCAACATCTCTGAGAACACAAAAATCAAACAACCACTGAGATGAAACAACGTTGAGGACTCAACAGCAAGAAACCACTGAAATGCTGGAGTAGAAGAAAACCAACAGTTAGACTCCGATGGGTCCGACCAGAGACGGAGCATCAGGCACCAACCAACATAACAAAATTAAATTCTCTTTAATTACGAGTATGTTTTTACGCTGGAACCGTCATAGAATCTGAGGCTAGCCCAGGGTTACCAAATTTGGTTTGTAGCATCATGTAGTGGTTTTTTACCAAGTTTGTTAAAATCATGCCCCTGGGGTCAAAATTGACCACGCCCTTTTGGTCACAAATTTTACATAGACTTATATAGTGAAATTTTAAAAAATCTTCTTCTCTGAAACTGCTTGGCCTAGAGTGTTCATATTTGCCATAGAGCATCATGTAGGGGTTTTCTACCAAGTTTGTAAAAATCATGCCCCTGGGGTCAAAATTGACCACGCCCCGGGGGTCACAAGCTTTACATAGACTATATAGTGAAAATTGAAAGATCTTCTTCACCCTAACCATCAAGCCCAGGGTTACCAAATTTGGTTTGTAGCATCATGTGATCCTCTACTGAGTTTGTATAAATCATGCCCCTGGGGTCAAAATTGACCACACCCTGGGGGTCGTAAGTTTTACATGGAGTTATATAGTGAAATTTTTAAAAATCTTCTCTGAAACTGCATGGCCTTGAGTGTTAATATTTAATATGGAGCATCATGTAGGGTCCTCTACGTGCTCAGGTGATCGATTTAGCCCTCTTGTTGATTTTTTTAATTTACTTTTGCTACTTTCCACAACAAACCTAGGCCTTTTAAAGCTAATTTTTTTCCGAAATTCTTTTTCCTTGTTGAATTTTATTTCAGGTTAATATTAATCCTTGTGAATATTCTAAATCTTTTTCGAAAGCGGACTGGTTAAAAGTCGGCGTTGTAGAAACTGAAATTGCCAGAGATAGGACTGGTTTTTTGCGTGTTCCTGCTTCCCTTCCGAGGACGGAAGAGGATGTTTTTATTGCTGAACAGACTTCTCAGCCTTATTATTCTAGTTTGGAACATGTGCAGGACCAGTCCTCGTCTGCCACGTCATCACATATAAGCTCCACGAGGCAGATGGATAATTTTCAGGTTCCTTTTGGACCTTCTGAAGTAACTTCCAATCAAAATCCATCCAATTCGTGTGGGTCAAAATTGTCGAATCAAGATGAGCCAGTCCATGTCCCCACCTCCCACTCTGGGCCTGGGTTGACTAGGAAAGGTTCGTCGACCACCCCGTGAGGTCCTGCTTAAAATCGCGGGACTTCCGGGGTGCGGGGAACCTATGCCCAAAATTCTGCCGGATCCATGTTACATACGAATTTCAGTTATGGCTCCTATCCCGGTTTTTATCCGGGTGCCTCTCAGGACCCTTGGTACCTAGGTTACCGTGGTCCTATGCCTCCAGGCGCTGATTATGGTAATTTTTAGAAGTTTTTTTTTTTTTTTAAAAATTCGTCCTATAAAATAGTGATGTCCGGGCGGAGAAGTGGGCGAGCAGGTGGGTGGCTGGGCGGGTGAGCGGGCGTCTTCCGAGGTGAACCTTATGGTTAAATTGCAATTTTACCTTTATTCTTTGGTGGATTTTAAAATTATTTCACAGGAATGTTCCTTGGGTGACCCTCTTCCAAAACCGCTAAAAGGGCTCCGCTTCGCTTAACAAAATGGCCGCCAGAGCTAAAAATAGAAAAACCTTTAAACAACATCAGCTCCAAGGCCAATAGTCCGATTTCAAAATAATTTCACAGGAATGTTCCTTGGGTGACCCTCTACCAAAAATGTGAAAATGGTTCTGCTCTGCTAAACAAAATGGCCGCCAGTCGCCCGCCGTCTTTTGGTTAAATTGCAAGGCTCAAGGTCAAGGTCATTGTGGCTATTGATAGAAAAACTTTGTCATGGCTCTAATGCCTACATTTATTGATGGATTTTAATATAACTTCACATAAATGTTGGGTCTGACAATTAGTTGAGCAAGTTCGACTTTCAGGGTCCTGGGTTCAAGGTCAAGGTCATTGCGGCTATTTTTAGAATAATTTTGTTGTCGCTCTGGTGCCTACAATAATCAACAGATTTTGATATATCTTTCCACAAATGTTTGATATGATAATGTCTCAAGCATCTCAAGGTCAAGGCAAATGTGGTTATTTTTAGAAAAACTTTGTCAAACATTTATCAATGGGTTTTAAAGTAACATCATATAAATGGTAGGTATGACAGTATTTGGTACTAATTTGACTTTTATGGTGCTGGGCTCAAAGTCAAGGTCACTGTGGCTATTTTTAGAAAACTTTGTCATCACTCTAGCACCTATATTTATCAATGGATTTTGATAAGACTTATCACAAATGTTATGTACATGATAACATCTTAAGCCAGTCTGACATTCAGGGAGCTTGGTCACTGCTCTGAGGTGAGCGATCTAGGGCCATCATGGCCCTCTTGTTTTGTGCATAGCATAACTTAAGAACCGTGTATGTTAATGTTTTGAAATTTCATATATGGATTCCTCATGAAAAAATAGGTGACCCGTATTTTTTTTCTTGTCCGAATTATCTCCCTTTTTTGAGTTATTTCCCTTGTAATAAAAAAAAAAAAATCTCGTTAGCAAGATATCTCAAAAAGTATTTGAGCTAGAGCCTTGATACTTGGTATACTGAATGGGACTGAGGAGGAGATCACCTGATTAGATTTTCAGCCAATTTTATGAAATATTTTTTGAATTATGGCCCTTTGCAATTTTGGACCATGTAATCTAATGCTGTGTATTTTTGTGCAAAGTAAAACTTTAGAACCATGTATGCTAATGTTTTGAAATTTCATATATGGATTCCTCATGAAAAAATAGGTGACCCGTATTTTTTTTTTTGTCCGAATTATCTCCCATTTTTAGCTCACCTGAGCCGAAGGCTCATGTGAGGTATTAGTATACCTATGGTCCGGCGTCCGTCGTCATCCGTCGTCGTCCGTTCACATTTTCAATTAAGTATATCTCCAAAGCCAGTTGGCAAACCTTGATCAAATTTCATGTGAAGCATTATCAGGTAAGGGGAAAGGCTGCATAAGGTTTTTGGCCAGATCTGATGGAAACTCTGGTTGCCATGGCAACATATGGCTCCCATAGACTTATAATGGGAAAAACTTAAAAAATCTTCTTCTCTGAAACCATGAGGCCCACAGCTTTCATATTTGGTATGAAGCGATGTCTAGTGGTACTCTACATAAATCCTGCCAACCATGCCCCTGGGCCTCAAATTGGCCATGCCCCTGGGGCAGGTCTTGTGCTTATAATAGGAAAATCTTCTTCTCTGAAACCATGAGGCCCGGAGCTTTCATATTTGGTATGAAGCAATGTCTAGTGGTACTCTACATAAATCCTGCCAATCATGCCCCTGGGGTCCAAATTGGCCATGCCCCGGGGATCATTAGCTCCCATGGACTTACAATGGGAAAAAAATAAAAAATCTTCTTCTCTGAAACCATGAGGCCCACAGCTTTCATATTTGGTATGAAGCAATGTCTAGTGGTACTCTACATAAATCCTGCCAACCATGGCCCTCGGCCTCAAATTGGCCACGCCCCTGGGTGGTCTTTTGCTTCTATAGGCTTATAATGGGAAAATTTTAAAAAATCTTCTTCTCTGAAACCATGAGGCCCAGAGCTTTCATATTTAGTATGTAGCAATGTCTAGTGGTCCCCTACATAAATCCTGCCAACCATACCCCTAGGGTCCAAATTGGCCACGCCCCGGGGATCATTAGCTTCCATAGACTTACAATGGGGAAAAACTTAAAAAAATCTTCTTCTCTGAAACCATGAGGCCCACAGCTTTCATATTTAGTTTGAAGCAATGTCTAGTGGTACTCTACATAAATCCTGCCAACCATACCCCTGGGCCTCAAATTGGCCACGCCCCTGGGGGGTCTTGTGCTTATAAAAGGAAAATCTTAAAAAATCTTCTTCTCTGAAACCATGAGGCCCAGAGCTTTCATGTTTTGTATGTAGCAATGTCTAGTGGTCCCCTACATAAATCCTGCCAATCATGCCCCTGGGGTCCAAATTGGCCACACCCCCGTGGGTCATTAGCTCCCATAGGCTTATAATTGGAAAAACTGAAACAAATCTTCTTCTCTGAAATCATGAGGCCCAGTACTTTCATAATTAGTATATAGCAATGCCCAATGGTCCCCTACATAAATCCTGCCAACCATACCCCTGGGGTCCAAATTGGCCACGCCCCTGGGATCATTACCTCCCATAGACTTACAATGGGAAAAACTTAAAAATCTTCTTTATGAAACCATGGGGCCCACAGCTTTCATATTTGGTATGAAGCAATGTGTAGTGGTACTCTTCATAAATCCTGCCAACCATGGCCCTGGGCCTCAAATTGGCCACGCCCCTGGGGGGGGGGGGCTTTTTCTTCCATAGGCTTATAATAGGAAAATCTTAAAAAATCTTCTCTGAATCCATGAGGCCCAGAGCTTTCATATTTAGTATAAATAGCAATTTCTAGTGGTCCCCTACATAAATCCTGCCAACCATGCCCCTGGGGTCCAAATTGGCCACGCCCCGGGGATCATTATCTCCCATCTATATAGACTTACAATGGAAAAAAAATTAAAAAGTCTTCTTATCTGAAACCATGAGGCCCACAGCTTTCATATTTAGTATGAAGCAATGTCTAGTGGTACTCCACATAAATCCTGCCAACCATACCCCTGGGCCTCAAATTGGCCACGCCCCTGGGAATCTTTTGCTCCTATAGGCTTATAATAGGAAAATCTTAAAAAATTTTCTTCTCTGAAACCATGAGTCCCAGAGCTTTCATATTTAGTATGTAGCAATGTCTAGTGGCCCCCTATATAAATCCTGCCAATCATGCCCCTGGGGTCCAAATTGGTCACACCCCCGTGGGTCATTAGCTCCCATAGGCTTATAATTGGAAAAACTTAAACAAATCTTGTTCTCTGAAATCATGAGGCCCAGAACTTTCATAATTAGTATGTAGCAATGTCCAATGGTCCCCTACATAAATCCTACCAACCATGCCCCTAGGGTCCAAATTGGCCACGCCCCTGGGATCATTAGCTCCCATAGACTTACAATGGGAAAAAATAAAAAAAAAATCTTCTCTGAAACCATAGGGCCCACAGCTTTCATATTTGGTATGAAGCAATGTCTAGTGGTACTCTACATAAATCCTGCCAACCATACCCCTGTCCCTCAAATTGGCCACACCCCTGGAAGTCTTTTGCTCCTATAGGCTAATAATAGGTAAATCTTAAAAAAATCTTCTTCTCTGAAACCATGAGGCCCAGAGCTTTCATATTTAGTATGTAGCAATGTCTAGTAGTCCCCTACATAAATCCTGCCAATCATGCCCCTGGGGTCCAAATTGGCCACGCCCCCATGGGTTATTAGCTCCCATATGCTTATAATTGGAAAAACTTAAATCTTCTTCTCTGAAATCATGAGGCCCAGGACTTTCATAATTAGTATGTAGCAATGTCCAATGGTCCCCTACATAAATCCTGCCAACCATGCCCCTGGGGTCCAAATTGGCCACGCCCCCAGGGCTCATTAGCTCCCATTGACTTATAATGGAAAAAAATACTAAAAAATTCTTCTTCTCTGAAACTATTAGGCCCAGAGCTTATTCATTTAGTATATGACATTGCTTAGTGGTTTCTCACATAAATCCTGCCAACCATGCCCCCTGGGTCCAAACTGGTCACGCCCACAGGGCTCAATAGGGCTCATAGACTTTTAATGGGAAAAAAATAAAGAAACCTTCTCTGAAACTATGAGGCTCAGAGCTAACCTAATTAGTATATATATAGCAATGCGTAGTGGTCCCCAACATAAATGTTCAAATTGGCCACGCCCTGCTCTGCTTTTCGTCAAAGATTTTTTGAACCATATAAGCTAGAGCACTGAAACTTAGTATACTATGCAAACATGATGACTTGTATCGTGTAAGAGACAATGGGCTTTCTTGGCTTATTTGTTCATCTTTTCTTTCATTCTTCTTTCTTTTCCTATAGACCAATGTTAAATTTTTCGTTAAAGATTTCTCAGGAACTATAGAAGCCTCAAACTTGGTATGCAATGCAATAATGATGACTTATATTATGTAAGAGACAATGGGCTTTCTTGGCTTGTTTGTTCAATTGTTCTTTCATTCTTCTTTTCTCCATATAGACTAATGCTAAATTTTTTGTCAAAGATTTCTCAATAAAAGCTAGAACTCTGGAATTTAGTATACTAAGCAATCATGATGACTTGTATCGTGTAAGAGACAATGGGCTTTCTTGGCTTATTTGTTCATCTGTCTTTGATTCTTCTTTCTCTTCATATAGACCAATGTTAAAACTATTGTCTCAAAGATTCTCAGGAACTGTAAAAGCTAGGAGCCTCAAACTTTGTATGCAATGCAGTATAATTACTTATATAATGTAAGAGACAATGGGCTTTCTTGGCTTATTTGTTCATTTGTTCTTTCATTCTTCTTTCTCTCCATATAGACCAATGTTAAATGTTTAATCGAAGATTTCTCAGGAACTATAAAAGCTAGAAGCATCCAATTTGGTATTCAATAGAATAATGATGACTTATATTGTGTAAGAGACATTGGGCTTTCTCAGCTTATTTGTTCATTCTGTTCTTTCATTCTTCTTTCTCTCCATTTTGACAAATGTTAAATTTTTGTCAAAGATTTCTCAGGAACTATAGAAGCTTGAATCCTCAAACTTGGTATGCAATGCAGTAATGATGACTTATATCCTGTAAGGGTCAATGGGCTGGATTCTGTTAGCAGATTATGTAGTCAAGTCTATGAATGGTTAAAACTTAAATTCCTCAGGTGAGAGGTTTAGGCTCATTGAGCCTCTTTTTGAGTTATTTCCCTTGTAATAAAAAAAAATTGAAATCTCGTTAGCAAGATATCTCAAAAAGTATTTGAGCTAGACCCTCAATACTTGGTATACTGAATGGGACTGAGGAGGAGATCACCTGTTAAGATTTTCAGCCAATTTTATGCAATATTTTTTTAATTATGGCCTTTTGCAATTTTGGACCATGTAATCTAATGCTGTGTATTTTTGTGCAAAGTAAAACTTTAGAACCGTGTATGCTAAATTGCTAATGTTTTGAAATTTCATATATGGATTCCTCATGAAAAAATAGGTGACCCATATTTTTTTTCTTGTCCGAATTATCTCCCATTTTTGAGTTATTTCCCTTGTAATAAAAAAAATTGAAATCTCGTTAGCAAGATATCTCAAAAAGTATTTGAGCTAGAGCCTTGATTCTTGGTATACTGAATGGGACTGAGGAGGAGATCACCTGATTAGATTTTCAGCTAATTTTATGAAATATTTTTTGAATTATGGCCCTTTGCAATTTTGGACCATGTAATCTAATGCTGTGTATTTTTGTGCAAAGTAAAACTTTAGAACCGTGTATGCTAATGTTTTGAAATTTCATATATATGGATTCCTCATGAAAAAATAGGTGACCCATATTTTTTTTTTTTTTGTCGGAATTATCTCCCATTTTTGAGTTATTCCCCCTGTAATAAAAAAAAATAAAATCTCGTTAGCAAGATATCTCAAAAAGCGTTTGAGCCAGAGCCTTGATACTTGGTATACAGATTTGGACTGAGGAGGAGATCACCTGATTTGATTTTCAGCCAATTTTATGAAATATTTTTAGAATTATGGCCCTTTGCAATTTTGGACCATGTAATCTAATGGTGTGTATTTTTGTGCAAAGTAAAACTTTAGAACCATGTATGCTAATGTTTTGAAATTTCATATATGGATTCCTCATGAAAAAATAGGTGACCCGTATTTTTTTCTTGTCCGAATTATCTCCCATTTTTGAGTTATTTCCCTTGTAATAAAAATGTATTGAAATCTCGTTAGCAAGATATCTCAAAAAGTATTTAAGCTAGAGCCTTGATACTTGGTAAATTGATTGGGACTGAAGAGGAGATCACCTGATTAGATTTTCAGCCAATGGAAATATTTTTAGAATTATGGCCCTTTGCAAATTGGGTCCATGTAATATAATGCTATGTTTTTTGTGCATTGAGCAAAACTTTAGAATCATGTATGCTAATGTTTTGAAACTTCATATATAGATTCCTCATGAAAAATTGGGTGACCCGTGTTTTTTGTCTTATCCAGATTATCTCCCATTTTAGAGTTATTTCCCTTGTAATAAAAATATATTGAAATCTTGTTAGCAAGATATCGCAAAATATATTTGAGCTACAGCCTTGATACTTGGTATACTGATTGGGACTGAGGAGGAGATCACCTGATTAGATTTTCAGCCAATTTTATGAAATACTTTTAGACTTATGGCCCTTTGCAATTTCTGGCCATGATATGAACTTAGACACAGCCTAAATTCGGATGTGAGCATTGTTATTTAGCCTACCCTACCCTACACCCTACCCTACCCTACCCTACCCTACTCTACCCTATCCCACCCCACCCCACCCAACCCCACCCCACCCAACCCCACCCCACCCTATACCCCACCCCACCCACCCACTCCACCCTACACTACCCTACCCTACCAGCAAATGCTCCCCTACTGCTACCCCACCCCACCCTACACTACCCTACCCTACCCTAGCCCTAGCCCTACCCCACCCCACCTACACTACCCTACCCTACCCTACCCTACCCTAGCCCTACCCTACCCTACCCTACCAGCAAATTCTCCCCTACCCCACCCCACCCTACACTACCCTACCATACCCTCCCCTACCCCCTGCCCTACCCCTACCCTACCCAACCCTACCTTACCCTACCCTACCCTATCATACCCCACCCCACCCTATACCCCACCCTACCCTATACCCTACCACACCCACCCCACCCCACCTACCCCACCCCACACTACCCTACCCTACCCACACCCTACCCTACCAGCAAATGCTCCCCTACTGCTACATCAACCCACCCCACCCCACCCTATACTACCCTACCCTACCCCACCTCACCCCACCCATCCACCCCACACCCACCCTACACTACTCTACCCTACCAGCAAATGCTCCCTACCCCACCACACCCTACACTACCCTACCATACTCTACCCTACCCTACCCTACCCTACCTTAACCTAACCTACCCTACCCTACCCTACCCTACCCTACCCTACCCTACCCCACCCACCTCACCCCACCCAACCCAACCCTATACCCTACCCCCCCTACCACCCACACACCCCCCACCCTACACTGCCCTACCAGCAAATGCTCCCTTACTGCTACCACACCCCACCCTTCTCTACCCTACCCAACCCTAGCCTAGCTCTATCCCACCCCACACCCACCCCACCCTACACTACTCTACCCTACCTTACCAGCAAATGCTCCCCTACCCCACCCCACCCTACACTACCCTACCATACCCTCCCCTACCCCTAACCCTAACCTACCCCTACCCTACACTACTCTACCCTCCCATTCCCTACCCTACCCTAACCCACCCCACCCTTTACCCTACCCCTACCACACCCACCCCACCCTACACTACCCTACCCTACCAGCAAATGCTCCCCTACCGCTAACCCACCCTACACTACCCTACCCCACCCGACCCACCCACCCTACACTACTCTACCCTACCCTACCAGCAAATGCTCCCCTACCCCACCCTACCCTACCCTACCCTACCCCAGTGAGTCAGCATTGTATTGCTAAATGTGAATCTTTCTGACTGGTTGACTAACCTCTGACCTTAGGTGTTGTGTTATGAATGGTTAAGGAATTTCAACACAATATGATATAGTTTGCTTAAGTAGCGAATGCTTGTACACTTTTAGGGGCAAGCATATGGTTTGGGGTATAGTGTTTTATAAACACCCTTATCTAGTTTGTTTATTTCTTTACAGTTGACAGCAAGCTTGAATCAACAGCCAGCTATAAAGGTAAGACATTTGTCTGTTACTCACTTACCGACCGTCTGCAGAATGACCTAAATATGTGTGGACAGGACGTAAAACCTCAACACAAAAAACCTCCTTCAGTTCATAAAGAGTCCTTATACCCCGGAAATGGTTGAGATCCCCACCCCTAAACAATATAAATTGTGCCTTATAAAGAAGCATCAAATTTGTTAAATGGTTGTTGTGTTGGTGATTCTTCTTATTATTTCTCCCATAAGTTTTCCTGCTTTAGTTTCTGATTGATTTTCTGATTCACCACCTGTTTGGGAAGAGTTGCTGGCTCGAATTACTTAATTATACCTCCGTATGCCAATTTGCCAAAGGGGTATATAGTTTTCATTAGTTCCATCGCACGGATGGAACTAATGAAAACTATATACCTCCGTGATTCCGTCCGTAAATCTGTCCGTTGACACTAGTAGTTATAGCCAAGTTTTTCAATTACTTATACCTCTGCAGCCACTCACCAAAATCTTTTCATAGTTGGTATAGGAGTACCTGGGAGGGTTCTCTACCATCCTATATTAACAGACCCCTGGGTCATGCGGGCGGTCCCTGTGACCTACATGTCATGGTCCAGTGATTTTGCCTTATATGTCAAGGACTATTTGATGGAGAAATGTGAACTGGGATATTACATGTTCCATGTGACCAGATGATTGACCTCGGAATATATCTAGGTCACTGTGACCTATATTTCATGGCCCAGTGATTTTGCCTTATCTCAATGACTATTTGATAGAGAAATGTCATACCTGAGATATTCGATCCATGTGACCCTATGATTGACCTCAAAATTTATCAAGGTCACTGTGACCTATATTTCATGATCCAGTAATTTTGCCTAATATCTCAATATGACTAAGTCAATCTGAGTCAGAATGTGTTCTTTCCATTTGAAAACATACAGGAATTCATTAATTACAAGAGAAAATTTTTCTTTTGTAATCTATGGGGAATACCCTGTTAAACTGTGAATTCATTACACTGACACATAGCCTGCCTAAATTCAACTCCAAATTTTGACCAGTGTTGATAAATTATGCCTGGAACATCTTATGTGCTGCATAATGGATGCCTGCTTATACCGACTCGCCATTGTTCTCAGATTGTGCAACTTGAGAGCATGTTCACTGCATTTAATCCATGTTCAAAAATGTGAATTTTGATTTACTACCCCTAGTGTTTTGTAATCAAGATATTCTGAGATCCACTGAAGACATGTTTGATTATGATGACTTATTTTAAAGGTCAGTGGATACATGTTTTGAAAGCATGCCACTTTATTGAAATAGAATGTTAGCAGTCGAGTAATTGAGTCATAAACCCAAGTGTGTAGTTTCTTTTTTTTGTTCAGTATAGTTTGACAAGTCCACAGTTGATATCTTTTAAAATTTGTGTCAATCAGTGACACAGACTTGAGTGCACCAGGGCTTGCCAAATCCCCATTCAATTCAGAAATGGGCTTATATCTTCGAAAACATTCAGATGCCCACCCCTAAACCATATATATTCCTGTTCCTCATGATGACCCATTCAGTTGGGTCGCAAGGGAGAATGTCCCTTAACCTTCTTTTCATAAAAAGCCTTTAATCTCAAAAACTGTTCAGATCCTCAGCCTCAACCATATATTTTCTTATTAAGAACTTCTGAAGAATCTTGTATCAAAGGGACCAGGGTTGATAATGGGCATTTTGGGCCTCAACATTTCTGAAAGTACAAAAGTGTTAAATTCTATGGCTTACACTCACATTAGAACAGCAAAAATATTAGCTGGGACGTGTGGCACAGTCGGATACGTGTAAAGCAGGTGGCGGATTCGATCCTCTGGTCCGGCAACATTTTTCAATTTCCTTCCTACTGCTGATTCAAGTAGGGCGACAGTCGGTGGTTGGCGGAAAGATGGGCGCTCAGTACTGGTTAACTGCTATTAAAAGGAGGGCTAAGCCTGTCCAGGAAAAGTGTGGATAGGGGCACCAACTGTCTCCAAAATGACCTAAAATATGTGTTGACAGGGACTTGAAACCTCCATACAACCAAGCAAAAATATTATCGAATGTATACATAAAGGCATAATTGCAGATTTCCACTTTTTACGAAAAATTTTGGGTGTTTTTGGAGTTTCTTATAAATAATTCAATAACGCACCACCCAAGGACCAACACCAAACTTCTGTTTTATGTTGAGCAAAATATTGTCTTGATTTATGGAAAATTTCATGTTGATCCCTGGGTGGTGCATTTCACAATTTCACCTTATTTTCAGCTGTTGCCATGGCAACATTATACACATATATAGAAATTAAACCAGTTTTCAAATACTATGATAATAGTATTGTCTTAATATAATGCGTGATATCCTCAAAAAAGGAACATCTTCAACATTTTTGAAAATACGAGGCCAAAAACTAGTCTTATTTAGTCTTATAGACCCTGCTCCTTTGTAGATGCTGTGTTGCAAATTACTGAGATTTAAATCACTTAAGCTTCTCTGTCAGGTGAGCATTTCATTTACTCTGGTTTTTCTTTCTTTCTCAGCTGAAAAAAAGAATCAGCCCAGATGCTGATGCCAAATTTAGGTGCAGCTCTGGCTAGGACAAACGGGGCTTCAAGAAAAAGCTTGTTTCTGATGATATTGGTAAGTTTTTAGCTCACATAGCTCACATAAGCTGGCTGAAGAAGGCTCAAAGGTGAGCTTATAGTATGGTCAGGCTCCGTTGTCTGTCTGTCTGTCCACACTTTCAAACAGCTTGGAAACCACTGGGCCAATTGAAGTAAAATTTTATATGTGACCAACCCGAGTGGGAGATCCATTACATACCGCATCACCCAGTTAGAAAGGAATCTGCAACCACGCCAATTAGGATAGTCTATGACTGTAGCTGTAGATCTTTGCAGGGCAGCCCTAGCCTGAACGATTGCTTCCTGAGTACCCCACCCATCTTCGTTGGTTTCGAAGTGATAGGTACCACTAACATAGAAAAGATGTTTTTGACTAGCCGAGGAAGACTTGAGATGCTTCGCGAAAACTGTCTGACGAAACTGGTAAATTTTCATTTTGTCCTGTAAAATTTTCTTTTTGTCTGACAGCTGTCCTGCAAAAACTTTCTATTAACAAATTTTAACAAACATTTTTTATTAGCTCACCTGTCACGTAGTGACAAGGTGAGCTTTTGTGATCACATTTCGTCCGTCATGCGTGCGTGCGTCCGTAAACAATTTCTTTAAACGACATCTCCTCCTAAACCACTGAATGGATTCTAACCAAACTTGGCAGAAATGATCCTTGGGCGGTCCTCTTTCAAAGTTGTTCAAATGGTTCCGGTCCATTGCACATCTAGGTCACAGGAGCTAAAAATAGATTTTTTAACTGAAAACTTTAAAAATCTTCTTGTCTGAAACCACAAGGCCCAGGTCTTTGATATTTGGTATGTAGCTTCGTCTAGTGGACCTCTACCAAAGTTGTTCAAATTATAGCCCTGGAGCCCAAAATGCCCCCGCCCTGGGGCCCTCTAGTTTTACATAGACTTATATAGGGAAAAGCTTTAAAAATCTTCATGTCAGAAACCAGAAGGTCCAGGTCTTTGATATTTGGTATGTAGCTTCGACTAGTGGACCTCTACCAAAGTTGTTCAAATTATAGCCCTGGAGCCCAAAATGCCACCGCCCCGGGGCCCACTAGTTTTACATAGACTTATATAGGGAAAAGCTTTAAAAATCTTCTTGTCAGAAATCAGAAGGCCCAGGTCTTTGATACTTGGTATGTAGCTTCGTCTAGTGGATCTCTACCAAAGTTGTTCAAATTATAACCCTAGAGCCCAAAATGCCTCCGCCCCAGGGCCCACTGGTTTTACATAGACTTATATAGGGAAAAGCTTTAAAAATCTTCTAGCCTGAAACCAGAAGGCCCAGGTCTTTGATATTTGGTATGTAGCTTCGTCTAGTGGACCTCTACCAAAGTTGTTCAAATTATAGCCCTGGAGCCCAAAATGCCCCCGCCCTGGGGCCCTCTAGTTTTACATAGACTTATATAGGGAAAAGCTTTAAAAATCTTCATGTCAGAAACCAGAAGGTCCAGGTCTTTGATATTTGGTATGTAGCTTCGACTAGTGGACCTCTACCAAAGTTGTTCAAATTATAGCCCTGGAGCCCAAAATGCCACCGCCCCGGGGCCCACTAGTTTTACATAGACTTATATAGGGAAAAGCTTTGAAAATCTTCTTGTCAGAAACCAGAAGGCCCAGGTCTTTGATATTTGGTATGTAGCTTCGTCTAGTGGATCTCTATCAAAGTTGTTCAAATTATGGCCCTGGAGCCCAAAATGCCCCCGCCCCGGGGCCCACTAGTTTTACATAGACTTATATAGGGAAAAGCTTTAAAAATCTTCTTGTCAGAAATCAGAAGGCCCAGGTCTTTGATACTTGGTATGTAGCTTCGTCTAGTGGATCTCTACCAAAGTTGTTCAAATTATAACCCTAGAGCCCAAAATGCCTCCGCCCCAGGGCCCACTGGTTTTACATAGACTTATATAGGGAAAAGCTTTAAAAATCTTCTAGCCTGAAACCAGAAGGTCCAGGTCTTTGATATTTGGTATGTAGGTTTGTCTAGTGGACCTCTACCAAAGTTGTTCAAATTATAGCCCTGGGACCCAAAATGCCCCTGCCCCGGGGCCCACTGGTTTTCCATAGACTTATACAGGGAAAAGCTTTAAAAATCTTGTTGTCAGAAACCAGAAGGCCCAGGTCTTTGATATTTGGTATGTAGCTTTGTCTAGTGGACCTCTACCAAAGTCGTTCAAATTATAGCCCTTGGGTCAAAAATGGCCCCGCCCAAGGGGTCACTTGTTTTATTTAGACTTATGTAGGGAAAACGTTTAAAAATCTTATTGATGGATTTTAAAAAACTAATTCACACAAATGTTGGTATAATGACATCTCTAGCAAGTTGGACTTTCCAGGTCCTGGGCTCAAGGTCAAGGTCAGTGTGGCTATTTTTAGAAAAACTTTGTCATCGCTCTAGCGCTTACATTCATTGATGGATTTTCATATAACTTCATACAAATGTTGGGTATGGTATTATCTCTTTCAAGTTAGACTTTCAGGGTCCAGGGCTCAAGGTCAAGGTCATTGTGGCTATTTTTTGAAAAAACTTTGTTATCCCTCTAGCGCCTACATTTATCGATGGATTTAAATATAACTTCACATAATTGTTGTATATTATATTATCTCGAACAAGATTGACTTACAGGGTCCTGGGCTCAAGGTCAAGGTCACTTTGGCAATTTTTATAAAATCCTTGTCATAGCTCTAGTTCCTAATTTATTGATAGATTTTAATATAACATTCCACAGATGTTTGGCATGATAATATCTTAAGCATATTTAATTTCAGGATGCTGGGGTCACAGGGTCAAGGTCACTGTGACTATTTTATAGAAAAACTTCGTCATCACTCTAGTGCCTGCATTTATTGATGGATTTTGATATAACTTCACTCAATTGCTGGATATGATATTGTCAGGAGCAAGTTCTAATTTCGGGGTCCTGGCCTCAAGGTCAAGGTCACTGTGGCTATTTATAGAAAAACTTTGTCATTACTCTGGCGCCTACATTTATTGATGGATTTTGATATAACCTCACACATATGCTTGGTGTGATAATATCTCAATTAGGTTTGACTTTCAGGGTTCTGGGCTCAAGGTCAGTGTGGCCTTTGATATTTGGTACATCGCTTCAGGTGAGCGATGTAGGACCATCGTGGTCCTCTTGTTATTCCAAATTTGCTTTTGTCTTCATGTTTATGGTTGAAAGGCCTTATTATTTGCATGCTAAAATTATATTTTATTTATCCCAATCAGTTGAAATCAGTTGAAACCAAAAATTGTGACCTGTAGATTTTCCCTCTGTCCTGCAAAATATCTCAGTCTATCTGACGGCTGTCCTGAAGCACTTCAAAAGTTTTCGCGAAGATTGCTCAGCAACCCTGCAGATCCTGACAGTGCTTTATAGACATATCGCTTTAAATCAGTTTTGTTTGGAGAAAGTTTGTTAATGGGGTCCAGGTCACATTATCTCAGAAACTGTTCACCCCTAAATTGTACATGTTCTTGTTGCATATGATAAGATGCATTCTTAGGTCCACCAGGTACATCATTACATGTCCCATCCGAGAAAAGGGGTGGGGTAAATCATTAAATGAGACTGTCATATGGGCAAATGACAAAGTGTTGGGGCATCTGTGTACTTTGGACACGACATGTCATGTTTTCTTTCTTTCAAAACAAATTTCTCATATGCTTGCTCTTACTTGACCATACAGGGTGAATTCTTCCATGGTTTTGTGCTTTAACTGCACATACATATTTAAGGTACCGTATTCGTCCTAATTACCGCACAGTGCGCTTAGATTTTTCAAAATGGCCTTCAAAATGTGTGGTAAAATATCTTTCCAATTAGCGCACACCATGATCAAACACTGAACCGCCAAAATAAAGTTGCATTGTTTACAAGAAGTCTGACTGACAGACAGACAACTGAATCAAGAAACCTGAAGAAGTGAAATAGTATTAATAATCTGAAAAGGAGATCCTTTGTCCAAAGATTGTAAACTGCCGACTCGGCAGTTACAGTAACAGTAAGTTTTTCAGTGTTCTGTGGGGTTTCTGAGGTCAGGTACCAGAACAACACTGTGCGCTTGTGCAATATTTTCCGGAAATTACCTTGGTGTGTGCTTATTGGGGCATGTGCGATAATTAGGATGAATACGGTATACATGTGAAATAGAGCACCATTTGCAAGGGCTTAGAATTTTATGTAGACCATAATTGGTTTATACATGTAGTTTGTATTAATACATGGACAATCACGAGACTTCCAGGACCCAGATCTTGGAAAAACACAGCTTTTATGAAGTTTTTGGGTTGATTCCGCATGTAAAACAGGCGATCATGGGGTGAAATATCTGCTTTCCGGGTGAAATGGCCGGAAACTATAATTTCATTATAACATTTGAAAAGCAGAACTTGGGTTTCCACAGACATCCCCCAGCAGGTACATGTCCCATCTCCGTTATTTCTAAAATGCCTGATATGTCAGGTCAGTTGAGCAATCTGTACCTATGGTCCACAAGTTTCAAAATGAGAGGACTGTACTAGCCAAAAGCTAAAATAATCTGTAATCTGTACATAAAACACACACACACTACCTATAGTGTAAACTGGAGTCCAAGAAGAAAACAGCATAAATTGGAGTCCCACGAAAGAACTAACATTTGAGTAGATTTTATGCATTTTGGATTTAGTCATACATAGAAGTTTTACACATCAAGTTAAAGACATTTGTTCAAAATGAGGGGACTGTACTACTCAGTCGTTAAAACCTGTATCCCACACATGCTAACACACACACACACACACACACACTATCTATAGGGTAAACTGGAGTCCAAGAAGAAAACAGCATAAATTGGAGTCCCACGAAAGAACTAACATTTGTGTAGATTTTATGCATTTTTGATTTAGTCATACATAGAAGTTTTACACATCAAGTTAAAGACATTTGTTCAAAATGAGGGGACTGTACTACTCAGTCGTTAAAACCTGTATCCCACACATGCTAACACACACACACACACACTATCTATAGGGTAAACTGGAGTCCCAGAAGAAAACACCAAAATTGGAGTGATCATGAAGGATAATTTAAAACATATATGGTGGGTACTCATTTGCTGGTTACAGACATTGTTTTAGCTTTTGGGTAGTACAGCCCCCTCATTTTGAACAAAGGCCTTTTACTGGAGGTGTAAAATCTATTCAAATGTAAGTTCTTTCTTGAGACTTGGACCAGTAGACCAGATAAGAGGAGTAAAATGGTGATAATTAGTAATAGTTTTCCTTCTTTCTCAAAGAAAGGAAATGTTGCGGGTACTCATTTGAACCGTCTCGCTGAGACGGTGTAAATGAGTACCTACAAGCTGAGACGATTCAAATGAGTACCTACAACATATGTTTTCATTGAGAAATAACAAACATTATCCTTCAATCATTACCATTTACCTCTTACCTGGAGTAATGTGTCACTCCAATTTATGCCTTTTCCTTCCCGGACTCCAGTTTACACTATACATGTAGATAGTATGTTTGTGTTTTAGCTTTTGGGTAGTTTTTTGAACAAAAACATTTTACTTGATATGTACAAGTTCAATGTTTAACCAACTCCAAATACCATAATATTTATTCAAATGTACATGAATGTAAATTCTTTCTTGGGACTCCCAGTAGACCAGATTAGATGAGATAAATGGAGATAATAAGTGAATATTTTCCTTATTTCTCAATAAAAACAAATTTTGTTGGTACTCATTTGAAGCCCCTTGCCGAGACATTTCAAATGAGTATCCACGATATATATTTTGGCTGAGAAAAAACAATCATTTTTCTTCGATTATCACCATTTTACTCTGACATCTAATCTGGAGCTGTGGTAAGGACTCTAATTTGCTCTAGAGATAGTACATGTATGTCTGTGAGTGTGTGTTTGTGTGTGCTGGTAACAGATGTTGTCAGTGATTATCTTAGAGGTTAATTTGGGCAAAATAATCTCTCTAAGCTGGCTGACTTCTCCCTATTTTTAGCTGAGGGAGAAGTGAAAAAGTATGGAGCATACTTAGTGAGTTATGTTACACCTTCAGTATGGAATGTACAAAAAAATACCTTAAGTATAAAATAGTCATGAATGTCCATGGCAAACATCTTTGAAAACTTCAGATTATAATTTATGCAACTAAATTTCAGGATTTGGTCTCTTTGCAACCCAGAAGTTCGAGAAAGGGGAGTTTCTGTTAGAATACATAGGTGATAGAATAACACCCATAGCAGCAGAAGAGCGTGAGAAGAAATATAAAAAGGAGGATTCCAAAATATATCCCAGATGTTACATCTATTATTATAAACACGATGGAAAAATTCATTGGTATGATTTTTGTTGTTCCTACTTTAAACAGCAATGCACGATATAGGGATCAAAATTTCAGTTTGTTTGTCTGTTCGTCCACATTTGCGCCAACGCTGATGTTCAAGTCCATATCTCAGTTACTACTGGGGCTACATTGATAATACTTGGTACCCCCTTGCATCTAGGGATATCCACCCACATGTGGGTATCGCTTTTTGACCTTGACTTACATTTTATTGTTCACCGATTTTGTGATTGTTGCGTCAACCCTGGTGTTTAAGTCCATATCTCAGCTACATGTACAACTGGGACTACACTGATAATACTTGGTATCCACTTGCTTCTTGGGATGTACACCCACATATGGGTATCCCTTTCAGGGCTCGAAATTTTTAACCTGTTTCTCCTTGACCTGCCCACTCACCATGCACCTTGACATAGTGACCTTGACCTATATTTCAGACTCCATTGACTTAAGACAGATTTTACGTCGACCCTTGCGATCTCATCAACCTTGAACCATCAAACCTTGCATAATGTTTCTCCTTGACCTGCCCACTCACCACAGACCTTGACCCAGTGACCTTGACCTATATTTCACGCTCTAGTGACTTAGACAGATTTTACATCGACCCTTGCGATCTCATCAACTATAGATGCTGGAACCATCAAACCTTGCATAATATTTCTCCTTGACCTGCCCACTCACCTCGCACCTTGACCCAGTGACCTTGACCTAAATTTCACACTCCAGTGACTTAGACAGATTTTATGTTGACCTTTGCGATCTCATCAATTATAGATGCTGGAACCATCAAACCTTGCATAATGTTTCTCCTTGACCTACCCACATATCACACACCTTGATCTGCTAGCCTTGACCTATATTTCACGCTTCAGTGACTTAAATTTTACGTCAACCCTTGCGATCTCGTCAACTATAGATACCTGAACCATCAGACCTTGCATAATGTTACTCCTTGACCTGCCCACTCACCACAGACCTTGACACGGTGACCTTGACCTATATTTCACGCTTCAATGACTTTGATAGATTCTACGTCAACCCTTGCTATCTCACCAACTATAGTTGCTAGAACCATCAAACCTTGCCTAATGTTTCTCCTTGACCTGCCCACTCACCATGCACATTGACCCATTGACCTTGACCTATATTTCAGGCTCCAGTCACACTCCAGTAAACCCTTTTCATTTCATCAACTGTAGTTGTTAGAACCTTTAAACCATTCATTGTGGATTCAGACGGAGAAAAGTTCTGTATTTGTAATTTATGTGTTAACGCAGTACCGTTGACCTTGCCCCAAGCAGGTGCGACATCTCCTTCCGCGGAATTCTTGTTGAACTTAGCCATTTTTCTGCAATTTTTCAATGCTGTATTTTGTATGGACCTAAATAGTACATGCACGGTGAAATCGACTCCACAGTTTTTGCTGAAACAATCTGATACACCATGCCCCAGCAGGCGTGACACCGTTTTCTTTGGAATTCTTGTTTGGCTGAAGTTCTTCACTCATTGCTTGTGCATGCGAACATCAAAGGTTCATGGTTTGCCATTCTATCTGCATTTTACTCGCCTGTACGAAGTACAAGGAGAGCTATTGTAGTCACCACGGTTGTCTGCGTGTACGTGTACGTCTACGTGTTTATCTACGTCACACTTTGGTTAAAGTTTTTTTAAATGCTTATATCTTAAAGCTCCTATGATGTATTGACTTATATTTGGCATGATGGTAGATATAGGTCTAAAGTTTTTTTTAAGGCCATTCCCACCCTTGGGCGTGACCTTGGGGTCAAGGTCACAGACTTAGAATTTTCAGAAAAAAATGTGATTATGATTGGTATTTGATGGAGTAATGTCAAACCTTGGATATTTGTTCCATGTGACCCGATGATTGACCTCAAAATTGATATAGGTCACTGTGACCCATATTTCATGGTCGAGTGATTTTGCCTTATATCTCAGGCACTGTTTGATGGAGAAATGTCATACCTTGGATATTAGTTCCATGTGACCCGATAGTTGACCTCAAAACTTATCTAGGTCACTATGACCTATATTTCATGGTCCAGCGATTTTGCCTTTTATCTCAGGCACTATTTGATGGAGAAATGTCATGCCTTGGATATTAGTTTCATGTGACCCAATGACTGTCCTCAAAATATATCTAGGTCACTGTGACCTATATTTCGTTGTCTAGTGACTTTGCCTCATTTCTCAAAGACATATTGATGTAGGAATATCATACCTGGGATATTGGTTTGATGTGACCCAATAATTGACCCCAAAATATACCTAGGTCACTGTGACCTATATTTCATGGTCCAGTGATTTTGTCTTATATCTTGAGAATTGTTTGATGGAGACATGTTATACCTGGAATACTAATTTAATTGACTCTGATTGAAATCAAAACATATTTAAGATGGTGTGACCTTTATTTCACTGTATAACAGTTCTTGTTGTCAAAGCACACTGATAAAAGTGTTCGGATACAAATTGTTCTCAGCAGGCGAGTTACGCTGTCCTACGACAGCTCTTTTTGGGAACATCTTTGAATAACTACATTGTAAGATAATTACATCAACCTTTTCTGGTGTCGTTAATTTTAGTGGTAACTCCTATTAGCAAGCAGTATACTGTTTTATACATGTAATGGGTTGATCATTTCGTTGCTGTTGATTTCTAAAAACAGAACAATCATTAGAGCCAACCCACTACCTGGGCGGTATGTTGGGGTGCATGGATATAGATTTTTGTTGTTACACAGCGAATACCGGTGTGACACAATGCAGATAGTGAACAGTAAAAAAAAAAATAAACCAAATTCCCCATAGATTATCCGTGACACTTTCCCACAATTCTCTATTAACCTTAGTTCTCTGTAACCATGCACCACAACATACCGCCTACAGTAATATCACATTGTAGGTAGTTCAACTTCCACCCTGGAGTTTACCTTACCGCCAACCGATACTGGACCGCCTATGTATGATGGTACCTCTGATGTAAACAGTCCAGGGGCAATGGCAGTCACCACAGTAGTTGCTGGTAAGTCCTGTTTTCCTTACCCTAAACCCAACACCCTGCCATTCCCTACACAACCCATTTTACCACAACCAGCCTTCCCACCCAAAAACACCACACCATACACCACCCACACAACTTCCCAAGCCTAAACCATCCACCCCAGTCCACACACCCTACCCTCTACCACCACCCCAGGGCCAAAAACTACCAATTACCCTACATTACACCTCTTCACCCAGCCTTCCCTCCCCAGAACCCACACCAAAGTCCCCAATCCACCAACCCCATCCCATCTACCCACCCCATTTCCACACATATCACCAGTCTGACTGAGTTGTGGGTGTTAAAGAATGAAATGTTCTGGGAATGCCACTATTATCAGAAAATGAGGCTAACCTTAGGCGCTCAGAGGAAGAAAACCAAAAACAGATGACCAAAACAATTTGACAACTCAGCCCTTTGTGCCCAACAAGGGGTGACCAAATGCCAAAAATCTAAACAAAAAAATTCTATGTACCCCGTAAAAACCACCGCCTTTTTAGCTCACATGAGCCGAAGGCTACGGTGAGGTATTAGTATAGGCTGTGGTCCGGCGTCCATCGTAAGCAATATCAAACGACATCTCCTCTCCAACAGCTTGGCAATAAATGACATTTTTCAATTTTCACCATTAAAAGCCTATCGGAACTGTAACATTCTAAGCCTATGGGAACTGTTAGTTGCCATAGCAACCAAACCAAAAAGCCGATTTTCATAAGAAACACAAACTTTGGTTCCCCCTGCCCAAAGATGCAACAGATAAAATTTGAGTCCAATTGGCCCAGCGGCTTCAGAAGAGATGTCGTTTGAAATTGTGGACTATCGACGCTGGACCACGGCCTATACTAATACCTCACCGGAGTCTTCGACTGAGGTGAGCTAAAAATGGCATTTACTGCCAGGTTATTGCAGATATTGTTACGCCACGAAACTTTTATAGAAACGTTCATTGAGTAAACCTCTATCAGCCATATGGTTTTATGTCTGTTGCTCATTTCATTTTAGTTTGTTGCCATGGAAACCAAAATGTGAAAAATAACAAAAAATACCTTAAAAAATCTTCTTCTCTGAAACAGTCAAACTACTGGGCCGATTGGGCTCAAATTTTATTTACAGCATCTGGAGACTTGAAACTATATGTTTTTTATTAAAATTAACAATTTCGTTTGGTTGCTATGGCAACTTGGAGTTTGCATAGACTTTTAATGGGAAAATTGAAAAATGGCACTTTCTATAAAAGTTATGACCATTTATGTATTGAAACCGTGAATTTTTTTATCACGGTCGAAAACAATTTGGCGCTGAGAAGTACAAAACTGAAACAAATTGGCGCCGAAAGAGTTAAGCTCATTGCTTATTTTAGGTGGTTGCCATGGAAACCAAAAGTAAAAAAAAAAAAAAAAAAAAAACTTCAAAAATATTCTTCTCTGAAACCACTTGGCTGATTAGGCTCAAATTTTATTTACATCATCCTGGGGCTTGGGGCTTGAAAGTTTGTGTTTTTTTTAGAATCGGTCCTTTAGTTTTGTTGCCATGGCAACTTAAGAGTTTGTATAGACATTTAATGGGAAAATTGAAAAATGGCATTTACTGCCAAGTTATTTCGTTTATTTGGCCCTAATTGACCAGAGGAATTTGCTGGTAAATTCAGGTGAGCGGTATAGGCTCACTGAACCTCTTGTTAGCTCTACTGATCTCGGTAGAGCTTATCTCACAGGGCATCCGTCCTTTCGTTATCACATCTCCTCAGAGACCACTGGTCGAATTTTTTCAAAACTTGTCTGGGATATGCCCTGATGGTCTAGGTGTGCAACGTCAATTTTAGTTCCAGTCCCTCACCCACCCCACTCGCATAACCACATACCCAACACCAACCCACCCCACCACACCACACCACACCACACACCTCACCCTATCCCACCATCCCCTACCTTACCCCACTCCACCCACCCTTCCCCATCCCACCCTATCCCACCATCCCCTACCTTACCCACCCCACCCCTAACATAGCTTACCCCTCCTCACACCTAACATAGCCCTCCCCACCCCACCCCAATTCTTGGTAGAGCGTCTGAAACTCTGGTTACTCTTTTAGAGTACATTAAAAAACCAAATTTATGACACAAAAGTTTTACAGAAACATTGAAACAGTTGCAAAAAGTTATGACAGATAGCCTCTATCTGAGAACAAGGAAGTGCCAACATAGGTCAGCAATTCTGTTTGTTGTAAAGTTGAACATGGAAATTTTAAAAATGAATTTGGTCAGAAAGAATTTTGGCTGACATAAAGATTGATCAACCCTTAAAAATGATATTCACTTCGACCTCGGTGAATATTATTTCTTCAGGTTAATAAATTCTTATGCCAACCTCATTGAAGTCAATAATTGTATCATGTAGTCAATTTTAGTTTACATCTTGTACCAACTTGCAACAATATAAATTGCTTGTGCCCAAGACCCTACAATAAATTTTTTGGGCTCCTAAGTCAGATCTCATTATTTATCCTATACCATGTTGTGTAGTTATTGTGCAAATGGTGAAGGATCTCTTACCAATTCAGAGAGTAAGTCACAAGTTGCCTTGACAAAGCATAATGAAGACTGTCTGATGAGATAAAAGTCAAGTGGCCATGTGTTCTGCTATTTGTGACTGAGATTATGACAAAGATGGTATTCCTTTTTTTCAGGTTCTGAATCTGATTCCGATGCCAGTTCCTTCATAGCTGTACAAGAAACCAAAATAGAAATACAAACCACAAAAACAGATCAATCAAAACTACAAAAAAGAGACAAAGCTCATGCGTGTCTTTACTGTTACGATGACAAACTTATTACAAATATTAGGCGGCACTACGAGACGCAGCATCAAACTGAAACAGCAGTTGCAAAAGTTCTATTACTGCCCATTGGTAGACATTAAATAGTGTTGACTGGGCTGTTAAATCCCAATACAAACAAACAAACAAACAAAAAAAACAAAGTTTGAGTTGTCTTGGGTTACTTACAGAGCCAAACGGGATGTAATTTAGTTGTGGATTTTGATTTTAAAAATTCTATAAACTGAAGGAATGCTGTGTGTACAAATTAGAATTGCCTCATTTAGGTGATTCTTATGAGTGCACTCAGCATACATTCTTAAGATTAAGTATGAAAAACTTGCTAAATTGTCTCTTTTTTTCCTATCTGGAGCTATGGAAAGAATTCCATAGGAACTCAAGAACAGGTTCAACTCAGCCATGGTTCCCATTGGTTTCACTGGGGGCAGCAGGGATTGAGATGTCATTTCATCTCAATGTCGGGTAAAAGTCTCACAAAATTGGAAGCAATGTCTCCAAAATAACCATAATAATGTTGATGGGGACGTTAAACTTCAAATCTGACAAACAAAAAAACCAGCCATGGTGAACAGGCCAACAGTGTAAGGGCCATTGAATTTTTTCTGGATTAACCCCTTTCTTGCTGAATTTTCATTTTAGCCACACCTATTTCTGACTTTGAACCAATCAGATTACTTGGTGTAATTTATTGTTAAAAATTTATAAACTGAATGTTAAACAGTGTAGACCCTGATCAGATGGCTTCTGATCTGGATCTACAGTGTTTGCAAAGATATGGGTTGTTGTGAACAGCAATATAAGGGTTAACCAGTGCTTCAGCTGAAGTGCACGACCCGCCGGATGCTTTTAGCTTTATGAGTGTTACCATATATGGGTATGGCGGCCATTTTGGTCATGTGACCTGGACATAAAACGGTTCCCCCAATAAATGCGCCTTATCGTAAGGAGCAAAAATATATCTTATACTTTAGTACTGTATTCTGAATCGTTTGCAGGATAAAATCCAACACAAAAGCATATGTGTCAAAGTTTGACCTAGGCACAAAGAAGGTAAAGGTCAACCCAGGGTCACCATTTTAGCAATTTATGATGGGCCTACGTTCCAGATGCTATTTATCAAGTTTCGTGGAAATCTGCACAGTGGTTCTGGAGAAGACTATTTTTGAAGGGTTTTTACCAAATATTGCTTGGCGGCCATTTTGGTCATGTGACCTGGACCCCATGAGGAAATTTTGGTTTCCCCCATCCCGTAGAGGCTCCATATGAAATTTGACTTCAATCGGCCCAACGATTTCCGAGGAGAAGCAGTTCGAAAATTTTCACATTTTTCGCCTCGGCGAGGCTGTACTAAATGGAATGTAATATTTCGCAAGTTCATTGATAAGATCTCATTGATATTTATCAGTATGCCAAAAATTGTTTAAATATTCCAAGCGGTTAAGTCACTATCACCAATTTTCACAAACGGGTTACGGACGGACAGATAGACAGACCATATATGGCTTGGCGGCCATTTTGGTCATGTGTCCTGGACCCCATGAGCAATTTTTGGTTTCCCCCCATCCCATAGAGGCTCCATATGAAATTTGATTTCAATCGGCCCAACGGTTTCCGAGGAGAAGCAGTTCGAAAATTTTCACATTTTTCGCCTCGGCGAAGCTATACTAAATGGAATGTAATATTTCGCAAGTTCATTGGTTAGATCTCATTGATATCTATCAGTATGCCAAAAATTGTTTAAATATTCCAAGCGGTTAAGTCACTATCACCAATTTTCACAAACGGGTTACGGACGGACAGACAGACAAGCCATATATGGCTTGGCGGCCATTTTGGTGATGTGACCTTGACCCCATGAGCAAATTTTGGTTTCCCCCATCCCATAGAGGCTCCATATGAAATTTGACTTCAATCGGCCCAACGGTTTCCGAGGAGAAGCAGTTCAAAAATGTTCGAAAAATTTCACATTTTTCGCCTCGGCGAGGCTATACTAAATGGAATGTAATATTTCGTAAGTTCATTGGTTAGATCTCATTGATATCTATCAGTATGCCAAAAATTGTTTAAATATTCCAAGCGGTTAAGTCACTATCACCAATTTTCACAAACGGGTTACGGACGGACCCAAAGAAGGTCAAGGTCAACCCAGGGTCACCATTTTAGCAATTTATGATAGGCCTACATCCCAGATGCTATTTATCAAGTTTCGTGGAAATTTGCCCAGTGGTTCTGGAGAAGACTATTTTTGAAGGGTTTTTACCATATATGGCTTGGCGGCCATTTTGGTCATGTGACCGGGACCCCATGAGCAAATTTTGGTTTCCCTATCCCATAGAGGCTCCATATGAAATTTGACTTCAATCGGCCCAACGGTTTCCGAGGAGAAGCAGTTCGAAAATTTTCACATTTTTCGCCTCGGCGAGGCTATACTAAATGGATTGTAATATTTCTCAAGTTCATTGGTTAGATTTCATTGATATCTATCAGTATGCCAAAAATTGTTTAAATATTCCAAGCGGTTAAGTCACTATCACCAATTTTCACTTACGGGTTACGGACGGACAGACAGACAAACCATATATGGCTTGGCGGCCATTTTGGTCATGTGACCTTGACCCCATGAGCAAATTTTGGTTTCCCCCATCCCATAGAGGCTCCATATGAAATTTGACTTCAATCGGCCCAACGGTTTCCGAGGAGAAGCAGTTCAAAAATGTTCGAAAATTTTCACATTTTTCGCCTCGGCGAGGCTATACTAAATGGAATGTAATATTTCGTAAGTTCATTGGTTAGATCTCATTGATATCTATCAGTATGCCAAAAATTGTTTAAATATTCCAAGCGGTTAAGTCACTATCACCAATTTTCACAAACGGGTTACGGACGGACAGACAGAATGACAGACTGACAGAATTACAGAATGACAGAATGACACGGTGATTTTAGGGCACTTTTAGAAAAAACCGACTTCAGTCGGTTGCTTTTTCTGCGGGTCGTGCAATAGATACAGATTTTATTTAGACCTGCCTGATATTTGTGTGATCAGTAATCAAATGCATGTACTGGTAGACAACACCTGTGTAAAATACTTGGTGATAGCTGTAGTAATGGATTGTATAAAAAATACTTTTTGTATTGTCTTGCGGGGCCGGTTGTCTTGTGCTTGTGACCATATGCTCATTTTTATGTGTTGTGTTTTAATATACAGTATGGTATCAGCTAAGCATGTGGTAATACATGTAGCATTGTTCAGTCTAGCGTAAGTGTCAATTTTAAAGCGGATGTTACAGGGTTTGGTGGCTTTGTCTAATACTGCAGAAACCATAAAATTCTGCTCAAATACAAAATACATTAAGATTCTGTTGAAAATCTACCTTGGTATCTGCAGCAAGCCAGGCATGTCTTAGTGTGTGATGTCATCAGCAACCTTTAAATTTTTGGCTGCTTGGCTATGTACATGTTTACTGATAATACGATGGACCATTTATTGTACAAGTCTTAACCCATATCTTGCTGAACATTCATTTTTGCCACACCCATTGATGACTTTGAACCAGTCAGATTACCGGTACTCTATGTAATTTATTCCTGCAATTAAACTGAATGTCAAACAGTGTAGATCCTGATCAGATGGCATCTGATCTGGATCTACACTGTTTGCAAAGATAGGGCTTGTCGTGAACAGCAAGATAAGGGTTAATAAACATTGAAGATATGGACCGCAAGGCTCTTGAAAGAGCAACCAGAAGTCAGAAGTAGTCTTCATTGTTTGGGTCAGCCCTTTTTTTAGATGACCAGGATCCAGTTGTTCAAAGCATCGTTAGTGGACATATTGTTAACTGTTCTAGCATGGACAATATCTAAAATTTTGGTATTTTTTGCTGAAAAAAAATGTGAGCAGCTTTTGCATCTGCAAAAGCTGCTCTCATTTTTTCAGCAAAAATATTAGAAGTTTTTACATATTAAGGGATCAAAGTTTTAACAATTTGTTAACTAACGACATAATTAGTTTTGAACAACTGGCCCCAGGTGTACACTCTCTTTGAACAGTTATTGTACTATTCACAAAACAAGAAAATAGAACTCTCTTTGTCTTATTTCAGTATACTGTAAAGAGTTATATACCTTATGTTTGTTATCCCCCGCCGAAGGCGGAGGGATATAGTTTTGGCGTTGTCCGTCCGTCCTTCCGTCCGTCCGTCACACTTTTTTGTCCGGAACCGTTTCTCAGCAACTATTGCATGGAATTAAATGAAACTTGAAATAAATATGTATTATTATGCTGTGGTGATGCACGCGCAATTTTTTTTCGGATTGACTTTTTACATCCAGAGTTATGGCCCCTTGAATGATTGAAATTCTGGATTTTTCGTCGTCTCACTTTGTCCGGAACCGTTTCTCAGCAACTATTGCATGGAATTAAATGAAAATTGAAATAAATATGTATTATTATGCTGCAATGATGCACGCGCAATTTTTTTTCGGATTTACTTTTTACATCCAGAGTTATGGCCCCTTAAATGATTGAAATTCTGGATTTTTTCGTCATCTCACTTTGTCCGGAACTGTTTCTCAGCAACTATTGCATGGAATTAAATGAAACGTGAAATAAATATGTATTATTATGCTGCGGTGATGCACGCGCAATTTTTTTCTGGATTGACTTTTTACATCCAGAGTTATGGCCCCTTAAATGATCGAAATTCTGGATTTTTCGTCATCTCACTTTGTCCGGAACCGTTTCTCAGCATTTATTGCATGGAATTAAATGAAACTTGAAATAAATATGTATTATTATGCTGTGGTGATGCACGCGCATTTTTTTTCCGGATTTACTTTTTACATCCAGAGTTATGGCCCCTTATTAAATGATTGAAATTCTGGATTTTTCGTCGTCTCACTTTTTTGTCGGGAACTGTTTCTCAGCAACTATTGCATGGAATTAAATGAAACTTGAAATAAATATGTATTATTATGCTGTGGTGATGCACGCACAAATTTTTTTCGGATTGACTTTTTACACCCAGAGTTACGGCCCCTTAAATGATTAAAATTCTGGATTTTTCGTCGTCTCACTTTGTCTGGAACCGCTTCTCAGCAACTATTGCATGGAATAAAATGAAACTTGAAATAAATATGTATTATTATGTTGCCGTGATGCACGCGCAATTTTTTTTTCTCAATTTTGGCCAGATATATTTTCTTGCCATTCTACACGAAAAACCCATTCGGCGGGGGATATCAATTCAATGAATTTGCTTGTTACATATTGTATTGTTATGTTTATGTGGTTGGTGCAGGTCTTCTTGTTTCATGGACTCTTCTATAAATGATTGTTGGTACAGGCCTCTACCTCGATAGCTCAGTCTGATGGGCGTCTAACTGATGATCAGGAGGACGCAGGTTTCATTCCTGCCGGCGTCAGCAACATTTTTTTGTGGAGATTGATCATGAAATCTTTTCTTCCTTCCACTGATTCGAGAAGGGCAGTTGTCAGTTTCTAGTGAAAGAATGTGCACTGTACGGGTTAACTGCTTACGGATAAGCTAGCCCATGCAAAGTGTGGATAGGTAAACTGACCGGCTCAAAAATGACCTTAATAGTGTTGACTGGGCTGTTAAAACTCCAATATAAACTAACAGGCCTCTCTGACCTAATGCCATTGGGTAAAAGTGCTTACTTTTTTAAAATGATTACGTCTCTTACCCCTGAGAGTTCAAGTCTCTATCAGGTCACATGTAGGATGCCAAATTCCCCAACAGGAGGACAAGAGCATTTTCTCTGGGTACTTTGGCTTTCATCCATCAGGGCTTGGAGAAATAGATGGGTTGCACGATGCTTCCACGCAGAATTGATAACGACCGCACATGAGTACTGGTTATCTGCTTAATCTTAAATTTGGTTTTATGGTATTTCTGAGCAGCAATCAGGCCTACATGCTCAGTGCTTAAGAGCATTAATTCCTAAACAAATGGTCACTCAGTTTACACTGAGGGTCACAGTTGAGATGTCACATACTCTAATGGAAGTTAGGGCTGTAAGACTGAAATAAAAAAAAATAGAAATCAGCTAATAATACATGCATTAAACCTAATTTTCAATGTCTCTGAAAAGGGTAAGCCTTTGGAAGCAATGACTACACCACAGAATTGAAAAATAAGGAGTGTACAAGATTTTTCTGGGCCAGACTAGCTAGTATCGACCAATTAGGGTCTCGTCAGTGACCCTTAAATATTTCCTTAATTTTGAGTGAAGTCTATGACCCTTAAGGGCTAGAAAGTTTAACCCACACACCCATAATGAACCCATAATGATCTCAGATTTTGGTCATTTGAGGCATGACGTAGCCTTTAACAGAATTCTTTTCTTAAGCTTCGGCATTAATATATTAAAATGAAACCCCTCACCATAGTGCTTTTATGTGCCATCAATGCCATTTAAAATTCTGAAAATAATTTTTATGGACAGGATTGTAACATAATACACCCCAACCCATTTATAACACTATTGTTGGGGTCCAAAGCAGAAACCGTGTTAGTTAAACAACCGTGTTATATCCAAACAAAAATGTATAATTTATATAGAAAAATGACCATTCATGGTCATTTTTCTATATAATCTATACATTTTTGAGAGCCATCTGAAAACCGTGTCATATCCAAAACTGTGTTATAATGAACCGTGTTATATCGAGGTTGTGGTGTAATTATAAAATTTAGACCTACTGTTAACTATTTTTACCCTAATCCTGCTGAACACAAAAAACCTACCTTTTCAATCAGTGTACATCCAGATCAGATGGCTTCTGAAGAAGCCATATGATCAGGATCTACACTGTTTGACATTCGGTTTGAAAATTCAAATAAATAGTTTGTTCATGTATTCATAATTTGATTGGCTGACAGCCAGTGGCTAAACTAAGTTATTCAGCAGGATAGGGGTTACGTTCATATGGCAAGCCCACACATCATTAAGGGGGCATTTCTGGACCCACTTTCATGGGCAACAAGTCTTTTAGATATTCTCACAACCTGACAAATCTTAAGTTTAAGTCTCCTGCTAGGCAGTCCATGGTATCTTAAAAAGGACCTGGTGCCAGTTAATGAAAACTAACAATGTTGTTATTTAACAAATCGTTAAAACTTTGATCCCTAATTATGTCAAAACTTCTAAATTTTTGCTGAAAATATGAGAGCAGCTTTTGCAGGTGAAAAAGCTGCTCACATATTTTCAGCAAAAATACCCAAAATTTGACAAAATATGACCACTAACAAGCTTGTTAACCTAACAAGGCTTTGAACAACTGGACCCTGTGGTATTACAGTAGTCACCACATATTCTAAGCATATTTCTGAGCAAGAGATATATTAAAAGGTCACTTGCTGAAAACCTGGATATGTCCCAGGCAACTGGGCAGTGGATTAGTCAGGCCCTGTTTCTTAATTACCTTGACATTTTGGGCCCTGCTCTTATAGGAAAGAATTTGCCCCTAAATTCTAGGAAAGAATTTGCTCCTGAGGGGCTAATTCTTTGCTTTGCTCCTAAGGAGATAATTCTTTGCTTTAAGCGGACTGTTTGACTAAACCAGCTTCTGTTTTGGTATAGTAGTCACAGTTAAGATTGACTAGGCGGAGCTATCATTTGTTCCCGCCTTTGGAATGTACTATTAACAAAATGGTAAAGCAAATCACCCATCTGTGTGAATTCAACTGTAACCCAAACAAAGCTGTGGCTTATATGGTTATTTTGTCCGCTTGCAAAAAGTATGCGAAAGGCACTCTACCAAATCTTGTGGTGGACTCGGTGAATTTGACACATATTGACAACACTTCTTTAGCTCCGCCTAGTCAATCTAATCTGCTACTACTATACCTGTGTGATAAAGAGCTTCTAACTGGGCTTGTGGGCTGTGATTTTGTTGTGAATGTGGCTTGCCATGTACAGTAAAACTTGTCTTAGTGGCCACCTCCAATAAGCAAGCAACCTGTCTGAAGCAAGCATGTACATGTGTATTTGGTTGCCGAAAAAGACAAATGAACCAGAGCATAACAAAGCCTACAATAAAACCATGCGACCAGCAGAGACACAAATCAACCTGCACACTCATACACTGTGGCAAGACCATTTGCTTATGTCTGTTTGCATAGATCATGGCCTATAGTGGGTACATGCGATCAGCGAAGACTCTTATCAGACTGCATGAATGCGCAGGCTGATCTGAGTCTTCGTTGGTCGCCCAAGCCTTCTTGTAGGTTTTGTCATGCTCTGGCTCATATGCATTAAAATCAACTTGTATTTAGCAAGATGCTGCACATTTTGGTAGTTCCTGAGATGCCTTCTTAATATAGATTGGACTTGACTTGATTTCAAAAGGAACTAGTGTAGTCCCTTTTGATACAGATGCTTTCTTAATACAGGTGGACTTTCAAAAGAGGTTTTCGCTGCATTTTAGTATTTTGTCAGACAAGTGATGTTTTTCATTGTACCCTTTAATGCAAGACAGACTTTATCCATAAAACAGCTTGCAGCTGTTTGTAGACCATAACCTGCTCAATTAAAGTAGCAGCAGATGAATTTTCATGTGTTGATATTCGTCCTTGGAATCAGCTTAGGTTGTCCCCTGAGTCTAAAAATTCAGAAACAGTATATACCCTTATCCTGCTGCATAAATTAATTAAGCCACACAACGGGCCTCCGTGGCCTAATGTATAAGAGTGCTGACTCTTAGTCATTAGGTCTCTCACCGCCGTGGGTTTGAGCATCGCTTGGGTCACGTGTGAGATGCCAAGTTCTGCAACGGAAGGTCAGGTGGTTTTTCTCCGGGAACTCCAGTTTTCGCCCACCTATGATAAACGATCGGCTCGATATGAGTGAAATAATCTTGAAAGGGCCGTAAAACCCAAAATCAAAAAAAAAAAATTATTGATTATCAGCAAATCATATGGCACAATGTTTTCATTCAAATTCCCAAACTGAATAACAAACAGTGGAGATCCTGATCAGATGGCTTCTGAATGATCGGGATCTACACTGTTTGCAAAGGCAGGGGTTGTTGTGTTGTTGTGAACAATGACATAAAGGTGAACCTTTGTCTTGTTGTGCCAGGATATGCTCTGCCTTTGCAATCTGTGTTGATTCAGATCAGATTGCTTATGCTATCACTGCCATTCAGTTTGTGACTTTTGGGTTGGTGGGGGGGGGGGGGGTTTACAGTCCTTTCAAGATATTTAACTCATATCAAGCCGATCATTAATCAAAAAGAAAAAACACCTGACCTTCCGTTGCAGAACTTGGTGTCTCACAAGGGACCCGAGCCAGGCTCGAACCTACAGTGGTGAGAGGCCTAATGATTAGAGGCGGCGCTCTTATCCACTAGGCCACGAAGGCTGTCAGTGTGTGATTTTATAGAAATAAATTGTGCCAAGTAATTTCAACAATTTGATTGGTTGGTTGTAAAAATGGGTGTGACAAATTAATTTATTTAGTAGGACGGGTTAAAGAGGCAGAAACAAGAATGAATAAACAGCACACATTTGTCTTCTGTTGATGTTGCTATTAGCATGCTGCAGATCTAAAGTTACTGTAAATTCTTGAGTCTAGTCTATTGTATTCTATTCCAATAAATATATCAGCCCTATAAAATATTGTTGTATTGTTTCTCAGGGGCCAGTTGTTCAAAACTAACGATGTCGTTAGTTAACATATTGTTAAAACTTTGATCCCTAATTTTGACAAAACTTCTAATATTTTTGCTGAAAAAATGGGAGCAGCTTTTGCATCTGCAAAAGCTGCTCACATTTTTTCCAGCAAAAACACCAAAATTTTAGATATTTACCTTGCTAGAACAGTTAACAATATTACCACTAACGAGCTCATTAAGCTAACGATGCTTTGAACAACTGGCCCCAGATATTTTTATGCCCACCCAGCATTGGCCCATGAAGCACAAGAATATTCAGTCATAATAGTACTGTATGCTGGTAAACAGCTTAGAAGGACTAAGCCTGTCCAGACCCCGAGGTTATAAAACTTATTTCATGCTCAACTCAGCTGAGCATGAAATTGGTCATGCTCATAAATTTTAAAATGCCAACAATTGTTGGCATTTTAAACTTTATGAGCATGACAAATAACTTTCTGTGCATCTGAGTTGAGCATGAAAAAAAGTTTTATAACCTCGGGGCCAGGCCAAGCAGTGTGAGTCAGACGTCTGGTGCAAATAAGCCTTTCGGTTTCATTGGGTTGGAGAAATTGAGATGTTATTACATCTCAATGTCGTGTAAAAGTCCCCCAAAATGGGAAGCAACGTCTCCAAAATGACCTAGATAGTGTTGACAGGGAGGTGAAACCTCATTTGAAACAAACAAACAAAAGAAGCGACAAGACAAATCACGTACAGCACTGGTTGGTCAATTGTCTCAGAGTATTCCTGTATTTTAAGCAAACTGTGTTGTCGGACCTGAACAGACACTGCAGAAAATGTGGCGTCTGATCTGGGGCCTCACTGTTTGCAAATGCCCAAACACATGGACTGAGTCAGCTTTCTTTACACCACAATAAAATAGCATGACTATAAATAACCTTTCTCTAGATTTTGTACAAATCGGTGATAGTCATGTGGACATCAGCTATTTGAATCTTCTGAGCTAAGTAACATTGTGTCCATTGACAAACAAAATTGTCTTTGTGTGAAAATACCGATAGCATAATTTATAACCAGGTCCTAAGGTTATTAAAGATTTTTCATGCTCAACTCATTTGAGCATAAAATTTACCCTGATCACAAATTTTAAAATGCCAACTAATGTTTGAAGAGGATAAATGACATTCTCTACTAATCTAAGCAGGAAAATTACATGCTTTGTTTAATACTCATATTAATAGTTATGAGCATCACGAATTTATGCTCAGCTCAGTTGAGCATGAAAGTTCTATGACTTCGGGGCTTCAAGCAAAAGAAGGACCAAAGTGGCTTCTTTTCAGTTTACAATAAAAGTGAAACGCCCACAGGCATCAGTGCTTGGAGAAATAGATTGGGTCGCATAGTGCTTCCGCACAGAGCTGAGACTGACCGAACATTTTAGTACTGGTAAACTGCTTAGAAGGTGGTCTAAGCCTGTCCAGGTAAAATGGTACAAGTCGAACCGTCTCTTAAACCCCTAGAGATTTCTTTGGGTGGTAGGGCTTGTGTGATCATTGTGTGAGACTGACACAACAACCACATTACCGCAACTTTGTGTATACACACCCTACACACTTTTACGTTATGTAATGTAAAATGGAGTCCTAAGCATAAACTGGAGTCTATACACACCCCACACACTTTTACGTTATGTAATGTAAAATGGAGTTCTAGGCACAAACTGCTAAACTGGAGTCGCTGGAAGAACTGGTCATGTGACAGGTTTGGGACTCTACTTTCTGTTATTTTCTGTTTCGTTGGTAATAATTAATTTTAATTTACTTCATTACGTCTGTTCCTCAGTTTTTTTGGTTATGTCGATGTTCTCTGAGTCACCACCTACTTGGGAAAGAGCTGCTGACTCGGATTACTAACTGTAAGAATTGTTAGTTGATGTGATTTCATGTTCCATCTTCTTTCCCTTGCGATGTTTTGGATATGATGTGGGATCTGATTGTATCAGTTCCTGATCATTTCATTTTATATGCCAAAACAAGATGAGATGTTGGTTACTAGCTAAAGAATGTGAACTGTTTACGCAAACTGCCTAAGAGGTTTGTCTACAGGCATTGTGGACATACTAACTTACCTCATTTAAAATGTATTGAAAGACTGCAAAACCCTAACACAACAACATATTACTAGTACAACTACATGTAGTGCTCCCCTCACACACACACACACACACACACACACACACACACACATACTCGCATGTAAAATGGAGTCTTTAGCATAAACTGCTAAACTGGAGTCTCTAAAACTACCGGTCATGTGACAGGTGTTGGACTCCAGTTTCAGTTGTTAATTACTGAATAAAGAAATTGATATAAAAACTTACCTGACCATTTTTTAAAGAAGGATTAATGACAATTATAATAGAAAAAGATTAATTGCTTCTTGAGAATTGTTAATAGCCTCCTAATAGCCTAAAATCTATGGGACTCCATTTCAAAAGATTAAAAACTAAGACTCCATTTTGCCCTCGATGTTGGTATGTGTGTGTGTGTGTGTGTGTGTGTGTGAATTCGGGTTTAACGTCGCTTTCAACAATTTTTCAGTCATATCACGACGCTGTCTGGTTGCGACAGGGAGCTCAATGCTCACGTTTATAGTGCTGCCTCACTGAAGTATCATGTCCCAGACACATTACATGATACCACACCCAGTCACATTATCCTGACACTGGATCGACCAGTCCTAGCTCTACCCCGTAAATCTGAGTGCCAAGCGAGGAGCAGCTAGTACCATTTTAACGACTTTGGTATGTCGCGGCCCGGGATCGAACCCGAGACCTCCCGTTCCCCGGAGGGGACACTCTACCAACTGAGCTATCGGGGCCGGTATGGCTGGGGCGTAAGTATTGCATTCGGCACAGAGTCCATGAAAAAAAACGCTCTTTTTAGCAGGGAAAATTTAGGTTTATAAGGGTATACAGTTTTTCTGATAAAAACATGGATTGTTGTTATTCGTTTGAAAAACCTCATCCATGAGTGTCGGCCCCCGCCCATCGGGGCTTGAAGAAATAGATTGGGCTGCATGATGCTTCTGGCCGCATATGAGTACTGGTTAACCGTTGAAGCCTGCCCAGGAAACGTGGTGCGAGTCAGACCGTCAATATATATAAATTCTATTGATTTCATTGGGCAGGAGGGCTTGAAATGTCATTTCATCTCGATGTCGGGTAAAAGTCCCACAATATTATACAGTGTTGACGGGGACGTTAAACCTCAAATCAAACAAACAAACATCCATGAATATATACATTTCCAGTGTAAAGTCTAATGTGAACCTATAGAAAACAATTGCGTTCATACTTCCATGAACGCATCGAATCACATGATTTTCTTACATGCTTTTCAATGAATGATAGAGATTTATCAGTGAAATATAAATCGATATTTTCACTGTTTCAAACAGTGAAAATACGATTTTTTATTTTTCACTGTTTGGGACTACTTTTTTCTTCAAATCTAACTCTAATTTCAATTTTATCTTTGTCAGATAACTGAACAATACTGAAATGTGTTCTAATTGACGCATAGCCCGTTCATGTGTGACGGGGACGTTACTGACGTCATTTATGACGTGACGTCACGTCTTTTGTCGCGCGACGTTAGACTTGCCAGCAACTTCTTTGGAAAACTACTCTCTCAATTATTTCATTAATAATAATACCATCCCAGGCCATTTCTCAGAGTTTACACCCAATAGTATACCCACTAAACACGATGGACACCACTAAATTGACGCGAAACGAACAAGAACAAAGATAATTTTCTCCGAATGTGAGCGACACCATTAAAGACGCTAAATATTGCCTTTTGAAGCATGTAAGAAACAGAAAATTTGATTTTTTCAGTGCAAGATCAAATTTTATTTCACTCATGAACACCAAAACAGCTATTTTCACTCGTGGCTACGCCACTCGTGAAAATAACAGTTTTGGTGTTCATTCGATGAAATAAAATTCGATCTTACACTGAAAAAATCAAATATCCTCTATTTCAGTGACGTTAAGTGACGTCATCCTAAACCATTGTTCTCTACGGGCGTTGATGACGTCAACGTGCTCCGCTCTTTGTAGAAAAACAGCGTGTAAATGTTTTTTCAGCTTTAAACGTTTGCACGACAAGCATTTTTTTTCGCCCAGTGATGAGGGGCAAATAATGTAAATATAAAAAATAAACTTAATTTTTCTGCTTTTCATGAAAGTATGAACGACAGTGGGTCGCTAGCAAAGTTTACATGAACCCCTTCGGTGTTCATTTACTTTGCACGTGACCCACTGCGTTCATACTTCCATGAACTGCAGAAAAATAAATTTCATTTCTTAAGTGCATTGCCGACAACGGAGCGTGTCTATCCTTAAAAAGCTTATTTAGAATGTTGCAGCCATTCTTTCTTTGCGTTAGTGGGCCACTCCAAAGCTTTATTTGTAGTTTTATTTCATACAGTTCAGTCTATGGACCATGTACTAAAATCAGTAAAGGACACTGACCTTAATTAATTTAGCCGATTGCATCATTCAACTTTGATGCCATAAGCTACAAAAACTTCAGACAAATCCATTTTCCATACAAATAATTAACCCATTTAGTACCACAAACCCCAAAAGGGGTACCTGGCAAACAGTGCAGGCCCAGATCAGACGCCGCAGAACGCGGCGTCTGATCAGGGCCTCCACTGTTTGCTAAAGGTTCAGTCATTTTCCAAATAAATTGTGATAAAAACACAACCTGATACCCATAAATTTCGAAATGGACTCCTGCTATATATAAAGAGGAAGATTCCATTTGGTACAAAAAGGGTTAAGAGACCAAATTTTACCTTACTGTAAAATAGGTCAAAGTCAACCAAGAGTCATGATCTTAACAAACTTGGTAGGGACCCGAGTACCTAACGCTGCATACCAATTTTGAATGTCATTTGCTTTCGGGTCCTGAGAGGAATATTTTCAAACAGCCTTTACCATATATGAATGATGGCCAACGTGGTCAATACGACCCGACGCCCCTGCCCATCCGGGCTTGGAGAAATAGATTGGGCTGCATGGTGCTTCCGCGCAAAGCTAAAACTGACCGAACTTGGGTACTGGTAAACCGTTTATGTCTAAGCCTGCCCAGGAAAAGTGATGCGAGTCGGACCGCTCCTTAAACCCTAGCGGTTTCTATGGGTGGTAGGGCTTATGATACCATTTCACCTCAATGTCGGGTAAAAATCCAACAAATCGGAAGCAACCGTCTCCAAAATGACCTAACTAGTGTTGACGGGACCATAAAACCTCAACTGAAAACAAAACCTACGATCCGATACGATAGAGGCTTTACATGCAATTTGAGAAATACTCATAGCGCCATGTCAAGAGCAATCATTAGTAAAACATGTCCGTTAGAAATAATGGCGTCCAACATGGTGTCAGAAAATGATAAATATTAGGTAAAAATGATAGCATCTTTATTATTTCTGCTTTCAACATAGATTGTGGGTGCTCGTTAGAACCGCCTCAATGAGGCGGTTCTAACGAGTACCCACAATCTATGTTTTTGAGCAAAAATAAGGCAGATAATGTATACCCCCGTAAACCCCACATTTCTCTATATAAAGTGGGGTTAAGGGGGGTCTTCGTTTCACGGACTTGTTATCGTGATGTATGGCCAATTTATGGGATTTTTTCGGATCTCCAATAAAATATGCGTATGTTGTGTCTACACATTAGATTCGCCTCATCGATATCAACATCAACATACATTTTCATGATAAAATAAGAAAAAATCTCTCTAAATATTTGTTATCTAGACCCATCTAATTCTCCTTTAAAAAGCTTATTCAAAAGTCATCCTTTCTGTGTGTATTTGCACACAGTGTCTTCAGAAAGAGAACACTTTTGGGACTGTTCACAAGTAGTCTTAAACACCACTACTTTTGAACAGTCCCGAAGGTAGTGGTTATATAGGAATTTTTCTGTGCATGTATGCATGTGGCGGCCGGTATCTAAACTCATGACCCACCTCCCCACGTTTTCGAAACGGACGTTCTACAATTAAGCAGCCGGCCTTGGTAGGTCATTCGGACGGATGCGCGTCTTATTGGTGATCAGGTTGCAGTTCGATACCTGCAGACACGGTCGGCAACATTCTTTCGTGGAGACCGATCGTGAATTCTTTTCAACAAGCATTCTATGTCTTTCGATGATTCAAGAAGGACAGTTGTCAATTTCTGGCTAAAGAATGTGTACTGAGGGCTTTTGGTTAACCGCTTATTTTTAAGCCTGCTCATGAAAGAAGAAAAGGACCAAAATTGTGGCCTCTAGTGTGTTCACAAGGTTTTTACTATGGTTAGGCACAGAAACCGGCTCGTTATGACCTAAAAATAGCCATCGGAAGAGATGGCAAATCCCCCGACCAAAAGCCAATATGGCCTTCAGAAGATTGTTCACCAATAGAAAGTGCACCAGAATTAAATCAGCAATATATCACAAAGGTATTGCAGTTATGGCCATCACAAGATTATACTGTCAGGGAAGATAACTAACAAACCAGGGCACTCAGAATTGTGGTTCTTGCGCATGATTGTGATGACATGCCTGCTTAAGCTCATGCATTTCTGTACAAAGTACCATCAGTATGTCTCAAAGGGTGTTGGAGATCACAAGCTGGTCATACTGTTATATTGGAAGGGTAGATAACTCAAATATTTATCATAGCACCAGAGTTGTGGTTCTTAGGCATGAAGCGCCGTCTCAACCTTGTATACAATTGTGCCAAGTACCATCACTGTATCTCAAAGGGTATTGGAGTTATGGCCATCAAAAGGTTATGTTGTCAGGGGAGATAATGAAAAAACCAGGGCACCAAGAGTTATGGTTCTTGCACGTGACACACCTGCGGTGTTCACAAGGCCGAGACGGTGTGTCATGCACAAGAACCACAACTCTGGCTACCATGGTTTTTGAGTTATATCGACTGCCAGAATGCTGGGACGCACTGAGGACCATCAATAACTGACCGTAAATTGCTAATTTAAGAGTGTACATGGGGATAAACTGATAAATAGAATACCAGGTTGGTGTCTTTTGATATCAAGTTCATCAGGCTCGGCTTCGAGAACGCATGTAGAATCGCTTGGCAAGCCTCTTGATTCTAAAAGCGTTCTCGAAGTCTTGCCTGATAAAATTGATATCAAAAGACACCAACCTGGTATTCTCTATTTATAACCTCGTGGCCAGATCATCCACTCATCACTTCCAATCCATACATCAACTTTCAAGTTTTCTAGCTTCAATAATGCTTTATATATTTTACCGACAAGATAACATAGAGGATCTTACATGAGTGCTCATGTATTATTGAGAATAAATTCAATAAATTCAATAATACATGAGCACGAATGCAAGATTCTTTTTATCATATGACATTTAAAACGCATTTTATTCACGATTGTTTACAGAAATGTCATTTTTCCGCCATTAGTAAACGGACGTCGCACATGTAAGGTTACGGGACGTATCTAGCTAATTTGCATATTTAATCCACTAGTAGATTATTGAAAATATTACATGACGTTATTACACTCTCAGACGCGACGTCATATGATAAATCATTTGTTTCGAAGGGCAATAAATCAGGAAAGGGGCACAATCCTAATGGGAAATAAATAAACAACATGTGTCAGGTATTTTTCATTAGGGCTCCTTATATGAAATTTCAAAGCCAGAGCATGCATGGTTCAAAAGTTATGCTATCAAAAAGCATACAATGTAAAAATGCCTAAAGGTACAAACTGCCATAATGCATGAATTGTTTTTCAGTAAATAAGGACATCCACTCACCAATGCAAATCTGTTCACTAGATTTCAAGGCTCTAGCTTCAATATCTTCTGAGAAAGTTTGCTGACAAGATTTCATACATATTTGTTCCACAGGGTCATAATTAATGAAAGCGGCATAATCCTGACGGGAAAAATGATGTCAGCAGTTTTTTCATGATGAATGCATATAAGGAATTTCAAAACCCTAGCATGCACGGTTCAGAAGTTGTACTATGTATCAAAAAGCACAACGGACGAATGTACGGACGGATGCACGAACGTCCAATAAGCAATATGCCATTTGGGGGCAAACAATAACAAAATAAACTATGACCAACGCTGCTTGACACAAGGATCAAACCCATGACTTTCTGATTACCATTCGGATACGCATCCGACTGAGCAAGCATCGGGTCCGGCAGTTTTGTGATTTGTGTGATGACTTGCGAAATCTCTGTTCAGTTTACGGATATGCAGTCTGATATTTACCTCTGCTATGGTCAAGAAGTTTCTGGTGACTTTGTTTCAACAAATAATAAGTGCTTTGTTTTTTTTCTGTTTGTTTTTATTTATTTTATTCCTAGTGTGCTACGCTAATCACTACCTGCAGACGACAGTTTCAAATATGCTTTTCTATTTGTCAGTGCCATTTGGTGGACTTTTTATGCTTTAACTCTCTGCATGCTGGGTATTTTTTCACAGCAGATGGCATTTTGAAATATTTTCTTATTTTCCCAGAAAACAGAATTTGACGCCACATGCCGTGAAATTGTCATCTATGGAGACAATTTGCATGATATGTCAAGTCCTGTTTTCTGGGAAAAATAAGAACACAATCAATAATTTGTCGTCTGCTGAATTAGTCTAGAGAGTGAATGTTATTATGATGACAGTTATGCTGACAAGTTCTTCCGGTGCTATAATAAAGGGACACGTTTCCTTATTTCTCAGCAGAATAGAAGTGAAGGCAAAGATCAGGAATCGATACAATTAACCCACAGCTCCCACCAGATAGGAAAGGGCAAGGGCAAGAAACATAAACATGAAATAACAAGACAGTAATGGATATATATCAATAGAGCAAAGCCAAAACGACAGTAACTTTTCCACAAAATGGCCAAATAACTATCCAAAACAAAAAGATATAAGCGACTCCGGTAGGCCCGACCAGAGACAGAGCATCAGGTACCAATAAGTTTAATATCCACATATTCTCCCATTACTGCTCCTTATCTTGAGCTATGTTGATAACCATGGTGATAATTCGGTTGATAATAACTATCATACATTAACTGTTGTTCTGTAGTTAGTTCTTGGGATTCTGGCTTTGGTGTCATGATGTCGTCGTTCTGGTTCTTTGTCAACGACTGTGGCTGACCTGGAGCTGGAAGACTTTCTAGCTGCTGTATTTCCTCTGCTATAACAGTTGGGATTTCTGTAAGTCGAGACGCCACTACTTGCTCTGAAGGCTTAATACTATATGTTTGTGGCGACAGAGCGGTAGTTTGATAAACTTGTTCTGTATGACGATCCTGTGTATTCTGCAAACCAGCAGTATTCGTAACAAGCTGCAATGGCTCAGCTGAGAACTCTTTGGTAGTTTCATATTCCTGCTGTCTGTTATTATTTACATATTGAGTGTGAAGTGTTTCGCTAGACTGTTCAGATTGAGAACTCAAGATCATATTACTTTCTTGGAAGAATGCCTCAGATACTTCTATTATCTCTGCTGCCGCGGCATCTCTAGGGTTAAAACTGGGGCTTTGCTCCAGAGCTTCTTTTAATAATGACAGTGATCTGTTATCACCAACAGATCTTTGTTCCAGTCTCCTAAGAACATCTCGTACAATCATGCGGGATTCGTGTGCCTGAATGGCGGAAGTGGGTAAAACTCTATCGTCAGATATTTGGATCTGTTCGAGTTGTCCAGAAACAGTCACATCATGTGATCTATACGAGTCCATGGGATACGATCCTGAGTTAAGCATGCGCATATCAATATTGTTATCCATTTCAGTATGAGAAATCACCATCTCGGCCGAACGTGCATTATTCTGGGCAATAAATTCTTCTCGTAAAATATTCATACCATGTTGTGAACCCGTTCCATTCAGTTTCTCATCATTACAACCAAATGTACGGTTTCTTGACATACCGTCGCAGGACTTTGGAACATCGGCATCCGTCATCAGAGACTGGTCCTGCATTGCTGATGTTTCTGTGCAAACATTTCTCATTTTTTCTTCAAAAGAACCACCGGCTTTATCAGATGCAATATGAGCCAAAGTGTCCATCGACTGCGTTTCTATGGATCCTGCAGGGTCAATCTGAAGGACTTGCCCATTGCCTGCTCCAAGCCTTACCGCGAACCCAGACTCCTTCATCTTGATGATGTTACCATCCTCATCCACAGGAATTTCTGTCTCGGCGGCTTTCAAGTTCTCCATTATATGTTTTATGTTGCCTGTTTCAAGCTTGTGCCTATTAGTCAGGTGCAGACGCATATTTCCTCGTGTTGTGCTCTTATAAGTACAGTTAGGGCATGAAAAGGGCTTCTCCCCACTGTGTATGCGCATATGAACCAACATCTGAGTCCTGGTTTTGAAGCTTTTAGAACATTCCGAACATTTGTGCTTTTTGACAGAGCTGTGTTTATGGAAAACATGACTGTTTAAACATGTTCTTGTTTTGAAACCGTTTCCACAATGTTCACAGACGAATGGGGTGTCCTCAAAATGAATAAGTTTGTGTTCTGTTAACTGAAACTTGGTGAAAAATTCTTTATGACAAAAGTCACACTTAAAAGGTTTCCAACCTTGAGGAAGAGCAATTCCGTGGCGGAAATACTTATGAAAATGTATGTAGTAGAAATTTGCATCCTTCGCGTTATAGCCACAGATATCACACACTTTTGGGCTAAGGTCCTTTTTCAGGACGGTAATATGATCAACCGATTTAGCCAGGAAAACTTCATGACTGTGAACTACATGATTCAAGATTCGTTTAACACATAAGTATTCATTCCCACAGAAGCCGCACCTGAACATACGATCACCTTCAATCTGACGACCTTTCTCGTCTATTTCGGCAATTTTATCCAACAACTCTTCAGTCTTTGGTAGGGAGAGATTATTAGACTTAACCCTGGTCTTCTTCCTTTCGTTCTTTTTCTTTGTGGTAACTACAACTGTCTCTTGAAACATCTTTTCAACAGGTGCCTCAGTATTTTTATCAACATTTTTCATCATTTCACTTATCTCTTTCGTCCTCTTCTTTGGTGGAGGTCGCATCGGGGCTTCTTTTTTCTGTGGAACTTCTGCCTCAGTAACAGACCTCCTGCAATAATACAAAACATTAGCCCGTCGCGAGAAAACCTGTCTTCGTTTATTTACGACCAGGTAAGACACATACCGATCGGCTCAGGTACAAGAATCTCTTGAGTCTTTAAATTTAGGTACAAAACGTACAGGTATTGTCATTTCTACTCATTTAGGGAACATAAAGGTGCTTATCAGTTACCCGCTGTATATATTGCATTGTAACGCAATGACCTGATATAAAGATATGCTATCTCAGGACAAGTGAGCTTTATCACGTCAACGTGACATTGCACTTTTATGAATGAACCGGAATACTGGGAAAATGACAAAAATGTTATTGTTACAGGGAAAATTGAAAAAATTACCTGAAAAAAAAATATCATCGGAAAATATGGTCAGCTGATACTAAATATATCGACCGCTAGAATGCTCGGATGCACTGAGGATCATCGATAACTGATCGTAAATTATTAATTTAAGAGTGTAAAAGGGGATAAACTGATAAATAGACTACCAGATTCGTGTCATTTGATATCAAGTTTATCAGGCTCGGCTTCGAGAACGCATGTAGAATCGCTCGACAAGCCTCGCGATTCTACAAGCGTTCTCGAAACCTTGCCTGATAAACTTGATATCAAAAGACACGAACCTGGTATTCTCTATTTCTTAGACTGAGCAGTTGCACAGGTTGATCTACATCTTACTTGTTCGCAAATACCATCAAACAGGTTTTCTCAAGATCGGCGCATATATGACGCCTGCATATGTATAGAAAATAAAAGTGATGGCAATAACCAGGAATCAATACATTTAACCCTCACCTCCCACCAGACACGAAAGGGAAAGAAACACAAACATAAAATAACTAGACCCAAATGGAAATAGTGGAAAGCCAAAAGGACAGATACTTTCCCACAAAATGGCCCTTTCCCACAAAATGGTCAATTGGCTATCTAAAACAGCGGAAAGCCAAAAGGACAGATACTTTCCCACAAAATGGCCCTTTCCCACAAAATGGTCAATTGGCTATCTAAAACAAAACTATATAAGCGATACACCCACTCAAAGACAAACTGTGAAGCCCTGTCACGCCATACAGGTTTCAGACTGTGGGTACCTTATGTTTATGGCGTTTTACTTGGAGCTAAAGTCCATCAGCAATCAAAACATCTCGACCCAAGCTACTATATAGCAATAATGTCAAAATGGGTAAAACTAATTGTGGAAAATTATCAAACAAGAGGGCCATAATGACCCTGGATTGCTCACCTGATCTTTGTTTTACAAATGAAATGGTAGGTAAAACTGGAGGCCCAAGGGGTGGGAATCGCTCACCTGGATGAGGCTGATCATATATTACAGTGTGTTTTGGTGGCCATTTTGTCTATCAGAAAACATTGCATTTAGGAATTCTGAATCTACATGATATCTTGATGCTTCTGATTAAGTTTCGGGATAGATTATTCTGATTTAAGTTTCACGAACAGATGATGTTGATGCAGATTGGGCGTGTATAGTTTGGCAGGCCAGAGTTATCGTTTGCACCTGCCTTTGACACATTCTGTTATCAAAAAATGAAACCAAGTTAACCAATCATGTGAATACAACTGCAACGCAAGCAAAGCTGTGGCCTATATGGCCCTTGCCCACAACCCTACCCCACCCCCCCCACCCCCCCACACACACATACACGCCCCCGAAAATAAAAAAAACGAATCTTCTTGTGGATTCAGCATATTTGACATATACTGATAACACCTGAATTGCAATTACTATAAATATGATCTGAAGAATTTCGAGACGGCCGCCATCTGGGATATCAGGATGCAACAATTTTAGCAATTCTGAATCTCCATGTTACCGAAATGGCCGTCAACCAATTTCAACCCATTGCAACAGACCATTCGGTAGCAAGTGTGGTTTGAAGATTTTCAAGACTGCCACGTGGCAGCCATCTGAGATATCAGAACAGAATGGTTCTAAGAAGTCTCAATCTCCATGCAACCCCAATGCCTTCCATCAAGTTCCGGCTCATTTCAACTTGATGTGGTTTGAAGATTTTCAAGATGACCAACATGGAAGACATCTTTGATCAAAGAACAGAATAATTTCAGCAATTCTGAATCTCCATGTTGCCCCAATGCCGCCAATCAAGTTTCAGCTCCATCCAACCTTTGGTTCAGGCTGAGATGTAGTTTAAAGAATTTCAAGATGGCCGCCATGGTGGCCATCTTGTACATCGGAATGGGACGAATTTTGCAAATCAGATAGCCCCCGCCCATCGGGGCTTGAAGAAATGGTTGAGCTGCATGATGCTTCCACGCACAGCTGCGGTGCGAGTCGGCCCCGTCCATGCTTATAAACCCTATTGGTTTCATTGGGCGGCATGGCTTGAGATGTCATTTCATCTCAATGTCGGGTAAAAGTTCCACAAAATTGGAAGCACCGTCTCCAAAATGACCTTTTCAGTGTTGACGGGGACGTTAAGCTTCAAATCAAACAAACAATTAGCAAATCAGAATTTCAATGTCGCCCCAATGCAACCCCACACACAACAAGTTTCAGCTTGATCTGAACTCTGCTTTGGGAGTAGATGATTTTGAAGAAGTTCAACACGGCCTTCATGCGCAGCCATCTTGGATATCGGAGTAGAACAGTTTTAAAAATCTGAATCTCCATGTTGCCCCAATGCCTCCCATCAAATTTCAGCCCAATCCAACGCTTGGTTTGGGAAGAGATGTCATTTGAAAAATTTCAGAATGGCCGCCATAGTGGCCATCTTGGATAACGGATAAAACAATTTTAGCAAATCTGAATCGCCATTTCGCCATGATGCCTTCCATGAAGATTCAACTTGATCCAATGTCTGGTTAGGGAGGAGATGTCGTTTGAAGAATTTGGAGATGTCCAATCTAGGATATTAGAATTGAATAATTTTAGAAAATCTGATTCTCAATGTCGCCCCGATGCCTCCAACCAAGTTTCAGTTTGATCAGACCTCTGTTTGGGAGATGTTGTTTGAAGAATTTCAGGATGACCATCTTGGATATAGGAACGGAACAATGTTTTTCAAATCTAAATATATAGTGCACTTATCCATGTCACGGTTTTTTGTCACCCTGATGGCTCCCATCATGTTTCAGCTGTATTGGACCTCTGGTTCGGGAGGAGATGTCGTTTGAAGATTTTAAGTAGGGCGCCATTGCGGCCATTTTGGATTTCTGAACGAACGATATTAGCAAATCTTTCGAGCCTCGCTCGGGTCACATGTGAGACGCCAAGTTCTGCAACGGAAGGTCAGGTGGTTTTCCTCCGGGTACTCCGGTTTTCGCCCACCTCTGATTAACGATCGGCTCGATATGAGTGAAATAATCTTGAAAGGGCCGTAAAACCAAAACCAGAAAAAAAAATAGCAAATCTGAATCTCCACCCTAAATGCCTACCGTGAAGTTTCAGCCTAATCAGACATTTGGTTTGGGAAGAGATGTCTTTTGAAGAATTTCAAGATGGCCATCTTAGATATCTGAACGGAACGATTTAACCAAATCTGAATGTCCTTGTTACTCTGATGCCTCCCATCATGTTTCAGCCCAATTTGAGGAGATGTCGTTTGAATAATTTCAAGATGGCTTTCATGACGGTCATCTTGGTCAACGAAACGTACTGAATTTAGCAAATCTGAATCTCCATGTGACCCCGATGTCCCAAATCAATTTTTAACTCAGTTCGACCTTTGGTGCGGGAGGAGATGTCGTTTGAAGAATTTCAAGATGGCCATGGAGGACATCTTGGAAATCTGAACGGAATCATTTTAGCAAATCTGAACAAGCGACCCATAGGCCACTATGCTCACCAGAGCTCAGGTGGGCACTGTCCAATGCCAGCCATGTATTTCAACATGATATCAATTTTATCTAACAATCTCGTATAAATAGAAGTGAAGGCAATGATCAGGTATCGATACAATTAACCCACAGCTCCCATCAGAGACACCAAAGGGAACAAAACACAAACCTGAAAGTCTCCCAAATAAACCCTCATATCCAAATGAGCACCCATGTGGACTCAGCATCTGGAAATATTAGGCCTTTTATTAAGAAAAGGGGGTTGCGCATGGACACAATGTAGCCCTGTTTGGTATCACTAAATGCGTCTTATCATAAGGAAGAAGAATATATATGGCCTAGTAGTGGGGATCTGTATGACCGGAGATATCAGGCCTCTTAAGCTGTGGAGGGGTTGTGGCCTGCCCTGTCGATCCCAGGAAAGCCCAAGATTGTTGACCCTAAATGTGTCTTATTATAAGAATAGATTTGATTAAGGGGTGGGAATTTGAACGGTTTCTGAGATATTAGGCCCTTCTATGAAGTGGAGAGGAGAGGAATGGCCTTAGTTGGTGTGCTAATAATAAGAAACAAGAACATATATGATTAACGGTCGGGGATTTGAATGGTTTCTGAAATATATGGCCTTTGTTGAAGTGGAGGGGCGGGGCACATTGGCCCAGCACAAAGAGACCCCCAGGTTGGTGTGACTGAATGAATCCTATAATAAGGAACAAAAATATATATGATTAACGGGTGGGGATCTGAATGATTGTCTGAGATATATTGTCCTTAATGAAGTAAAGCGATTGGGCATGGGCCGGGTACCCCCTGGGACTCCCAAGCTGGTGTCACTGAATGCGTCTTATCATAAGAGAGATGAATATATATGGTGAAGTTGTTGTCACTGAATGCGTCTTATCATAAGAAAGATGAATATTTAGCGTGCATTGACATTGTGGAAATGAAAATCCCCTGTGGGCCCCGGTTTTGTTGTGTGGTGGTGGGGTTTGGTCAGTTGCAGGCGATTTTGTGGGCGTGTTTTCGTGTTTGATGTGTGCGGATTAGTGGGGTTTGCGTGTGTTTTTGCGGTTGTGGGGTCTGTTGGGCTGTGCTTGGGCGGGGTATAATGTCGGGTGAGCCTGCGCATGTGCATCACGGCCCCGGAGCCAGCCAAGGCCCCTCCCGGCGAGGAGAAATGTCCGGGCGAGACCGCTCACATGCACAGGCTCACCCAAACATTATACCCCGCACAAGCAAAGCCCCAACAGACCCCACGAGCGCAAAAACAAACACGAACCCCACCAACCCGCACACATTCAACACGAAAACAAGCCCGTGTTTTTGCGGTCGTAGGGTCAACAGACCCCACGACCGCAAAAACAAACACGAACCCCACCAACCCGCACACATTCAACACGAAAACAAGCCCGTGTTTTTGCGGTCGTAGGGTCTGTTGGGGCTTTGCTTGGGCAGGGTATAATATTCAGGTGAGCCTGCGCGCGCATGCTTGTCGCTTGGTCGTGACCGTGGGGTTGTTTGCCGCCCTCCCCTCCCCCCTACCCCCCGCCGGGCCCCGCCTTCGCATAGTGGAGCCGGGGCTCATCGGGGTAGTGCACATGGTGGAAATAGAAATCCCCTGTAGGCCCCGGTTTTGTTGTGTGGTGGTGGGGTTTGGCGGGGTTGCGGGCGATTTTGTGGGCGTGTTTTCGTGTTGGATGTGTGTGGGTTGGTGTGGTTCGCGTGTTTTTGCGGTCGTGGGGTCTGTTGGGCTAAGCTTGGGCGGGGTATAATGCTAGGGTGTGCCTGCGCATGTGCACGGTCTCGCCCGGACATTTCTGCTCGCCCTAGCGGGGCCTTGGTGGGCTCCGGGGCGTGATGACGCGCGCGGGCCAGGCAGGCGTGTGCTTGCTTGTCGCCGGGTCGTGACCGTGGGGTTGCTCGTCCCCCCCCCCCAACCCGCAGGGGCTCGCCTTCGCATGGTGGAGTCGGGGCTGGCTCGTAGGGGTGTGCACATTGTGGAAATGGAAATCCCCTGTGGGTCCCGGTTTTGTTGTGTGGTGGTGGGGTTTGGCGGCGATTTTGTGGGCGTGTTTTTGTGTTGGATGTGTGCGGGTTGGTGGGGTTCGCGTGTGTTTTTGTGGTCGTGGGGTCTGTGGGGCTTTGCTTGGGCGGGTATAATGTTCAGGTGAGCCTGCCCATGTGCGAGGTCTCGCCCGGACATTTCTGCTCACCTAGGCGGGGCCTTGGCTGGCTCGGCGACCGTGATGACGCACGCGGGCCAAGCAGGCGCCGCGCACATGCTTGTCGCGGGGTTGTGACCGTTGGGTTGTTCACACCCACCTCCGCCGGGCCCCGCCTTCGCATGATGCAGTCGGGGCTCATAGGAGCATGCACATTGTGGAGATAGGTGATAGAAGGCTTTTATTGTCTTCATTTTGGCAGGCAGTAGTGTTCAGGGGAACCTGCACATGTGCGCAGTCTCGCCCGGACTTTATTGTACGCCCATGTCAGCGGGAAATGGTTTTCAGGATGATGCGTCGCCAGCATGCTCATTCTTGCGCCGTGGCGCGGGATTTGACGTTGCTTACGTGGTTTCCGTTTTCACATTGTTTATTTCCTTTGAAATCAATGGCGACTTTAGCGATGTAGTTTTCTGTGTAATTCAGTTTTTCTGTAGAAGGCCACAGGCCGAAATATTAAAATTGAGTGGATATGTAAAATTAATTATATGGTTTACAGTTGGGGCTCCAAACAGTTTCTAAGATATATGGCCTTTTGTGAATTGACAGAGTGGGGCAAGGCCCCGGGGCGACCCGGGGAACCCCTAGGTTGATGTCACTGAATGCGTCTTATCAAAAGGAACAAGAATATATATGGTTTAGCGGTGGGGATCTGAATGGTTTCTGAGATACATTAAAATTCCGCTATTAAGACCACCTAAAATTAAGACTAATTATGCTTTAAAAAGCTTATTTTGAAGAGTGCACTTTCTTCGTGTAATCTGTCCATAGTGTCGTCTGGTCAAGAACCACCTTTGGGACTGTTTTTGAACAGTCCCAAAGGTGGTCTTAATATAGGAATTTTACTGTATATGGCCTTTTCTGATGTTGAGGGGTGGGGAAAGGCCCCGGCGCACCCCGGGAGACCCCCAACTTGGTGTCAATGAATGTGTCTCATCATAAGGCACAAGAGTATATATGGTTTATGGGTGGGGATCTGCAAGGGTTCCGAGATATTGTGCCTTTTATGAAATGGAAGGGGTGGGGCATGGCCCCGACGCATCCCGGGGACCCCAAGGTTGGTGTCACTGAATGCGTCTTATCATAAGGAACAAGAATATATATGGTATAGGGGTGGGATCTGAATGGTTTCTGCCGGTCTCGGTAGCTCAGTCGGATGCGCGTCTGACTGGTGATGAGGAGGATGCAGGTATCGAAGTCGGCAACATTCTTTCGAGTAGATTGATCATTAAATCTTTTCTACAGTCATTATCTCCCTTCTGCTGATTCAAGAAGGGCAGTTATCAGTTTCTGGCGAAAGAATGTGCACTGTACTGGTTAACCGCTTACATATAAGCCTGCCCAGGAAAAGTGTGGATAGGTAAACTGACCGGCTCAAAAATGATCTAAATAGTTGACTCGGCCATAAAACTCGAACACAAACAAACAAACTGAATGGTTCTGAGATATATGTCCTTCAATGAAGTGGAGGGGGTGGGGCATGGCCCTGGAGGGGGTGGGACATGGCCCCGGCACAACCTGGGGGATCCCCGTGTTGGCATCAAAGAATATTGCTGAGAGAAGGTTACTCATGGAACATTTCTATAAAGTTTTGTCAAAATATCTGCAATGACTTTGAAGTGAATGCCATTTTTCCATCTTCCCCATTATAATTCTATGGAAACTCTAAGTTGCCATAGCAACCAAACTAAGAGCCGATTTTCATAAAAAAAAAACAAAAAAACACAAACATCAGAGTATAACTGTCGATTTTCTTTTGCTCCAGCATTTCAGTGGCTTCTTGCTGTCGAGTCCTCGTCGTTTCATCTCTGTGGTTGTTTGATTTTTTTGTGATCACGGAGATAGTGCACTGATGAGTGAGAAGACCTTCACGCGGACTGAACAAATTATTTGTCTAAATCGCGACGGAAGAAAGGGCGATGATTGTGGCCACGTAAAATAGGTTTGAGCTACATACGGTGGACTTAAAATTAATAATGAAAGATTTGTTCATGAGGAAAAAATGTGTACTAGTAGCATATGTGTACAGTAACGATAAGTTAAGCCAGCACACCTGTGAAGTCTCATCAGAATTGTCTTGAAGTAATGATATTTCCGTTCAGATAAAGGCCTATTCAGAACTGATCGCTTATGAAACTGTTTCTATTGCGCTATCATAACTTAAAGTCGACAAGAATTGTCTGCTTACTTTGATCTTAATTTCTTCGTCACAAGCTGTGATGAATTTATACTCTTCTCAAATGTCTGTGGAGTTTCTGATAAGTCTGACGTTGGGTCACACAATCTTTCTATCACTACTTCTGCCTCTGATGGTGTCTCTGGTCTTGCGATTGTACTACTAAGCTGCTTTCCTCTAGCCGATCTTAACCTGACATTAAATGACATACTATGGATAAAAATAGAAAGCAAAGACAAAACGTCTCCTCGAGCACAGGGTTGTTGCTAAGATTTTTTAAAATAGTAGTTCAGGACTCTTCATTTTAAACAAATAGGTGTTAAAACCTCAAAGCAGAAGGCCCATTTTTAAAAATGGTCATCAGGAGAGATAGCAAATCCTCCGACCAAAAGCCAATATGGCCATCAGAAGATTGCTCACAAATAGAAAGTGCAACAGAATTAAAATACACTAGTAAGCCCACAATATATTTTGTCTGTTTGTTTGATTTGAGGTTTAACGTCCCCGTCAACACTGTAATGTTCATTTTGGAGACGTAGCTTCCAATTTTGTGGGGTTTTTTACCCGACATTGAGATGAAATGGCATCTCAAGCCCTGACGCCCAATGAAACTAATAGGGTTTATAAGCATTGACGGGCCGACACACACTGCTTTGCCTGGGCAGGCTTAGATCCTCTAAGCGGTTTACCAGTACTCGTGTGCGGGTCGGTTTCAGCTCTGCGTGGAAGCATCATGCAGCCCATATATTTCTTCAAGCCCCGATGGGCGGGGACCGACAGTTTACTTGTATATGTAATGTTTATTGAGACTATCTTCACCTAATGATACTAAGGATCACTTCTCAACATGATGAAGATCTAAAATTTCCAATGCACAAAGTACGGGTATACTGAGTTGTGGCTCATGCACATGAAATGTCTTTTCAACCTTGTATATACAATGGTGGCAAGTACCAGCAATATATCTCAAAGGTATTGGACTTATGGCCATCACAAGATTGTACTGTCAGGGGAGACAACTAAAACAGGGTACTCAGAATTGTGGTTCTTGTGCTCGACACGCCTGCTTAACCTTGTGTACATATGTACTAAGTACCATCGATATGTCTCAAAGGGTAATGGAGATACGGTGATCACAAGGTGGTCATAGTGTTATGTTGGAAGGGGAGAAAATTCAAATACCATAGCATCCAGAGTTGTCTGTTCTTAGGCATGACACGTCGTCTCAACCTTGTATACAATTGTGCCAAGTACCATTAATATATCTCAAAATGTATTGGAGTTATGGCCATCACAAGGTTTTATTGTCAGGTGAGATAACTCAAAAACCAGGCACATAGAGTTGTAATTCTTGCGCATGACATATCTGCTTAACCTCATGTACATCTGTAACAAGTACCATCAATATGTCTCAAAGGGTAATAGAGATACGGTGATCACAAGGTGGTCACACTGTTATATTTGAAGGGGAGATAACTCAAACACCATAGCACCCGGAGTTGTTTGTTCTTAGGCATGACATGTCGTCTCAATCTTGTATACAATTGTGCCAAGTTCCATCAATATATCTCAAAGGGTACTGGAGTTATGACCATCACAAGGTTATATTGTAAGGGAAGATAATTAAAAAACTAGGGCGCCCGTAGTCGTGATTCTTAAACATGAAACGCCTGCTTAACCTCGTGTATAGCTGTACCAAATACCATCGATATATCTCAAAGAGTATTGGAGATATGGCCATCACAAGGTAGTGATTCTGTTTTATTAGTAGGGAAGATAACTAAAAAAACCATGACACTCAGAGTTGTGGTTCTTGCGCATGACACGCCGTCTCAGCCTTGGAAACAGCTGTGCCATGTACCATCAATATGCCTCAAAGAGTTTTGGAGTTATGGCCATCACAAGGTAGCCATTCTATTTTACTGAAAGGGGAGATAATTAAAAGAACTATGGCACCCAGTGTTGTGCTTTTTGCGCATGACACCCTGGCTCAGCCTTATGAACAATTGTGCCAAGAACCATCAATGAATCTCAAAGGGCCTTCACAAGGTTGGGTCTACGGACGGTTGTACAACCGGACTGACGGACGCCAGGCTGATCGCTATATCCAACAAAACCTATTTGGTAGAAGGAAAATAAGATGTAGTATTTCTGCAACCCTGCCCTGTTGCTCTTCCGTCAGCCCCAACACCACCACCACCCCCCCTCCCTTCACCCCAACCACACACACGCAAATCTCTCCTCATGCATACACCCCACAATCATCTTTCAACATAAATGAAAAATAATAGCAAAATACATCAAAACAAAATAAAGTGTCATATAATACTATTATTTCAACTTTGAACAGAAAGCAATATTTGTAATTTCTAATGATTGTCTGAATGTAGGCCCTGTCTGAAATTGGTATCTTTAAAGGCATTTATTCTTGATTATTGAGGACCATCATAGCATTACATAATATTATATAGCCCTCAATGCTTACTGAAGAGAAGTCCTCTGTCTTCAACAGGTAAAGGGTCTCCTTGGGGAAAAATCAATCGTTTACTAACTGTTGACTAGAGTGTACCTTAATGATTTCCCCTTAAGTGCCTCAGTCAGGGGACTCAACAAGATCTAATAATCACCCTAATAGGGGCTGCCTTTGATATGCTACATAGAGTATATCACAGGGTGCAATAAAACAATCATGAGCTCACGGTGTGTCCTACTGTTACAATAATAAATGCCTTTAAATAGTACGGGACATTTTATTCATGCAATCTGCATAGGCTTAATATTTTAACTTGACTTCCTTTGTTTGCTAAAGTAATTGTTTTCTGAAGTGTACACGATTTTTTCCGCCTTTGCAGTTTAACCAAAATAATAAAAATAATTGTCCTTAACATGAACAACATGAACATAAATGTTCAAGACATGACAACATGATCGGGACAATTATTTGAGCCGGTGCATGACAAATCCTACAATAAGATCGGTGTGACCAGTAGAGAATCAAATCAACCTGCGCACCCATCCACTATGACAAGACCTTTTGCTTATGTCTCTTTGCATAGATATTAGCCTATAGTATGAACATGCGATCAGCGAAGACTCTGATCAGACTGTGCGAATGCTCAGGCTAATCTGAGCCTTCGATGGTCGCTCAAGACTTCTTGTAGATTTTATCGTGCGCTGGCTCATTTTATAACAAATTAGGATACAGTGCAAAGCAGTGCAAGATTGATTGTTACATTATCATCACCATCTCTCTCTCTCTCTGCTTGCAGCTATTTCCTAGTCTGTGTATGCACTAGTTCTCGCGGAGGAAGTGTATTTATTTACCTTTTGGAAGGCGTTTTATCTTGTTTTCTGGACGTAGCCCTCTCAGCTTTCTCATGCTCGGCAATACTGTCTTGTATTTCCCTTGGATCGTTTTCTATATTGTCGTCCATTCTTGCTTTTTTATTTTCAGCTGCTTTCAATATATTCTTATTTCTCCCTCTATACCTAGTTATCATTGCTGAAGTTGGCGGAACAGATTCGATGTTACTTTTTAATTTGCTTTCATCAAACTTTCCACCAGCAAATGGGTCAGGTAAAATATTACTTATCGTCTGAGGTACTTCTATTTCTTTGAGGTGTATCTGATCTGAGCTGTCATTACTTTCAACTAAAGTTTTCTTATAACCGACTGGGTGTTTAAATCGTATATCAGTGAAACTGTTTCCTGTGAATTGCTCCTTATCATGTCTTTCAGAACTTATATCATTATTGATGAGTGAAGTTGAGTCCACTTTATCGGAGACATGATTACTGTCATTGACACATGTATCTATTACAGTATTATCTTCAACAGCTGTGACTGATTTATATGCAATGCTTGAATTCCTCATGCCTTTCCTTGATCGACCCCGTTTGCGTATAGGAATATTACTTTCATTTTCGTCGACACCTGTCCAGTCAAACACTATTTCTTCCTTTTTGTCTTCCACTTTGGCAAATTGTATGGCTATCTCACTGGCTTCCAAATCGATGTTTTCTATAAGTTCAGTTGTTGTATTAGCTATTTCATCAGTTACAACTGTAATGTCATTGTCTTCGGTTTTATTTTCTTGTTCTCCGAATGGGACAGCTTTTACAGTATCTTCTTGAGGACTGTTGATTATAATACGTGCCATTTTGGTCAATTTGCAGAAGTCATAACAGTATTTCTTCAGCAGATCGATTTCAAATATGGTAGAAATCCTGTACAGGTCCTGAACATTTTCAAGGGTAATGATAATGTTCCCATGATAGAGATATTTAACAAATGTTTTCACGACATTATGATCCAATTCTGCTGGTAGCTTTAGATTCAGAACAGGCTCGTCACTTGAAAGCATTTTAGCATGAACAACACAACTAACGGAAGCCAATACAAGCTTGTGAAGCTGAAAAAATAAAGAAGGACCGTCATGATAATGAGTTGATATAAGGGTTGAAAAGGTGTTGTTATACACCCAAACACCACCTCATCCGTGTGGAGAAGGTATCTCGGTCTGAGTTTTCAGATGAAAATCTGATGAGGAGGAGATCGAATTTGCAATATGTGTATCGCTTAAATCTTTTTGTTTTGGACAGCCAACTGGCCATTTTGTGGGAAAGTAACTGTCCTTTCCGCTATTGATGTTTCCATTAGGGTCTAGTTACTTAATGTGTGTGTTGCTTTCCCTTTGGTGTCTCTGATTAGAGGTTTGGGTTGACTGTATCAATTTCTAAGCATTGCCTTCACTTCTATTTTAAAGCAATTTGACCAAAAGAACTAGTATTTCTTCTGATATGACTCGTATTCGAATTTCACCCAGAAATTATCATCAAGACAAACATTCTGGTATAGATTCAAAAAGATCGAAGCAAAATAGTGGCTTCTAGCCAGTGATCAAGGTTTATAAGAATTTGACATAATGACCTTGTTTTTGATCCGCCTTGACGTATATTCACACTCCACCAACACCAAGACAAATACTTCCGTATAGTTTCAAGAAGATTCAAGCAAATATGTGGCCTCAAGGTTTTAAAGCAGGCATTTTAACCTAATGACCTTTTTGTACGTCCCATTTGACCCATGTTCGAACTTCACCTAGATATTACCAAGATAAACATTCCGGTATAGTTAAATTTCATGTAGAAAGCAAATGTGTTGCATCTGACAGTTTTAAAACAATCCGTCCTGACCCATATTCAAACATGACCAATCATCAAGACAAACATTCTGGTATAATTTCATGATGATTTGTTTGATTTGAGGTTTAACGTCCCCGTCAACACTGTATAGGTCATTTTAGAGGCGTTGCTTCCAATTGTGTGGGACTTTTACCCGACATTCAGATGAAATCTCAATCCCTGCCACCCAATGAAACAAATAGGGTTTATAAGCATGGACGGTCCGACTCACTCCGCTTTGCTTGGGTTTATATTTTGTGTTTGTTGTAGTTTATATTTTCTTGTCCTTTGGGATCATTGATTCCATTGTGGAATTTTGAAAATATTTGAGGGTCACTGATTAGGCCTTATTGGTCGAAACTAGCTAGTCTGGCCCAGAAAACATGTACACTCCATATTTTCTAGTTTTTTGGTGTATTCTTTGCTTCCAAAGGATAACCCTTTCTTGAACATATTTAACACGAAAACACTCGTGTAAGAAACGATAACTTTCGTGTAAGATGAAAAACCTTTGCAAATTACGCGACCGTCTAATCTGGATCCACACTGTTTGTCATGCAATTTGTGAATTCCATTACGATTACACACCCTTGCGGCATAGTGCATTTTTCATCTCCAAAATGACTTTTTTCTGACGAAAATCCGTATGTTTTTCTTATTTATACTGCAAACATAGGTTGTGAATGCTCGTTAGAACCGCTCATTGAGACGGATCTGACGAGTACCCACAACCTACGTCTTGGAGCAGAAATAAGAAAAATAATGTACATCCCCATAAACCCCATTTTTTTATAACCAGAGATTCAACTTCGGTGAAGTTGATGTCGCACCTGCTCCCCACCTGCCCCACGGAAAAAAATAGAAGTTAATTTAAGGCAGAAGAAATGAATATAGGGCTTTGGGAAGAATCCATAGCCTATATATGTGAGGTAAAAAAACTGACTAAGTTCACAATGTGGAAAAAGAGATAAAAATTGATCCCAACATAAAGTCCAAACCACATGCACATCCTCATACCATAGCAAAAACACAAACAAAGTTTCAAAATGATCAATATAAAACTGTAAGAGGAGTTCAATGACAAGAGGTACCTATCGTATATCAACTGAAGCTTAAAAATGGCTAAGTTCACAATGTGCGAAAAGTGAAAAATACTAGAAATGTGTCCACACGACACAGATGCCCCCGCCAAGGGCCCTGCCTCACCCCGAAAATCCATGTTGCAACAAAATTTTCTAAGTGTGTGACCTTGTCATCAGGAACATTTGTGAGAAGTTATATTGAAATTGGTGAAAAAATGTAAGCGCTAGAGCAATGACAAAGTTTTTCTAAAAATAGCCACAGTGACCTTGACCTTGAAAGTCAAACTCGCTCGAGGTATTGTCATAAGGAACATTTGTGTGAAGTTATATTGAAATCAGTGAAGAAATGTAGTCGCTAGAGCTATGACAAAGTTTTTCTAAAAATAGCCACAGTGACCTTGACCTTGAAAGTCGAAATCGCTTGAGATATTGTCATAAGGAACATTTGTGTGAAGTTCTATTGAAATCAGTGAAGAAATATAGACGCTAGAGCTATGTTGTGCGAGGGGATAATTAAATTTTTTTTAAGTCTGTGACCTTGACCTTGAGCTCATGGGCATGGGTGGGGGTATCGCTGAATAAAATGGACAGGTATCTAACATCATACCAAATATCAACTCAATCCATCGCACGATTTGGAAAATATCAACTCTTAAAATATCTAATTAAAAATTTCTAAGCCTGTGACCTTGACCTTGAAGCCATAGGCATGAGTGGGGGTATTGCCAAATAAACATTTGAAGCTGTATCTATCATCATAGTATACATACGCCAAATCCACAATATAGTTTGGAAAATTTGAGCTCTTTAAAATCTTTCACATTAAAATTGTCTAAGTCTGTGACCTTGACCTTGAGGTCATAGGCATGGGTGGGGGTATTGCTGAATAAAACATTGTACCTATATCTATCATCATATAAAACAAAGCCATCATAAAAGTTCAGGTTCTACCAGGTACAAATACCTTTACTGGAGTCTTTAACATGGAAAATTTCTAAGTCCATGACCTTGACCTTGATGCCATAGGTATGGGTGGGGGTATCGCTGAATAAAACTTTGGACCTATATCTATCATCATACCAAATATGAACCAATTCCATCAAATGGTTTGAAAAATATGAGTTCTAAAATGTTCAAGTCTACCTGTTACAAAAACCTTAACCTGAGTCTTTAACATTGAAAATTTCTAAGTCTGTGAGGTCACAGGCATGGGTGGGGGTATTGCTTAATAAAACTTCGGACCTATATCTACCATCATACCAAAGATGAACCAGTTCCATCAAATGGTTAGGAAAATATGAGTTCTAAAAGTTCAGGCTCCACCTGTTACAAAAACTTTAACCTGAGGTTACAGGATCACGTACGTACGTACGTACGTACACACACACACGCACAGACGGACGTACACATGTACGCACGTACACACGTACGGATAACCGAAAAACTATATGCCCCCGGCATCATATGATGCGGGGGCATAAAAATTCTGAGAATTATGTCGAAACCACATGCACAACCTCATACCATGGCGAAAGCACACTCAAAGTTTCAAAATGATCGGTATAAAACTGCAAGAGGAGTTGCGAAGACAAGAGGTACCTATCATATATCAATTGAAGGTTGAAGGTTAAAAATGACTTAAGTTCACAATGTGGAAAAATTGACAAAAATTTATCCGAAGATAAAGTCCAAACCACATGCGCATCCTCATACCATGGCAAAAACACACACAAAGTTTCAAAATAATCAGTATAAAACTGTAGGAGGAGTTGCGATGACAAGAGGTACATATCGTATATCAAATGAAGGTTGAAAATGACTAAGTTCACAATGTGGAAAAAGTGACAAAAATTGATCAGGCGATAAAGTCCATATCACATGCGCATCCTCATACCATGGCAAAAACACATGCAAAGTTTCAAAATAATCGGTATGAAACTGTAGGAGGAGTTGCGATGACAAGACACCCAGTATAAAATGTTGACGGAAAGACGGACGGACAACCGGACGAACGAACGGACGGACGGACAGACAGACAGACAACCGGACGGACGGAAACTTGCACGCCTATGTCTTCCTGCTAAAGCAAGTGCGACAAAAAGTGGGGTTTAGGGGGTCTTCATTTCGCGGACTTGTTCACGGTGTGCAATGAATGCATTACATCAAATACAGTAAAATTCCTCTATTAAGACCACTTAAACTTAAGTAAAAATCTTCTTTAAAAAACATATAGAGTATTAGGTTCCAGTTTTTCGTTCATTAGTTCATACGAATTTATATAAGATTGGTTGCGACGGAAGCTTCAAGCTTATTTGAATCGCTCTCGAACACTTGGATGTTATCACGCGCGTGCGAGAGAGGCAGTGACTTTTACACAACTGCTACCCATTTACACCTGGGTGGAGTGGAGCAGTAGCATTTCGTTCTTTGTGTTCTCTACTTCCTTTGTCCTCTACTAAGAGACCATGACAGACCAGCTTTGGAACTGTTCAAAACATAATAGAAGTGAAGGTAATGGTCGGGAATCGATACAATTAACCCACAGCTCCCATCAGAGACACAAAAGGGAAAGAATCACAAACATGAAATAACTAGACCCTAATGGAAACATCGAGCAGAAAGCCAAAATGACAGTTACTTTTCCACAAAATGGCCAACTTGCTATCCAAAACAAAAATATAAGCGATACACACACTCGAAGATAACAAAAGAAGAACCGCCTTGGAACTGTCAGTGAAACGAATTCCACTGGGGCTTAAGTCGATTTTACGCGGCCGCAAATCTCGCCCTAACTTCCGTCGCAATTTAGACGAATAATTTGTTCACTCAGCATGAAGGCCTCCTAAATTATCAGTGCAACATCTCCGTGAACACAAAAATCAAATAACCATAGAGATGAAACAACGACGAGGACTCGACAGCAAGAAACCACTGAAATGCTGGGGCAAAGAAAAAACAACAGTTAGACTCCAATGGGCTCGACCGGAAACAGAGCATCAGGCACCAACCAACATTACATAAAATTATATCTCTCTAGTTCTTAGTAAGCCTTTACGGTGTAACCGTCATAGAATCTGAGTCCTGACCACAGGCGTGCAATTAAAGAGGGAAGCAAAGTTGTCAACCGTGATTCAGACTGGGTTAACTACCATGCATGCAGTCTGTCGTATAACATTTATCTTGCACCCAAACTTTTTATATCGATGGATTATTTTACGAAATTGGGTGCTGAAGTCATTACAAGTCTATATTTTTCTGAATTTATATTCTAAGCCATCATAAAATTAGGGTTCCGATAGACCTTGTTGCAGAGAAAATGCAACATTGAATTTTGAAATTAAATCGGAATGACGTCTACAAAATTTTGAAAACGCGTTACGTAGTTTATGACAGTGATAACCTTGATTAAGATGTTCAGCAGTTACAATTTATTACGAATGTTGAAGTCCGTTACATTACTAGACACTCTTGCATGACTCATGTCTTAAAGACCACTTTTGAACAGTACCATTAGGAATTTTACTGTCATTCGATTGGTCAATGGTCAGAGATGGGTGCGGCTAAACTATTGTTACTCAGTAAAAAACAGTGATTGAACCAACAACGTAAAGCAGATTCGCAAACAGCAGAAAGGTCAGCACTGGTAGTTAACCACCTAAAGTCTGTAAACATATAAAGTGCTCGAGCTCTCATGAATTATCATCGTTTATTGACCCGTCACTTCTACCGGGTAAGGGTATTCGATAGTTTACAAATTGTTCGAAATATTTTTGTGGGCCAAGTCACTGAACCATTTCTAGCGAGAACTAATAATCCATTTTTATAGACTAAATTCATACAATTACTGATAAGACTAGAACTATAGCAGTGTTAATAGGACACAGATATCCCCACCCAGCAGCCAACCTCATCCCAAAACAACATCTGTAATCGGACATTACACCTCACAATGAAAAGTATATTTAAGGACAAAGACATAGATGGGAGTATTGCCAATTGAACCTTTATCATCATACCAAATATGAAACAAATCCACCAAATGGTTTGGAAAATTTGCGCTCTTAAAAATTAACATTAAAAACTTCAAAGTCAGTGAACTTGACCTTAAGTTCATGAGCATGGGGCTGTGGCTGAATGAAACTTTTGACCTGTTTCTATCACCATTCCAAATATGAAACAAAATATACGATATGGTTTCGAAAATATGTGCTCTAAAAAACCTTAACATCAAAATTTTCTACGACAGTGACCTTGAGATCAGGGGCGTGGGTATGGCTCAATAAAACTTTGAACCTGTAACTATCATCTTACCAAATATGAATCAAATCCATAATATGGTTTGGAAAATATGAGCTCTTAAAATACTTAAAATTAAATAAAACATCTTTAATTCTGTGATCTTGACCTTGAGGTCATGTGCATGATAGGGGCTACGGCTGAATTCCACTTTGGACCTGTATCTATCATCATACCAATTACGAACCCAATCCATCATATGGTTTGGAAAATATGAACTGTTAAAATATTTAACATTATGAAGTTCTAAGTCTGTGACGTTGACGTTTAAGTCATATTATTGGTATTGCTGAATAAACGTTTGGACCCATATCAATCGTTATAGTAATTATAATCCAAATCCAAAGTATGGTTTTGGAAAAAATGAGCTCTTTAAAAACTTGATGCTAAAATATTTTAAGTTTGAGACATTGACCTTATGGTCATGGGCATGGCCGTAATATTACATGATAAATTTTTGAAACTATATCAATCATCATGCCAAATATAAACCAAACCAATCATTAAAGTCAGCTTCTACAAGGGTCCTTCAAAACGGTTTGTCACTGAGGTTTTATTTTCTAAACGCTCCATTAAATATTTTTTCCCTATCTCAGACCCTCAAAGTAACCCCCTCCTCTGCCGAAACGCATTTCTGTAACCTTCGAATCCAGCCTCTAAAAGCTGATTGTAGTCTTTTTGGGGTACCCGTTGGAGTCACTGATAATACGCGCTTCCAAGTGCGGTTCTGGAGTTATATATCTTTCTGGAAAGCATTTCGTTGAAGCTTGGAAACAAGAAAAAAATAGCCATCGGATTGGATGGCAAATCCCCCGACCAAAAGCCAATATGGCCTTCAGAAGATTGTTCACCAATAGAAAGTGCAGCAGAATTAAACCAGCACTATACATGTATCACAAAAGTATTGGAGTTACTGCCATCACAAGATTATACTGCCAGGGGAGATAACTAAAAACCAGAGCACTCAGAATTGTGGTTCTTGCGCATGACACGCCTGCTTAAGCTGATGTATTTCTGTACGAAGTACCATCAATATGTCTCAAAGGGTATTGGAGATATGGTGATCACAAGGTGGTCCTACTGTTATAATGGAAGGGTAGATAAGTCAAATACCACAGCACCAAGAGTTGTAATTCTTGCGCAGGACACCCCTTCTGTACCTTGAATACAATTGTGCCAAGTTCCTTCAATATATCTCAAAGGGTGTTGGAGTTATGGCCATCACAAAGTTATATTGTCAGGGGAGATAACTAAAAAACCAGAGCATCCAGAGTTGTAATTCTTGAGAATGACATACCTACTTTATCGCATGTACATCTGCATCTGCACCAATATGTCTCAAAGGGAGGTACGGTGATCACAAGATGATCATACCGTTATATTGGAAGGGGAGATAACTCGAATACAATAGCACCCAGAGTTGTGGTTCATAAGCAGGAAGCGCCGTTCCAACCTTGTTTACAATTGTGCCAAGTACCATCAATAAATCTCAAAGGGTATTGGAGTTATGGCCATCACAAGGTTATATTGTCAGGGGAAATAATTGAAAAACCAGGGCACCCACAATCGTGGTTCTTGCACGTGACATGCCTGCTTAACCTCATGTACAAGTGTACCAAGTACCATCAATATATCTCAAAGACTACTGGAGATATGGGCATTATAAGATAGTGATTCTATTTTATTGCGAGGGGAGATAACTCAAAAACCATTGCACCCAGAGTTGTGGTTCGTGTGCATGACACGCCCTCTCAGCCTTGTGACTAACTGTGCCAGTTACCAACCATATATCTTAAAGGGTATTGGAGGTATGGCCATCACAAGGTAGTCACTCTATTTTAATGGAAGGTGAGATAACTCAAAAACCGTGGCACCCAGAGTTGTGGTTCTTGTGCATGACACGCCGTCTCAACCTTGTGAACAACTGTGCCAGGTACCATCAATATATCTCAAAGGATATTGGAGTTATGGCCATCACAAAGTAGTCATTCTATTTTATTAAAAGGGGAGATAACTCAATAAGTAGGGCATCCAGAGTTCTGTTTATTGCGCATGACACGCTGTCTCAGCCTTGTGAACAATTGTGCCAAGAACCAACAATGCATCTCAAAGGGTATAGGAGTTATGGCCATCACAAGGTTGCATCTCTGGACGGACGGACGGACAGACGGACGGACGCCAGGCTGATCGCTATATCCCCCGAACCTACTCGGTCGGGGGATAAAATAAAAAGTTGCATGGGCTCAGGTCAATGTAACCTATCTCGGTCATTATAAAAGCAATTTTACTTCACTCCGTATACTTACCTGTATGTGAAATATACATGTAGGATTTATCTCCCTTGACTAGCCCACAACTCGCTCAAAATTTCGATCCGGTCATTAACCGTGACCAAACAGTCACGTGACCGTTCCACCTCATTAGAAATCACCTCAGTTTCTTCTTCGGCGACGAAAAGCCCACACGTGTTGTTGTTCAGTAGATAATCTGAATTTGTGTTTTCGAGTTTGAATTTTTTGAGTTCTTATTTTTTTATCGGGCTTGGTAAGTTAGCATGACTGAAGCATCTTTGCATTTCTCATCGGGAGAAGGTGAAGAAAACGGGCGGAGTTCAGAATTCAGAACTACCCCTTCGAGACCGGAAGAATTTTCTACTGTCATGGCGGCGCCCAGGCCTAAGAAAAAACAGTCTCAAAGACCGTCGAGGACGAGTAAGAAAGCAGAATTGGAAGATAATTTAGAAGAGAGAATGCGGGCAAGTATCGAGACCCGTTTTTCGAGCTTTGAAGAGAAAATGTTGAATATGTTTGCCGAGTTTCAAAGACATAGTGGCACACCAATTCCTGCTTCAAAATGCAGCACTTCGGGTGCGTGCGAGAAGCCGACAGTGACCAGAGTCTGTACTTTCGATACGAGCAGTGTTCAGAGAAATATTATTCCTTTGGAGAATTCTTTGAATGATGAACTTTTGCCTTCTAGATCTCATTTTTCAACTAACAGTGACATTGAAGATGATGTCTTATCCTTACAGCCAGGTCAAGGTGAATGTAGGGATATCAGTCTTATTTCTCCATCACAGGCATCTGAGGTGCAAATTTGTGAAGAGGGAACGTCAGAGCGTTTCAAGAAATATAAACCAGAGGAAAATGTATCTGAAGAGACACGCCAGGTGTTGTTAGATATGTTTGGGGAGGATGCCTGCATAAAGAAATCAGATGCTGGGGCTGGCATTTTATTAGACAAAACTCAAACAGACATCTTGAATGAGTCCTGGCGTATTTCAGCACCAATTAAATTGACGGCTTACAGAGAGGCTTATAAAGGGTCTTTTCCTGTGCATGATAAGGCAGAAGAGATGTTGAAAGTCCCCAGTTTGGACGATATTGTTGAGACTTTCCTCATAAAAAGACATTCAGGGAAAGCTACCTTCAAAAGGTCAAGAAGCTTATTTACACAGCAGTGGAAAGAGATTGAACGTTTGGCTTTCCAAGGCCAGACAGCTGCACGCATGGGTATTGTCATATCTTTGTATGTTCAACAGGCTTTGGCCTTGCTTCTACAAGAATTGAAGTCGGACAGTCCTAATGTAGATAGTGCTACACAAACGGTTAGGGATGTGTTTGCAATGTCCACAAAAATTCTTGATCAATTCGGCAGGACGGGTGCTTATGATCATTTTATACGTCGTAAGGCAACCATGGTGGATATGGGTCTTGATTCTGTCAAGGACGTTGCGAAGCAGGCGGACTTATTGCCTCTCACAGGAGATGTTGTGTTGGGCAAAGATTTCGAAACTAAATTGAAGGACAGAAAAGAGAAAAATAAGGAATTTAAAGATCTGGTGCCAGAAATTTCTGGGAAAAAAGAAACTCCCTCTTTCAAGAGGAAATCCTCAACGCAGTTAGGCTCATGGGACTCTAAACATATGAGATATGAAAATGAAAGAAATAACAGAAATTATGGTCAGAACAGAACAGAGTACAACACTCCTCTGCGCTATGGTAATAACTACAGATCAAATTCCTATGGGCAGAGGTCAAGTAGTCAGCAGAAGAAATCTTACTCTGGGGTAAGTTCCTTTCGTGCAAAACCCAAAAGCAAGTGACTGCAGTCATCACAAAATGTATTGTCCAGAGATACCAGTTGGGGGTCGTCTCAAATTTTTCATCGACCAGTGGAAACAAATCACCAAAGACAAATGGGTGTTAACAACAATAGAGAGAGGTTACAAATTAGAATTCGAAACTCTTCCTCCTTATACAGGGGTCAGACAAACTGTTGTGAATGCAACAAATCTAAGTATTTTAAATTCAGAGGTAGAAAAGCTATTAGAAAAGGCAGCCATAGTGCCTGTTCCTTTTGCACAACTTCAGGAAGGTTTCTACAGTACATTTTTCTTGGTTCCCAAAAAATCAGGGGAGTTAAGGCCGGTGTTAAATTTGAGACCCCTCAATCAGTATCTCAAGACAAAACATTTCAAGATGGACACTCTGAGCAAAGTGCTCAACTTAGTAAAGAAAGGAGATTGGGGAATATCGGTCGATCTCAAAGACGCCTATTTTCACATATTGATTCACCCTGCTCACCGCAAATATCTTCGTTTCTGCATTCAAGGGAAAGCGTTTCAATACCGTGCATTAGCTTTCGGTCCGAAGACTTCACCAAGAGTCTTCACCAAAGTGGTATCAGTTGTGGCGGCACACCTGCGAATGCAGAGCATAAGGTTAGCCGTGTATTTAGACGACTGGTTAGCGCTGAATGCAGTTCGGAGACTGTTAGTCAGAGACAGACAAGTAATTCTCAATCTCCTATCTCGACTAGGTTTTTTAGTAAATGTCGAAAAGTCAGCTCTAGAGCCCAGTCAAGATTTAACATATATTGGGGGGAATTTTTGTCTGGACAAAGGAATAGTTTTGCCAACTCGAGACAGGGTGTCAAAGTTAAAAAATGCAGTAAAGTCATTACTGGCAAGCAGGGTCTCAGCCAGGGAGTATCTTCAAGTCCTGGGCCTCATGGCTTCCTGCATAGAGATTATTCCATATGCACGGTTGCATATGAGACCCATTCAACTTCATCTTCTGTTTTGGTGGAAACCTGTTTCAGGAGATCTAGAGACCTCAATTCCGAAATCCCCACACTTAGTGGAGCACCTGAATTGGTGGTTACAGGAAGCGAACATTATGAAGGGCAGATCTTTAGTACAGGATCAGTTTACTCACACAGTTTGCACAGATGCTTCCACTCAGGGCTGGGGAGGGAATTTAGGAGCTCAAATTATTCAGGGAACATGGTCCAAAGAAATGAGAGATTGGCATATAAACTGTCTGGAATTGCAAGCAGTTATTTTGACCATACAGAACTTCCTCCCACAGCTAAGGAATCAATCAGTTTTGATTCGATCAGACAATACAACTGTAGTCCAATTTATCAACAAACAAGGGGGGACAAGGTCCTCCCAATTATGTTACAAGGCATGGGAACTGTGGCAAATGGCAATATCGAACAATATGAACCTAAAAGCAGCGCATATCGCAGGTTCAGCCAATGTTTTACCGGACCAATTGAGCAGAATAAGGATCAGGCCAACAGAATGGACCTTGAACGACAAGGTCCTAAGGCAGATTTTCCAAATATGGGGGACACCATTACTAGATCTGTTTGCATCATATCAGAACAAGAAGATGGACATCTTCTGCACTTGGGACCACCATCACCAAGCGTATGCTGTGGATGCTTTTTCCGTGACATGGGACAGGATGTTTGCTTACGCGTTTCCGCCAATTTGCCTGGTTCCCAAAGTCTTGGAGCATATGAAGAGAGGACAGTGCCAGCTCATTCTCATAGCCCCACAGTGGCCGAGGCGGCATTGGTATCCGGAGTTGTTACAACTTTGTGTTGCCAATCCCATTCGCCTTCCAGCAGTATCGGATCTGCTGAACCAGCCAAAGACAATAATTTACCACCCAAATCCAAAGGTTTTCAGCCTGAATGCATGGCTGTTATCAACCAACAGTTCACTGCAAAAGGCTTTTCACAGAAAGTTAGCAAACTGTTATCAGCCTCGTGGCGATCAGGGACTCAGAGGGATTACTCAGGTAAATTCCGACAGTTCAGTCGTTGGTGTTGTCAAAAACAAATTGATATGTATTCAGCATCTTTAATTGATTGTGCTGAATTCTTGACATACTTGTTTCACAAAGGGCTGAAATATGGAACAATAGCAGGTTATCGCTCAATGTTGTCATCAGTGCTACAACCGATAAACAGTATCCCAGTAGGGCAGCATCCTTATATTATAAGGCTGTTGAAAGGTATCTTTAATTCTAGACCTCCAGTAGTGAATTTGCTTCCAGAATGGCAATTGCCTTTTGTCTTGAAATTGATTCAGAGACCTCCTTTTGAACCTTTGGAGCTAGCTCCTCTTAAATATCTAACATGGAAAGCTCTTTTTCTTGTAGCCATCACAACGTTCCGCAGGGTCAGCGACATACAAGCGTTAAGATTAGGAGAAGGCAAGGTGTCTATACAGAAAAGAGGCATAACTTTTATAAGAGATGGGTTATCAAAGTCAGATAGACCTAAACATGTGTGTCCAAAAATTTTTGTTCCATCCTTCAGCCAGAATAAGCTGTTAGACCCAACCAGAGTGTTGAAGTGTTATCTGAAAAGAACTAAGAAATTCAGAAATTTTGGCCAGGAACATAAGAAGTGTAATTTGTTTCTGTCATTTATTGAACCTCACAGACCAGTATCTAGTCAAACCATTTCCAAGTGGCTAGTTAGAATTATTAAACTAGCTTATGAGGATTCAAGTTTAAAAGTGAAAGGTCACTCAACAAGGGCAATAGGACCTTCTTGGGCTCTGTTTAATGGAGCGAGTATGAAGAGTATTTTAGAAGCAGCAGACTGGTCTAAGGAGTCTACATTCACAAGATTTTATCTGAAGGAAATTGATGTTTCTGTATTGAAGTAAAAAAAAAAAATGTGTACAGTGTAGCCGACCGGGAAATAGGTTCTTCTACGGCGAGTTGCCAAGTGGAAATCTACAGTATGTGATTTTAATTAAATGTACGATTTGAGGAACAAATCAGTGATATAGATGTAAATACATTTGTGAATTGTGTAATGATGTACATAGTGGTTGAACTGAACTTCTAAAAGATTTAGAGAGTGAAGTATTCAGATGAGTTCTTCCGTAGTGATAGATGTTGGAAAGACACTGTTTCCACAGCTTTGCATACTTGGTGAGTATGATTGCTTTTTAATCTATCCTACATGTATATTTCACATACAGGTAAGTATACGGAGTGAAGTAAAATTGTTTGATTTGTTAACAAATCCTAATTTTATGAATAGAGTATACTTACCTGTATGTGCTTCCCACCCACCTCCCCTCAGTATCTTTCCAACATGTTGGTGACCTTTTCGTCGCCAGGTAGGAAACTGAGGTGATTTCTAATGAGGTGGAACGGTCACGTGACTGTTTGGTCACGGTTAATGACCGGATCGAAATTTTGAGCGAGTTGTGGGCTAGTCAAGGGAGATAAATCCTACATGTATATTTCACATACAGGTAAGTATACTCTATTCATAAAATTAGGATTTGTTAACAAATCAAACAATTTGCACGAAATAAACTGTAATCGGTAGCTATTTGAAACGCAATTCAAGTGCAATGAAGCGTTATCAGAAATACATACGGTAAAACTTCGGAAACCGTTTAGTGACAAAACTTTTTGAAGGACCTTCGTGCCAGGTACAAATGCTTTAACCCGTGTCTTTGACATTTAAAAGTTCAGTCCATGACCTTGAAGCCATGGGCATGGATATTGCTGTATAAAACTTTGGGCCTATATCTATCATGATACCAAATGTGAACCATATCCATCGGACAGTTTGGAACATATGAGCTCAAAAAAAGTTCAGGCTTTACCTGGAATTAATGCCTTACCTGAAGTTACAGGGTCACGTATGTACGTACACACGTACAGACGGATGTACATACGTATGTAGGTGGTATGCACACACGTAAGCACATACAGAAAACCAAAACACTATATGCCCCTGCATCATGCCGATGGCGGGGAATAAATATACGTGTGTTCTCTTAGGTTTGTCAAATAAATTTTTACCTTCACATGGTGTTTTCCCACGTATAATACAGCGTCCCAAAATAAATCAACATCAATCATTTGCCACATAGCTTCAAGTATTGTTCTACTTAAGTTCGAATCTTCATACAGTTTCTCCGTTACCGAATCAATAACTTGACCAAACTTGGGAAATGCACTGTGTCTTTGATTTAAATTTTCTAGTTCAGAATTAGATATCGATGCAATTTCAGGTACAATGTTATTTACGTTACTAACAACAGCTTCAGATCTATTGCTGATAATATTCTGGTAATATTTATCTCCTGTTGTGCCTCTGCTTGTTGCGAATTTGGTTAGATCTGCATTAGTTCTATTAGCTCCGACCATGCCATTACTACTAACTTCAGTCATTTCACTACTCAACAGTTCGTGATATTGTTGAGGAGTTATGTGTACTTCGCTTTCGTTTCCAGGTGCCATTGCTACATTTGTTAATGGCACGGCTATGAAAAGTGAGGACGTGTCCGACTGTTCTTGGCCTCCAACTAATCTTGCTGCACTGTCTGAAGTCGAAACTTCTTGAGACATGCCTGTCGCGACTAGTGGTCTGGTGTATGTATCAACGATACTTGTTACAGCGGGTTGTTGTACGTATCCTTTCCCGCGCTTTTTAGCCTTGGCTTTTGTCACTGCTTTCTTCAATTTGGATTGATAAGCTACACCCTCTCCTATTGGACTTGTCTGTGACAACATACTGTCAGTTGTGGTAGATGTATTAACGCTCATCTGGGGTAGCATGTATAACACTTGTTGAGAAATGCCTTCTACATTGCTTATTTCCTTTTGCTTGTGCATTTGTGACAATGTATCGTGGATAGTGTTCAACAGCAAATGCTTCGTTTCTGTCACATTAGATTCTCCAACATCCTTTAAAACTTTATACACTTGCATGTAGGGTTCAGAATAGGCGAGATCCCTTTCATCACCATTCTTTCTCTGCATACTATCTGGTAGATCTGTGGCAGTCTTTTCCATACTTGGCCATCTCTCCTTTTCTGGTGATACTGCTGGCATCCATGTTATACCATCAAATGTTGCAAAACTGGAATCAAGAGAAGAAAAAAACACTTCTAAGTAGCTTAACTGTTGAAGAGAAGTAGATAACGCTGAATGGAATCTATTTAACCCGAGTGATTTCTTCAACTTAATATAGAGTCCGTTTTCAGTTTTATTTATGTCTCAGATGGAGTTATTTAATAGAAAATGGCTAAACGTTTCGCAAACAGCAGAGGCTCTGAACACGACAGAACACGATGTCTTAACTGAGACTGCAATGTTAGCCCAAGAGACATTTTGCTGATCCCAATCCAAAATAGCCTGGAAATAGCTTACTTATTGCGTTATATACACACAAATTGTAAATGAAAGATTTTCGCTGAAACATCATGATGCAATCCATGTTATTTAGTTTGGAAACACTGGCCTAAGGTTTTACTTCTTTAACATAGACCCATATGTGGAAAAAAACTTGAAACAAGAGCTGTCACAATAAGTGACCAATGCCCCCCGTGGGAGCAGCCAATTTCTGAGTTTTTGCAAAATTTCAAGGGGAGATAATTCAGCCAAAAATAAAAACAGAGTTATGGCCCTTGGTCAGAATGTAGCCCTTGTGATGGTGAATAAGTGTCTGAAGTTTCAAGGGGCTAGGTCAAATACTTTTGAAGTTATGATCAAGGTTAAAGATTTGTGACGGACAGACAGACAAACAAACAAACAGACAAACAGGGCACATATTATATGCCCCCCCCCCCCCCAATCAAAGATTCTCGGAGGTGGGGGGGGGGGGGGTAAAAATATCCTTGTCTGAAACAATTTAAGGCGGCACAGGCCATTGATATTTGGTTTGTACTTTTCAACTAATGCACATCTTCCACCGATCTTCAAATTATAGCCCTGGATTAGAAAATTTACCCAACCCAGGGTTAACACGTTTTACATAGACCAATAAGGAAATAAAAACTTAATAAAAATCGTCTTGTCTGAAACCAAATATTTTGTGGTATCTAGTGATATTTTCTTTGTAGTTTCATCTAGTGAACGTCCACTAAGATTGTTCAAATTATGGTCCTGGGGTCAAATTGGCCCACTTGTTTTACATAGGGGTAATTTTAAAAGATCTTCTTGTCTGAAGCTATAATGGACAAGCTTTTAATATTTGGTAGCTTCATCAAGTGCACCCAACTTGGGTCAAAGTTGACCCTGCCCCTGGAGTCACTTGTTTCACACCGATGCAAATTGGGAAAAATATAAAAACAAGAGGGTCATGATGGCCCCGGATCGCTCACAAGATCCATATTGTACAAATGACATTGTAGATAATATATGGTGGTTTGAGCAATTTTTGTTGACCCAAGAGGCATTTCTGTTAAACTATTTCAAAATCAGCCAGACTGTCTAGGAGCAGAAGTCATTTTGAGGTTTGCACTTCCTTTTATAGAAAGTCTTTTTTTTTCTTTTTAAGTTCTTGCGACCACCTGGTTCAGCAAAGTGGAACAATTGGAACAACTACGACAGATGGTCTGGTCGCACCTAAAAAACATTCCTTTGAAATCATTTATCAGAGCAGAAGGATTTAAGCAATTATGGTAGAGGGTCACACAAGGAACATTCCTGTCAAATTTCTTCAAAATCCATTCACTTGTTAAAGAGCATAAGTCATTTTTTCTATTTTAGCTCTGGCGGCCATCTTGTTCATTCAAGCGGAACGGTTTGAACAATTTTGGTAGAAGGTAACCCAAGGAAAATTCCTGTGAAATTATTTTAAAATCCATCCAATGGTTATACAGCAGAAGTCGTTTAAAGTTTTCTTTATTTTTAGCCCTGAAATCAACCTTGTTCAACCAAGCGGAGCGTGTTGAGCAATTGTAGTAGAGGATCATCCAAGGAACATTACAATCATTTCAAAATCCATCCACTGGTTAAGCAAGAATTCGTTTAAAGGATTTTATGTTTTTAACTCTGATGGCCATCTTAATCTACCGAGCGGAATGCTTTGATCATTTTTGGTAGAGGGCCACCAAAGGAACATTCCTGTGAAATAATTTAAAAATTCATCAACTGGTTAAGCAGGAGGGGTTTTTTAAAGGTTTTTCTTTTGTTTAGCTCTGGTGGCCACCTTGTTTTTCCAGGCAGAAAGGTTTCATCAGAGCGGCATGGTATGAGCAATTTTGCTTAAGGGTCACCCACAGAACATATCTGTAAAATTATCTCAAAATCCATCCACCGGTTAAGGCGGAGAAGTTGTTTAAAGATTTTTTTTTTCTTTTTTAGCTCTGGCGGCCGACTCGTTAATTCGAGTGGTACAGTTTGTGCAATTTTTGTAGAGCGTCACCCAAGGAATATTCCTGTGAAATTATTTTGAAATTGAGCCAGTGGCCTAGGAGCGAGAAGTATTTTACAATTCTGGTAGATGGTCAACCAAGGAACATTCCTGTAAAATTCTTTCAAAATCCGTTCACCAGTTTAAGAGGGGATGCATTTTAAGTAGATTGTTGACAGACGAGAAAATGTTTTCTATTTTTAGCTCTGGTGGTGATCTTGTTCATCCAAGCAGAAGGGGTAATTTTGGTAGACGATCACCAAAGGAATATTTCTGTGAAATTATTTTAAAACTGGGCCAGTTGTCTTGGAGAAGATGGCGTTTCAAAGTAGAAGTGGAGTCAATGATCAGGAATGGATATAATTAACCCACAGCTCCCATCAGAGACGCCAAAGTGAAAGAAACAAAAACATGAAACAACAGACCCTAATGGAAACATCAATAGCGGAAAGCCAACAGGACAGTTACTTTCCCACAAAATGGCCAATAGGCTATCCAAAATAAAATAATATAAGCGACACAAACACCCCAAAACAGACTATAACAAAAATAAACCACGACAGAAGAACCGCCTTGAAACGGTCAGCAGAAACGAATTCCACTGGTGTGTGTGTGGGGGGGGGGGGGGCTTAAATCGATGTTACGTGGCCACAATCCTCGCCCTTACTTCCGTCGCGTCGTTTTTGTTGTTTTTTTTTGGGGGGGGGGGGGGGGTCGTTCATTTGTTTTCTATTTTTAGCTATGGCGGCCATCTTGTTCGGCAGACTGAAACCATTAGGCAATTTGGGTAGAGGGTCACCCAAGGAATATTTCTGTAAAATTATTTCAAAATCCGTCCACCGGTTAATGTAAATTTTTGACAACTGACGACGCACGACGGACATCAAGCGGTCACAAAAGCTCACCATGTCACTACGTGACAGGTAAGCTAAAACTAGAAGGCAAAGATCTTGGATATTTGCTATGTATCTTTGTCTAGTGTCAACTACCTTGACTGTACAGCCCTGGGATAAAAAAAATGGCCCCGACCTGCTATATTCACTAGTTTTAAATAGACACTTGCAGGAAACACTTGTTAAAATTTAATCTTTTTGTCTGAAAGTAGAAGAGTCAGGGCAAAATCTCGTCTGAAATTAGAAGGCCCATGGCATTGATATTTGCCATGTTGCTTCACCTAGTAGACCACTGACATGGTTGTTCAAATTATAGCTCCGATGTAAGGGATCCAAGGCCGAGGATTGTTGCCGCTTAAAATCTATTTAAGCACACCCCCACACACCGACTTTGTTCGACTGTCCGTTCCAATGCGTTTCTTCTTTCGTTGTCTATTATTGCTATAGTTTGTGCTTGCATGTATTTTTGCGTATATCTTTGTACTCATTTTTTGCAAAGGTCAAAATTACAAGAAAATCCTTGTAAATGCAAATACTTAAATATTTCTTGGCATGTGATGACTAAAATCTGTAGGGACTGTGGTCATTGGGTGACGTCAAAGGTCAAATTTAGAAAAAGCATGTATTTGTGATGGTGCATAATCGACTTGCTTTAGTTTTATTATGGACAGTCGTTTGGCCAATTTGTGGGAAAGTAACTGTCCTTTTGGCTTTCCGCTTGTGATGTTTTCATTAGAGTTTAGTTATTTCATGTTCGTGTTTCTCTCCTTTCGATATCTCAAATGGGAGGAGTTGGGTAATTGTATGGATTCCTGATCATTGCCATCACTTCTATTTTTACAAAACTGATCATGTCGCAAGGTTCACTTCGTCATAGGCTACATATACTTAAAGTCTTCACTGACTGTTCCAATGCGGTTCTTCTATTGTGGTTTTATTTTTGTTGTGGTTTGTGTTTGAGTGTGTGTATCGCTTATATACTTTTGTTTTGGATAGCCAATTAGCAATTTTGTTGGGAAGTGACTGTCCTTTTGGCTTTCCGCTATTGGTGTTTCCATTAGGGTCTAGTTATTTCATGTGTGTGTTTCTTTCCCTTTGGTGTCTCTGATGGGAGCTGTGGATTAATTGTTTCGATTCCTGAGCATAGCCTTCACTACTAGTTTGTGTGAAACATAATTAAAGCATTGCTTGCGATATACTGCAATGGTACTCCATACTGGGCCATCATGAACAGTAGATTTATACAACTATCTTAAAGCTACCAATTTCAATATTTTAAAAGATTCAAATTTGTTAGTATAAAGATACAGGACCATCAAGATCCTCTTGATTTTATTTATGCATCCATGTGTCAGGCTTTATCAATTTACACAATGTGGTTAATGGTATACTTACGGTATGCTAGTGGTGACAGGCACTGCTCTGGTAGCTTCACTATTAGTGAGAAGGTCAGAGCTCACAAGTTCATGGTCAGAACTAACTGGTCTTATCAGCTCAGCAGTAGCTCTTCTGGGTTCCATTATCACAGTGTCATTCCTGGAAGAGAAAAGAAACCAAATATTTTGGAAAGGCCTGCAGAGCTGTCATAGATGACTTGAGTGAAAAAAAAATACCCTTCTTGCACCCAAGATAAGGAAGTTCATAGTTTAGCTTGTGAAAGAAATTTTGTTCTAACCCTTTTGTTCTAACCCAAAATCGAATATTTTTAATAAATGCACTGGTTGAATACGACCTCATATAAGCCGTCGTTAAGATTGACGTCACAGCACTTTACGTAACGTCACTAAACATTCCTGTAGTGCCATCACAATATGGTGGACGTTGGTAAGCCAAATGACTACAGCATTAAATCTGCGTTAAGAATGAAAGGTATGCAAGAAAAAGAATCCTATACGGGTGTGAGGGGTGGATAGAAAAATCCGTCCCTCGGGATCACTGCCCGGCATCATTCGGCAAACCCCGTGATGCCGGACAATGACACTCGGGACGGATGTTTCCATTCACCCCTCACACCAATATAAGATACTGTAAACCCCAAGTTAGATAGAGAATACCAGATTCGTGTCATTTGATATAAAGTTTATCAGGCTTACCAAGCGATTCTACACGCGTTCTCAAAGCCAAGCCTGATAAACTTGATATCATAAGACACGAATCTGGTATTCTCTCTCTAACATGAGGTTCACAAGGGTATTTTGGTAAACGGTCACCCAAGGAACATTCCTGTAAATTATTTCAAAATCCAAGCCCGGTTCAGTTTCTTTTAAGTAAATTGTTGACAGATGGACGACGGACACAGAGCGGTCACAAAAGCTCACCTTAGGCCTTTGGCAAAAAGTGTATAGATTTTTTTTTCTGAAAATGCAGCGCCTTTTTCGGGGTTCACCTTTCAGAATCAGAATTGTTACTAAGACATTCACATTTACCAGGACCTCGGTCCCTGCCCATCGGGACTTGAAGAAATAAATGGGCTGCATGGTGCTTCCACGCAGAGCTGAATCCGACTACACACCAGTACTGATAAACTGCTTAGAGGATCTAAGCCTGCCCAGGCAAAGTGGTGCGCGTCGGACCGGCCATGCTTATAAACCCTATTTGTTTCATTGGGCGACAGGGCTTGAGATGTCATTTCATCTCAGTGTCGGGAAAAGTCCCACAAAATTGGAAAAAAAACTTTAACATTTGTGGATGCCGGTGGTAGTAGAAGAGCTTACCGGAACTTCGTTCCGGTGAGCTAAAAAGTAAATAATAAAGGCTTTTACATGAAAATACGGCCTTTTTATAGGTTTTATAAACATAATGAAGGATTCATAGGTCTGATACAAAATTATAGGCTATCATAGGTAGGAGGCCTAGGTACCTTGGGAGCGCAACTCCTCCTATTGTTTTATATTGATGCTTCAGAAACTTTACAAGTGTCTTAATCATTCTCTGAAAATATGCGTGTGCCCTTTACAGGATCTTGAAATTATATATAATGTTTTTTCACTTCTTTTTCACACTTTAACACAGACTTTTTTCATGCTTCAGTACCATGAAAGTAGTATTATAGGTACCTAGAGTTTAAGGCCAAAACAGCTGGCTTACTCATCACGAAAACACACCTATATAATTCTGACCCCATTGAACCCCACTGTTATGTAGCAAAACTGGGGTTTACAGGGGTAAACCCTATTTTTCTTATTTCTGCTCTAAAATATAGATTGTGGGTACTCGTTAGAACCGCCTCATCGAGGCGGTTCTAACGTGTACCCACAATCTATTTTTTGAGCAGAAATAAGAAAAAAGTCACAATTTTTCATCTTAAAATTTTCGTTTTTCCGGCGGTAAAACTTACTATGTATTTGTATAGGCGTGTTTTCGTAATGTTATGGGCTAAGAATATACATGTGCTCTTTACAGAATCTTGTAATTATTATTACTTTTATTTTTCTACCCTCTGATTTGAAGAGAAAAAAACAAACGGGTATATGGTATCCGTTCTTCCTTCCTTCCTTCCTTACGTCTGTCACAAACCTTCTGAATGCAACTATTTTTCTATTTCTTGGCCTATTGTGACCAAACTTGGTACACCAATTGCTTAGGGACTGCAGGTGTGCATAAAGGTACCTAAATTTTGATCCGACCCCCTGTGGTCATGGGGTGATGTCAAAGGTCAGATTTTCAAGAAAATGCTTGTGAATGCAACTACTTAAAAAAAAGATACTTGGCCTATGGTGACATAACTTTGTACAAATATTGCTAAGGGACTGTGCATGAAGGTATCCAAATTTTGATCTGAGCCTCTGGGGTCATGGAATGAGGACAAAGAAAATACTTGTGAATGCATCTACTTTTTTATTATTCTAAAGAAAATGCTTGTGAATGCAACCATTTTTTAAAAAAAAAATACTTGGCCTATGGCGACCATTCTTTGTAGAAATATTGCTTAGGGGCTGTGCATGAAGGTATCCAAATTTTGATCTGAGCCCCTGGGTCATGGAATGAGGTCAACGGTCATTTTTTAAGAAAATGCTTATGAATGTAACTCCTTTTTTTATTTCTTGGCCTATGGTGACCAAACTGGGTACACATATTGCTGAGGGACAGCAGATTTGTATGAAGGCATCCAAATTTTGACTCGACCGCCTAGGGTCATGGGGTGAGATCAAAGGTCAAATTTTCAAGGAAATGCTTGTGAATGCATTTTTTATTACTTAGCCTATGGTGACCAAACTTTGTACAAATATTGCCTAGGGACTGCACTTGTGCATGGAGGTATCCAAATTTCTATCTGACCCCCTGGGGTCATTGAATGAGGTCAAAGGTCAATTTTATTTTTCAAGTAAATGCTTAGGGAAGGCATCCCAATTTTGATCTGACCCACTGGGGTAATGGGGTGAGGTCAAAGGTCAAATTTTCAAGGAAATGCTTGTGAATGCAACTCCTTAAAATTTGTATTAATTGGCCTATGTTGATGAAACTTGGTACACATATTGCTTAGTGGCTGCAGATGTTCATGAAGTTATTCAAATTTTGATCTGACCCAAGGGGGTCATAGGGTGAGGTCAAAGGTAAAACTTTCTTTATTTCTTTATTTCTTGGTCTATGGTGACCAGACTTGGTACACATATTGCTCAAGGACTGCAAATGCGCATGAAGGTATCCAAATTTTTATCTGACCCCCCTGGGGTCATGGGGTGAGGTCAAAGGTCAAATTTAGAATAGAAAAAAAGCTGGTATTTGCTATGGCGCACCATCGAATCATTATTATTAGTGTTAGAATAAACTTGAATGTCCTTAACTTAATTATTTTGGAAAGATTATTTTATTATACTTTTCCAGGTTCTTATTATACCGTAATGACCCTTAGTATTGGGACAGATAGGCCTAAGCAAACAATGCAGACCCAGATCAGACTGTTCCTGAATGAGCAGTCTGATCAGGATCTACACTCTTTGCCATTCCATCTGTACCTTTTGGACTCCTTCCTGGATCATGAAACAAAGGGGGTCTTTCAAGGTATAGGAAATTTGCATTGGTTTCTGCCCACGCTTGATGAAATTGCACGACCCGAAGAAAAGCGACCGACTGAAGTCGGTCGATTTTCTAAGAGTGTCCTAAAACCACCGTGTCATTCTGTCATTCGGTCATTCTGTCAGTCTGTCTGTCCGTCCGTAACCCGTTTGTGAAAATTGGTGATAGTGACTTAACCGCTTGGAATAGTTCAACAATTTTTGGCATACTGATACATATCAATGAGATCTAACCAATGAACTTGCGAAATATTACATTCCATTTAGTATAGCCTCGCCGAGGCGAAAAATGTGAAAATCATCGAACTGCTTCTCCTCGGAAACCGTTGGGTCGATTGAAGTCAAATTTCATATGGAGCCTCTATGGGATGGAGGAAACCAAAATTTGCTCATGGGGTCCTGGTCACATGACCAAAATGGCCGCCAAGCCATATATGGTCTGTCTGTCCGTCCGTTACCCGTTTGTGAAAATTGGTGATAGTGACTTAACCCCTTGGAATATTTAAACATTTTTTGGCATACTGATAGATATCAATGAGATCTAACCAATGAACTTGCGAAATATTACATTCCATTTAGTATAGCCTCGCCGAGGCGAAAAATGTGAAAATTTCGAACTGCTTCTCCTCGTAAATTTTTGGGCCGATTGAAGTCAAATTTCATATGGAGCCTCTATGGGATGGGGGAAACCAATATTTGCTCATGGGGGTCCAGGTCACATGACCAAAATGGCCGCCAAGCCATATATGGTAAAAACCCTTCAAAAATAGTCTTCTCCAGAACCACTGGGCAGATTTCCACGAAACTTGACAAATAGCATTTGGGACGTAGGTTCATCATAAATTGCTAAAATGGTGACCCTGGGTTGACCTTGACCTTCTTTGTGCCTAGGTCAAACTTTGACACATATGCTTTTGTATTAGAAAAGTGAGAATGCATTTTATCCTGCAAGCGATTCAGAATACAGTACTAAAGTATAAGATATTTTTTTTGCTCCTTACGATAAGGCGCATTTATTGGGGGAACCGTTTTAGGTCCAGGTCACATTACCAAAATGGCCGCCATACCCATATATGGTAACACTCATAAAGCTAAAAGCATCCGGCGGGTCGTGCACTTCAGCTGAAGCACTGGTTATGCACAATAATTGCCATGGGTATAGCCATTATAATTACGATGCATTCCCTTTTAAATTTTATTTCCGTAGTAAATTTATTACATATTTTATGATGTCTCGTTCACAACAGAGAGTACTCTCATATAAACTTGTCTACAGTATTCAGTGTTTCATATATCTAATGCTGCTATGTTTTATGAATTCAAGCCATAATTGGTGAGTTAGTTGATACTATGACTGACCTCATATGTCTAGTAATAGTGGCTGGGTATTCAGTTTTCTTTGATTGTGTTCCCATATTTCAGCTCCTATTTTTGTATTCATTAAAATTTTATATGCATTTGTACCATGTTCCAATTTTTGTCAAGACACCATTTTAGCATTAAAACTACCCACATATCTCAGGAACATGTTGATGAATTTTGATGGGAATTGAGGACCGGTAACATTGTGTTTTAACAGACTGAATCCTGATAGTCCTGATTCAGCAAAATGTGAAATTACATGATTATCATGTTTTGGTCATGCTGTTTAATAATAGTTTACTATTGCTTTCAATTTGGATGGCTATAGTATAGTATGGTTTGTGTAAGTAGTTCAAAGCATAATTATAAGTATTATTTCAAAACATCAATTTCGGTAAATTTGCCCCCTATGGAATAAACTATTTTGTCTACAGAACTATACCGCAAAGGTTTTGATGACAAACGTCATCACACGCACCCATGTAATCATGTGCACAGTTTTCTTTCTGTCTTTCTTGTCTAATTTGGTAATGGTGCTAAGGTGATGTTTAGATTTAACATTCAAATCAACAACATACCAGTCACTTTAGCTGTTGCTTCAGATTTTGTGAGATTTGTTATCCGACTCGAGATAAATGACTCTCAAGTAAAACTGTTGTTTGTGTATTTAACCCTAACTGTCCATTTAAAAAGAAAGGTTTACTCTAGGGAAAATCAATAACACTTGAGATTAGTTATCCTGGACATTAAGTTTTCAGAATTTGTATCTGCATAGGCACTAGCCAACCTATATTTTTTGTATAGCCCCAATGAACGAAATCAGACAGCTTCCTGAATCTGTATTCCAAAGTCATTTGAATTTGCTTTAAGAATTCACACGGTCGTACATTTGTCAGTGTTCCAAAACTAATGTGACCATGATTGTGTTGTCTATATATTTGTATAGGTCTTTCACTTCATTTACCTATCTCAGCAGTTGTTGCAGTAATTACAAAGCATATTACGTAAGATATCAAGAAGCATTTAAACTGTTGATAATAATTATTCAATCTGTGAGTAGTTATCGCATTACTCATAGGATTTTAAATTATTTTCAGTAAATACATTGTGATGCTTTTTTCTGTCCAAACACTGCAATGCTCTTTCTAAGCTGAGAGATACATTGCACAGAAATGTACTGGTAATTGTTAATGAACAAAAAGCAAGCAAGAACAGTGCTTAAAAACAGTGAACTTGCATTCAGCAGAAACATTCAAGAAGTGGTTGAAAGTTTTACAACCAGAAAAAAATACTAAAAGCTCGCTTCCGATAAATTAACCTCTATATTGACAAAGTAAATAGAAAAAATAAGATACTAAACAAACGTCGACAATTACAATACCAATGCAGAAAAGAGACATATTTATGTAAGTGTACTATAAGGAAGGAAACTGTTTCTTTCCCTGTCTAATAGCAAAATTTCTCTAGGTCATGGAACAGCTTTGTTTACACCAAATATTCTGTGCCTCACCCATCAATGATATCTTTTGCAACAGAAACTCAATATCAGTGACTTTTCGATTTTTGGAAATACTAACCAATAATTACTGTAACTTTTTTTTGTTAGGATAATAATCCAGCGTTCATAAAGACAGAGTATATCTAAGGCTTAAACTGGCCATGGATTTATCAACAGAACTATTTTTACTAGTAACAACAAACCACTGACCATTGCGTCCTTGCATACCAGTTTGGTATGGAAATGAAAATAATGGAACTCCTTGCCTTACACCTATTTGAGTAGCATGGCTGGTGCAAAGTCATTATATAAAGTTGCACATGTTCACAATAATTTTGCTGCTAATAAAAAGCAATATGTTGTTAAGCCTAATTTGTTGATTAGAATACCTTTTGATTTAGTGTTTACTATCTACTATTTTGGATGGATCATAGTGTATAAATGAAAGGAAAATATCAGAAATTCATGATATTTTAATAGTTTCTAAGCTAGATCAGCTCAATATGTATTCATTTTGATTTGTATAATCTCATTTTTATTACGTAAGTGTTACGAATTGCCTTTTTGTAAGGTTCTTGGATGATTTCAATAAAATAGTAAATTTTGCAGAAACGACTTGGCCGAAACTAGCTAGTCTGGCCCAGAAAACATGTACACTCCATATTTTGCACTTCTGTGGTGTATTCCTTGCTTCCAAAGGATAACCCTTTTATAGAACATATTTACATCCATTAAAGGTGTAAACTTCTGTGTTACCGGTTTCGGATTTTCATGAAATTTGGCATAGCTAAAGAAGATACATATGGCAAGTTTTCCTAGCAAAATGAAATCTTGACAAAGACTAGAACATATTTATCTTAGGGATTGAATTTTGATAATTTTTTAAAATTTTAATTAAAAAATGAGATTTTTGATAATTATTTTATCAGAAAATGTAATCTTTAATTAATTCAAAAGGTTTTTTAGTATCAAAGGAATGCCTATGGAGTTCTGCATTCAATCCAGTTCACAGATCTTGAAACTAAATAAAACATAAGATTTAAGACGCACTTATTTAGAGACAGACACCAGCTCATGGAGGGAGTCAGTTAGGGTGGCCACCTGAGTTCTACTTTGATTTATATAATTTATTAAATACATTTTTATAGGTTGTATATGCTGAGTTATTAATATACAAAGTTTAAAGAAAAAAACCTGCATGGGCACAGATGAAAGACCCCCTTTGTTAAAATTTTAGGAGAATTACAGCAAGTCCGAATTTTTAGGATTTTTACGGTAATTCTTTTGCCATAGCTTTGCCCTCTGTGCCCAGTCATTCTGGTCATGACACAAAATATACAGTAGGAGGAGAAACAGAGCTGCAGAGAAATTCATCAATCGAGTGCCCCGACCAGCTTCGAACAAGTACAATGTCGCCTTTCATCTGTGCCCAGTTTTAGGTTTCGGAAATCATGTGACTCACAGGGGCAGTGTACACTGAATTTTTCTTTTTACATGGGCTGGGATTTTTTTTTATTGGGGAGGGGGGGGGGGGGGTAGAATTTCATTTTTCAGTATATATTTGGTTTTTATGGAAAAGTGTTGTTTTTTTTTTTTTTTTTTTTTTTTTTTTTTTTTGGACATGACCATTTTTGGGGGTACTATCTCAGTGTTGGTATTAACTTTAGCTATCAATAATTCTTTATCATTTTTGATATCCATAAAAAGGAAACATAGATACCATTAATAACAATAGTAGATGTGTTTGTTTGTTTGATTTGAAGTTTAACAACCCCGCCAACAGTATTTAGGTCATTTTGGAGACGCTGCTTCCAATTTTGTGGGACTGTTTGGATATAAATAAGGGGAACATCACTCATTTTCATAACCCTTCTCTTCTCTTAAACACATTCAAAGGTCGTTTAAACAAACATTGGCATAACCATCCCTATAAATTCAAAGCCGCATGCTACCTGACTAACCAAGAAACAGAGGGAAAACGGACATCAACAAGCATCAATATAAGTCATGAAGACTTGGCCAGCGTCGGGATCCAGTAAGTCCAGTATGTACATGTTTGGTGTTTAGAAGTATAATAATCAACACAGCTCGTGTGTTTAATAAGTTTTTATTGAAAATATGGCCCTTTTAATTTTCGGCCGGAAGTGAGAGCGATGTCGTAAAAATTACAAGTTGTTGTTGTTGTATAAACACCACATTCCTCTCCACCTTGAACAAGACTTCTCAATTTTGAAAGAAGTAACATTATAAGTTACTCATAATAAATGGCAATACATCTTGCTCAAGATTAGCAGGTTTATCATGTAAGCTAACCCGTTATATGGAACTTTACCAAAATTAATAAGATAAACCTTACAAATGTGATCTATGCGTTCAAAGTCACAATATTATGATTGTGCCCGCTCTGTTTCAAAGTATATTTTCCGGAGTACACAATGACAAAACTATCAGTCATATTTTATAACAGTCAATGAATCACACATATGAAGTTTTCTTTTTAAATTCCCAGCGATGATCCAGTTTAACTAAGTTCTGATTTTCATTTAAGATTAGCACCTGTAAACACTTTTGTAAACAACTAAAGTAACTACTGAAATACAAACACATAAATTATGTAAGCATACACAGTCCATAAAGTGTCTATTCACTTATGATTATATTCAAACCAAATCTCAGAACAAACCATTTTGAGTATTTGCCCATTTGTATCCTAAAAATGACTAGAAATGGTATGGATGACTAGATTAAGATTACCTAGAATTGCACGACCCGCAGAAAAAGCGACCGACTGAAGTCGGTTGATTTTCTAAGAGTGCCCTAAAATCACCGTGTCATTCTGTCATTCGGTCAATCGGTCATTCTGAGCCTTGGAATGACAGTCTTTGCAGAGGTTGAAGGTACGATTTCGACCTCTGGGAAACGACTGTGCTCGTCTAGTGCCACCAGAACGTACTGACCAGACGGGAATGGTCCAGCTAAATCTAGTGCAATCTCAGACCATGGTTCTGGAGGGAGTGGAGTAGGTCAGATTGGTTCTCGCTTTGAGGAACCTGGATAGGAAGCTTTGCACGGAATGCATGCCCGCACCGTCTCCTCAGCCATTTTGTCAATACCAGGAAACCAGACTTTCTCCCAGATAAGCTGTTTGGTCTTGACAATGCCTTGGTGTGTATTGTGGGCAATATAGATAACTCGATCCTGCAAAGAACTGGGTATGACCAAACGATGAGCACCACACCATCATAGACTGAAAACTCATCCTTGAACCTAGAAAACAGAGATAAGTCAGGATCATCCCACCATCTGCCCGTCTGGACAGCTGTCATCACCTTCTGGAGTGTTGCATCTGCTAAAGTTGCCCGATGGACCTCATCAAACCTCATAGCCTTGGGAACTGCATGCTGGCTTATGAAAGCAAGATATGCTTCAGCAGCATTGTCTCTCGTAGGCTGCTCATAAGGATGTCTGCTTATGTAGTCTGCTGGATTTAGATCATCACTGCCTGGCCTAAACTCTAGAGTGAACTGGTATGGCATGAGACGCAGACGCCAGCGTTCCATACGTGCTGAAGCGGGCTTCCGACTATGCACAATACCGAGGAGAGGTTTGTGGTCAATCACGACTCTAAAATCTGACGCAAACAAGCACAAATGGAAATGATCCACACCGCAACCGCAAGCATTTCACGGTCTGTTTGCGAGTACCGCTGCTCAACATCTGTAAGAGCTCGACTAGCATAGCAGACAACTTTGCCGTCCTGGGCGAGAATTGCTGCAACACCAACAGGAGATGCATCCACTATGACCTCCGTGGGCTTGTTCCGATCAAAATACACCATTACCTGTGCACTGGATAAGGCTGTCTTCAGGCTCTCAATGGCAGTCTGCTCGTCTCGAGACCAACACCATGGGGCATTTTGCCGGGTTAGGCGTCATAATGGTTCTGTCAGTGTGGCATATTGATGAACATACCTAGAGACGTACTGAGTCATACCTAGAAACAACCTTACCTCAGCAGGATTCTTGGGCGGAGCTCGCCCGACAATCATCTTGACCTTCTCTGGATCGGCCGACACACCCAAACTACTGAAAACATGACCATAAAAGGTGATTTTATCAACAGAGAAGATGCACTTATCTTTGTTGAGCTTAGCACCAACACTGCTTAGTCTCTCCAAAGTGAGTTTGAGTGCTCTGTCATGGTCAGACTGGTCTGTGCCATGGATGATGATGCCATCCGACAGATTCTTGGCACCTTGAATGTCTGACAACAGGTCAGAAATGACTTTCTGAAAAATTTCAGAAGCCACATTAACCCCAAATAATAACCTGAATCTGGGTACTGAATGTGGTAATGTACCTGCTTTCTTCAGCAAGCTCAAGTTGGTGGTAAGCATTGGATAAATCAAGTTTATTGAAGACAGAAGAGGAATTGAGGTCTGCCAAAAGCTCATCAACTGTAGGCATGGGGTGTTTTTCTCTACTAATGGCTTTGTTGGCCATCCGCATGTCAATGCAGACCCGGACCCCTGAAGATTTCTTTGGAACGACCACTGGGCTGACCCAGGGTGTGGGCCCACTAACAGACTCAATGACACCCAGGTCCTCGAGGCGCTGCAACTCAGCCTCAACATCTTTCCGCACATGGAAAGGGATGCGTCTGTGGCGTTGTGACACTGGCTGCACACTCTGGTCAATATGCAGCTTCACTTGGACACCATCGATCTTGCCCATTTTGCCGTCAAACAGTGACTGGAACTGGTCTGGGATAGATGGAGACAAGGAGGTGAAAGCAAAGTGGATCATGTTTAAAGCTTGTGCAGTTGTAGCTCCTAACAGACAATGAGAATTTTGGCTACCCTTTCTTTGGACCACATAGAAATCAGCTCCTACTGTTTTATTCTTAAAAGTAACCAGAGTTCTGAAATAACCTGGAACATTTAAGGGAGTAGACGACCCATATGCATAGATCAAAGGGCATGGTTTGCTCAAAGTGGGTTGTTTTGACATTTGTTTGTACACTTCATGGCTAAGAATGTTTACACTTGCTCCTGTGTCAACTAGAAATTTCACATCATTATTCCCTAATTGTGCAGTCACCGAAGGAACTTTGTGATTGCGATTTGTGTTATGTGGAAAACTGATCCGTCGCTTGATGTGTCAGCTTTCTCTGCATGCGCAAAACTGACAGACTGTTTGTTAATTTTTTTTCTGCACACAGCAGGGAAGTGGTTCTTCTTCTTACAGTATCTACATTCTTTGCCATAAGCAGGACACGTTTTGTGAGAACTGCTCCCACCACAGTTAGTACGTAAGTCAGAGTTTCTGGTTTCACCGCGGCCTTGACCGCGTGCACCACGACACCGTGCACCACCTCCACCACTCCTGGAACGACCGCGTTGTTGACCGCTGTTGACCTGGTTCACCTGTGGCTGATGACCGACATCTTCCATTGCTGTGGCTCGCGACTCGGCCAGCTTGATAGCCTGTGCTTCATCTAGAAGCTTATCTAGGTTAAAATTGTCTCAAAGAGCCCGTCTCCTGATGTGTGTTGATGTACACCCTTCAATGATCTGCCCAAGGATTTCATTGTCTGTATTGTGAAATTCACATGTGCTAGCAAGTGTTCGTAGTCTTGTATAGTATGAATCTATTGCTTCGCCAGCATTTTGTTTGGCCTCGCGAAACTTGAACACCTCATATGAAGTATTTGCCTTGGGGTTGAAATAATCAGTCAACGATTGTTTAAGCACTGGACACTCATTTGGTCGAGTTACATCACCGACTGTCAATGTTGCCCCACTCCCCTTATTTCATCCCAGAAGGAATCATGTATGTCGTACGCTTCCTCTAACTATCTATCTTCTGATACTGTGTCGGTCACATTTGACCATTACCGCAGGTGTACATGTATATTACATACACTCCATGTTTTGCAGGATGAAGGCCTACACAGTAATCATGTAATTACGGTAGGGATCTTTAACCTGCACAGGGGATGGTTCTCCCTGCACAGGGGGCCTCCAGTTTACGTCCCGATTCGAAGTACGGTGCACTTTATGACATTCATCCCTGCAAATGATGCCAATGGAGTGTGTTCGGACACCGAAATTTTATCCCCGCTGCCGGGGATCGAACCCGGGACCTCTAGCATCAGAGGCAAGTGCACTAACCACTCAGCTATCACCCTCCTATGTCATGAAGCAACATGGCTTTATTACGATCGTCATTTACGATGTTCAAGGCTGTTAGGTTTTCGAACTTGGCAAGACAGGACCTCGGTTTAAAGACTCAGCCGAAAGTCTGGAGAAGCCTGGGATCGATCCTGGGACCCCTGGTTTACAAGGCGAGTAGCGTATCCACTGCACTACAGGGGAACAAGACAGTTCCCCGACATGGTTTTTGGAGACAGTTTCCCGACACATTTGAAGACAGTTCCCCGACACTTTTGAAGACAGTTCCCCGACACTATTGTTCATAGTTAAATGACCTGTGACTGATAATTATAATTGGCAATTAGTTCCCAGACACTTTTGAAGACAGTTCCCCAACACTATTGTTCATAGTCTTAATGACCTAATTGGCAATTAGGGATAAGATATATTAGTTATAATTTGGATGTTTCTTGCTATGGCAACTTTATTTATGGGTTGCCTGAAATTTCCTCGTTGATTTCAAGACAGTTCGAATAATTATCATTATTGTTCGCATAACAGCGTTAGATGTCTATTTCATATTCTTTAATAATATTTTTGAAAAACTTTGAACTCATCTTCATTTTTCAAATGTTTATTATATGAAAAAATGACAATTAGAAATATACTTTTGCGTTTCCTAGAAGACATTTTTATTTTGTTTAAATGTGTGCATGTTCATTAACTGAACATGCTAGTTCGCTTAATTTCAGGTGTATTCATTAAACTTATTGATAATGGTATCAAGTATAAGCTTTTATTTGTCATCAGGAAACTGTCTTCAGAAATGTCTATGAACCCATAATTTAATATTTCTAAACGTCTGTCGGTGAATTGTCTTCAGAATATTGATGAACACAAAATAACTATCAATTATGATAATCACCATGATCCGTCACAGGTCATTTGACTTTGAACAAAAGTGTCGGGGAACTGTCCTCAAAGGTGTCGGGGAACTGTCTTCAAATGTGTCGGGGAACTGTCTCCAAAAAACGTGTCGGGGGAACTGTCTCGATTCCCACTACAGAGGCTTCTAAATGTCAAAGAGTGTAGATCCTGATCAGATCAGAGGCCATCTGAGCTGGATCTACTGTTTGCAAAGAAAAGGGTTGTCATGAACAGCAGGTTAAGACTTAAGAATATTTTCATCTGTAGAACCATGAAGAACAGCATTTTCTTACACTTCATGTACAATGTGAATACAGACCATAATTTTGGAAAAACACATTTCTATGCTTTGTATCTTAAAATAGAAGTACTTGTCAAAAGATCGGACTGGGCGAAGTTGATGAATATTTTACAACAGGGTTAAAGTAACATTACTATAAGGAATTAGTTTTCCGAATAAACTTAAATGGTGACAATTTGTAACCAGATAAATACTTTTTTTGGTGTCAGATTTTGTAAACAAAGATGGCCACCGTGACTTTAAGGTAGTTCGATCACGAACCGTGGTTAACCATGGTTAACCAGTGGAGTGGTTAACCAAAGTGTGATCGAACTCAGTCTGGTAGCATGGCGGAAGTGTCGAGACGTCACTCTGGTCGAACCAGACCAAAGCATTGGTTACTCTGGTAGATACGTCACACCATACGTAACAAAGATGGCGGCGAAAGGTGCGGACACTAATGTCCGTAAATCGACTGCTTCTATTCAAGAAATAGAGGGTCTGTGTATCAGTCAACCAAACATCTACCAGACGTCGTTCGATCACACCGGTGAAAAAACATGGAAATCATGGGAAGAACGTGCACAAGTTGACTTCGCTACCATGGTCTGGTAGATGGTCGAACTCCCTCATGATCCGCAAGCGGTATCACTAAAATACGAAATGGGCTTTTTCGGCGAAATGGGCTTTTGGGGGCGAAATGGACATGAAAGGAGTGAATAACGACTGTTTCCTTTTTAATAATGAGTTTTTTTTTATGATTTTGACAGACATAAAGCCGGGATCAAAACATCAAAACCTGAATTTAAATTTAACACCATACATAAACTTTTGTGAACTTTGTATGGTGCGGATTGCGAAATGGTTTTCCAGTAAGGAATCAGAATCAGAATTTTTACTGGTGACACGTCAAATGACATTCATTCACCAGGACCTGTGATGTGGGAAGTTAGTCCCTCGCTCTTACCAAAGAGGTAAATTTAGCTACACAATCATCAGCACTTTCAGCTGTCGAAATAATCGAATCGGGAAGGGCATTCCAATCTCTAATAGTTCTGGGGAAGAACGGCTCTTTTTAATTGTCAGTTCTTGCAGTAAGGGTCTGAAACGCCAACGAATGGTGATTTCTACAGTGTCTAGCTGGGGGAACAAGGTCATCTAGCTGTTGGAATGCTGGCAGCACCCTTTAGACCTTTGTATAAAAGGATGAGCCTACTGTCTTTTCTCCTTTTCCTGAGAGGCTCCCATTTTAATTTTCCAAGTATTCCAGTCATGCTCCCAGTTTCAAAGCAATAATTGCCTGTTACAAATCTAGCAGCAATTCTGAAATTTCTCAATTTCTTCGTTAAGGACCACTCCAGTGGGGTCCCAGATACAACTACCATATTCCAAGATTGGGCGAACAAGAACTTTATATGCTCCCTCTTTTACATCCTGAGGGCAATGATGAAGATTTCGCCTCAGGAAACCAAGCGTTCTATTTGCCCAAGTACACACGTTGCTAATATGAGTATTCATCTCAAGTTGTACGTGATTGTCACTCCAATGTATTTAATGGAGTCCACATTCTCGAGGACCGTTCCCTCTTAGGTGTAAGAAGCCCCAACTTTATTAGATCTCTTCCTAGTTATCTGCATAATATTGCATTTAACTGGCTGAAATCTCATGCCTCATTTTCGGACCCAACATCCTAATCTATCTATGTCAGCCTGAAGTTTCAGTGAGTCATCTGTATCTCTAATTTCCCGGTAACAAACACAGTCGTCTGCGAACAGTCTTATGTCAATGTCAGTGGAAATATCATTGATGTACAAGGTGAACAAAAGAGGAACAAGAACAGTCCCTTGCGGGACTCCAGACAAAACTGGAACACACTCTGAAGATTCACCATTAACTACAACACGCTGTTTTCTGTAGCAAAGAAAGGAATCTATCCATTTGAGGGTCTTCTTCCCAATTCCGTAACCAAATAACTTAGATTTAAGTAGTTCACGAGGAGGGGCGTCAAAAGCCGTCTCGAAGTCAAGAATAAATGTGTCCACCTGTCCCCCTTTGTCCAAGATTTTTGCCCAGCCATTAATAACTGTGCTCAGCTGAGTTTCACAACTATGCCTTTTCCTAAATGCATGTTGTCTGTCTGACAAAAGTTTATGTTCATCCAAGTGGGCCATGATGTTTGAGCAGACTATATGTTCAAACAATTTACACAGAACACAAGTCAGAGACACAGGGAGATAATTACGGGCAAGGGCCCTAACTCCTTTTTTTTTGAAGAGTGGACAGATGTTTGCTAAGAGTCATTAGGATTTAATGTCTCCAAATACATCTCTATGTGAAGATATTTTAACCTCTTCTATATAATTAACTTTAAATTGTAATCTATTCTAGCAACTTTGAAGAAAAAAAAACATCATCACTTCTACGCACAATTTTTTTCGTCGAAATGGGCTTGTTTGGGTGGGCCGGTGGGGGGCGAAATGGTCATAAAAAGAGTGAATTGTGACTACTTTCTTTTTAATAGTGAGGTTTGGGGAAATGATTTTGGCAGACATAAAGCCGGTAAACCTGCTGAAAACCTGAGTTTAAATTTAACACCATGCATATACTTTTGTGAAATATGTATATGTACGTGCGACCTGAGTGAAGATGACGGTGTGTCAAGCGAAATGGTTATCCAGTAAGGATTTAATGTCTCTACATATACCTCTATCATGTGAAGGTTTTAACCCTTCCATATTATGTATAATTTTACTTTCAACTGTAATCCATTCTAGCAATTTTGAAACAACATCGTCATTTCTATGGATATTTTTGGCGCAATGGCCCAAACAAACGAAATGGGCAGGCGGGGGAGGGGAGGGGGGGGTGCGAAATTGGCATAAAAAGAGTGAATTGTGACTATTTTCTTTTTAATAATGAGTTGTTTTTAAATGATTTATACAGACATAAATCTGAATTTAAATTTCACAGCATACATAAACTTTTGTGAACTATGTATGGTGCGACCAGCTGAGTGAAATGGTTATCCAGTAAGGATTTATTGTCCCCAAATACATCTCTATGTGAAGATTTTTAACTCTTCCATATTATTTTACTTTCAATTGTAATCCATTCTAGCAATTTTGAAAAAAAAAAAAAAAAAAAAAAATCATCATTTCTATGCAGAATTTTCGGCGAAATGTGCTAATAATCGAAATGGGCTTTTTCGGCGAAATGGGCTTTTTTTGGGCGAAATGGTCATATGACTATTTTGTTTTTATAATAAAGTTTTTGGGGAAAATGATTTTGACAGACAGGAAATAGTCACAATTCACTCTTTTCATGCCCATTTCGCCCCCATTTCGCCGAAAAAGCCCATTTCGCATTTAGTGATACCATTAGCAAAGTAACCATGAAGTAGTTGGATCACGAACCGTGGTAAACCATGGTTAACCAGTGGTTAACCAAAGTGTGATCGAACCCAGCCTGGTAGCATGGCGGGAGAGTCTGGTCTAACCAGACTAAAGCATTGGTTTCTCTGGTAAACCGGACACAAGATGGCGGCGAAAAGTAAGAAAATATGTTGGCCCAAGGAAAATACACATTTTAAGTGTTGTTAAAGCTTGTTTATTAATAAAATTATAAAAAAAAAACAAATATGCACAATATGAAAGATAGAATCGGCACTGCTATTTCTGCAGTGTTCAAAATGGTGATCTTCCTCGGCGACCAAAAAAAAAAAAAAAAAAAAAAAAAATCAAACGTGGCATGGGGGCTGCCATGTTTGTGTACCAAAGGTATACAAGAGAGGGCGTTCGATCACTCCGGTGAAAGAACATGGAAATCATGGGAAGAACGTGCACACTTTGACTTCCGCTACCATAGTATGGTAGATAATCGAACTGCCTCCACATACCGCGATCGCTGTATTCTTGCTTTTGATTTCCCATTGGTCACGCTGGACAAGAATTTATCGTTTGGTTCTATGCAATTTTCAAAATGAATAATAGACTAATCATTGTTAACGTATCCAAACCATCTTCGACCAGTTATCTGCTCAAGTGCGCGAATGAAACCCGGGACCAAAGACCTCCGTCACCGGAGCCAGACGGATTACCTAAAAACCGGAAAGACACTAAAAGACGCGGAAAGACGCAAAAAAGCGCATAAAGACTCCCCAAAAGAGCAAAAAGGCCCTCATAAATGCAAAAGAACATAATTATAAATAAAAATCTTTATTTCTTTGCAAAAAGGATGCATGCAAAAAAAAAAAAAAAAAAGGTGCAAAAGACCAAATCTTGACCCCGTCCCGCCCCCTCTCCCCAACAGAACAAAATGAAAGGCAATAACACTTTTATAAATAATAATCAAAAATGAGTTCCTTTAAGAGCAATGAAAGCATTCATAAGAAAGAAGATGGGTCATACTACGTAGTTTCGGCTAATAAAGCCTCATCAGTGACCCTGTAATGATCCGGCAAAGAAAGCCAGAGAAAACATACTGCAATTTTGCGAATTTCGAATAGGCAGTCGATTCAAAGACTGATATAAATCAAAATGGGGTCCAAATAATTAAAAATCTGTCTAGAATATGAGTCTAAACCAATAATTTACTTCTGATTTCTCAGAATATTCACACGGATCTCAAAGGACCAAAAGTAAAATATAAACTGCACTATGGTTGATGTACGGGGAGACGTTTTACGGCCGCCACACGGCACAACACCAGCTGCAGTGAAGGCAAATAATAATCAAAAATGAGTTCCTTTAAGAGCAATGAAAGCATTCATAAGAAAGAAGATGGGTCATACTACGTAGTTTCGGCTAATAAAGCCTCATCAGTGACCCTGTAATGATCCGGCAAAGAAAGCCAGAGGAAACATACTGCAATTTTGCGAATTTCGAATAGGCAGTCGATTCAAAGACTGATATAAATCAAAATGGGGTCCAAATAATTAAAAATCTGTCTAGAATATGAGTCTAAACCAATAATTTATTTCTGATTTCTCAGAATATTCACACTGATCTCAAAGGACCAAAATTAAAATATAAACTGCACTATGGTTGATGTACGGGGAGACGTTTTACGGCCGCCACACGGCACAACACCAGCAATGAGCTCTATAAAAATGAAATAATAATACCGCATTGCAAATATTAACAAAAATAATAAAACGAGATCTCCTAACTCATCAGTGCAACATCTCCGAGAACACAAAAATCAAACAACCACAGAGATGAAACAATGCTGAGGACTCGACAGCAAGACACCACTGAAATGCTGAAGCAAAAGAAATCCAACAGTTCAACTCCGATGGGCCCGATCAGAAACAGAGCATCAGGCACGAACCAACATTACATCAATTTAAATTGTTTTCTAATTCTCAGAAGCCTTTACGCTGGAACCGGCAGAGAATCTGAAAAACGGGTTTAAAGGCTTATTGAGAATTAGAGAGATAATGCTGGTTGGTGCCTGATGCTCTGTCTCTGGTCGGGCTCATCGGAGTCTAACTGTGGTTTTCTTTTGCTCCAGCATTTCAATGGTTTCTTGCTGTCGAGTCCTCACCGTTGTCTCACCTCTGTGGTTCTTTGATTTTTGTGTTCACGGAGATGTTGCACTGATGAGTTAGGAGGCCTTCATGTGGACTGAACAAATTATTTGTCTAAATCGCGACAGAAGTAAGGGCGAGGATTGTGGCCACGTAAAATCGATTTAAGCCCCCCAGTGGAAATCTTCCACTGACCGTTCCAAGGCGGCTCTTCTGTGGCGATTTATTTATGTTGTTGTTTGTTACTTACTGTGTGTATCACTTGTGTCTTCTAATTTTGGATGGCCATATGGCCATTTTGTGGGAAAGTAACTGTCCTTATGACCTTCCTTTGTTTAGGTTTTCATTATGGTCTGGTCGCTTAATGTTTGTATTTCTTTCCCTTTGGTGTCTTTTATGGGTGGAGTAAGTTAATTGTATCAATTCCTGGTCTTTGTTTTACTTCTACTTTGCATATCAGGGCTGTTTTGTTTGTGCCGTGTGGCGGCTGTAAAAGGTCTCCCCGTACATGCATTTAATGCTCTTATTTTTCCAATCCTCAGGGATTGCTTATGCAATTGCTTTTCACTGTTCCATCAATTGACATCCTTTAGATACCTGTTGAAGGTCATTATTAAACCGATGTTCGTTCCTCGTTGTATAACAACTGCTTGTTTGACATTCCTGTACTTTAAGTAGACTAGGATGTTTTGTGGGCTTTTGTTGTACCTTCCTTCTATTCGAAGGAATCTTCTTCAGTAATTTTATATGCTGTTTTATTTATTTAATAACCGGTATGAACATCGCTTTAGTTTTGACGGTATCACAACCTTATTAAACAAAATGAGTATTACAAATTTCATTTAAAATATCAATATCACCCCTTAGGTTACACTCTGCTTCTTCTGTACGGATTCACCATTCTATTAAGAACTTTAATACTATGTTGCCTTCGGTATTGGTTAGACCCTTAAATTTGTCTTCTGTAACTTCAGTTAATCTCAAAGGAGCAGGCAATACCAATGTTTTTGGGAGTAGTCTTCGTATAAGACTATCTCCTCTCAAATCGCTCATCCTTCGAAAATATACTAATCCGTGGAAAAGAAGTGGAATGTATCCTAGTATTTCTAAGTGCAATGCCAAGAGGTGCAGATGTTGTTCGCATTTAAGCACTGCGTCTACCGTTACTTCATCTGTAAACGGTAGACGCTTCTCTGTAGTTAACATGTCTGATTTGACATGACAGTCTACAGATTTAATTTATCTAATTACTTGACGTGCTGCAAACTGTAATATGCAGTACGTCGGTCAAACAAACCGCATGCTTAAAACTAGATTGAACGAGCATTATCGTAGAATGAGTAAGCCTAAGAAAACTGACACTTTCTTGTACCGTCACTTTCGACGTACAGGTCATTCTGTAAATAACATTGTTATACAACCAGTGGAAAAACTTTATTACGATGCAAATTCTACATTTAGATTCAAAATAATCAAAAGACATGAAGCTGAAATGAAATGGATTAAATTTTTACAGACCCTTTTTCCACTGGGATTTAATGACAACATTTTTGTCATGAGGGTAATATTTCCAGAATGCCGGACTTTGATATTTTCTCACTCCTGGAATGTCGTAAACGCAGAACTAGATCTCACGGCACCAGGAAAAATGGTAACTTTAAACGTAAATCACGTGCGTTTAAACGAAACAATACTAGACTGAAGTGACTGTCAATTATATTATTAAATAATGGACGCCACTCTATGCTTTCATTTTTAAGTTCATTACCCGTTTCTGTTTTACGTCTTCTGGACACCGAGGCGAATAAATTCTACGATAGTTCTCATCAGTTATATGATGCGGCTCTCTTAACTAGAGGCTATACTCAGCATACTCTCCGTCCTTACATTGATTCTGAAATTAATCATAAACGCCATTTCTTCAAAATATCCTTCAATAATAAGGGTGTGGATTTTATAGATTCGCCCAGTATCTTCCGTGAGAGATCGGTACTTTCTTCCATTCCTGCTTATTTTCAAAATGCTGAACCAGCTATAATTTGCTATAAATATAACAAACCTGTTAGATCTATCATTTTTAATTTCAATTAACTTGTTTCAGATCTTGATATTGATACTAATACTCCTGATTCATGTGATTGTAAAAACTCAAAGTATTGCTATCCTGCTGCTGGTCATGTAATTACTGGCAATTTGAAAATTATTCCTGATTCTAGGATAAGGAATATAATTTCTAAAGGACCGAAATATCGGTTTCCTTCTAAAATTGATTTCAGTAAATGTAGAGATGAAATCGCTGCTTCATTGAATGAATTCGGTAATCGATGGTGTAAGCGAGAGTATGTTGAGCATAAAGCCCTTAAGGACTGGAAACTTAGCATTTTAAAACTAGTGAATAAACGCATTTCTTTCTATTCTCAAAATACTAACTTATTACCTCCTAAGCCCAAGACGTCTTTACGTCATCTTAAACTAGGTATTCAATAATTTCATAAGAAGTTTGTTTTGGCCCCTGCAGACAAGGCCGCTAACAACGTCGTCGTTGTGTGACGGCTCCACTATGTTAACACGCTTAAGCAGGAGCTTGGTGGTACTAAGGCCTATGAACTTCAGCCTTTAGCTGAAGAGAGAGCTATAGTAGATAAACATGTTTGTCTTTCAGCCACCAAGTTTGCTGTGTGTGTTAACGAAGGCCAAGACAAGCTTCCTACGCTATACTGGTTACCAAAACTTCATAAAAAACCTTACAAAGCACGGTTTATTGCAAATTCTAGCTCTTGCACTACCACTTAACTTTCTAAATTATTAACTTCCTGTCTTACTGCTGTTAAAACGCATGTAATTAAATATTGTGATAAAGTCTTTGAAAGATCAGGAAGAAATCTGTTTTGGTCTATAAAAAAATCGAATGAGGTTTTAAATAAATTGAAATCTAGACATTTTCGTGCTTCTAGTCTGTCTACCTACGATTTTTCCACTCTTTACACTACACTTCCTCATAATCTTATAAAAGAAAAGCTTAATGATTTAATTGAATGGGCTTTTCACAGAGAAGATTCTCTCTATCTTGCATGTAATGTCAGAAATGCATTTTTAACTTCTAAAGAGCATAAGAATTATACACTTTGGTCATGTCAGAAAGTGTGTGATGCTCTCACCTTTCTACCTGACAATATTTATATTAGATTCGGTACTAAGTTATTTAGACAAATTGTGGGTATTCCGATGGGTACTAATTGCGCACCTCTTGTGGCTGATCTGTTCTTGTATTGTTATGAAAGAGACTTCATTTTGTCGCTTTCCATTGATAACCAATCTGAAATTATTGAAGCTTTTAGCTCTACTTCTAGATATTTAGATGATTTATTAAATATTGATAATACCTATTTTGATGGTTTGATCAGTCAGATTTACCCCCTAGAACTTCAGTTAAATAAAGCAAATTCTTCTGATACCGAGGCCCCGTTTTTGGATTTACATCTATCTATTGCAGATGGATTTGTTTCGTGCAAAATTTATGATAAACGCGATGACTTTGATTTTGAGATTGTAAATTTTCCTTTTTTGGATGGTGATGTTCCTCGTGCGCCATCCTATGGCGTTTATATTTCGCAATTAATTCGATTTGCTAGAGTGTGTAGTCATGTAACTGACTTCAACACTCGTAATAAATTATTAACGGCTAAACTCCTTAATCAGGGTTATCGGTACCATAAACTACGCAAAGCCTTTTCAAAATTTTATAGACGCCATTCTGATTTAATTTCAAAATTCAATATTGGACTTAAATCTCTTCTGCAACAAGGTCTATCGGAACCCGAATTTTATGGTGACTTAGTATATAAATTCAGAAAAATATATAACCGCAATGACTTCAGCACCCAATTTCGTAAAATCATTCTTCGATATAAAAAGATTGGGTACAACATGGATATTATACGACAGACTGCATGCATGGTAGTTAACCCAATCACGGTTGGCAACTTTGCTTCCCTCTTTAATTGCACGCCGGTGGGTCAGGCCTCAGATTCTATGACGGCTCCAACGTTAAGGCTTATTGAGAATTAGAGAGATAATGCTGGTTGGTGCCTGATGCTCTGTCTCTGGTCGGGCTCATCGGAGTCTAACTGTTGGTTTTCTTTTGCTCCAGCATTTCAATGGTTTCTTGCTGTCGAGTCCTCATCGTTGTCTCACCTCTGTGGTTCTTTGATTTTTGTGTTCACGGAGATGTTGCACTGATGAGTTAGGAGGCCTTCATGCGGACTGAACAAATTATTTGTCTAAATCGCGACAGAAGTAAGGGCGAGGATTGTGGCCACGTAAAATCGATTTAAGCCCCCCAGTGGAAATCTTCCACTGACCGTTCCAAGGCGGCTCTTCTGTGGCGATTTATTTATGTTGTTGTTTGTTACTTACTGTGTGTATCACTTGTGTCTTCTAATTTTGGATGGCCATATGGCCATTTTGTGGGAAAGTAACTGTCCTTATGGCCTTCCTTTGTTTAGGTTTCCATTATGGTCTGGTCGCTTAATGTTTGTATTTCTTTCCCTTTGGTGTCTTTTATGGATGGAGTAAGTTAATTGTATCAATTCCTGATCTTTGTTTTACTTCTACTTTACACAAAGCATGCATTTTCAAAATAAATTTTATCAACGTCATTCCGATTTAATTTCAAAATTCAATGTTGGTCTTAAATCTCTTCTGCAACAAGGTCTATCGGAACCCGAATTTTATGGTGACTTAGTTTTATAAATTCAGAAAAATATATGATTGCAATGACTTCATCAACCAATTTCGTGAAATCATTCTTCGATATAAAAAGATTGGGTACAACATAAATGTTATACGACAGGCTGCATGCATGGTAGTTAACCCAATCACGGTTGACAGCTTTGCTTCCCTCTTTAATTGCACGCCGGTGTGTCGGCTTACTGAGAATTAGAGACAATATAATTGTATGTAATGTTGGTTGGTGCCTGATGCTCTGTCTCTGGTTGGGCCCATCGGAGTCTAACTGTTGGTTTTGTTTTGCTCCAGCATTTCACTGGTTTCTTGTTGTCGAGTCATCGCCGTTGGTTCATCTATATGGTTGTTTGATTTTTGTTTTCACCACGGAGATGTTGCACTGATGAGTTAGGAGGCCTTCATGCGGACAGAACAAATTATTTGTCTAAATCGCGACGGGAGTAAGGGCGAGAATTGTGGCCAAGTAAAATCGATTTAAGCCCCCCCCCCCTCCCCTACACCCCCACCCCCGTTGAAATCGTTTCGCTGACCGTTCCAAGGCGGTTCTTCTGTCGCGATTTATGTGTGTTCCGCTTATATTATTTTGTTTTGGATAGCCAATTGGCCATTTTCCGCTATTGATGTTTCTATTAGGGTTTAGTTGTTTCATGTTTGTGTTTCTTTCCCTTTGGTGACTCTGATGGGAGCTGTGGATTAATTGTATCGATTCCTGATCATCGTCTCCACTTCTATTTTACAGGGGTTTCATTTGTTTTCTTATTTCTGCTCCAAATCATAGCTATTGGGTACTCGCTAGAACCGCCTCCATCGAGTACCAAAAATCTATGTTTAGTGCAGAAGTATAACAAAAAATCCTTATATTATTCATAATGGAAATTATAAATTAATAAATGAGCGCCAAGGGGAAAAAGGGCAATATACTACAATGTATTTAAATCGGACTACAATGTATTGAAACTGTTTTGTTTTGAAAACTTATTGTTGTTTCTTCCTTTTTTTAAGAACAACGCATTTTAATCTATTTAATTTAATCAGGAAAACTTGATGAAATTTTATTGTATAATAGATAATTCGATCAGGTAATGTGGCTAGGTCTTAACACCTGAGATAATCAGCTGTAACTGGGGTTGATCACACCTATGTTGTGCAGTCGGTAATGTTTTCCTTAATCACTTTACGTGAAAAAAATCCATGTAATCAATACCTAATAATCAAGTACATGCAATCAATACACTAATTAACCACACTTAATCTCGGCTGCAGACCCTGGCCACCGTGGCTTGAAGAAAAAGATGGCGTGACTGCATTTTTACCTGTTTTCCCTACATATATATGAATACTCAGTTTTCTCTATATAAAGTGGGGTATAGAAGAGTCATTATTTCACGGAATTGTTAACCTGATGAAATTCTGTCCGAGATGCCTCGACAAACAAAAGATCATAAATGTAGTGTGTAAAAAGAATATGTTTTTAAATTTTGCTTTCAACGCCCTTCAGAAAAGTGAATGTATGTGTTATGATCATGTGTATACTGAAATATAACTCAAAGTTTAATCAAACATATCAAATATATATATATATATGTTTATATGGGGTGGATACTATTTGGTGTTATGATTGGATGTTAAGAGTTACTGTTTACAGACATGTTTAAGATAAAGTCATACTTGTAGCAAAGAAGTGGATGCAAATACAGGCTTTGGTTTGGTTCGAGTTGAACGACCCAGTCAAAATTATTAAGAATAAGTCGTGTCGTTCAGTTAACCTAGCCGCTCTTTCTGCTGATGTATAATTATACATGCATAAGTGGTTAACCAGTGCGCAGCCAAAAAATTTATTTCGCAACTACCAAAGTAGAAGTAAAGCAAAGATCAGGAATCGATACAATTAACTTACTCCACCCATCAAAGACACCAAAGGGAAAGAAACACAAACATGAAGCGACCAGACCATAATGGAAACCTAAACAAAGGAAGGCCATAAGGACAGTTACTTTCCCACAAAATGGCCAAATGGCCATCCAAAATAAAAAGACTCAAGTGACACTCACAGTAAGTAACAAACAACAACATAAATAAACCGCAACAGAAGAACCGCCTTGGAACGGTCAGTGGAAAGAATTCCACTAGGGGGCTTAAATTGATTTTACATGGCCATAATCCTCGCCCTTACCTCTGTCGCGGTATACACTAATTTTGTTTAGTCCGCATGAAGGCTTCCAAACTCATCAGTGTAACATCTCCGAGAACATACAAATAAAAAAACTACAGAGATGAAACAAGGTTGAGGACTCGATAGCATACAACAAAAAATGTTGGAGCAAAAGAAAACCAACAGTTAGACTTCGAGATCGAATCCGCAACCTCTTGATGAGCATTAGTCGCTCACGCATTCGGTTGAGCCCCGCCCCCCCCACCCCCCCCCCCCCCCCTAGGACGGCTGTTATTAATAAGTTCTGAAGTTAGATCCTTTGGAAGCAAAGAATACACCAAAACAAACGAAAATAAGACTTTGTTTTATTGAGTCTGTTCACGACCTGCACCGAAATGCGTATCCTTTCAAATTACCGTGGGGCCCACAGCGATTCATACGACGTTGCTAAGTAGTATCACCGTCGACGATAATCCGGTATGCTTTGCTAACTAGGCAGTTTCAAACGCATGAGATTCTATAAACCAACCTATGCCTCGTGATTCTATGCTTAAACAATGGATGCACCCATGCCACTTAAGGGGTCCATTACGAAATCACGTCTATTCAAATTTATGTATACTAGTAAGATAATTAAAAATCAAAAATGAGTTCCTTGAAGAGCAATGAAAACATTCATAAGAAAGAAGATGTGCCGTACTACGTAGTTTCGGCTAATAAAGCCTCATCAGTGACCCTGTAATTATCCGGCAAAGAAAGCCAGAGGAAACATACTGCAATTTTGCGAATTTCGAATAGGCAGTCGATTCAAAGACTGATATAAATCAAAATGGGGTCCAAATAATTAAAAACCTGTCTAGAATATGAGTCTAAACCAATAATTTATTTCTGATTTCTCAGAATATTCACGATGATCTCAAAGGACCAAAAGTAAAATATAAACTGCACTATGGTTGATGTACGGGGAGACGTTTTACGGCCGCCACACGGCACAACACCAGCTGCAGTGAAGGCAAATAAAAATAAAAAATGAGTTCCTTTAAGAGCAATGAAAACATTCATAAGAAAGAAAATGGGCCATACTGCGTATGGTCACTCAGGAATGGCCACAATCTAAGAACGCAGCCGTCTCAAGTCACCTATACAAAATAAACTCAAGAAAAGGAGAAAAGACAGTAGGCTCATACTTTTATATAACGGTCTAAAGGGTGCTGCCAGCATTCCATCCCCCAGCCAGGCACTGTAGAAATCATCATTCATTGGCGTTTCAGACCTTTACTGCAAGAACTGACATCTATAGAGAATTGTTCTCCCCCTCCCGAACCATTAGAGATTGGAATGCTGAGGTTTGTGTAGCTAAGTTTACCTCTAAAGTGCTAGGTACTATTTTTTCCATCGCAGGTCCTGGTGTATGCATGTCATTTGATGTGTCACCCATAACAATTCGGATCCTGATTCTGAGAAAGTGACATGGAAGCGCACACAAAAACGGACGAAATATGAACCAACGGCACAAAGCCAAATAACAAATAAGACACTGCAAAAGAACGACCGCCTTTGGACTGTGATTATTAAAACTACTGGGGTTGGGATGGTCAGTAGTAAAACTAATTTCAACCCTCGCCCTCAGTTCCAGTATTGAAAATTTTACTTAAAAAACACATCAATAAATCAGAAAGGGTCCCGACATTTTTTTATATTTTCTCAAAACATAGACTGAGCGTACTTGTTAGAATGAGTACCCACAATATATGTTTTGCACAGACATAAGAAAAAAATCTACCCCTGTAAATCCGTTTTATTTTATTTATTTTTGTACGAGTGCGTGCGTGCGCGCGTGCGTGCGAGCGCGCGTGTGTGTTATATTTTTTTCTAATTTCTGTTACTAAAACAGGGATTGTGGGTGCTCGTCAGAAGCGTCTCGCTGAGGCGGTTCTAACAATATTCGTCCAGTTGGGCCGTGCACTGATAAAATGAACCGGCAGCATAGTCTTTAAGCTCATACAGTGTGGCAATGTTCGCTGTTTATACTGCGTTTTTTTTTATTATTATTTGGTTGTTTATTAATTTATCTTAGCACAAACTCTTTTATATTCGAACTGGTACAAAGTAATAAAATAATAAAAATAAAAAGTACATAGAAAAAATGTCGAAAAACTAATGAAATAATGGGACACATAGGGTCCGAATCGGTCCGATCCGGTCCAATCCGGCAATTGGGTCCGATCCGGTGTTTGTACGTACCGGAGAGGTACACGTGTAAAGTATGACGTCAACAGGAAAGAACACAGGAAGTGTAATTGAAAGGCAATAGAAACGTTGAACTTTACTGATTTTTTTAGCTGTGACAGTCGAAAACAATTTTAAAAATGAGAAGATCACACATGGGTAAGACCAACACGGTTTTTATTATTACAGGTCGTTCTGATTGTAGATTTCTTGACGTTTGTAGAGGAAAACAACACTCAGTAACAATTCTGATTCTGACACTGGTAATTGACCTGACAGGTTTGCTATGTATTCGGATAACGCTTGAATCGGCCTAGATTTTAAGTTTTTTTTGTTTATTTAATTTTGTCGCCCGCGCCCATGGGGTCTGGGCGAAATAGATTGGGCTACACGGCCATGCAGAGCTGAAAGTGACTTCAGAATCGGGTTCGTAGAAATACCGGAACACACCAACTGGGGTTCTGGGACAACTCTGCACATGACAAACTTGGCACATAGCAAACTCTGCACATGACCAACTAGGCCTATACGAACTCGGCATAGGCCTATACGAACTCGGCACATACAATTAGCTGACAGGTCCAATTATCTATTGTTCACTTGGGTATGACAATTACATAGCTAAACAAACAATCAAATTAATGTTACCTGTGAAATAGGGACCAACTAAATGGGCTATAAGACTTAAAAGGACAAATTTTCGCGCCCGCCCAAATAGATTTGGCTGCATGTTGCTTCCACACAGAGCTGAATCTAAAACAAGAGTACTGATAAACCGCTTGGAAGGACTAAGCCTGCCCAGGCAAAGCGGTGAGAGTCTGATCGTCCAACACATATAAGTCTTCTGGTATCATTGGACGGCAGGGCTTGCGATGTCATTTCAAGGCAATGTAGGGTAAAAGTTCCACAAAACTGGTAGCAACGTCTCCAAGATGACCTAAATAGTTTTGACGGGGACGTTAAACACCAATTCAAACAAAATAATTACACAAATTTTATATCAATACTTAATGAAGTATATCTAAAATATATTTTTATGCCCCCGGAATCTAAGATTCTGGGGGGCATATAGTTTTTGGTCTGTCCATCTGTTTGTCCGTTTGTCTGTTTGTCCGTTTCTCCGTCTGCAAAAACTTTAACATTGGGCATAACTTTTGAATGGTAAGTGATACAGCTTTCATATTTCACATGTGCATTCCTTGTCACAAGACCTTTCAAGAGGTACCATAAATTTTGACCTCGTGACCTTGGACCTTGACATTTGACCTACTTTTGGCCTCATTTTTAAAAACTTTAACATTGGCCATAACTTTTGATTGGTAAGTGATAGAGCTTTCATATTTCACATGTGCATTCCTTGTCACAAGACCTTTCTATTGGTACTATAATTTTTGACCTCTTGACCTTGGCATATGACCTACTTTTTTAAAAACTTTAACATTGGCCATAACTTTTGATTGGTAAGTGATAGAGCTTTCATATTTCACATGTGCATTCCTTGTCACAAGACCTTTCTATTGGTACTATAATTTTTGACCTCATGACCTTGACCTTGGCATATGACCTACTTTTTTAAAAACTTTAACATTGGCCATAACTTTTGATTGGTAAGTGATAGAGCTTTCATATTTCACATGTGCATTCCTTGTCACAAGACCTTTCTATTGGTACTATAATTTTTGACCTCATGACCTTGACCTTGGCATATGACCTACTTTTTTAAAAACTTTAACATTGGCCATAACTTTTGATTGGTAAGTGATAGAGCTTTCATATTTCACATGTGCATTCCTTGTCACAAGACCTTTCTATTGGTACTATAATTTTTGACCTCATGACCTTGACCTTGGCATATGACCTACTTTTTTAAAAACTTTAACATTGGCCATAACTTTTGATTGGTAAGTGATAGAGCTTTCATATTTCACATGTGCATTCCTTGTCACAAGACCTTTCTATTGGTACTATAATTTTTGACCTCATGACCTTGACCTTGATGTTTGACCTACTTTTTAAAAACTTTAACATTGGCCATAACTTTTGATTGGTAAATGGTAGGGCTTTCATATTTCACATGTGCATTCCTTGTCACAAGACCTTTCTAGTGGTACCATAATTTTTGACCTTGTGACTTTGACCTTGATGTTTGACCTACTTTTTAAAAACTTTAATATAGTCCATAACTTTTGATTGGTAAGTGATAGAGCTTTCATATTTCACATGTGTATTCTTTCTCACAAGACCTTTCCAGTGGTACCATAATTTTTTACCTCGTGACCTTGTGGCCTCAACCATGACATACTTTAGTGATGGGGCTTTCATATTGCACAGGCGCTGTCCGGGGGCATCGGTGTTTCACAAACACATCTTGTTTTTCAATAAAATTTCATCTATTCAATTTGTTTCTTAAATTGACCAGCGAATAAATCTTCGAAAAAAAACGTCTAATTAATTATCAGCATTTTCCTGTTTCTGGAGAATACGATACTGACGTTTTTTGTTTTTTTTTCTAGTTTGTTATGTCAGCCAGAATATGCAACCTTTTTTTTCAGGTTGGTCCGTTGTGGCGTGCCTACTGCAGCTTCACATTACGTTGAGACACCAATGCAATAATGTGAGTTCAACTCGGCTGGGCAATCATGGGTGACAATGAGTCCCAAACATCATGTTCACAGCTTTTCTGAATTAGTTTCCAATCATCACCTGATTAATTAGATAATTAGTGTAGCAATTAAGTCATATTCAGAGCCAATTAAGATGATTTTTTTTAGAAAAAAAAAATACAAAAAAATAAACTAGAAACTATTTTATTTAATATGCATATATAAATATTATAAAATTATAATAATAATAAAACAGGAAAATAAAGTAATAATGTCGCTTTATAACTATTGTGGGCCGAGTTGGCCATGTGCCGAGTTTGCTATGTGCCGAGTTGTCCCGCTACCCCAACTGGTAATTATCGGAACACACTTGAATATTTTATTTTTGTGTTATTAGAAATGTTATTTTTGACTTATTAGGATTTTTAGCTGTAGTGACAAGGTGAGCTTTTGTGATCACTTTTTGTCCGTTGTGCGTGCGTAAACAATTTCTTGTCCGCACGATAGCATATTCATTTATGATTTGATTTTAACCAGACTTGCACACAACTTGTGCCACCATGAGATCTGGGTTCCTTTCTTGAACCAGCCATATCCCATCATGTGTTACTGAATTAAGGTCCCTGAAAGGGCAAAAATTGCCTAATTTGGTCTTGTCTGCATGATAGCTGTTTCCTTTATGCTTGATTTTAACTAAACTTGCACACAACTTGTACCACCACAAAATCTTGGTTCCTTTCTTGAACCAGCCATATCCCATCATGGGTACCAGCGTTATGGCTCCTGAAAAGGCAAAAATTCCCTATTTTGGTATTGTCTGCACAATAGCTGTTTCATTTATCATTTGATTTTAAACAAACTTACACACAATTTGTACCACCACAAGATCTTGGTTCCTTTCTTGAATCAGGCATATCACATCAAGGGTACCAGAGTTATGGCCCCTGAGAGGGCAAAAATTGGCTGTTTTGGTCTTGTCTGTATGAAAGCTGTTTTGTTTATGACATAATTTTAACCAAATTTACACACAACCTGAAGCACCATAGGATCTTGGCTCCTTTATTGAACCACCCATATCCCATCATCTGTTCCAGAGTTATGGCCCCCAAAAGGGCACAAGTTGCCTACTTTGGTCTTATCTGCACAAAAGCCATTTCATTTATGATTTGATTTTAACCAAACTTGCACACAACTTAAACCACCATAATATCTGGGTTCCTTTGTTCAAATTTGAATATGGGTCATGTCCGGTAAAAAATGAGGTCAGTAGGTCAGATCATAATAAACCCTTGTGAACACTCTAGAGTCCACATTTTAAGTCCAATCATCATGAAACTTACTCAGAATGATTGCCTTGATGAAATCTTGGTCAAGCGTAAATATGGGTGATGTCAGGTCAAAAAGTAGGTCAAATCATGGAAAAAACTTGTGAACACTCTAGAGGCCAAAGATTTGGTCCGATCATCATCAAACTTGCTCAGAATGATCATCTTGACAATATCTTGGTCGAGTGCGAATATGGATCGTGTCGGGTCAAAATGTAGGCCATTAGGTCAAATCAGAGTAAAACCTTGGGAACACACTAGAGGCCACAGTTTTGGTCCGATCATCATTAAACTTGTCCAGAATGATCATCTTGACAATGTCTCAGTCAAGTTCAAATATGGGTGTTGTATGGTCAAAAAGTAGATCAGTAGGTCAAATCATAGAAAATCCTTCTGAACACAGTAGAGGCCACAGGTTTGGTCCTATCATCATCAAACTTGCTCAGAATGATTATCTTGACAATATGTCGGTCATGTCGGGTCAAAAGTAGGCCATTAGGTCAAATCAGAGTAAAACCTTGGGAACACACTAGAGGCCACAGTTTTGGTCCGATCATCATTAAACTTGTCCAGAATGATCATCTTGACAATGTCTCAGTCAAGTTCAAATATGGGTGTTGTATGGTCAAAAAGTAGGTCAGTAGGTCAAATCATAGAAAAACCTTGCGAATACACTAGAGGCCACAGTTTTGGTCCAATCATCATCAAACTTGCCCGGAATGATCATCATGACAATGTCTTGGCAAAGTTTGAATATGGGTCATATTAGGCCAAAAAGTAGGTCAGTAGGTCAAATCAGAGAAAAACCTTGTGAACACACTAGAGGCTACCATTATGGTCCGATCATCATCAGATGCTCAGAATGATAGTCTTGACAATATCTGGGTCAAGTTTGAATACGGGTCATGTCGGGTCAAAAAGTAGATCGGTAGATCAAATCATAGAAAACCCTTGTGAACACGAGGCCACAGGTTTGGTCCAATCATCATCAACCTTGCCCAGAATGATTATCTTGACAATATCTCAGTCAAGTTCAAATATGGGTCATGTTAGATCTAAAAGCAGGTCAGTAGGTCTAATCATAGAAAATTCTCTGAACATACTAGAGGCTACAGTTTTGGTCCTATCATCATCAAACTTGCTCAAAATGATCATTTGACTATATCTCGGTTAATTTCGAATTATGGTCATGTCTGGTCAATATGTAGGTCAGTAGGTCAGATTGTTGAAAAGCCTTGTGAACACACTAGAGGCCCCAGTTTTGGTCTGATCATCATCAAACTTGCTCAGAATGATCATCTTGACAATATCTGGGTCAATTTTGAATATGGGTCATGTCAGGTCAAAAAGTAGGTCAGCAGGTTGAATCATAGAAAAACTTTTTGAACACCCTAAGAGGCCACAGTTTTAGTCAAATCATCATAAAACTTGCTCAGAATGATCATCTGGACAATACCTCAGTTCGAATATGGGTCATGTCAAATCAAAAAGTAGATCAGTAGGTTATTTTGTCATAATTTTTTAACCGTTTGAGATAGAGCCTTCATATTTGGCATATGTAGGTTCAAATAAGCTAAAATCACTCTGCTGATGAACAAGATGGCCACTAGAGCTTAAAATAGAAAGTACCCGAGACAGTGACACACAGGTGAGTCAACCAGGGCCCTCTGGGCCCTCTTGTTTTTAGCTCACCTGTTACGTAGTGACAAGATCACTTTTCGTCAGTGCATGCGTGTGTGTAAGCTTTTTCTTCAAATGACATCTCCTAAACCACTAATTGGATTTTGAGTTTTTGACCAAACTCCACAGGAATGATCCTTAGGTGGTCCCCTTTTAAAGTTGTTCAAATGGCTCCGGTCCATTGCACATCTAGGTCACAGGAGCTAAAAATAGATTTTTTAAACAAAAACTTTAAGAATCTTCTTCTCTGAAACCGCAAGGCCCAGGTCTTCGATATTTGGTATGTAGCTTCATCTAGTGGACCTCTTTCAAGATTGTTCAAATTATAGCCCTGGGGGCCAAATTGCTCCCGCCCCGGGGGCCTTTGGTTTTACATAGGCTTATATAGGGAAAATCATTAAAAACTCTTCTTCTCTGAAACCACAAGCCCCAGGTCTTTAATATTTGGTGTGAAGCTTTACCTGGTGGACCTCTACTAAGAATGTTCAAGTTATAGCCTTGGGGCCAAAAATGCCCCCGTCCCGGGGGCCTTTGGTTTTACATAGGCTTATACAGGGAAAATCTTTAAAAATCTTCTTCTCTGAAACAGCAAGGCCCAGGTCTTTGATATTTGGTGTGAAGCTTTACCTGGTGGACCTCTACTAAGATTGTTCAAATTAGAGCCTTGGGGCCAAAAATGCCCCGCCCGGGGGCCTTTGGTTTTACATAGGCTTATACAGGGAAAATCTTTAAAAATCTTCTCTGAAACAGCAAGGCCCAGGTCTTTGATATTTGGTGTGGAGCTTTACCTGGTGGACCTCTACTAAGATTGTTCAAATTAGAGCCTTGGGGCCAAAAATGCCCCGCCCGGGGGCCTTTGGTTTTACATAGGCTTATACAGGGAAAATCTTTAAAAATCTTCTTCTCCGAAACCGCAAGGCCCAGATCATTGATATTTGGTTGAAGCTTCATCTAGTGGACCTCTACCAAGATTGTTCAAATTATAGCCCTGGGGGCCAAAATGCCCCCGCCCTGGGGGCCTTTGGTTTTACATAGGCTTATATAGGGAAAATCAATAAAAAAATCTTTTTCTCTGAAACCACAAGGCCCACATCTTTAATAGTTTGTGTGAAGCTTTACCTGGTGGACCTCTACTAAGATTGTTCAAGTCATAGCCTTGGGGCCAAAAATGCCCCCGCCCAATAGGGCCTTTGGTTTAACATAGGCTTATATAGGTAAAATCTTTAATAATCGTATTCACTGAAATCGCATGTTCAAAGACGCATTTTCATTTAACACCCATTTCATAAGGTTTAAAATTGTCCTGTGTAATCCAACATGGAAGGAAATGAGCCGGGGCACAGCATTTCCAACAACTGACATGGGCGCCCAGTGAAGAATCAGATCAGCCTGTGCATCCGTATAGTCTAAATTGTTGCATGAAGAAGCATTGGCCCTTAGCTATCCGTAGAGCGCACAACAAAGACTCTGATGCGCAGACTGAAAAAACCAATGTATGTATATCTATATATAAAGCTGTTAATACTGTTTAAAAGTGTAAATAAAAATTGTAAACTTGATATATTTTTTTCAAAACATATAAGATACATGTATATGTAAATCAACATAGAAATGGCATAAGAGTAATGATAAACGGCTTAGAATTACTAAGCCTTTCCAGTCCATGTTGCGAGTGGGACTGCCGTACCTGGTTTCAATGGGCAACGAGAAACATCTCCAATATAACCTACATGTAAGTACATGTAGTGTTGACAGGAACGCTAAATATCAATTCAAAGAAACAAACAGTAATAATTAGTAAAACAAAGGAATAACCTGTAGCAGATGTCCTATAAAAAGAACATAGACAAACATGGTAGTGCCCTATGTGTCGCCACTGAGCAAGACGTCTGGTTTGGAACAAAAGTAGTCTACTTAAACAGGCTTAACTTGGTTAACATTTGTACCTCACATGACAGTATATAACTAACACTTTCAGTAACAACCCTCCCTACTCTGGGATGGGCGTAACGCCGCGTGAGGCTGTTACTAATCAGTGCGTTATACACACAAGAAGTACAGACCCGTACCAAACGTCTTAGAATGTAGCTGCTCTGGAGCAGGTTTACTCTATATACACAGAAAAAAGGTACTTCAGAACTTCAGATGTAACTTTTTGTACAGTGCAAAAGATCAGCATCTACCTTTCCTACACTGGGAAATATACATACATTAACCCTTCTCTTGCTGAATATTCATTTAAGCCACACCCATTTCTGCCTATCAGCCAATCAAATTACTTGATGTAATTTATTGCTACAAATTCATAAACTGAATGCCAAACAGTGTAGATCCTGATCAGATGGCTTCTTCAGAAGCCATCTGATCTGGATCTACACTGTTTGCAAAGATAGGTGTTGTCGTGAACAGCAAGATAAGGGTTAAGATTTCTGTATTAAGACCTGCTTTGGCACTGTTCAAAAGCTGGTTTTTAATACCACTTTTGAACAGTCCAAAAGGTCAGCTTTTGGACTGTTCAAAAGGTGTCGTTAAGACCACTTTTGAACAGTCCCGAAGCTGGTCTTTAATACCACTTTTGAACAGTCCCAACACTTGTCTATAACCAGATGATACCGTATGAGGAATGCACAAAGAAAGAATAACCTCAACCTTCTAAACCAAAAGGATTCCTGTATTAAGACCAGCTTTGGAACTGTTCGAAAGATGCCATTAAGACCACTTTTGAACAGTTCCGAAGCTGGTTTTAATGCAACATTTTGAACAGTCCCAACACTTGTCTTTAACCAGATGCTACCATATGAGGAATACACAAAGAAAGGATAACCTCAACCCTCTATACAAAAGGGATTCCTGTATTTAGACCAGCTTTGGGACTGTTCACAAGTGGTCTTTAATACCACTTTTGAACTTGATAGAACCCCCTCGACGTACTGTATTGAGTACCCACAATCTTTGTTTTTGAGCAGAAATAAGAAAATTAATGTTTTACCCTTAAAACACCCAGTTTTACTGTATAAAAGTGTTGTTACAGGGGGTTCAAAATTATATAGGCGGGGGCTCGTGCTGACATTGTTCATTCTGATCATTGTTATTCCTTTTCGAGGTTTAATGCAAACCAAAACTATAATATGAGCCCCAGTCCATCAGGGCTAGGGGATGTAGGCAGAGGAGCGAGTCGGGTCGTCCTTGCATATAAACTCTTCGGTTTCATTAGCCGGTAGGGCTTGAGAATTCATTTAATGTGAATGTACATATAGGTAAAAATCACCCAAAATTGAAAGAAATGTCTCCAAAATGACACATAAAGTGTTCAGAATGAGTGTTGATGGGACATAAATCCTCTGATAAAAAAATAAAATACTATTACTTGTCATCACTGTGGCCCTTTCAGTTTTGATCGGATCTTTCTGAAACTTATATGTAAGATGGCTAGGGATAAAATCTCTGACGAGTTCGAAAACCAGCCAAGTCGGCCTATTTATCATAGAGTAACTTCCCTTTGATTGCTGAAAAAGCCGATTTTTATCCACCAGCCCCGATAGCTCAGTTGGTAGAGTGTCCGCTCCGGGGAACGGGAGGTCACGGGTTCGATCCCGGGCCGCGACATACCAAAGTCGTTAAAAATGGTACTAGCTGCTCCTCCCTTGGCACTCAGATTTACAGGGTAGAGCTAGGACTGGTCGACCCAGTGTCAGGATAATGTGACTGGGTGTGGTATCATGTAATGTGTCTGGGACATGATACTTCATTGAGGCAGCACTATAAAAGTGAGCATTGAGCTCCCTGTCGCAACCAGACACCGTCGTGATATGACTGAAAAATTGTTGAAAGCGACGTTAAACCCGAATTCACACTCACACACACACACCGATTTTTATCCCCACACTTTTCGAAGAAAAAGTGGGGATATTGTAATGGTCTTCGTCGTCTGTACGTCCGTCCGTCTTACCGGATAACTCCTCCTGGACGGTTATAGATAGAAACTTGAAACTTTGGGAACTGATAGATCTTTGGTCTAGGGAGTGCATGACACTTTCGAAATTTTGATCACACCCCTACGAGTGGGCCGAGGGGGTGGGGCCCGCGGGGGTCAAAAATCAAAATTTCCAGAACATGGTCATGTAATATATCAAAGCGAACGGCATGATGAGTAGAAAACATTACAACCAAAATTTGACCCCTGGGGTCAATTTTGAGGTCACCAGAGATTTTGACCCCTTTACCGGATAACTCCTCCTAGACGGTTATAGATAGAAACTTGAAACTTTGGGAACTGATAGATCTTTGGTCTGGGGAGTGCATGACACTTTCGGAATTTTGATCACACCCCTACGGGTGGGCCCAGGGTGTGGGGCCCGCGGGGGTCAAAAATAAAAATTTCCAGAACATGGTCGTGTAATAGATCAAAGCGAACGGCATGATGAGTAGAAAACATTAATACCAAAATTTGACCCCTGGGGTCAATTTTGAGGTCATCAGAGGTCAAAAACTGATTTTGACCCCTTTACCCCCATACATTACTGTTACCTGATTACTCCTCCTAGACCGTTATAGATAGAAACTTTGGGAACTGATAAAACTTTGGTCTGGGGAGTGCATAACACTTTCGGAATCCTACCCCTGGGAGTGGGGCCAGGGGTGGGGCACCTTGGGGATAAAAATAAAAGTTTTCAGAACATGGTCGTGTAGCATATTAAATCGAAGGGCATGATGAGTAGAATACATCACAATCAAAATTTTACCCCTAGGGGATGGCCCAGGGGGTGGGGCATGCGGGGAAGCGTGGGGATATGCGATGGCTTGCCATCGACTGGGTGATTCTAGTTGACCTTGTCATCACTGTAGCCCTTTCAGTTTTGATCGGATCTTTCTGAAACTTATATGTAAGGTGGCTGGGGATAAAACCTCAGATGAGTTCGAATACCAGCCAAGGTGGCCCATTTATCGTAGAGTTACGTCCCTTTAATGGCTGAAAATGTCGATTTTTTACATTGTCATCACCGTAGGCTCTTCAGTTTTGATCGTATCTTTCTGAAACTCATATGTTCGGTGGCTGGGGATAAAACTTCGGATGAGTTTGAATACCGGCCAAGTCGGCCCATTTATCATAGATTTACTTCCCTTTGATTGCTGAAAATGTCAATTTTTGACCTTGTCATCACCATAGCCCCTTCAGTTTTGATTGGATCTTTCTGAAACTTATATGCAAGGTGGCTGGGGATACAATCTCGGATAAGTTCTAAAACCGACCAACTCAGCCAATTTATCATAGAGTTATGTCCCTTTGATGGCTGGAAATGTTGATTTTTGACCTTGTCATCACCATAGCCCCTTCAGTTTTGATGGGATTTTTCTGAAACTTATATTTAAGGTGGCTGGGGATAAAACCTCAGATGAGTTCGAAAAATGGCCATTTATCATAGAGTAACATCCCATTGATTGCTGAAAATGCCAAATTTTGACCTTGTCATCACCGTAGCCCCTTCAGTTTTGATCAGATTTTTAGCTCACCTGGGCCGAAGGCTCCAGGGGAGCTTATAGTATAGTGGGTCCTCCGTCGTCCGTCCGTCCGTCGTCCGTCCACACTTTTGAGCAGCTATATCTCTGTATCCTGCAGGCTGATCTCAATCATTTCTCATCTGTAGCATGCCTCTGGTGGGGCATTGATGACATAAACTTTTTTTTGAAATCGCTCTAAAACTTTGGTTCCTATGGCAACCACAAGGTCCCATAGACTTACTATGGGAAAATGCTTGTCATCACCGTAGCGCCTTCAGTTTTGATCGGATCTTTCTGAAACTTATATGTAAGGTGACTGGGGATAAAAACTCGGATGAGTTCGAAAACCGGCCAAGTCGGCCCATTTATCATAGAGTTACGTCCCTTTGATTGCTGAAAATGCCCATTTTCGACCTTGTCATCACCGTAGCCCCTTCAGTTTTGATCGGATCTTTCTGAAACTTATATGTAATGTGGCTGGGGATAAAACCTCGGATGAGTTCGAAAACTGGCCAAGTCCGCCGATTTATCATAGAGTTACGTCCCTTTGATTGCTGAAAATGCCGATTTTTGACCTTGTCATCACCGTAGCCCCTTCAGTTTTGATCGTATCTTTCTGAAACTTATATGTAAGGTGGCTGTGGATAAAATCTCGGATGAGTTCGAAAACCGACCAAGTCGGCTCTTTTATCGTAGAGTAACGTCCCTTTGATTGCTGAAAATGCTGATTTTTGACCTTGTCATCACTGTAGCCCTTTCAGTTTTGATCGAATCTTTCTGAAACTTATATGTAAAGTGGCTGGGGATAAAATCTTGGATGAGTTCGAAAACCAGCCAAGTTGGTCCATTTATCACAGAGTAACGTCCCTTTGATTGCTGAAAATGCTGATTTTTGACCTTGTCATCACCGTAGCCCTTTCAGCTTTGATCGTATCTTTCTGAAACTTATATGCAAGGTGGCTGGGGATAAAGCCTCGGATGAGTTCGCATACCGGCAAAGGTGGCCTATTTATCATAGAGTTAGGTCCCTTTGATTGCTGAAAATGTTGATTTTTGACCTTGTCCACACTGTAGCCCCTTCAGTTTTGATCGGATCTTTCTGAAACTTATATGTAAGGTGGCTGGGGATAAAACCTCGGATGAGTTCGAAAACCGGCCAAGTTCCCCCATTAACTATATAGTTATGTCCCTTTGATGGCTGAAAATGTCGATTCTTTACCTTGTCATCACCTTAGCCCCTTCAGTTTTGATCGAATCTTTCTGAAACCTATATGTAAGGTGACTGGAGATAAAACCTAGGATGAGTTTGAATACCGGCCAAGTTGGCCCATTTATCATTGATTTACGTCCCTTTGATTGCTGAAAATGCCGATTTTTGACCTTGTCATCACCATAGCCCCTTCAGTTTTGATTGGATCTTTCTGAAACTTGTATGTAAGGTGGCTGGGGATAAAATCTTGGATGAGTTCGAAAACAGGCCAAGTCAGCCCATTTATCATAGAGTTCTGTCCCTTTGATGGCTGAAAATGTTGATTTTTGACCTTGTCATTACTGTAGCCCCTTCAGTTTTGATCGAATTTTTCTGAAACTTATATGTAAGGTGGCTGGGGATGAAACCTCAGATGAGTTCGAAAACTGGCCAAGTCGGCTCATTTATTTTAGAGTAACATCCCTTTGATTGCTAAAAATGCCAAATTTTGAACTTGTCATCACCATAGCCACTTCAGTTTAGATAGGATCTTCTTAGCAAGTCAGGAATAAAAGCTTGAATGAGTTTGAAAACCGGTGAGGTCAGCCTGTTTATCATAGAGTTAAATTCTACTTGATTTTCAGAAAATGCATACCCTGCATCACCATGTCCTCCCATAAAGCCTTCAGTAAAGGTTGGCACTTCCTTAAACTTTGAATCTGTCAGCTCAGGTGAGCGATACAGGACCAAGCTAGCTTGGTCCTCTTGTTCTGAAACTTATATGTAAGGTGGCTGGGGATAAAACCTCGAATGAGTTCGAATACCGGCCAAGTCGGCACATTTATCATAGAGTTACGTGCCTTTGATTGCTGAAAATGCCTATTTTCGACGTTGTCATCACTGCTGCCCCTTCAGTTTTGATCGGATCTTCATGAAACTTACAAACAAGTAAGTCAGGCAGAAAAGCTCGGAGAAGTTTGAAAACTCATGAGCTTTGCCTATTTATCACAGAGTAACATCCCTTTGATTGCAGCAGTTAATTGCTTATTTTTGAATTTATCATCACCATAGCCCCTTCAGTTTATATCGAATCTTCTTAGCATGTCAGGAATAAACCTTGAATGAGTTTGAAAACCAGTGAGGTCAGCCTATTTATGATAGAGTTACATTCTAATTGATTTGCAGAAAATGCTTGCCCTGTCATCACCATGTCCTCCCATAAATCCTTCAGGAAAGGTTGGCACTTGCTGAAACTTTGAATCTGTTAGCTCATGTGAGCGATACAGGACCTAGCTCGGCCCTCTTTTTTTGAGTGTGTTCCGGTAATTACCAATGTGTTCCGGTGTTTTACGGTATTTCTACTAACCGTTCAGAATCCTAGTCGCTTCGCCCCCAAACCATTTCCTCCCCTAGTCAATTCGCCCCAAGTAATTTGGCGCATGTGAAATGATACATATGTAAACAAAGTCACCTGTCTAAACAAAGTCACATATCGATACAGTCTATACTGATGGTGAGCTACATGTACCAGGTGGAAGAATCCATTTGGTACAAAATGGGTTAAAGGAAAATATATATTCGTATATGCCCCATTATCTGGCGCTATGGTTAACTGAGAAAATCTACATCTGAAAATGTCTTCTGCTAAATTTTTTTGCAAACTTTTTAAAAATATTTTTGCATAGAGGCAAACACACTGTTTGCAAAAAGTCAAATGAAAGCAGATGTCAAAGCAGACGACAATTGTTGTGATTGGCACTTCAGTTCCACAGTTGTCGAGCTACCGTGGTTTTGAACATATTTTCATGGTCCTAATGGTGTTCAAGCCGTTGAGGTTTGTCTCTACCTCATAGATCATTAACCCATTGTATACTATTGGACTCTTCCATTGCTATATGTTGGACAAGTCCATTTGTCATATAAGGGGTGGTAGGCCTGTTTATTGTTTTTATTATATTTTTGACAGAAAATTCTGTTAGCAAATAATGCAGGCCCGGATTAGACGCTGTGTTCTGCGGCGTCTGATCTGGGCCCGCACTGTTTGCCAAGGTACCCCTTTAGCAGTTTCCCGCCTGCAATGGGTAAAGATAAATTGTCATGGTAAAAAGAATAACTTTCTCAATCATTTTTGCAGCACAAGATACTGGGTACCAGCCCACGCAAGAGATGTTAGAGCAAGAGAATGATAGACAAGAGGAACTTCTCTCTGGTAAAGTGAAAGCCCTTAAGTCTGTAAGTAGCTTTCAATATCTAAAAAAAATATACACCCCAACGTCTTCATAACACTATTGATGGGGTCCAAAGCAGAAACGGTGTTAGTTAAACAACCGTGTTATAGATTATATAGAAAAATGACCAAGTCACCAACAGTCTTTCATTGAGATTGATCTTGCAGTATTTTCTTTGGTCATTCTCTCCTTCCCAGACTCTAGAAAGACTGTGCTCTGTACTGGTTAACAGCTTATGCACATGAAGTAAAATGTGAAGTAAACATGACCTTAATTATGTTGACTGGGTCAAAAATATTTAGTAACACCCATCTGTGCTGACAAGGAAAATAATCCCTTAATTATACCCCCGGCATACGAAGTATGCAATGGGGTATATAGTTTTTGTCTTTTCCGTCTGTCTGTGTGTCCGTAAACAATTATTTTGTGTCAAAGGTATCTCAGGAACTGCTTCACATAGAAACTTGAAATTTTGCACACATGATCAGTATGACTACTTGTATTGTGGGAAAGAAAATAAGGGCCAAGGGGTCAGGCCTTTTAGAGTTATTTCCTTTTGTAGTTCTTGTTTCAGCTGAGGCGATGGCCCTGGCCGGGGGTATACGTGCCCCACTGGGCACTTTGTCTAGTTATCCTGATAACTGCTTATCTCAAAACTATGCCCGAGGGCAAACAGCAATATCTATTAACGGACTCCACAGATGTACAAGCTGATTGCCACCCCCGCGCATCGAGGGGTTGAAGAAATGGATGGGCTGCAAGATGCTTCCACGCAGAGCTGTTGCCAACCACACATGAGTACTGGTTAACTGCTTAGAGGATCTAAGCCTGCCCAGGCAAAGCGGTGTGAGTCGGACCGTCCATGCTTATAAACCCTATTGGTTTCATTGGGTGACAGGGCTTAAGATGTCATTTCATCTCAATGTCAGGTAAAAGTCCCACAAAATTGGAAGCAACATCTCCAAAATGACATATACAGTGTTGACGGGGATGTTAAACCTCAAATCAAACAAACAAAACAGGCTGATCTGTGTCTTTCCTGATGGGAAGGTCCCAAAGGCATACTATTTCTTAGTTCATCTTAATTTAATTCTATTTTCAGTTAACAATAGACATTGGCAATGAAGTTAGGGATCAGAACAAGATGCTGAAAGGAATGGTAAGTGATAGTTATTATGCATGGCACACTGGATAGGGATTTACCCTGGGATAGAATATAAGAATCTGATATGGGGTTCTGTTGTAGATGAGCGTTTCCAACCCGAGGGATGACCGTGCTGAGCGGAACCGAGGCTATGCCGAGGTTCCGCTCAGTACGGTCATCCCGAGAGTTGGAAACGCCCATCTACAAAAGAACCCCATATTGGATTCTTTTTCTTGCACAACAGCTCCCAAACATTTTTATTAGCTCACCTGTCACATATAACAAGGTGAGCTCTTGTGATCACATTCCTTCTGTCGTCCATGCATCCGTGTGTGCGTGCGTAAACAATTTCTTGTCTGCACGATAGCATCTTCATTTATGATTTGATTTTAACCAGACTTGCACACAACTTGAACCACCATGAGATCTGGGTTCCTTTCTTGAACCAACCATATCCCATCATGTGTTAGGGAGTTACAGCCCCTGAAAGGACAAAATTTGCCTATTTTGATCTTGTCTGCATGATAGCTGTTTCATTTATGATTTGATTTTAACTAAACTTAAAACACAATTTGTACCACCACAAAATCTTGGTTCCTGTCTTGAACCAGCCATATCCCATCATGGGTACCAGAGTTATGGCTCCTGAAAAGGCAAAAATTTCCTATTTTGGTATTTTCTGCACAATAGCTGTTGCATTTATCATTTGATTTTAACCAAACTTACACACAATTTGTACCACCACAAGACCTTGGTAACTTTCTTGAACCAGGCATATCACATCAAGGGTACTAGAGTTATGGCCCCTGAAAGGGCAAAAAATGGCTGTTTTGGTCTTGTCTGCATGATACCTGTTTTGTTTATTATATAATTTTAACCAAATTTACACACAACCTGAAGCACTATAGGATCTTGGTTCCTTTGTTGAACCACCCATATCGCATCATCTGTTCCAGAGTTATGGCCCCTGAAAGGGCACAAATATTGCTTCTATGGTCTTATCTGCACAATAGCCGTTTCATTTATGATTTGATTGTAACCAAACTTGCACACAACTTAAACCATCATAAGATTTTGGTTCCTTTGTTCAAGTTTGATTATGGGTCATGTCCGGTCAAAAATGAGGTCAGCAGGTCAAATCATAAAAAACCCTTGTGAACACTCTAAAAGCCAAATTTTTGGTCTGATCGTCATCAAACTTGCTCAGAATGATCATCTTGACAATATTTCGGTCAAGTTCGAATATGGGTTATGTCAGGTCAAAAAGTAGGCCAGTAGGTCAAATCATAGAAAAACCTTGTGAATACACTAGAGGCCACAGTGTTGGTCCTATCATCATCAAACTTGCCTAGAATGATTATCTTGACAATATGTTGGTCAAGTTCGAATATAGGTCATTTTGGGTCAAAAAGTAGGTCAGTAGGTCAAATCAGAGTAAAACCTTGTGAACACACTAGAGGCCACAGTTTTGGTCCGATCATCATCAGACTGGTCGAGAATAATCATCTTGACAATGTCTCAGTCAAGTTCAAATATCGGTGTTGTCTGGTCAAAAGTAGGTCAGTTGGTCAAATCATAGAAAAACCTTGTGGTTACACTAGAGGCCACAGTTTTGGCCCAATCATCATCAAACATGCCCAGAATGATCATCATGACAATGTCTGGGTCATGTTCGAATATGGGTCATGTTGGGTCAAAAAGAAGGTCAGTAGGTCAAACCTTTTAGCAAACAGTGGAGGCCCTGATCAGACGTCAGGTTCTGTGGCATCTGATCTGGGCCTGCACTGTTTGACAGGGTACCCGTTTTGCGGTTTCTGGTACAAAATGGGTTACGGTTGACTTCACTAAATGCTTTGGACCCGCTCATCAGGGCTTGGAGAAATAGATTGGGCTGCATGGTGCTTCAAAGCAGAGCTGAGATTGACCGCACATGGGTACTGGTAAACCTTAGAAGGACTAAGCCTGCAGAGGCAAAATGGAGTGAGTCAGACCATCCAATACATATAAACCCTATTGATTTCTTTTGCCGACATGACTTGAGATGTCATTTCCTCTCTGTGTTGGGTAAAAGTCCCACAAAATTGGAAGCAACATCTCCAAAATGACCTATACAGTGTTGACGGGGGTGTTAAACCTCAAATCAAACAAACAAAATAACATGATTTCAAATACCGGTAAGGCTTTGCCAAACATTTTATCCCTTTTCTTCAACGAGTTTAATAAATTGAATGATGCATGAGCACGAGTGCCAGATTCTATTTATCATATGACATTTAAAACTCATTTCATTCACGATTTTTGTACAAAAATATCAATGTTCCGCCATTAGTAAACGCAATGTCATTAAGGACGCTGTACATGTAACGTTACGGATGTATCTAGATAATTTGCATATTTAATCCACTATACTACATGGCATTATTATATTCTCAGAAGTGACTTCATATAATAAAACAAGGTTCTGGATACAACATTGTTTAAAAAAGAATCTCAAAAGTGTACTGATTATATTTTCTATAAAATTTTCATTCCAGGATGATGATTTTGATTCTTCTGGTAATCTACTACAGTCGACAATGGGTAGATTAAAACAGATCACTCGATCAGGAAGTTATAAACAGATGTGCTACTTAATACTATTCTGCCTGTTTGTATTCTTCATTTGCTGGATAATCGTCAGATCAAGATGAAACTTGGTGGACACATTGATTCTGCTCATCTGTGATCTATTGTTATTCACTCTCCAGGGCCCAGAGAAACTGGAGAATGACAGTGACGGAATATAGTACAGTCGAACTTTGATGGCTCGAACCATGAAAATCGGTTCGAGACGGGGGTAGTTCGAACCACTGAGATTACTGCCAGGAGGCATAACGAGATACTTTTGGACATCTTTTCGGTGTTCTTTTATGAAAATGTATGTTGTGTGTACTCATTAGACTCCCCTCATCGAGGCGATTCTACTCATCAAGGCGATTCTAATGAGTATACACAACATACATTTGCAAGATAAAAGCCTAAAATCTCCTTAGTTATCCCACACTATTTCTTACGTAGAGGATTTCCCTAGGGGCTCAAGAACGAGTTCGACTCAGCCATGGTAAACAAGCCATCGGTGTTCGAGCCATCAAAGTTCTACTGTATTGAGATGATTTTCTCAAGTTCTTGTTGAAAATGCAGTGTAATGTTGTTGGGACTTGTTAGATTTGCCTCACAGAGACAGTTCTAACAAGAACCCTCAACATTTGAAGAAAGAAGAAAAAGTTCTTGGAGTAATTAAATCATACTTAATACTCTGAATTAGATTTCTAAACTGTTAGTAAAATATTGCTTTAAGTTTATTCACCAAATTTGTAAGTTGTGAAGAAAATTCTATATGATCTAATATTTTCCAAACCCAAGGGTGGGATTAGTCAATACTTGGCATGATGATAGATATTGGACGAGATTTAAATTGAATGCTAGCCCCACTCCAGTCCACACTAAGGGGAGTCATGGACTTTGAACATGTTAATGTGAGGTGCAAATAGGTGAGATATACTTCCAAGTGACAGTTGTTGTTTATAAGTAGTTCGCAAAATAAATAAAAAATATATATGTAAATATAAAAAAATAATATTATGAAAATATTACCTCCAGTACTTTCAGTTAAAAATGATGCTGAGCAAGCATTTTAGCTAGCTGGTGCAATAAATAATTTTTTCCTAATGAAAAATAGAATATTTTAATTTTCCTGTAACGGGAAGCAGATTTTTTCTTCAGATGGTTCATGTTTTGGAACCAGTCTCATCCTTTAGTTCATTAATTTTGTAAATTAATCCATTGCATGCTGGGAAACCCCTAAAAGGAGTATCTTGGCAAACAGTGCAGGCCCAGATCATACGCCGCAGAACGCGGCGTCTGATTAGGGCCTGCACTTTTTGCTAACAGAATTTTCCATCAAAACTAGAATAAAATAGGCCTACCACCTCAATGGACAAATGGACTTGTCCAACATATAGCAGTGGAAGAGTCCACTAGTATACAGGGTTAATAAAACTTGGTGGTGATGGAACTAGGTATACTGTGTATGACTCCAGTCATAAGGAAACCTGTCTTTGTGGAGTTGTGAGCAGCCTGCTCAGATACATAGACAAGCAAGAGTCTAAAGAGTTTAGACATAGGAGGTACAGTTGAACTACTATATCGACCAGGAAGATGTGTTCAAAATCCGAGGAAGTTTGAACTACTGAGGTTTAAACACAGCACCAGGTCATGAAGCTTACTGGGGATTACTTTAGGATATCTTTGGCATCTTATGCTGTGTGTACTCATTAGCATTGCCTCAATGAGGTGTTGTGTGTACTCATTAGAATTGCCTCAATGTAACATAATTTTTGTATGCTGTGTGTACACATACTCATTAGAATCTTGTATAAGATAAAAGTATGCTGTGTACTCTTTAGAATTCTAATGAGTACTCACAACATACCTTTTAAAAATAAAATCAGGAAAAGCTCCCTAAAATATCCCATATTGTTTGTTTGATTTGAGGTTTAACATCCCCATCAACAATATATAGGTCATTTTGGAGACATTGCTTCCAATTTTGTTAAACTTTTACCCGACATTGAGATGAAATGACTTCTCAAGTACTGCTGCCAAATGAAACCAACAGGCTTTACATGTATATGCATGGAGGGTCCGACTCGCATTACTTAAGATTTTTTTTGGAAATGACAGGGTCTGAATTAGGTGTGAAATCTGCATATAATTATTTTTGAGTCAGATATATTATTTATTCATATTATTTATACATGTATATTTTGCCATATTAGAACTTGTCTCATGGTAATTGTGTCTTACTTGGTGAATGTGTATCATTGTGTGTTGGTGAAAGTGCTATTTTAATTGTATTACATGTGAATTAAATGATACAAGATAAGAACTTGATGTAAAACAGTTGAGGAGTACATGTAGGAAACAATCTAGAAGCCTTCCCTAATTTATTATATACCCAGGAAATGACCCGTTTACTTTGTACAGAAGTTACCGGTCAATATTTTTTCATATTGCCTGTAGTCAAGTTCATATTGGCTGTAGATAAGCAGTCTCTTTCATAATAGAACTATTTTCAAATCTATGCATTTCAAGACAAAACATTGGCAGCCATCTTGTCGTGTGTATCGACTGAAAGAACGTAAAACAAAACTTATATAGGTTCTAACAAAGTGCATAAAGCGCATTTTATGTTGTCAAAAATGACCTACCTGCAATCTGTTTAGATTTTCAATACTTTGTTCTAAGAAATCAGGAGTATTTTGAAAGAAATATAACTGAAGCTTCTGAAAAAAAATGTTGTTCTGCATTGGGAAATGTAAATGTTTTTTATGAAGTCACATCCACCAGCGTTAATGTCATCTTCACTTTGTCGCCATTGGGCGTAGTTTTTCACTGTGTAGTGAGTCACTCAACGACCTTCATTATTTTCCATTTCAAACCACTTAACAGATATATAATCTGATTTATGATCAGATTTCTATACCAGGCAATCCTGAATTCTAGTAGACAGTACAAGTTTTGGGTATATAATAAAAAGGTTATTCTTTATATTGTGAAATATTCGGCACTCGTTCACATGGCGGAGACACACTGGCAAGCTCGTGCGTCCTTCGCCATTTGAACTTGTGCCGAAATTTCTCAATATAAAGTCAATAATCAATAATTATTATTCAGTGGCATTTTGAGTTCCTGTGTAACAGTGTTGAGTTCCAAAAATAGTTATTTGCAATCCATAGTGGCACTTCTATGATTACACATATGGTCTACCATTACCATATTCATACTTGGACACCATAGCTCCTTACCATACTTGTCTAACATATGAAAAAGAACAATTCTCTACCCCATGATGTGTCTAATATATTTGGATGAGTTGGCAAACAGTGTAGAGCCTGATGGGATGCTGCAGAATGTAATATCTCATCTGGGTCTACACTATTTGCACAGGGCGGTCTGTCCATATACATATGGTTAATATGGTATTGTGTTTAATGGTGGCATGTCAGCAAACTGAAAAATTACTTATGATCCCAAGGGGGATTAAAGCGGAAATGCTTAAAGGATAACTTTAAATTTGATATTTCTCCTGAAGATGAGCATCCATGTTGTGGGTACTCGATGAAGCATATCTAACAAGTACCAACAACATAGTTTTCTTGAGAAAATCAAGGAATATTTCCCTGAACTGTCTTTGCCTTTCCTGGAGCTATGGTCATGATTTTAGTATTCTACAGTTTGTTTGATTTGCAGTTTAACGTTCCCGTCAATGCTATACAGTAAGGAGACGTTGCTTCCAATTTTGTGGGACTTTTACCTGACATTGAGATGAAATGACATCTCAAGCCCTGTGGCCCAATGAAACCAATAGGGTTTATAAACATGGACGGTCCTACTCACAATGCTTTGCCTGGGCAGGCTCAGATCCTCTAAGCCGTTTACCAGTACTTGTGTGTGGTCAGATTCAGCTCTGCGTCGAAGCATCATGCAGTCCATTTATTTCTTCAAGGCGGGGCCATAGTTTTCTACAGTATAATTCTGAATTTTGAGGTTATCCAACAAGATGTTTCATTTGAATGTGCATTTGAGTGGTTATAAATACATGTAGCTCAAAATAATGGTTTCTAGTCAGTACATTCCATTGGTAATGTACATACTCCATAATGAAACATGCATGTCAGATTTCATGCAAATATATGTTAGTTCTAGTTATTTTAAATCTTGAATGAGTCTTGGTTTAAACGTATTTTATTACTATAGCAATAACATCATTACAATATGTGACAAGTTATTATACAATTTGGGATTAGAACGAAAGCACAAGTACTTATATAGTTCTTCTCCCAGCAACAACTGACATGTAAACATAATGACGATTTACAAACGAAGTATGTTGAAACAAGTGATATCATGTAGTGATATTAACAACATAATGAGAAAAGGATAATCATGATTGGGTGAAGAAAAAACAAAAAAAGGGGGGGGGGTTGGGATATTGGTATAAGTTATGATACTAAATAAGATTAATTTTGTATATAGCGGTTATGTGAAAGGGTGTGGGGATTTGAAAAAAAGGGGGATAAGAAAAAATAATCAAAGGACAACGGATAGGGTTTTGGGGTGTGGGTTTGGAGCTGGGTGGGGGCGGAGGTCGGGGCCAGGCACTCGGCATGGATAACAGAATCATTTGGCAACCGAATAATTGAAATATAACAATCGCATGACCCTAACGGTAGTTATAACATCTCATGCAAAGCGTTTGGTATTTAAAATGAACCGATGGATGTTTTTGAAAATTAGCGCGTTTGTCTCACATGACAGAGAGGAATCTCCATATAAAAGAAGATCAAGAGTAGGATTATGTTAAGTGGAAATCAGATTTAGGAGTAAATTCCGATGCTGCTGGTGGAGGCGACAGTGGAAAAAGAAGTGTTGTGACTTCTCTATGCTACCACATATACACATGGGTGAGTCAGAAATTCCTTTTAAGAACAGATCCCGGTTCAGTGAGCTACAGTTTGTCCGTAATCGAGTATGGAGAATTTGGGCTTTTCTATTTTTGGAATAATAATATTTAGGGACTTCTGTTTTATCTTTCTTAAAATAGTATTTAAAAGAATTTGTTGTTTGGGAGTGTTTCACTTCGGTGGGTAGGTTATTCCAGGTCCTTACAGTTGAGGGCAGAAAAGAATTATAGTATAGATTAGTTCGTGAATCAATAGTCTGTAAGTGATCTGAGTTGCGGAGATTATATCGTGATATGTTGCTGACGGATGGGGGAATAAGAGAAGTTAAGTACAGGGGAGTTAGATGCGAGAACATTTTATAAAATAGAGATAGTTTGTGTGTTTGTCGTCTTTGTTCAAGTGACTCCCATCCAACTTCCTTGTACAGGGCAGTAATAGATATAAGCTTAGTTGCACCAGTAGCTATGCAGGCTGCTTCATGTTGGATCTTTTCTAACTCTTGTTTTTCTTTTTGAGAAAAATTGTCCCATATTACATCCCCATATTCCAATAAAGGACGAATAAAAGCAGTATAAATAGTTTCTAAGGACTTACGGTCTAATTTGAATTTAAGCCTTCTCATTACATTGACTCTACCCCAAGCTTTTTCTGAAATATATTTTATATGATGGTGCCATTTACAATCGTTTGAAAAAAAGATCCCGAGATGTTTGTGGAACTCTACTTCGGTTATTTGAAGATTGTGCATTATGATAGGTGGATGATTAAGTTTGTTTAATTTGCGGGAAATGAGAATACTTTCAGTTTTGGTCGGATTGAATGATACTAGCCAAGTTTCAGCCCACTTTGAGATTGTTTCAAGATCTACATTGAGAGAATTAGCAGCGGTGACAGGGTTATCAACGATAATGTAGAGACTAGTGTCGTCCACAAAAAGTCGTTCATTTGTTTGGATGTCAGTTACTATGTCATTTATGAATACTAAGAATAAGAGTGGTCCTAAAATTGACCCCTGGGGAACACCAGCTCGAATGTATGCCCACTCTGAAGTAACACATGGAAGTATGACTCTTTGTTTCCTATTAGACAAATAACTGTTAAACCAAGCGAGCACATTCCCAGCGACGCCAGCTGCCCTAAGTTTAAGTACCAGTCCAAACTCGGTCAAAGGCTTTGCTGACGTCACTAAAACAGCTCTAACTTCTTTACCGGAATCTAGGGCCTGACAAAAAGTATCGAAAAGGTATGTTAATTGGTTCACTGTCAAATCTCTTGGTATAAATCCAGACTGTAGAGAAGATAGCAAATTGTTGTCACGCAAATGATTATATAGATATTTGAATACGAGTCTTTCGAATAGTTTACTTTCTGAGTTAATTAGTGATATAGGTCGATAGTTAGAAGGTATAGATCTATCACCTGCTTTATGTATTGGGCAGATATTTGCTTCTTTATAAGAAGCCGGAACGAGACTCACGTTTATAGACTGGTTAAACAAATTACAAAAAGGAGCAGAAACTTCCTGAGCAAGCTCTCAAAGAATACGATCACTCAGGTTGTTAGGGCCTGAGGCTTTGCCAGTAGGAAGAGCTTTGAGTATAGACTCAACTTCAAAGCGGGAAAATGCAATAGTATCTAGTTCAGCTGTGACAGGAGTGGGTAATATGTTGGGGAGGACTTGGTGATTGGTATTTAAACAGCTCTGGCTTTGGAAGAAATTATTTAAGATATTTGCTTTGTCGTTATCGTCAGTACTTATGGAACCATTATTTTCAAGAGGTGGTATAAATGTTTTGGACTGTGGGGATATGAATGTTTTTAAAACAGTCCACCAGTCCTTAGATGAAAGTTCTCCACTTGTTAGTTAAGAAGCTATTTTGTCATGGAAAGTCTTTTTGGCATCACGAATAAGTGCAACAGTTTTATTCCTTAAAGTTTTGAATTTTGTCCAATGTAATTCTGAGTTAGTTCGCTTAGCTTTTCGATAAGCTATTTTACGTTTGCGTATGTATTGTTTTATTTTTGCATTGATCCAAGACGGCTCAGCTGGTTTGATTTTTACTATTTTATTAGGTATACACTCTGAAGCCAAGTTTGCAATAGTGGAGTGTAGATTCGCGGCATATATATTAATATCGTTACCACGCAGGGCGTCCCAATCGATAGCGGTGGCTTTTTCTCGGAGACTTTCATATTGACCTTGGTCGTACTTCCAAATTTTTCTAGTAAAGGAGTAGATTTTGGTTTTAGAAAATTTAAAAATTCCATATATTGGGCAATGATATCTAAGTTCTTGGTTAAGAAAGGGATCACCAACTCCACTGAGAATTAAGTTATTTTTGTTGTTTACTAACAATATATCTATTAGTGTAGCTGAGTGTTCAGTAAAATTAGTGGGTTGACTTATGGCCTGGAAAAAACTATACTGAGTACATAATGTTTCAATTTTTCTTGCAGTGCGTTCGTTTAATACATCAAAATTAAAATCCCCAGTAATGATTATATCTGATATACCCGTATCGACTGCAAGTGCTATTGAATTTTCAATATTTGTAAAATATTCTAAGTCAGAACTTGGCGGTCGATAGAACAGGCCAAATAATAGCCGTCTGGTGCAGTTAACCAATTCAAGCCAAATACACTCGACTTTACGTAGTTCGAGATCTTCACGACGTTTGTAGCGGATCCCTTCTTTGATGTATACCATAATACCGCCATGAGAGTCCCTTGGTCGGTCCTTCTGTTCAGGTTCACAAAATGATTCGAGAAGAAGGTCAGTTGAGTTTATGGTAGGGTTAAGCCAAGTTTCAGTGAAAGCTAGGATGTCAAACTCATTTAGCTCAGCATGCAAAATATCAAGTTTCAATAGTATGCTTTGAACGTTGTAATGAACAAACGATAAGTTGTGAGATAGATTAATGGAGCTAAATAGGTCATGTGACATGTTTGTTGATGAACTGGAGACACTGCTTACAGTGGAGCGTGATAGCTCAGTGGTTAGTGCACTCGCCTCTGATGCTAGAGGTCCCGGGTTCGATCCCCGGCAGCGGCGATAAAATTTCGGTGTCAGAACACGCTCCATTGGCATCATTTGCAGGGATGAATGTCATAAAGTGCACCGTCCTTCGGATCGGGACGTTAACTGGAGGCCCCCTGTGCAGGGAGAACCATCCCCTGTGCAGGTTAAAGACCCCTACCGTAATTACATGATTACTGTGTAGGCTTTCATCCTGCAAGACCTGGAGTGTATGTAATGTACACCTGCGGTAATGGTCAAATATGACCGACGCAGTATTAGTAGATAGATAGATAGATAGATAGAAGATGATGTTGACGGGCCGGGGTTTAAGTGTATATCACCAGCAAGTAGTAAAAGGAAGACGAACCATGTACAAGTTACAATATATAGTTCGCAGAAAATAACCCAGAAGGTGAAATGGCTTTTCCGGACTTTCCCTGGGGTAGCACCTTACCGTTAATGCGTGAGATTACATTAGAATGTAAGTATTCAGTTTGCCGGACGGATATGAGAATTGAGAAGCTATTGGTATCATTCTGAGAAAGGGGTATAAATATCAAAAGGTGTATAAAGAGATTAAACCTAAGTATGCGATTGTAAGTCGGCATGATGACTAGCTTATTTCTGCTTACTACATGTATCATGTGATAGTCGTTAAGGGGAGAAGAAATAGATATATTGCCATCAAGCCATCTCTCTTAGTGCCAAGTTTTGCAATGCAGAGTGCCAAGCGTGACCCCACCCCCGGTTTGGACCAACAATATAGTAATTTTGAAAAACATTCAAAAAGAAAAAAAAAATAAATAAATACAATTCTGGAGGAGCAGACAAAATGTATGGTAATAGATATATACTAATGACACAGATTTCTTAACTTAACAGTTTCTAGGCACGTGAGCCCATCCGGAATATCAGTGAGTCCAGGCTGTCGTTGTATTAACAATATACAGAGTGACCGGTGCATGGCACACTCCCAGACGAATAGCTCATTGGAAATACTTTAAGTCGGTGGCAACATATCTGACTCAAAGGAGAAATGACGGACTGGCTGATTAACTGACTGGCTGATTGTCTGACTGCCCTGACTGACTGACAGACCGACTGACTGGCAGCGCTTCATGAACCCGCAAGAATGGGCGTTTTGGAGACAGCTAAATGTGTAATACTCTATTGAAAGCGAATACCTTGTCACTAACTGACCTAGGATGCAACCTAAAGAGACCTGGTAGGCGCTAATGGTGCATTCTGGCAGTTTAACTGATTGCCTTGCTGAACACAATTTAGCAATGTAATGAGTGGAATGACTGAAACGACGAATCCTGACTACCACCGAGATTATTAGACAAACATGGCTGACTTGAAGATTATTAGGCTGTTTGTCGTATAATAACCTAACGATATATACATTTAAAAATGTAATAATGACAAGTAAATAATATGCTGAATGAATAAAATGGCCTGGGAGCCTATAGACTGCACGGCCTAGGAAGTTATGGGCAGCAGAAATCGGAATGATAATTCAACTGACCGATTATGTGCATGGAATATATGCGCGAACACGCACGCAGGCACGCAGGTATGTACCCGCATACTCACGTGCGCACACACGCATGCATGGACGCATGCTGGCGCACACCACACAACAACATGCCGGTTCATGCACGTATTATTTCACATATAAGTATAAACTCAAAATAACATCTCATGAACTAAGAACTTTTCTTTTGGGAAGACTGATGGGACTATTTCGGAGTAGTCTCGTAGTTGTCTCCCTTGGTTCGTAATCACGTCAAGACACCCCTGTGACAAAGTGCATTCATTCTTTTATCCAAATGGTCACGATTCCGATGAAAATATGTGAGTTATTTTATTTTATTTATAAATACCATAAAACACAGCTCGCAGGCGCTCCTAGAACCGTCGCCTCTATATGACTGTTCTAATGAGCACCCACAACCCATGTATCAAAATAGTAACAAGAATTTATGCACCCTGTAGATCCGCGTTTTCTCTGTTTAAAGTGGGGCATAGAGAGGCGCTCGCCACACAGACCCTTTGACGTGATAAGTTTACAGGACTCTGAAAATACTGAATAAGATTTGTAGATCCCTCAATCTCTCAAGTGGTTGCTCGGTAGTACTTTTTGTTTATTTAAGTATTTAAAAACTTAAATATATATATTTACAAATTGTTAAGAACTCCAATGAGAGACAAGGGAAGTTTTATCAATGGACTAGACATCACCCACTTTCAGTTGTAAGAACTCCTACAAGATATTGCTTGTGTTGCTACTATATGCATGTTGTACTGTAGTCTGGTATATAGTAAGAGTACCGTGTAGAGGATCACACATGTGTAGAGGATCACACACGAGTGGCCATCCCATATGATACCCATGAACGAGCCTTTGGCAAGTTCTACAAATTTCACATGAAATGATCACTAGTGTAAGATCCTTTTTGTCATATGACCACTTTAAATTTGATTTTATCGCCTTTGAATTTGACAGTTTGTTCCACAAAAAGGTACACAGTTGACATGAACGTCGTCTTGACGTAACGTACTCCCGCCAACGTGTTATTGCACGTGTGGTCATACGATTTTTATTACACGACGTTAATGCCTTAAAAATTTGTCACTTTGTTCCACAGCAAAATACATAGTTGACATGGACGTCGTCGTGACGTTACTTAATCCGGCAAAAGTGTGTTATACGTGTGGTCATACACGATTTTTATTACACGACGTTATCCACAGCTTATCAACATCGTCATTAAACAGGCATAGATTCAAGGCTCCTACCATAGTCGGCTCAGTGAGTGCGGTATGGCGAGAGCCCACAATCCATATACATAAGAGTGTACAGCTGTAATCACCAAGGATGAAATTTTGAGGGTGCCCGTTACAAGGCACCTTTTCCAGAATATCAGACGGAAATAGATTAGGGTGCAGGCATGTTTTAAGGGGACAACAACGACTACAACATCATGTTTGTCACGCGTATGTCCCAACTAATGACCAGACGGAAGACCATGAGACGAAAGATCATACTACACATTTCCAGGAAAGCCGATGTGCTGTTTGAACAGTTTAGCACAGCGTTTGGTAGCAGGAGAAGCATTCCGTATCAGCTGCAAGTAAGCAAGAAGTTGGCAAATATATGGTATAGTATCCAGTGAAAAAATATCAAACAATCACGTGGTATCGTAATATAGTCATGAATGGGGGTTTACTACAGGTAAACAAAACATATATATACTACACTGAAAAATTTAAGTTCTTTCGACACCATTAAGAATTAGCTAGGTACATATTCAGGTAGTTCAGTCTCTCTGGTAATTCGACGGACAGTATCATCAAGATGCTTGACAAGTACAACTCCATCTGATGTCCAAGCGCTTTTCAACTGTCTCGATTTGACTAATCGCCTTGCTTGATATAACAGCTTTCCACGGATCTTAGTCAAATGCTCATTAATGAAGACTCCTCTGTGACCACGGGACTTGGTCAGAACTCGCGCTTTATAGAATTTTGCCCGGGATCTGTAGCTGACGAATTTGACAATGATATCACGTTGTCTAGAAGTATCTCCACCATCTAGCCTCGGTCTACCAAGTCTATGTGACCTATCGATGTCTGATATGGAAAGCTCCACATCCATAGTGCGGGCCAAATTAATAACGATATCATCCGTGTTTTCAGATTCTGATTCTTGGACACCAGAAATACGGAGGCAATTTCTCCTATTGTTCCGTATTGTCTGCCGCAGATTCCATCTGTTGTATTCTTTGATGTAGCTGTCTGTTCTCATTTTCTAGTGATGCGATTCTAGAGTTTAGCCCTGATAAGACTCCAGAGACAATAGAGTTTACCAGCTCAGTCACAGACTGTTGAATAGATGCATGAGCGATCTCTGCTACTTGGGTTTGGAAGGATTCCTTCATGAAGCTTGCAATTTTCTGTAGGTCCTCATCTCTAAAAGTGAATTTAGAAGGTGGGTTGCTGCCTGTTGAGCTACTGCTATCAGCTCCTGTTGTTTCCTTGTTTGAAGCCATTGTGTCAATTTCTACACCCGAAATGTCAGAAATGTCTGATTCAGCTAGAGAGTCTGATAGAATGCGATTTTTCTTAATATCAGTATCAAATTCAGGAGAAGACAGTTCTCGTTTCTTACTCTCCATAGATAGTACTGGCGTGTATGGTTCTCCACTCATAATACGATGATACGATAACCCGGTGGACTCTTTTTTAACTTGGTGAGTATACTTGAGTATCCATTCAGCGTTAGTTGCCCACCAAGTACTATTTCATTGACAAAAGGATTAACAGTTAGAGTTCATAATGTAGATAACGCGGCGTTAAATGGCGGTCTCGGTCGATTTTAGAAGAAAACAGAAATACCAGAATTCGGCATGAATTTGATCTCCATTAGTAGAATTGCTAACTGTTCCGATAACTGCATCACTAATACATAATGTGAATCCAAAAGTAATTCCTCCGCCGAAAGAAAACACTACATATTCTGGTTTTACAAGAGACACCTAAAAATATCGTCTTTCGCCATTATCATGTGACTTTTGCGAATATGAGTCTTGAGAAGTGTGCATACCAAAGACTTAGATCATTCTGATGCACTAGTTAAGACATGAAGGTTTTTTTTTAACAGTCAACAGTGTTTTGAAGTTTGAACCACATTGGTTCATATGCAAAGTAAGTCATTACGATAACTCACCCGTGCGACATAGTGCATTTTTCACATCTCCAAAATGGCTACTTTTCTGATGAAAATCCGTAATATATTTCTTAAAAATGCTTAAAACATAGGTTAAGGGTGCTCGTTAGAACCGCCTCACTGAGGCGGTTCTAACGAGTACCCACAACCTATGTCTTGGAACAGAAATAAGAAAAATAATGTTTACCCCCTTAAACCCCAGTTTTCTGTATATAAAGTGGGGTTTAGCGGGGTGTTCATTTCACGGACTTGTTCACGTGATGGAACCCAGAATTGAAGTTTGAGCGACATTACACATAGGATTTTTTTTCTGTAAATGCATTGAAAATGTGAATATGTATATATAGTTTTATCATATGATGTCACATGAGAAAATGTAATAATGCTATGTATTAAATTTGGTAATCCACCAGTAGATTAAATACGGATATTGGTAAGATACGCTCCGTAAAGTTACATGTATGATGTCCTTAATGATGTCACGTTTACCAATGGCAGAATATTGACATTTTTGTAAAAAAAATATAATGGATTGAAGGTGTTTTAAATGTCACATGATAAATAGAATCTTGCATTTGTGCTCATGCATTATTAAATTCGTTGAGAAAAAGGCATAAAATGCTTGGCAAAGCCTTGCATTTTATTCCTTTTCCTCAACTCATTTAATTATAGTGTCATAAAAATAATCCAGAGCAAACAGTAAAGACCCATATCAGACTGCCCCTGCAACAAAATTCCTTGGGTCACATAATTTATGATCATTCACCATATTTGCATTATTTGCTGGCTCCCAGCTTGACCATTGTCAATATTTGAAATACAGGTAACCAGACCCCCCTGACCTTTCAAGGTCAGGGGGGGGGTCTGGTTACCTGTTTTTCCAACACTGATAACCTTCAGACTAGGAACCAATAGAGATTTTCTTGGAAGACTTGCAGCAATGTAAAGCAACATTTATAAGATGATATGTGAACAAAAGAAGCATAAGTCTGGCTTTAAGTGATTTATCAAATTTTTGAGTTATGGCTCTTTGAACATTAAAAAATAATACTTTCTGTGATGTACTCTTTTACTAGAAAACTGTTTTGAGATATTTTCAGTATACTTCTCCTGAATGTGGTGCACCATTAGGGAATCTGCAGAAACAAGAACTGCAATTCTGGTTTGCTTACTTTTGGAGTTATGGACCTTTAAACATTGAAAATAGTCATCTCCGTAACTTTATTTAGAAAAACTAATACACCTTCCATTTGAATTCATTTTGGCAGAGTTATGGCACTTGCTTGTTGTAAGCGCAGTGGCCAGGCATGATGCGGTACTTGCAGTGCTTTTAACCATTTTTGTACCAAATGGAATCTTCCTCCTTATATATAGCAGGAGTTCATTTCAAAATTTTGGGGGTGTCAGGTTGTGTTTTCATCAAAATTTATTTGGAAAAAGACTTCTGGTAACCTACTACAGTTACTTTTAGCAAACAGTGGAGGCCCTGATCAGACGCCGCATTCTGCGGCGTCTGATCTGGGCCTGCACTGTTTGCCAGGGTACCCCTTTTGGGGTTTCTGGTACTAAATGGGTTAACCCATATAACCTGTTTTGGGGATCCATTCCATGTTCTTTGTTATATTTAAAACTCTGTTATAATAAACCGTTTTATTATGAGGTTGTGGGGAGTCAGCCTGGTATAGTGGAGTCCAGATAAATTGCTGTTAAGTTGAACTTTAGGCAGACAGTCAAAGTGATTTTAGAAAAGCCACAAAGGAGTGGCATATTTACTACATGTACTAACATGTTTCCATCTTCATTGAATTTGGGTATACAGTGAAATTCCGCTATTAAGACCACCTAAAATCAAGACAAATTATGCCAGCCCCGATAGCTCAGTTGGTAGAGTGTCCACTCCGGGGAACGGGAGGTCACGGGTTCGATCCCGGGCCGCGACAGACCAAAGTCGTTAAGAATGGTACTAGCTTCTCCTCGCTTGGCACTCAGATTTACGGGGTAGAGCTAGGACTGGTCGACCCAGTGTCAGGATAATGTGACTGAGTGTGGTATCATGTAATGTGTCTGGGACATGATACTTCAGTGAGGCAGCACTATAACAGTGAGCACTGAGCTCCCTGTCGCAACCAGACACCGTCGTGATATGACTGAAAAATTGTTGAAAGCGACGTTAAACCCGAATTCACACACGCACACGCTTTTAAAAGGATATTTTGACGGTTTCAGGTACATTTTCTCTGTGTGTTCTAGTGGGAGACCACCTTTGGGACTGTTCAAAAGTGGTCTTTAAGACCAAAGGTGGTCTTAATATAGGAATTTTTACTGTATTTGCTAACAGATATTTTGAATCTGAATAAATTAAACTGTATAGTGCATAGAGTAAATGATGAAAACCAAAGTAGGGTTGTTATTTTGTTATAACCAGTCAGGAACTGACAAAGGTCTGTACCAGACAGCACTGACATCAGCAGTTACTTGGCAGTTTTCATAAGCTTTAAGGGGAATGGGAACACCTGGCAGATTTTTCCACCATTTTTCAAAGGGAGACAACTTTCGGGACTTCCTGTTAGCTATTCTATAAGCCCTGGTCCACTGAAAAAGGGGTCTACTCTTAAAGGAAAGAGTTGACCCCTATTTGCAGGAGTTGCCTCCCCTGAAGGTGTTCCAATTCCCCTTAAATGAGCTTTGCATTACGTAAACCTGCTTTAAATTTTCAAGTCCATGTAAACTGAAAATTTTACCACCAAAAAGGGAAAATATTCAGAAAAAAAATATCTGATATTTTTGTTGTTGTTGTATATCTAATCACGGCACTATTTGTTGCCAATCATCTCAAGGTGCTCTATTTTTGGGTATTTTGGGTATTTTTGGGTACTCTATTTTTCATATTCTGCTCAAAACATAGACTGTGGGAACTCGTTAGAGCCCCCTCAGTGAGGTGGTAAATAATAAAGAGTACCCACAATCTATGTTTTTGCGCAGAAATAAAAAGAAAAATGTAAACCCCTGTAAACCCCAGTTTTACTGTATAAAAGTGTTGTTTAAGGGGGTCAAATTTAAAAACCGAAATGTTCCTAAGTGTTGGGTCAGATAGGCCTAACAAAACAGGGCAGTCCCAACTGGGCTGCACCATTTTCTATACTGTCTACAATGTTTGTCATTCAGTCTATACCTTTATTGAAAAAAATGTGAATAACTTATATTTCAATATAAAACATTTTCAAAGAGAGCCACTAGGCCTGTGCATGCATGCTCAACTCGTAACAGACATCAGTGATTGTAATCAGTGTGAGTTAAATACCTTTTGTTTGTTTTGAAGTTTTATGACCCATTCAAAACTATTATGAACTTGACCCAGTCAAAACTATTAAGTACTAGATGACCCACTCAAAACTATTGAGATATTGAGAAGCTTTCCCTTTAACACACACATATTGCTGCTTGGTAACCTTTCACAACTTCCTTCCATATACAGTAAAATTCCGCTATTAAGACCACCAAAAATTGAGACTAATTCTGCATTAAAAAGCCTATTTAGAAAGTTTCAGTTATTCTTACTTTGTGTTTTCTGCAAACAGTGTCCTCTGGTCAGAGATTATCTTTGGGACTGTTCAAAAGTGGTCTTAAAGACCACTTTTGAACAGTCCCAAAGGTGGTCTTGATATAGGAATTTTACTGTAGTTTAGCATCAATATTGCTATACAGAACGAAAGAAACTTAGTGGTTAAGAGCTCTTTACATTAGATCTCTCACTATTGTTTTGACACATGAGATGCCAAGTTCTAACATATGTTATGTGGTGTTTCTCTGTACTCCAGTTTTCACCAACCTTTAATTAACGTAAACAATTGACTGAATACAAGTGAAATAATCTTGAAAGGACAGTTGAACCCCCCCCAAAAAAAATAAATAAATACGACGACTGTTCAAATATGAATGCAAGTAGAACGTTTTCTCATGCACTAATGCGAAAATCACCTGGAAATAAATATCATAGTGAGAAAAACATTTTACCTATACATTGAGACCGAACCTGTTAAAATCTGTGCACTTTAGCCATGTATATCGTTCGATAAACACTGTCTACTCTTGTATACTAATACAAAACATGGTTGGAGAAGGTCAGAGTACGCCGTTGAAATACGGTCCTATATTAAGAATCGTTATATTCTTGGTATACGGTGCAAAGACATTTTTGATGAAATATGTTCGGTTTATGGGCATAATGAAATGTCTTTTCCGACAGTTTTTCGTTGGTGTTAGAAATTCAGCTGTGGGCTAGGCTCAACAGAAGATGCACCACATGATCGTCGGCCGAAAAGAGCAATATCTGCCAAGATGGTTGCTAGGGTGAAAGAAATAGTTGCTACCGATGCACGATACACCACTAGGCAAATAGCTAGTATGGTTGGCATCTCATTAGGAGCAGCTCATACAATTCTGAAACGGGATTTGAAAATGAGAAAGATCTGTGCTAGATGGATTCCCCATCTGTTGACAGATGAGCAGAAAAAGACACGCGTTCAGTGCGCCAAGAAGTTGCTTAAAAAGTTTCACAATTACAATGCACGGTCTTTCACTAATGTCGTCACAGGTGACGAGACATAGGTTCACTTTTTTGAGCCAAAACGAAAGATTCAGAACAAAATATGGGCAACAAAGTATTGCAAATCTATCACGGAATCATTTTTATGTGCTTAGTTGCATTCATATTTGAACAGTCCTCGTATGGGCAGCAAAGTATTGCAAAAGACCATGCATTGCAAAGCGGACCATGAGCGTCAAGAAGGTAATGTATGCCATATTCTTTACAAATCAGGGCCCTGCTATTCAGGTTGCTGTGCCTAAAGGCAAATCTGTAAATACGAAGTTTTACCAGAATAAAGTTCTTCGTAAATTGAAGAAATATTTCAAAGAACAAAGACCCGCAACTGGTTTTGCCAATGTCAGATTGCTACATGACAATGCGTCATCACACAAGGCGTTCATTGTGCAAGACAATCTGAAGCAGGAAAAGGTTGTTGAACTCCCACATCCCCCATATTCCCCTGACCTTGCCCCGTGTGACTTTTTTTTGTTCCCGCAACTGAAAAATACCTTTCTGGTCGAAAATTTGTACAGCGCAAACACCTTGGTTCTGCAATATTCCAGTGCCTTCATAGTATACCTCGAAAAGACTACCAAAATGCATTCAATGATTGGATCAGAAGACTTAAAGTTTGCATATCTGTTAAAGGGGAATACTTTGAGGGGACAAAATAAATTTTTCATCGAAATCTATCACGGAATCATTTTTATGTGCTTAGTTGCATTCATATTTGAACAGTCCTCGTACAGGGAGTGGAATAAAGAAAACAATGAAGACATTATTCTGTGTAATTTAATTTAAAATAGAATGGAATACTCCAGAAAAACTTAACAATTTAAATATATAACATTAAATCAGCCCAGTCGTGAGAAAACCTATCTGGAGTTTGGGACCAGATAAGAGACAGACCCACAGACTGACAAATCTTGAAGTTTTTGGTACAGCAACTAGAAGTATTGTTCTATACCAGCAGTGAACATGACATTGCTTATAAGACATCAAGAATGCACAGCCAGATCTGCACAACCCTGCCCATTGGGGCTTGGCCAAATACATTGGGCTGCATGGTGCTTCTGTGCGGAGCTAAAACCAACCAAACTTGAGAACTGGAAAATCCCTTAGGTGTAAGTCTGCCCAGGAAAAGTAGTGCTAGTTGGATTGCTCCTTTAAACCCTAGCCATAGGGCTTGAGAAGCCCCAAAATCGAAAGCAACATCTCCAAAATGACAAGGGGAATGGATACACCTTCAGGGGAGGCAACTCCTGCAAAAGTATTTTTTTTCTCCCATGTCAATAGGGGTCAACTCTTAAAGGAAAGAATTTGCTCCTCAGGAGCAAATTCTTTCCTTTAAGAGTAGACACCTTAGAGCTTATAGAAAAGCGAACAGGAAGTCCCGAAAGTTGTCTCCCTTTGAAAAATGGCAGAAAAATGTGGTAGGTGTTCCCATTGTCTTTAAAGGTGCATTATTGAGCTATCTGGAAAAAATGCTTTCAAAAATAAAATACATATAGCCGGTATTTTTCTTTAAAACAATACAAATGAATGCATTTTATGCAAAAATGCGAACAATTATGATGACAGGTAAACGAGTTTGAGAGGGATTCCCTAACTAGTAACTAGGTTTCGAACACTAGTTAGATCTATTTTTAGTTCGTGACAAAAATAGAATCCCCATATATGACGTTATGCGACGTTCATTTTTGGCCTTGTTTGCTTAGGCCATGCCTGAATCGGAAAAAAATATGACGCTGAATACCATGCCATAAGTAACTACACTCAGAGACGATACTGTCGCCATGTATGTGTAAAGTGACAGATTTATTTTTAGAACAGAAATTCCGAACACATGTTCAGAGCGAAGGGTAAACACGAATGAAAACGACCATTTTCACAAAGTTCTGAAGCTGTATTTGGCTCCAAAAGTGTACACATGACAAAGGAGTATCCATTGAAGATAAAAACCAGAAAAAAAAAAAATTGAGACCCGGTAGCTCAATAATGCACCTTTAAATAGTGTTGATAAAACAGACTGGTCTGCACCTTCATGGTTTGCAAATGGCAAAAACAGGTTTTCTCATGACACGGCTCAACTTACAAAGGCACAATTTATATTGTATACAGAGGATCTTACATGGCTGTTCATGTATTATTGAATTTATTAAAAGAGTTGAGGAAAAGGGATAAAATACAAGGCTTTGCCAAGAATTTTATCCCTTTTCCTCAACACTTAAATAAATTCAATATTAATACAAGAGCACGAATGCAAGATTCTATTTTTCATATGACATTTAAAACGCGTTTTCTTAACAATTTGTCTCAAAAAATGTCACTACTCCGCCATTAGAAAACGCAATGTCGTAAGGAGCGTATATAACTAATTTGCATATTTAATCCACTAGTGGATTATCGAATTTATTACATGGCATTATTACATTCACAGATGTGACGCCATATGATAAATATTATATATTAAATGTGCAGTTTGGTTTTGGTCGTCACTGCTTGCAAATGCTAACTTGCACTTTTTAATATGCCCAGGCTTGACTATATATATTACATGTACATGTATATAGTCAATATGTTCTACAAAAGGGTTATCCTTTGGAAGCAAGTAATACACCACAGAACTGGAAAATATTAAGTGTATGTTTTCTGGGCCAGACTAGCTAGTTTCGGTCTATTAGGCCTCATCAAGGACCCACAAGTATTTTCAATACTCCACAATGGAATCAATGATCCGAAAGGACAAGAAAATATAAACTACACTATGATGTAGGGCAGGGAGACTTTATGGCCACCATACATTCCCAGACACCAGCTGTAGTGACGTTAAATATACTACTCAAAGTTTGATAGGGATCACTTCTTTAATGCAAAATAATTTTTGGATGAATTAATCAGCTGAATCCAAATTTGATACATAATGATAACACACGTATCCTTCACAAAACATAGTGAATAATTTTGTCAGCTGGTGCTGCTTTCAAGCGTGACAACAGCAACCATCTAGGCACCCCCAAAATTTGCCGTAACACGAAGGGATTTGGACAACTGATTTTTCACAAATGTTCAAATGTGTTTAGACAAACGTGCCTATTAACATGTATGGCGTCCACGGGCATCAATTACAGTACGACATCGCCTGCGCATGCTCGTAATCCGAGTCTGTATCCGGTTTTGTTGAATCAGCTTTCATTCAGCAACCAATGCATCTTTGAGCTCCGGTAAAGTCCTCGGATGCACAGGTCGGGCTGACACAGCACGCTGAAGCATGCCCTGCGCATGCTCAATCGGATTTAAGTCCGGTGACCGAGTAGGCCAGTCCATACGAACGATTGTCTAACGTTCGAGGTAGGAATCAGTGACGTTGGCACGGTTGGGACGGGCATTATCGTCGATCAGAATAAAGTCCGGGCCGATAGAATCTGCATATGGTCTCACAAACTCATCAAGAACATCATTACAGTACCTCACTGCCATTAACGTTCCGTTTTCAACGACGTACAAGTCAGTGTTACCGTTCACGCTTATCCCAGCCCAAACCATGACTGACCCCTTTCCATAGCGATCATGCTCTGCCACATCCAAGTCATCGAATCGCTCTTTAGACATTCGCCACACTAATTGACGTTTATAAGTGAAGTTTAGACAGAATCTGGACTCCTCAGGAAACAGTACTGGCGTCAAGTCATGAACCGTCCACCTGACGTTAGTTCTGGCAAAGTCCAACCGGTCTAGCACGTGCTGTCTCGTCAACGGAACACGTACAGCAGGCCTCATGGCATTAAGTCCGAACTCGTGGAGCCCGTTTCTGACAGTTTGTGCAGAAATTCGTACTCCAATTCCGTTCCTAAGCTCGATATACAAACACGTAGCGTTCAGGGACCGTTGACGTTGAGACTGAATCAACAAGAAACGGCCCCGACGTTGAGTTGTAGCCCTTTCTCGACCCCTCCGTGTCTGTGTGAAGGATTTCCATGGGTAATGTGCCGACTCAACATTCGGGAAACCACACTCTGAGACACAATCAGAATCCCAGCAACACGACGTTAAAAGACGCCAGATTCCAACATTCCGACGCCATGATTCATTTCTTAGGGGCTCAGACGGTTTCTTAATTGTCCTCTAGGCATTTTAGTGTTTCACAAACTCAAATGAAGTCCATTTTACGCTTGATAAAGTGACACTGACAAGTTTGATTGGTCTGTTGGAAAGCAGTGCTACGCAAGATTTTGGGGGGTGCATGAATTCATTTGCGAAGTGTTAGAAGTCTGCACTTTTATGAGTACTGAACTGCACATAAGTTTCTGTTTCAGATATTTACCAATATACCGAGTACAAATTATGTCAAGAAATTTTAAATTTTCAGTGCAAAATTTGGTATATAAAAAGTGATCCCTATCAAACTTTGAGTAGTATATGTTCTATAAAAGGGTTATCCTTTGGAAGCAAGGAATACGCCACAGAACTGGAAAATATAAAGTGTGCATGTTTTCTGGGCCAGACTAGCTTGGGCAAACCTGGGCACATCATGAAAACACGCCTATACAATTTTGACCCCCTTGTACCCCACTTTTATATTGTAAAACTGGGGTTTACAAGGGTAAACCTTATTTTCTTTTTACTGCTCCAAAATATAGATTGTGGGTACTCGTTAGAACCGCCTCGATGAGGCGGTTCTAACGTGTGCCCACAATCTATATTTTGAGCAAAAATAAGAAAAATATGACAATTTTTCATCTTAAAATTTTAGTTTTTTCGGCAGTAAAGTTTACTATGGGTTTGAATAGACGTCTTTTCTTAATGTATATAAAAAAGTGCAAGTTGGCATTTGCATATAGTTAAGACCGAAACCAAACTGCACATTTATGCGAACTAACCAGGTAAAGCTGTAAAACTTTCAGCAGTGATTTATGAACCCCCGATACATCTATAGAAGCACATATAAAAGTAGTGATTATGGCTGCATGAGCATACAAGCCGATTTATATCTTCACTGGTTGTAACATCCCAAAATATATTGTGTGCCAAGATACAGTGGATATTTTTTGTTTTGTTTTGTATTGGAGTCTAGCGGCCCAGTAAACACTATTTAGGTAATTTTTGAGCCAATCAGTTTACCTATCCACACTTTCCTGGGCAGGCCTGTAAGTAAGCAGTTAACCACTACAGTGCACATTCTTTTGCCAGAAAAAGGTACAGTGGAACTCTGCTGGTTCGAACACAGATGGCTCATTTACCATGGCTGATTCAAACACATTTTACAATCCCTAGGAAATTCAATAAGACAGACTGATGGATAAAATTTAGGAAGATATATTTCATGAAGGTATGATGTGTGTACTCATTAGAATCAACTCATAGGAAGGTATGTTCTGTGCACTCATTACTATTGCCTCATTGAGGCAATAGTAATGAGTACACACATCATACCTTTATTTTATGAATTATGCCTATGCCTGGCATGGCACTATGAATGACCCTCAACAGCTCGAACTACTCTAGTCTTGAATAAATTTTCACAGTCCTAAAGGTGATCAAGCCATTGAAGTTTCATTGTATATACCATATTTACAGCAATATGGCACATATAGAGGATCTTTCACGAGTGATGTATTATTGAATTTATTAAAAGAGGTGAGGGAAAGGGATAAAATGTGAGGCTTTGCCACGCATTTTATCCCTTTTCTGCAGTGCGTTTAATAAATTCAATTATACAAGAGCACGAATGCAAGATTCTATTTATCATATGACATTTAAAATGCATTTAATTCACGACTTTTGTACAGAAAATGTCAATATTCCGTCAATAGTAAACACGACGTCATTAAGAACTAAGGATGTCGTATGTGTAACGTCAGCAATGTATCTAACTAATTTGCATATTTAATCTACAAGTAGAGTACTGAATTTAATACATGAAGCTATTACATTCTCAGATGCGACGTTATATGATAAACTCTAATAAGCCCACACCAAAACTGGTACTTTTTCAAGACGTATATTTAATAACAATTAAGCGTGCAAGATTTTGCAGTCTATTGAATTAAAACCATGCTTAGAGATCACACTGACATCATTATTATGGTTTTGTGATAAAGAGGTACAAACTGCTGATACAGTCATTAACCCTTAAAATGGCAAGAAAACCAGCAACTGGAAATGTTGTCTGTCATCTGCTGCAGCTTCTTGCAAACTTTTCAAATATGAGCCCAGTCAAGCGAATTTGTGTCTTTGAGCATTCCGTCATGACAAATTTTAACTGCGCATGCCCAGCCATTCAGAGGGACCATGGATATGACTTTCTGTCTGAAGGTTCCTCTTGATTCACTGCTTGTATGAGCGAGCAGCGAAGGTTCTGGCGAGACTGCGCGGATGCGCAGGCTCGCCTGAACCTTCGCTGCTCGCATAGGCGATAAGTGCCAAAATCGCTTGACGGGGCCCATATATTTTTTGCATACTGGCAAATAGTGTGGACCCTGATCCTAGAGGAGCAGTCTGATCTTGGTCCACACTGTTTACAACAATGACTTTTTAAGTAACCGGCCGGCGACAAAGCAGACAACAACTGTTGTGAGTTTCGTAACTTATTCCATTTTCATACAGATGCTCCTTACGTCTCCTTTGAACATGTTCAATCAAACATTTCCTAAGTCTGCATGAGTCGCCAACTGTTACTCCTGACAGGGTGCTTAATATTAAGGAAGTCCTTTCTAGGGCTTGTGATGACTAAAATATCTAAAGCTGCCTAGGCTCATAATGGCAAATACCATACATCTATATTATGGTAGTAACTGTAAGATCCAATGAAATGACTTACTTTGGATTTCAATGGATATACACCTGGCATGTTTTCTGCCATATTTTTTACAAAGGAATCAACTTCTAGCGGCCTCCACCCATCGGGGCTTGAAGAAATATATGGGCTGCATGATGCTTCCATGCAGAGCAGAAACTGACCACACATGAGTACTGGTAAACCACTTAGACGGTCTAAATAAGTTCTAGAAATGGTTATCCTTTTGAAGCAAGGAATACACCACAGAACTGGAAAATATGGAGTGTACATGTTTTCTGGGCCAGACTAGCTAGTTTCGGCCATTTAGGCCTCATCAGTGACTCTCAGATATTTTCAAAATTTCACAATGGAATCATCGACCCAGGCAAAGTGGTGCGGGTCGGACGGTCCATGCATATAAACCTTTTGGTTTCATTGGGCAGCAGCACTTGAGATGTCATTTTATCTCAATGTCGGGTAAAAGACCCACAGAATTGGAAGCAACGTCCCCAAATTGATCTATACAGTGTTGACAGGGACGTTAAACCTCAAATCAAACAAACAAACAAAAGCAACTTCCAGCTTTCCTGTTATGTTGTGCTTAATTTCTATCAATAGAATACTGTAAACCAATTTAAAATTTGAAAGTTAGAAATTTCTATGATTTGGGTAAGGACAAAAATATCATAATTTATAAATTACATAATTTGCTGCAAGCCTCTACCTAAAATTAAAAACTGGAACTGTATCTGGCAACTTTAGAAAATCTAGTGCAAAACATTCTTAGGTTCCGTAAGAAATGAACATTTCTGGCCACAAAATAAAAGCGATTTCCTGGCTCCAGTTGTTCACTGTATCATTAGCTTAACAAACATGTTGCACAAAATACAATTTTTGGCCATAAAACAGACTATTTAACTCTAAGCAAATGCATGGTTTTGACAAGTGTCCGGCACTGATGTATAAATTAGCATGACTTCTAATAAATGAGCTGGTGCATGACCAAACCGGCTATAAGACATGTGACCAGCAATAGACTAGATATGGGGGGTATTTGGTGACAAATCAGGGATAGTTTTCTTTATCTCTTAACCAAAACATATGTTGAGGCGTTCAAATGAAATCCCACAAAATACGTCTTCCTTGAGAGATAAGGAAAACTATCCTTCAATTATCATCAATTACGGGCCTCCGTGGCCTAGTGGATAAGAGCGCTGACTCTTAGTCATTAGGTCTCTCACCGCCGTAGGTTCGAGCCTCGCTCGGGCCACGTGTGAGACGCCAAGTTCTGCAACGGAAGGTCAGGTGGTTTTTCTCTGGGTACTCCAGTTTTCGCCCACCTCTGATGAACGATTGGCTCGATATGAGTGAAATAATCTTGAAAGGGCCGTAAAACCGAAATAAAAAAAAAACAAAAAAACTAGAGCTGTCAGTGAAACTGACTAGGGCCCCGGCAGCGCTATGAGAAATTTGTGGACGGACAGACAGACAGACAGACAGACAGACAGACAGACGGACGGACAGAGTGATTACTATAGGGCACCCACACTTTCAGTGCGGGGCCCTAATTATCATCAATTACTCCCCGTATCTAGTCTACCGGACTAGCAAAGACTCTGATAAGCTGACATACCTACCCACTATGGCACCAGATGTCATTTCTCTTTGGATAGCTCAGTGTCTGTAAGAGATCAACAGCAAAGACTCCGATCACACTGCATGGCTGTGCGTGCTGATCAAAGTCTTTACTGTTTGCTCAAGACTTACTCATTATGAAAACACACCGATACAAATACAGTGTAAACTTAACCTCCAAAAAACGGAAATTTTAAGATGAAAAATTGTAATATTTTTCTCATTCATCACGTGAACAAGTCCGTGAAATGAAGACCCCCCTTAACCCCACTTTATATAGAGAAAACTGGGGTTTAAGGGGGTAAACATTATTTTTCTTAATTTTACTCCAAGACATAGGTTGTGGGTACTTGTTAGAACCGCCTCAATACCCACAACCTATGTTTGTAGTATTTATAAGAAAAATATCACATATTTTCATCAGAAAAGTAGCCATTTTGGAGATGTGAAAAAATGCACTATGCCATACGGGCGTGTTATCGTAAAGTCTGCTCAAAATGTAGATTGTGCAGAGTCTATATTTTAAAGCAGAAATAAGAAAAGTAAGGTTTGCCCCTGTCAACCCCAGTTTTACTTCATAAAAGTGGGGCTTAAGGGGTCAAAATTATATAGGCGTATTTTCGGGATGTTTAGGTTTTGTTGTGTGTAGACCCAAATGAACGCAAGAACCACATCAGTAAAAGCGTATACACATCCAGACAGACTGCTACAGCACTTTTTGTTGTGCGGCCGATTAAAACAATGTGATGAAGAGTTTTCTGACCCTACCTAACTCTTTAATTTCTTTTTGTGAAACATAGTAATTTTTTTTCTCCATATTTTCTGGAAAAAAAAAGTTCGAATCATGCTTTCTTTGTTGGTACATTTTGGCTCTTTTGAACTAAATTATATATTTCTATATAGTTTCAGACAAGGAGGAGTATTGGATATTTTGGGGATATTTGTACTTAATTTCTGCATCTAAACATATATTGTGGGTACATATTAGAACCACCCTCATCAAGGCATTTCTAACAAATTCTCACAACGTAAGTTTTTGAAAAGAAACAACGAAAATTATCCTTTATATTCCTCCCTACATCATGAAAACATGCCTATATAATTTTGACCCCCACTCAAACCCCATTTTATACAGTAAAACTGGGGTTTAAGGGGTAAACCTTAAGCTCGTTCTAGTTAAATATTCATAAAAAAAATATATATATATATATATTATGATAACACACCTGTGCAACAAAACACATTTTTTCCAATCTCCAAATTGGCTACTTTCCTGATGGAAATCCGTGATATTTTTCTTATTTCTACTGCAAACATAGGTTGTGGGGGCTCATTAGAACTGCCTGATTGAGGCGGTTCTAACGAGTACACACAACCAATGTAATGGAGCAGAAATAAAAAAAAAATTTTACCCCCATAAGCCTGTTTTCTCTATATAAAGTGGGTTTAGGGGGTGTTCATTTCACCGACTTGTTCACGTGATGAAAAAACAAACACACACACACACACAAAAACATTCCTACCTATTTGTTTCTGACATACAACTCTAAACATACATATATTTTACTTGGCCTCAGGTCAACAGAGGCCAGTTAACATTATGGTAAACATGGATCCAACATAAGTAACATAATTGTTCACCCTGGAATGAGCGTTTTATTAACTTCACACTAAAGATTTGGTAATACAAAGTTATGACGTACAGTCAAACCTGTCTTGAGAGACCACCTTCGGGAAGAACAAAAAGTGGTCTTTCAAGACAGGTGGTCTCTTAAGGCAGGGAGGATAAATCAAGATGTTTTTTTTTTCTTTTTTTCACAAATCACACTATGCAATTTATGAGATCATTATTGAAATATATGCATTTATATACAGAAAAGCATTGCTTCTACAAGTTTATTTTAAGATGAATTAAAAAAAAAAAGAAAACTGAATATCAATTTAAATGTATGATAAAGAGAAAACTATGAAAGATTTTGGAAAAAAGTGTTTTAAAATGAAACAATTAAAAAATAGATTACATGAATATGTTCAAGTCGCGTAGGTAGTTTGCAGAGATGCCGATACAAGTCATGGTGGTAGTTTGCCGAGCCGCCTATACAAGTCGCAATGATAGTTTGCCGAGACGACCGTAATTCACATTCGGTATTTTTTCGCGCCTATTCAAACGCTGTCGTGTCACACATTATGACCAAATAATCCAATTAGCATCAATCAGTGCATGTATTGATTATAATTGGCAAACAATTAATTTTAATCCACTTACCTGTCTAATCAGTGTCATAATTTCAGTCTCTAAAGACAACATGCAGAGAGATAATTTTTGGTACTGGTGCACCGGTTGATCTTCCGGTGTCACAGTAAACTTATTTGGTCGCACACGGCAGGAAAATTTTACAATTTGGATAAGTTTTAAGTGGTCGGTGGTCGCGTTGGGCAGGTGGGCGCTCAGGACAGGTAATTTAACATTGAAAATCGCTCGGGAGGATTGCATGACGGTCGTTCAAGACAGGAAATCGCTTAAGACAGGTGGTCGTCCCCACAGGTTCAACTGTACATGAAAATATTTATTTTTGAGATGTTTTCAATTTTTCATGTAATATTAACCCTTGTTCTGCTGAGCCCGGATATGCCTTTTCTTTGAAACAATGTAGATCCAGATCAGATGGCTTCGAAGAAGCCATCTGATCAGGATCTACATTGTTTGTCAATCAGATTGTGAATTTGTTGTAATAATTTGCTACAGTTAATCTGATTTGTTGATAATCGGTAGTGGGTGTGGCATATATGAATATTCAGCAGGACAAGGGTTAAGGAAAAAAATATATGTAATGGGACCCATTGGGGGATAAAGTATCTCAATTGTAGGCACCTTGCCTTTAAACAGAAGAAAAAATCTGAGTCCATAATCTTGACATAGGTGCTGCGGACAGTCAGCCAAATAATCAGAAGACAAATTCTAAGACCATGATCTTGGCTGTGGACAGTCGGCCAGCTATGAAAAGAATCTACCGGTAGATTGTGGTTGCTGAGAGATGTTTTTGAAAGAACTTTGCTTTTATGTAAAAATTTTAAGTGAGTTTGACACATAATATTATGTCAAATGAAAAACAATGTATGTGAAGGGTTTCATGCCAGAAAAAAAAATAAACAGGTATGGTTGAGATTTTTTTTTTATGATACACCACAACCTTGTTATAAAACTGTTTGTTGTAACACAGTTATGGGTATAACACAGTTTCAAGATGGATCCCAAAAATGTATAGCTTATATAGAAAAATGACCATAAATGGTCATTTTTTTATACATTCTGGATATAGCATGGTTGTTTAACTAACACAGTTTCTGTTTTGGACCCCAATAATAGTGTTATAAGATGGTTGTGGTGAGTGGTTCAAGTTTTATGTCCCACCAACAGCTAAGGTCAAACAGAGACGGGACCTCGGTTTAAAGACTCATCCGAAAGTCTGGAGAAGCCCGGGATTGATCCTGCGACCCCTGGTTTACAAGGTGAGTAGAGTAACCACTACACCACGGAGGCTTCTAGGAGGTTGTGGTATATATTCCTTGAAATATACATTAGTAGCTCTAATTAAGGAGGAATAATAAGGATTATTTTCCTTATTTCTTGTTAGAAACTTTCGTTTTAATCGAGAAATAAGAAAATAAATTATTTCCAAATTACCCTCTGACAGTACTTCTTCATAGAAATAAATGTAGTGCAAAAGGGCCTAAAATGTACCCCCCCCCCCCCCCCACACACACACACACAAAATAAATAAATAAAAAATCCAGAAGTTTCAAGCTTTTTCTCCTCAGAAAACAGGAAAAAAATTCTAGGTTTCACCAAAAATTTAGGTAGGGTGGGGAAGCCCTTAACACATATTTTTATTTATTTGACTATATGCCAATGTCTATGCCATTTTTCCAGTTTATTCATACAGCTGAGCTAAAATGCAAGGATAGTACTCACGCATCACGAAAACACACCTATATAATTTTGACCCCCTTGAACCCCAATTTTATATAGTAAAACTGTGGCAGTTCTAACGAGTACCCACAACCTATATTTTGAGCAGAAATAAGAAAAATATCACAATTTTTCATCTTAAAATTTTCATTTTTTTCGGCGAAAAAGGCTACATGGTGTTTGTATAGGTGTGTTTTCCTAATGCAAGTTTGTTTCATAGCACTAACATTAGCTGTGTCTCAGCAAGAAGTCTGGATATACTGCTGATGTCTTATGTTCAAAGAACATTTTCAGAATCTGGCAAATGTTAATGCATAAAAAAAACAACATGTATGATCCTTATAAACATAGCACTTGAAATGGCGGAGTAACGAGGATAATTTACTCATAATTTTTCTTATTTCCCAATGAAATGCTTGTTGTAGGTACATTGTACTTGCTAGAATCGTCTCATTGAGACCATTCGACAAGTCCTAGCTCTACCCCGTAAACCTGAGTGCCAAGCGAGGAGCAGCTAGTACCATTTTTAACGACTTTGGTATGTCGCGGCCCGGGATCGAACATGGATCTCCCGTTCCCCGGAGTGACTGAAAAATTGTTGAAAGTGACGTTAAACCTGAATTCACACACGCACACACACACACACAGACCATATTAACATTACGAAAACAAGCCTATACAAATACATCGCAAATTGTACCGCCGAAAAAATGAAAATTTTCTGTTAAAACTAGTGATATTTTTCTTATTTCTGCTCAAAATATAGATTGCGGGTACTCGTTAGAACCGCCTCATCGAGGCTGCCTCATCGGGGCGGTTCTACTGAGTACCCACAATCTATATTTTAGAGCAGAAATAAGAAAAATAAGGTTTAGCCCTATAAACCCCAGTTTTACTATATTAAAGTGGGGTTAAAAGGGAGTCAAAATTATATAGGTGGGTTTTCGTGATGAAAAAGTACCCACAACATATGTTTTCAACAAGAATTCTAACATGACGTTAACGTTTTTCCCATTGAACCCAGTGGAAACGTCAGCGTTTGCAAATATGCGATAATTCACGTCGTCAACGTGGTGCGTGCAATTTGGCGTCATCGTGACGTTGCATGTAAACATTTCCTTCTGTCGACATCCGCTGCAAAATAGTCCCCAAGATAACGCTTTGTTACTACTGTATTTCAGTTTAGCATCATGTTAGAATCGAAATAATTTCCACGCACCCGGTGTGTTATCGTGATTAACACACGGTGTTGTCGGGCAGATGCGAATATTAATTCACTCCGGCTTCGCCGTCGTGAATTAATATTTCGCAATCTGCCCTCCAACACCGTGTGTTAATCACCATAACACACGGTACGTGGAAATTATTTCTTAAATAAAGAAAATTATCCCTTAATAAACCCCGTTAGCCCTTCTTATCTGGAACTATGTATAGAGATTTGGTTGAGCTTCAAGCTTGATTATCACGGCTTATCTATAAATTGTCTTCCAGGAACATTTCCCCCATAGTTGAAAATCTCATATAAAAAGGTTGAGCTTTACAAGTCATTAATTCTGGATTTGAAACCTTAAATAAATTATAATATTTTAACTTGTCTTGCAACGTTCTTGTATTTATACTATTCTGTGATAGTATATCTGTTGTCATACTCTTTAAAATGTCAATAACTTCATTTAGTTTGTTTAAACCTAAATTTGGAACTTCTGATTTCACACTAGTTTCTAATATACCATCTTTTAATCGCACAGTGTCGTGATGTCCTAGAGATAAAACTGGCTTTTGACCAGTCAGTTGTTGTTTACTGTTGTCTGTATTCTTTTTGTCATCATCCTCTTCCTCCCAGTCGTCATCATCATCATCAGGGTCTTCCGACTTTTTCATATCAGCAGTCAACTTTAATCCATATTTTTCTTCAGTATCTTCTTGCACATCAGATTCTGTTTTACTTTCATCATCATCAATGTCATCCTCATTTTCACTATTAAGATCTTCATCAGCAATCTCATCCTCTGTTTCTTTGGTTATATATTTGTCTTTTTCCAATTCTTTAAGGTTTTCTTTACAGTTTGCTCCCGGTTTGGAATTATCACAACTTCCCTCCAAATCCTCAGCTCTACCTATTTTTATTTCCTTTAACTTAACTTTGACCGCTGGTTTTACAGAATCTGGTAATGTTTGTTTTTCTTCCATTTGAATATTGTCTTTCTCTATGATTCCCTCTTTAACTGTTTCTGATTTAGTTTCTTTTGTACCTGCTTCTTTTGTCTCAACTATGATATTGCCATCTTTAATATTCAAATTTATAACTGGAATATTCAAATCTTTCATTTTAAAAACTTTCCCTTCCGTTGACAGAATATTCTGATGATCTCCCTTAGACTTCCAACTACTACCACCAAGCTTCAAATCTCCCAGAATCCCGTTTCCAGTATTTGATTTTTCCCGCTTTTTTCTAGAGTTCCATTTTACTCCCTGAATACTGTTTTCATCGTCATGAACATCTAGGAGTGACAGCAGATCCAGGTTATCATGAAAATGCTGTAGTTCAGCATCATCTTCCTTCTTCTCAGCACTACAACAGTACAGTGCTGCAGTGTCAATGGGGTGACCTTCAGTATTGAATATATAGCTACCAGTATCTATAATACATTCTCCATTCGGTGTCTGGATTTTTGTCCCATGGTTACCTGTGTTATGAATGAAGTTATCTGGGTCAAACAGCAAGTAGAGGTATTTTATTGTCTCAGCCAAGAAGAAACTTTCCATTCTGTTTTCAAGTGAATGTGTATTCACATCCTTTATCTGAAAAATGGCCATGAAACGACAAATAATAATCATGGTAAGGAAGAATAATTTGCATGTATGATGAATTAAGTGGATGGAGAAAACGTGACAGATTTTTGCGCCATTTTTCAAAAGCGGGACAACTTTCAGGAGCAAATTCTTTCCTTTAAGAGTTGACCCCTCTTGACATGGGAGACAAAAATACTTTTGCAGGAATTGCCTCCCCTGAAGGTGTTCCCATTCCCCTTAATCAAGATAATATTTTGAATGGATCTTGATTTTTGATCTGGGTCCAATTGTTCAAAACTAAATAACAATATCAATAGTTAACATATTGCTGAAACTTTGATCATTTAATATGCAAAAAAAAAAAAAAGCTAAACTTTTTGCTGGAAAAAGATGTGAGTAGCTTTTGAATTTGCATTTGTTTTAGATTTTGTTTGTATTGGCATTTAACAGCCCAGTCAACACTATTTTAGGTATTTTTTGAGCCAGTCAGTTTACCTATGCACATTTTTTCTGAAAATGCTTATACGTAAGTGGTTAATCACTACGGTGCACATTCTTTTGCCAGCACCTGACAACTGCCCTTCTTGAATCAGTGGGAGAGAATGACCGTAGAAAAGATCTCATGATCAATCTCCACCAAAAGATGTTGCTGACCCTGACAGGTATCGAACCCGTGTCCTCCTGATCACCAGTCAGACGTGTATCCGACTGAGCTACCGAGGCCGACATTTGTATTAGATACTCATGTATACTTGCTAGAATAAATAACATTTCGGTAACTAATGAACAAACAATGCTTTGAACAATGGGGGCCCTGGTTAGTTTTCAACATGTTCTGTTTGTTTGTTTGTTTGACTGGAGGTTTAACGTCCCCGTCAACACTTTAAAGGTCATTTTGGAGACATTGCTTCCAATTTTGTGGGACTTTTACCCAACATTGAGATGAAATGACATCTCAAGCCCTACCGCCCTATGAAACCAATAGGGTTTACAAGCATGGACGGTCCGACACTCACAGCGCTTTGCCTGGGCAGGTTTAGATTTAGATCCTCTAAGCGGCTTACCAGTACTCGTCAGCGGATCGGTTTCAGCTCTGCGTGGAAGCATCATGCAGCCCATCTATCATGGTGAGAGAGGGCGTATCAAATTCAAACATTTCAGGAATTTCTTTGTATGCTGAATCTACTTGTTCTTCAAGGGATGCATTAATGTTAACGATCAGTCGCTAGCCGAAAATTTATATCACATATAAGTGGCTTGTTGCTATTGCATTATTTCATGAAATGGTAAGACAAGATTATGCCACGTAATATATACATGAAGTATCTCATATCATTATGCACAACTTTTTTATTATCATGGATTGAGGCATACCATTTCTAGACATGATTATATGAGCCCCGCCAAGCGAATTTGTGTCTTCGAGCATTCCGTCATGACAAATTTTAACTGTGCATGCCCAGCCATTCAGAGGGGCCAGGGATATGGCTTTCTGTCTGAAGGTTCCTCTTGATTCACTACTTGTATTAGCGAGCAGCGAAGGTTTTGGCGAGACTGCGCGGATGCGCAGGCTCGCCTGAACCTTCGCTGCTCGCATAGGCGATAAGTACCAAAATCGCTTGATGGGGCCCATATGGTCATATGTAAAATTATTCATTTGTTACCCTTGTGTAAGGGGAATATGACGATTCGTTCACCCAAGCAGGTGTTATTGCCAGAAGCTTGGCCTTTAGGCAATATTGCCAGCTTGGATTAATAAATTGTCAAATTCCCCTCACACAAGGGCAACCGTTTTAATATGCTAAATTCTACCAGTGCACTTGTACTTTTCAGCAGTGACATCAGAGGGAAATATTACAGGGGGACATGATGTTTTGTCACCCTTTGCTTGGCATGCTCTCAACCAATCAGAATTTTTCAATAGCTCATGAATATTAATGAGGTATCATAAGATTACATGTTCAAATGTAATGACATAATGACACTGCTCACAATGTTCTTATGATAAAAAAAAATTACAACCGAATGCTCAAATAGTAAAATACATTAAAGGGACATACCCATGTGTGATAAAGATTTCTTTCATTGCTTTTAAACCGAGAAAAAAACATAACGAAAATGTGTTATTTTTCCTACTTCTCATACAAGCATAGAGAAGCCTCCGTGGTGTAGTGGTTACGCTACTCGCCTTGTAAACCAGGGATCGCAGGATCGATCCCGGGCTTCTCCAGACTTTCGGATGAGTCTTTAAACCGAGGTCCCGTCTCCGTATGACCTTAGCTGTTGGTGGGACGTAAAACTCAAACACTCACTCACTCATACAAGCATAGATTGTGGATGCTCATTACAAGCAAATCTAACGAGAAATAACCCTTATCCTGCTGCATAAATCAATTAAGCCATGCCCATTGCTGACTAGCAACAATGAAATTACTTGATATAAATCAATTCACAAATAAATGGCAAAGGCAAACAGTGTAGATCCCGACCCATGACGAAAACACGCCTATACAAATACATTGCTACCTTTATCGCCGAAAAAATGAAAATTTTAAGATGAAAATGTGTGATATTTTTCTTATTTCCGCTAACATATAGATTGTGGGTACTCGTTAGAACCGCCTCATTGAGGCGGTCCTAGAGTACCCACAATCTATGTTTTAGAGCAGAAATAAGAAAAATAAGGTTTATCCCTGTAAACCCCAGTTTAACTATATGAAAGTGGGGTTCAAGGGGGTCAAAATTATATAGGCATGTTTTCGTGATGCAGATGGCTTCTGATCTTTATCTACACTGTTTGCAAAGGTAGGGGTTGTCATGAACAGCAGGACAAGAGTTAAGAAGTAAAATTTTGCAAACCATCATCTATATTTATGAGTCACAATAAGGAGAATGAAGTAAACATTTGTAAATGTAAACCCGACATTTCTCACAAGAAAAACCATGCTACAAATGGGGTTTACAAGGGTTTTCATTTCATTTCACCATCTTTTTTTTACATGACTTTAAATACGAGAAGATCTTCTTACAGTTGCGTATCCACACTTGGTCCTTGTACTATGCTCAATTGACTCAATCATGTCAACACCAATCTCCAGCAGGTATGGGTCCTTTGTGGCCTGATACAGGTACATGGCAGCCTCTACAAGCTCTGGTGAAGAAATGAAAATATTACAACAAGATATCCAGGCAAGACAAATCTCTCTTCTATGGCTGCAGGGCTGGTATTTTCTTCTTTATATGAGCTGGGCCACAGCATTTCCTAGAAGCCTCCGTGGTGTAGTTGTTTCGCTACTCGCCTTGTAAACCAGGGATCGCAGGATCAATCCCTGGCTTCTCCAGACTTTCGGATGAGTCTTTAAACCGAGGTCCTGTCTCCGTATGACCTTAGCTGTTGGTAGGACGTAAAACTCAAACAAGCAAGCACAGCATTTCCTACAATTTACAGCGAAGAATCAGATCAGTCTGTGCATCCATATAGTCTAACCAGAGACATCTCTTGCTGCATGAAGGAGCATTGGGCCCTTTGCTATCCTTAGAGCGCACAACAAAGACTCTGGTCAGACTGTGCAGATGTGCAGGCTGATCTGAGTCTTCGCTGGGCGCACATCTTATTGTAGGTTTTGTCAAGCGCTGGCTCATATTCAATCTAAACATAGATTGTTGGTGCCAGATAGAACCCCTGAATGTGTCAGATTTACAGGTTCCATCAACCTACAATGTATAGACTCTTCTCCATGGCTGCAGAAATTCCAACTTTTTTGTGGTATTTTCTTCCATCTAAACATGGATTGTTCATGCCAGTTAGAACCAACTCATGCCAGTTAGAACCCTCAAAGAGGCAGTTCCAAAGGGTACCAAAAATCTATATAATTTTAGCAGACATAAGATAAGACACTTCTCCATGGTTTCAGGAATCATTATTGTCAGAAGATACTTTGAGGACAGAGAAAATTAAAATCACTCGAGCACAATCTGTATTACTTTGTAATGTTTTCAAGATCATTGTCTAGCTAGTGACTGCAGACTGAGAATTATCCACAATTACATACAGGTTACTATCTTTAGGGAATACAGTCGAAATTTGATGGCTCGAACCCCTCTGGGACCATGAAAATTTGTTTGAGACAGCAGGAGTTCGAGCCACGGAAGGTTGCTATTTGTGCCATACCAGGAGACATAACAGAGATAATTGTGGGATATCTTTTCGGTGTTCTATATTGTAAATGTATGTTATGTGTACTCATTAGAATCGCCTCATCGAGGCGATTCTAATGAGTACACACAGCATACATTTAAAAATTAAAGAAGGAAATCTCCCTACATTATCTATATCGTATTTGGAGTAATTCCCTGCGGACTTAGGAATGGGTTCGACTCAGCCATAGTAAACGAGCCATTGGTGTTCGAGCCATCGAAGTTCTACTGTAGATGGACAGATGAATTAATATCCATGCTTATATCAGTGATATAAAAGATGGGCTGCATGAACAGGAGAGAAAACATAGTGTCAAAAGTTGTCTGCCTTGCAATGAGGGTGGAAAGTATGTCAGCTGAATTTATTCACCAGAAACCATTACATGTGGGACGTATCCATATTTACCCCAAACTATTCAGCCACCAAATGCAAGCCCGGGCAAACAGTGTAGACCCAGAAGGAGCAGTCTGATCACAGTCTAAAGTATTTACTACAGAACAAACTGGTTTTGCAGCAAATATGTATAATATTGATACTATAATGCTGCTCATTAACCCATTTAGTACCAGAAACCCCAAAACGGGTAGTTGGCAAACAGTGCAGGCCCAGATCAGAGGCCGCAGAACGCGGCGTCTGATCAGGGCCTACACTGTTTGCAAAAAGTTCAGCTATTTTCGGAATAGTTTTTGAAGAAAACACAACCCGACACCCCTGAATTTTGAAACATACTCATGCTATATATAAGGAGGAAGATTCCATTGGTCCAAAAAGGGTTAAAATGTGTCTAAATATTTAGGATAAATATGGTGTATAGAAAAGTCAACTAAAATTAAAAACAAGAGTGCATAAAAGCCAAACCCTACCAGGTCTGAGAGGGTATCCTTCTCTCCCTGAGTGAGCCTCATTCTTGACAATATTGTAAAATTCTGGTAGAAAGCCAAACTGTTTCCAGACTTGGTGAAAATTATGGATAGTCTTCATTGCTTTGTCAATGTCTCCCAGCATACTCTGAAAGCACAATGGACACAAACCACTATTATAGAGCCAGTGCACGACAAAACCTACAATAAGACATGCATGCACCTAGCAAAGAATCAGATCAGCCTGCGCATCCGTACAGTCTAACCAGTGTCTTCTCTTGTTGCCTGAAGGAGCATTGGGCCCTTAGCTATCCTTAGAGCGCACAATGACGACTCTGATCAGACTTTGCAGATGCACAGGCTGATCCGAGTCTTCATTGTACGCACAGGTCATATTGTAGGTTTTGTCATGCTCTGGCTCATATATCTCAACCTTGTAACAAGAGGGCCCAAAGGCCCTATATCGCTCACCTGTTTGGACCCCAGGTGCAAGATTGGCAGGAATTATGTAGGTGACCACTTGCCGTCGCTACATGCCAAATATCTAAGCTCTGGGCCCTGTGGTTTCAAAGAAGAAGATTTTTTAATCTTTTTCCATTATGAGTCTATGGGAGCTAAGGGGCCCCGGGGCGTGGCCCATTTGGACCCCACGGGCATGATTGGCAGGATTTATGTGGTTGACCACTTGCCATTGCTACAGGCTAAATATCTAAGCTCTGGACCCTGTGGTTTCAGAGAAGAAGATTTTTGAAGCTTTTTTTTTTCCATTATGAGTCTATAGGAGCTAAGGGGCCCCGGGGCTTGGCCCTTTTGGACCCCAGGGGCATGATTGGCAGGAGTTATATAGGTGACCACTTTCCGTTGCTACGTACTATATATCTAAGCTCTGGGCGCTGTGATTTCAGAGAAGAAGATTTTTTAAGCTTTTTTCCATTATGAGTCTATAGGAGCTAAAGGGCCCCGGGGGGTGGCCCGTTTGGAACCCAGGGGCATGATTGGCAGGAATTATGTAGGTGACCACTTGCCGTTGCTACATGCTAATTATCTAAGCTCTGGGCCCTGTGGTTTCAGAGAAGAAGATTTTTGAATCTTTTTTCCATTCTAAGTCTATGGGAGCTAAGGGTCCCCGGGGCGTGGCCCATTTGGACCCCAGGGGCATGATTGGCAGGATTTATGTAGGTGACCACTTGCCATTGCTACAGGCTAAATATCTAAGCTCTGGGCCCTGTGGTTTCAGAGAAGAAGATTTTTGAAGCTTTTTTTTCCATTATGAGTCTAAAGGAGCTAAGGGCCCCGGGGCATGGCCCTTTTGGACCCCAGGGGCATGATTGTTAGGAATAATATAGGTGACCACTTACCGTTGCTACGTACTAAATATCTAAGCTCTGGGCCCTGTGGTTTCAGGAGAAGATTTTTTAAGTTTTTTTCCATTATGAGTCTTTGGGAGCAAAGGGGCCCCCGGCACGTGGCCCATTCGGAACCCAGGGGCATGATTGGCAGGAATTATGTAGGTGACCAATTGCCGTTGCTACATGCTAAATATCTAAACTCTGGGCCCTGTGTTTCAGAGAAGAAGATTTTTGAAGCTTTTTTCCATTACGAGTCTATGGGAGCTAAGGGGCTCCGGCGCATGGCCCATTTGGACCCCAGGGGCATGATTGGCATGAATTATGTAGGTGACCACTTGCCGTTGCTACATGCTAAATATCTAAACTCTGGGCCCTGTGGTTTCAGAGAAGAAGATTTTTTAATCTTTTTTCCATTATGAGTCTATGGGAGCTAAGGGGCCCCGGGCGTGGCCCATTTGGACTCCACGGGCATGATTGGCAGGATTTATGTAGGTGACCACTTGCCATTGCTACATGATAAATATCTAAGCTCTGGGCCCTGTGGTTTCAGAGAAGAAGATTTTTGAAGCTTTTTTCCATTATGAGTCTATAGGAGCTAAAGGGCCCCGGGGCGTTGCCCGTTTGGACCCCAGGGGCATGATTGGCAGGAATTATGTAGGTGACCACTTGCCGTTGCTACATGCTTAATATCTAAGCTCTGGGCCCTGTGGTTTCCGAGAAGAAGATTTTTGAAGCTTTTTGTTCCATTATGAGTCTATGGGAGCAAAGGGGCCCCGGGGCGTGGCCCATTTGGAACCCAGGGGCATGATTGGCAGGAATTATGTAGGTGACCACTGGCCGTTGCTACATTCTAAATATCTAAGCTCTGGGCCCTGTGGTTTCAGAGAAGAAGATTTTTTAAGCTTTTTTTCCATTATGAGTCTATGGGAGCTAAGGGGCCCCGGGGTGTGGCCAATTTGGACCCCAGGGGCATGATTGGCAGGAATTATGTAGGTGACCACTGGCCGTTAATACATGCTTAATATCTAAGCTCTGGGCCCTGTGGTTTCAGAGAAGAAGATATTTTAATTTTTTCCCATTGATAGTCTATAGGAGCTATATGTTGCCATGGCAACCAGAATTCCAATCTGATCAGCCCAAAAACCTTATGCAGCCTTTCCCCCTACCTGATGATGCTTCCCATGAAATTTGATCAAGATTGACCATGGGGTATTAGAGACATACTTATTTGAAATTGTTTACGGACGGACGCACGCACGGACGGACGGACGCACGGACGCACGGACGGACGCACGACGGACGCACGACGGACAAAAAGTGATCACAAAAGCTCACCTTGTCACTAAGTGACAGGTGAGCTAATAAAATGGTTTGTAATGATGTGTTTTCCGACAGAACACTGATGGCTCCCACAAATTGTAAATGTATAGATTATTTAGAAAAATGACCATAAATGGTCATTTTTCTATATAATCTATACTTTTTTGTTTGGATATATCACAGTTGTTAAACTAACATGGTTTCTGCTTGATGAAAGCAATTCAGAGAACAACTTCAAAATGTCCAAATATTTTTATTTACACAATGTTTCAGCCTGTAATGGCCTTCATCAGGTGTAATAAACAAGTAGACAGGAAATGACGTCGACGTTACACGACGTAGGTGACGACAACGTCAACATGAAACATGTTAGTTGGTATAAAAAGTCAAAATAAAGGATCTGATTAACATACCTATTACTGACAGAAATGCAGTTGAAAAGCAAACATAAAGTCAGTAAAAACGTTATAAAGACTCATTACCCTCATCCTGCTGAATATTTTAATTAGCCACAACCATTTCTGAATATCAGCCAATCAGCTGACATGATAAAATGTTTTCTTTCAAATTCACAAACTGAAAGACGATCAATCTAGACCCCGATCAGATGGCTTCTTCTGAAGTCATCTGATCTGGATCCACACTGTTTGCAAAGGTAGGTGATTTGAGAACAGCAGTACCCTTAATCCATTAAGTACCAGAAACCCCAAAACGGGTACCCTGGCAAACAGTGCAGGCCCAGATCAGATGCCGCAAAATGCGGCGTCTGATCAGAGCCTCCACTGTTTGCTGACAGTTCAGCTATTTTCCAAACAAATTTTGAAGAAAACAAAGTCTGACATCCCTAAATTTTGAAATGAACTCCTGCTATATGTAAGGAGGAAGATTCCATTTGGTACAAAAAGGGTTAATTGATTAGGTCTTAACTTGTTATAACAACAATTTCAATTGGCCCCTGCCCATCGGGGCTTGAAGAAATATATGGGCTGCATGATGCTTCCACGCAGAGCTGACACCGACCCGCACACGAGTACTGGTAAACTGCTTTGAGCATCTACCTGCCCAGGCAAAGCGGTGCGAGTTGGCCCGTCCATGCTTATAAACCCTATTGGTTTCATTGGGCGGCAGGGCTTGAGATGTCATTTCATCTCAATGTCGGGTAAAAGTCCCACAAAATTGGAAGCAATGTCTCCAAAATGACCTTTACAGTGTTGACGGGGATGTTAAACCTCAAATCAAACAAACAAACAGTAATTTCAATGGAATGAATCCGTATCTCAAGGTGAGGCGGCCTAAAGGAGGTATGCAGATATATTGTATTTAATACCCTGGCAAACAGTGCAGGCCCAGATCAGACGCCGCAGAATGTGGCGTCTGATCAGAGCCGTCACTGTTTGCTAACAGTTCAGCTTTTTTCCAAACAAATTTTGAAGAAAACACAGCCCTTCATCTCTAAAGTTTGAAAAGATTCTATTTGGTACAAAAAGGGTCAATTGCTTAGGACCCCATATAATGTTTTAAAGAGTTGTGGTGTACCTTTCATTATAGCAGTATTTTGGATACAGCACAGTCTAATGAAAACAAATGTCAAGAGGTTAATTCATCTGGTACCTTAAAATTCCTTTATTAATACCATCATTATGACTGTGGCGTGGTCTAATTTTGGCTAAGCTCCAGACAAGACGCTTTTTTCATCTGAAAAGTACTGATATTTTTCTTATTTCTGCACCTAAACATGTTGTGGGAACTCATTAGAAGTGCCTCAGTGAGGCACTTCTAATGAGTACCCACAACATGTTTTTTTATGCCGAAATTAGAAAAATAATATTTGGATTCTCCCTCTTATGTGGGCCTATGATTGGGTGGTCTCAATAGCAAAATCCTACTGCATTTAAACACCAAAGAAATATTATTTGAGATTTCTTTTTTCAGTGTTTACTATGTGATAAAGATAACAGGCATAGCTAAAATTCCATGAAGACTGAAGCACATCATTATGTTATTTTAGTGATGACGACTGTTTTCTATCACATTATCAGGTATGAGACTGGAGGACTGCCCATAAAATATGAAACCTGAGTGAAAAAAGTCTGAAACCCCTGTAACCCCTTTTAAAAGTGTCATTGTTGCAACCCCCAGACAACACATTTTAAAACCAAAAACTCTAAAATCTGCCAAAAATTTGAAAAGTCTCATGTCTGCATTACACATGCTGAAAATAAAATTTCAAGCTGCATATAAGTTTCTTTCATTCTGTGGAATGTTTAGGAAGGTAAAGTATGTATTCAAAATAGGTAGTACTAAAGTGTTACTGATCAACATACTTTACATATTATGTTGAAAAACAGCCATCATGACATCACATGAACAAATCCGTGAAATGAACAGCCCACTAAACCCCACTTTATATAGAGAAAACCAGGGTTTACAGGGGTATACATTATTTTTCTTATTCCTACTCCAAGACATAGGTAGTAGGTACTCATTAGAACCGCCTCAACAAGGCGATTCTATTGAGCACCCATAACCTATGTTTGCAATAAAAATCAGAAAAACATCACAGATTTTCATCAGTAAAGTAGTTGTTTGGAGATGTGAAAATAAGCAATATGTCTCACGGACATATCGCAATGACATGATGTCAATTGAAAGTTGAAGATGTTTATCTGTGATATTACCTGATGGCAAGATTATATGATCAATTTCATTGGTATCTGAATAAAGTTAGTATCTTATTTTTACTGACAAAATGTAAAAAAAAAAACAAGAATTTCGCCGAAGGCTATGTCGCGCCTGTGGGGACGCAAAGTCATTGAAACATGAGATGTAGGTCAAGGTCAACCATAGATGCTTGCACAAAAGATTCCATTCTCAAATGCAAGCTTGTACTAAGTATCATTAATGAAGCTCTACTAATTCTTGAGAGATGAACTTAACCATTAGGGGAACTCTAGGGTGGTCGCAATATTTTACAAAGTCAATGAACCATGAAATATAGGTCAAGGTCAAATATGGATGTTTGCATTTAAGTTACCATCCCCAGATACAAGTTTGTACCAAGTATCATTAATAAAGCTCTTATAGTTCTTGAGAAATAAACTTGACCATTAGGGTGAACGCTAGGGTGGTTGCAATATTTTACAAAGTCAGTGAACCATGAAAAGTAGGTCAAGGTCAAATATGGATGCTTGCATTTAAGTTGCCATCCATAGATACAAGTTTGTACCACATATCATTAATGAAGCTCTTATAGCTCTTGAGAAATAAACTTGACCATTAGGGTGAACGCTAGGGTGGTCACAATATTTTACAAAGTCAGTGAACCATGAAATGTAGGTCAAGGTCAAATATGGATGCTTGCATGTAAGTTGCCATCCCCAGATACAAGTTTGTACCAAGTATCATTAATGAAGCTCTTATAGTTCTTGAGAAATAAACTTGACCATTAGGGTGAACGCTAGGGTGGTCGCAAATGTTGACGCCTTGACGAACGGACGAACGGATGGACGAACGGACGGACGGAAAACCGGGCGCCTATATCGCGCCATGCTAATAGCAGGCGCGTCAAAAAATGAATATACAATGTTATGAAAATTTTAAACTGAGAACTCTGATAAAGGTATAATTTAGCATGTTAATAACCAAACCTGTATTCCTGGCCAGTAGCAGTCAAGGGAGGTAAATATTGGTAGACTAATCGTTCCTTTAGTCATATGAGCAAACATGTACCAATCATCTCGTTTCAAGTATTTCTCCACAGAAATGAGATAACCTGTAGTATACAGAAAATATTTTCAACTATATGCAAAAATATGTCTTCTGACATGTGTCCAATAAAGTCTGAGCAAGATCAGCTTTGGCATCCATTAAGGGGAATGGGTACACCTTCAAGGGAGGCAGCTCCTGCAAAAGTTTTTTTGTCTCCCATGTCAATAGGGGTTAACTCTTTAAGGAAAGAATTTGCTCCTGAGGAGCAAATTCTTTCCTTTAAGAGTAGACCCCTTTTTCAGTGGGACAGGGCTTATAGAAAAGCAAACAGGAAGTCCTGAAAGTTGTCTCCTTTGGAAAATGACAGAAAAATCTGCCAGGTACAGCCATTCGCATTAAATCCAAGTAGTCTTTGCTATGCATTAAATAAACAGGTTCTGGAGGACTATCCCATTCGATCAGATACGTCGGCTGATTCTAGTCTGGTTCTGTCATTAATCACCATCAAGTTAGGATTCCTCTATCCAGATGATTTGTTATAGATACTACACTAAAAATCCTAAAAATTCGGAAGTGTTGAGGACTTGCTGTAATTCTCCTAAAATTTTAGCAAATGTGATTCATAATTCAGCAAGAAGTGCGAAAAGTGCCAACAGCATTGCAAACAGTGTAGACCCTGATCAGACTGCTCCTGAAGAATTGCAAACAGTGTGGACCCTGATCAGACTGCTCCTTCAGGCTGATCAGTATCTACACTGTTTGTTTAGGCCTGACTGTCCCAATACTTACCATTATTATGGTATGAATGAATCTACATAGGAACTCTATGTTTGTGGGTTTTCCTGACTGAGGTACATATTATGTTTCTATTTCAGGATTTTGTCCATGAAAACCAGGGGCCAGTTGCACAAAGTTTCATTAGCTCAACTATCTCGTTGGTGGTCAATAAGTTAGCTGTTCTAGAAAGTACTGTATCTAATGTAGTGGTATTATTGCAGAAAACATGAGAACTACATACTTGTATTTTTTCTCAGCAAAACTGGTGGTATATTTTCAACATTTAAATACAGTCAGCCCTCTTTATACCTACATTCAGAATTAAAAACAACAAAACTTGTTATTAAAATTGACAATTTCAATGGAACAAATCCTTAACTCAAGTTGAGGTGGCCTAATCATAATGGAGGTATGCAAGTTTATTGTATTTAATACTCTCAGAAGCAAACGTTGTGAATATTTGTTAGAAATGCCTCGGCAAGGTAATTCTAACAAATGTCCACAGTATTTGTTTGTTGAAGTACAATGTAATTAAAAGGCCCTTTATCAGGAATATGCTACTCCTTGTATAGATTCTTTATTGGGGCAAATTCTGTATAATGTCAAAACGTAAGGGAACAAATACTGTCGCTTTAACAATGGTCCTCTGTATGACAGTTTTAAGGATAAGTTAACCCATTGCATGTGGGAAACCCCTAAAGGAGTACCTTGGCAAACAGTGCAGGCCAAAATCAGACGCCGCAGAATGCGGCGTCTGATCAGGGCCTGCACTGTTTGCCAACAGAATTTTCTGTCAAAAATAGAATAAACCCGAAAAATAGGCCTACAATCCCTTTTATGACATATAGATTTGTCCAACACATAGAAATGGAAGAGTCCACCTGTATACAATGGCTTAATTAATGACTTTGTTAGCTCTGAACAACTGGATCCAGGTAGACACTAGTGTTGTTCCGATTGTCGCTGAACATCGAAAACTAATCGTTCTGAGCAACGTCGGCGACAATCGATAGCACTTTTGTCACTATCGATTGTAAATGAAGCCTGCTGTGCGCACTCTTTTTATCGCAGAAAAAAAAATCATCACGCCATCTTGATTAGGTTTCTTTCCTTTGAAGTCTATTTATCGGCATTATTTCATACTCTTTAAATTAACCCGGCACTGTTTTAGCACCTGACACCTGTGACTCTCCACGCTTCAGCGACCATAATTAGTGCCTTTGGTACTGATTATAAATACCGTTATGTAAACACGTTTTTAGCATGTGACACCTGTTGACTGTCCACACTTCAGCGACCATAATTAGTGCCTTTGGCGTTGATTATAAATACCGTTGTGTAAAAGTACGATCTTATCGCTTTTGACGGTAACAGAGACGTGGTCAAAGGTGAGCTCGGTATTCATTTCAATATCAACATAAATAAATAACGTTCGAGATGTCAAAATGGAATATGTTTAAGTGTGTTTATCCATATCAATTCTTCAGAAATGAATTCGTTTTAAGTTTTAAAGTGTGTAATTGCTACCAATTTGCGATATAAAGCGGATTTGTAATACACATCAACCTCGCTATTTCCCGGAAATCCGGGTCCAACCAACGCAGCGTGTCAGTTAACCGAAACGGGTTATGAACGCCGACCGAATTATTCACGCTACTATTCTACTGTTACACTGCAAACACAAGTTTCCGGCCATACTGATAAGCCTATAATGAATGTTCCGTGTAACAAGGTGTGAAAATAAGGTGAAGTTATGACTCTTATTTGGGTATATCCCTCAATCATGAAACTCAATCAACAAGTGTGAAAATCCTCCTAAGGTGATTAGCAACATCTAAAGTTGGATGATTGCAAAATTAAAACAGACTTTTCTACTGTCTCGTGAACGCTAGTTTTTTTTTTTTTTTTTTTCGCGGGAAAAAGCGCATGCTTGGCGCGAAAAAAAAAACAAAAACGACCTCTTTATGGGGTACGCTGCTATTGGTAAATAAGATAGGACTTTCAAAAATAAAATGTGCATAATACAAGGCGCATTTCTCAAAATACAACCGTTTAGTTATTGAGAACATATTTTATCGGTTCCAATTTATATATATATTTTTTTATGAAGAAAAAAACGCCCTATTAAAATAAAACAATAAGATTCAATGCATGTATATTTGCTACAATCCGATGACGTCATTTACCGATCGCCAACAGTAAAAAAACGATAGACAATTAATTTTTCAATGATGTTGGTTGCAGAAAACTTTTATATTCGCATTGGTCTTGCCCATAATGGCGGGTATGAAAGTTTGGGCTCATTTTATAGCCTGAATATTAAATTGTTAATTAAACTGCTTTCTTTTACGGTGATCTCTTTCTCGCTAAGCTGACAGTTTTGAGTTGATTGCATGTCATGTTTTATCACACGTGTCAAAGTAATTAAGTTTGTATAACTGTATATATCTTTAATTAGGTGTTATGAATCTCAAATCGTGTGTGATTGTCACACCAAGGTATTTAATGGAATCACCGTTCACTTAATTTCATTGGGTCTCTTCCTAGTTATCTGCATAATACTGCATTAACGGGCTGAAATTTCATGCCCCATTTTCGTGCCAACCATCCTTATCATCATGTGTCTATGTCATTCTGAAGTTTCACTGAGTCCTCTATATTTCTTGTTTCCCTGTAGCAAACACAATCGTCTGCGAACAGACTTATTTCTGAATCAATATCAGAGGAAATATCATTAATGTACAGGGAGAATAACAGGAGACCAAGAACAGTCCCTTGTGGGACACCAGGCAAAACTAGAGCCCACTGCCTCATTAACTATGAGCTGTTTTCTGGAACAAATTATGCTCTGTAATTGGGTGGGAATGTATAAATGGAGGCTCTGAAAAGCGTTTGCTACCGTTTTATATTGTTGAAGCAAATGATGGGATATCCGATTGTACAATCGATAATCAATCGGTTTTACTTTACCGATAATCGATTGTAATTTTTCTGTCCGATTCACAACACTAGTAGACACACATATAAAGCCTCTCACAAGAAAGCCTGTTCTTAGAATTTATATGAAGCCTTCGTGGAATCATGGTCTAGTGGTTATGCTACTCACCGTGTAAACCAGGGGTGGCAGGATCGATCCCGGGCTTCTCCAGACTTTCGGATGAGTGCCTGCACTGTTTGCAAGGTACCCCTTAAGTGTTTCCCGCATGCAATGGGTTAAGCGATAACTTCCTTTTTTTCTTGTTACAAACATGTTGTGGGTACTCGTTAGAATTGCCTCAATGGATAGATTGAGATACTTCTCCACCACCACTACTGTGTGGCTGAGTAACAAGTTTATTAATCTCACCCTTAAACATCTGCAGCAATCTTGGATTGTTTAGCATGATAGAACCTTTCACCAGGTACTCAAAATACGAGTCTATTCCCCCACCCACACCAGAGTCCAGGGCAGTCCATTTTCCTGTTGCCACATCAATATGATTACCAACCTGAAAACATGATTAATAGGTCTAAAAGATCAAAACTGTAGTAGGCCATGCCTCGTAAGCACACATTAGTGCTTTTTATAGAAATATTCTGTTTACCCCTTCAAATGCTTTACAAGTTTATACAGCCCTTTGGGCCAGTTGTTCAAAACTAAAAACTTCATAAGTGGTAGAAGCCTCCGTGTTGTAGCGGTTGTGCTACTCGTAAACCAGGGGTTGCAGAGTCGATCCCAGGCTTCTCCAGACTTTCGGATGAGTCTTTAAACTGAGGTCCCGTCTCCATATAACCTTAGCTGTTGGTGGGATGTAAAACTCAAACACTCACTCACTCATTAATAAATGAATCATTAAAATTTTGATCATCTAATATGGCAAATATACTAACATTTTTGCTGCAAAATGTGAGTAGCTTCTGTATAATTATGCAAAAGCTACTCACATTTTTCAGCAAAAATACCAGAATTTTACATATTGTACTTGCTTGAACAGTTAAAAATTTGACCACTAACGAGCTCGTTAAGCTAACAATGTTTTGGACAAATTGGCCCAGAAGACAACCTAGTTTGTTTCTTAATTTTCAGAGAAAGAAAGGCTCGACATTTCATGTGAAGTGTCTGTCAAACAGAGCCCACTGACATGAGCAAGGCTCAAACCTACAAAAATCGGCAGCTTGCCACTCAACCATGGTGCATCTCAAGAGAATGGGTGCCCTGTTCTTTTCAGGGAAGATTACAGGTAGCAAAATGGATTTGGGTTCTGCTCTGCTCTGCATATACTAATGGGGTGGTTGGGTGTGGTGTAGGTGCTGTGTATCTTACGTCACCAGGGTATCCAGCTGACATTGGCTTACAGTTGGGCAAGTCTCTCTGTCCTTGCAGCAGGTATAGGTAGAGGGGTATGTTGTTATTTCTTCAGTTTCTACACTTACATTCATTTTCCTCTTTTTCCTCTGTCTCCCACTTTCATCTCTTTTCTTTGTTTCTCAGGGAGACAAGACAAAATGACCCACAAGGGCTTATGTGTCAATAAACCCCAATACAATCCATCAAGCTACATAAACAGCCACACCCATTGCTCATTATCAACCAATCAAACTAGAATTTGTTTTTCTACAAAAACACAGATGTCTCCCCCGTTTTTGACCTCTAAGTATAACCTTGACATTGGAGGTATTGAGCCGGGTCTTGTGTGCAACACATCATCTAATGAAGATAAACATTTCTGCAAATTTACTTTAAAAATGTTCAAAAAATTTCAAAGGGCAATTACTCTTGAAAGGGGCATAATCCGGATGAGAAAAAAAATATGCGTCAGCTTATTTTCCATTAGGAATGCATATATGAAATTTCAAAACCATAGCATACACAGTTCAAAAGTTATGCTATGCATCCCTTTTAGCATTCATTACAATGGGCACAAATTACCAAAATGACAAGGGCCATAACTCATAAAGTATTTTTCGGAATTTTGTCAAAAGTTAATCAGTTCGTATACTCATCACCATCAATATACTCAACAACTTTCAAGGCTCTAGCTCCAATAGTGTTTGAGAAATTTTGCTGACAAGATTTTATTGAAAAAATTTCAAAGGGCAATAACTCTTGAAAGGGGCATAATCCGGACGAGAAAAAAAATATGAGTCAGCTAATTTTCCATGAGGAATCCATATATGAAATTTCAAAACCCTAGCATACACGGTTCTAAAGTTATGCTATGCATCACTTTTAGCATACATTACAATGGGCACAAATTACCAAAATGACAAAGGGCCATAACTCACAAGTATTTATCGGAATTTTGTCAAAAGTTAAACAGTTCATCTACTCATCACCACCAATATATTCACCAATTTTCAAGGCTCTAGCTAGAATAGTTTTTGAGATATCTTGCTGACAAGATTTTATTAAAAAAATTTCAAAGGGCAATAACTCTTGAAGGGGGCATAATCCGGACAAGAAAAAAAATACGCGTCAGCTAATTTTCCATGAGGAATCCATATATGAAATTTCAAAACCCTAGCATACACGGTTCTTTAGTTATGCTATGCATCAAAAGCGTAACGGACAGACGAACGGACAAACGAACCAGAACCAATATGCCCCTCCAACTTTTTCAAAGTTGGAGGCATAAAAAGGCACCTTTTTGTTCTTTAACCTCTTAGTACGACCTTGACATTTGAGGTACCAACTTGGGTCATGCACGCAACACATCGTCTTATGGTGGTTAACATTTCTGCCAAGTAATTTCAAAATCCATCTAAAAATAAGAAAGTTATTGACAGAACACAAAAAAAGGCCCCTTTTTTGACCTTTAACCTCTATGTATGACCTTGACCTTTCAGGTACCAAACTAGGTCATGCGTGCAACACATCATCTCATGGTGTTTAACATTTCTGCCAAGCAATTTCAAAATCCATCTAAAAATAAGAAAGTTATTGACCAAACACGAAAAAAAGGCCCCTTTTTTTACTTTTGACCTCTATGTATGACCTTGACACTTGAGCTATCAAACTGAATCATGCATGCAACACATCGTCTCATGATAGTTAACATTTTTGCCAAGTAACTTCAAATTCTATCTAAAAATAAGCAAGTTATTGACAAAACTGGAAAAAAGGCCCCTTTTTTACCTTTCACCTCTAAGTATGACCTTGACCTTTGAGGTACCAACCTGGGTCATGCACGTAACACATCGTCTTATATTGGTTAACATTTCTGCCAAGTGATTTCACAATCCATCTCAAAATAAGAAAGTTATTGACAAAACACGAAAAAAAGGCCCCTTTTTTGACCTTTGACCTCTAAGTATGACCTTCACCTTCGAGGTACTGACCTGCCTGATGCACACCACACATTGTCTCATGGTTGTCAATATTTCTGCCAAGTAATTTTAAAATCCTTCTCAAAATAAGAAAGTTATTGACAAAACACGAAAAAAAAGGCCCCTTTTTTACCTTTGACCTCTAAGTATGACCTTGACCTTGGCGTTACTGACCTGCCTGATGCACACCACACATCGTCTCATGATGGTTAATATTTCTGCCAAGTAATTTTAAAATTCATCTCAAAATAAGAAAGTTATTGACCAAATACGAAAAAAAGGCCCCTTTTTTGACCTTTGACCTCTAAGTATGACCTTGACCTTTGAGGTACCGACCCGATTCATGCGCACCACACATCGTCTTATGGTTGTTAATATTTCTGCCAAGTAATTTTAAAATCCATCTGGAAATAAGAAAGTTATTGACCGGACACGATTTGCCCATACATATATACATACCAACAAACTTCCAAGGGAGATAATTCAAAAAGTATAAATGCGAGAGTTATAGTTCTTGCGCACTGCACGTCGTCTAATGCTGATTTATATTTATACTAAGTTTCGTGACGATAGCTCCAACGGTTTTCAAGTTATAGAGCGGACACGAAAGTGTGACAGACAGACGGACAGACAGACAGACGGACAGACAGACAGACGGACAGACGGACAGACGGACAGACAGACAGACGCCCGGGGGAAAAACAATATGTCTCTCCGAAAAAAAATTTTTCGGGGGAGACATAATTACTTGATTTAATCCAGTTTGTACCAGTAACCTCAAAACAGATACCCTGGCAGAATGCGGCGTCTGATCAGGGCCTACACTGTTTGCAAAAAATTAAGTCATTTCCATGATAAAATTTGAAGAAAACACAACCTGACACCCCTACATTTTGAAATGGCCTCCGGCTATATATAAGCAGGAAGATTCCATTTGGTACAAAAAGGGTTTATGTGTTTGTTCAATTCACAAACTTCATAACAAACAGTGCAGACCCTGAGCCATCTGATGTGGATCTACACTGTTTGCAAAGGCAGGGGTTGCCATGTTCAGCATGCAGGGCCTGACAAATCCATTGCCCGGCCGCCCGGGACAAGTCCGAAATCGCGCCGGGCAGGTGCACTTTGACCTTTCGACGCCCGGTCGGGCAAGTGCAAAAAATCGTCTACAACTATGTCTTTCGAGTCCTTAAATACTGTAAAACTAGACCAGTAAGTAAATCACAATAATATCCGCTTTGTCCGCAATTCAGAGACAAAACCATCTATATTTTATAACGGTTCAATTATGACACTATTGTTAATCCCTGCCTTATAATTACCAATTAAACACGATTGCCCAGCGGTGCGTGTCTTTCATTTCTGGTGTATTGTGTACCACCAGCGCTATCAATAAGCGTGACAAGGTGTGAAAATAAGATTAAGTTATGTCTCTAATCTGCGTTTATCCCTGCCATAAAATTTAATCCACAATCAATGTGAAAATGATTTAATAGCTCCTAAGACGATTTGCTACATCTGACGGTAGTAAAAGTGGAATATTCTACTATCTCGTGAATGGTTATGTTTTGGCACCAAATAGCAGACGCTGGTAACCGCAGATTCGTCGCGCCTCTATCCACAACCGTTAAGCTAGCGAGAAAATATTTTTTACCAGTTTCAAATTTTTTTTGTGTGAAAGAGATACGCCCCATTAAAATAAAACAATGACGTTAAACACGTGTACGGTTGCTAGGGTCGGATGACGTCATTTACCGATCGCGTGCAGAAAAATGGGAGTGGTGGTTTATGGACGACGATTTGGATGACGGAAATGATGATCGCATTGAACTTGCTTGTAGGGCGGGTGTGAAAGTTTGATTCGTTTTGGGTGAGGGGGTCCTCGTCTTGTGGTTCAAGCTTAATAAATTGCATTCTTTTAATCTTTTATCTCGTTGCCCTGAAACTTCTGATCTTTTGAGTAGACCTACATCGGCTGCAGCTCTTGTTTATCATGCGTGTCAAGCTAAATGAGTTTATATAACTGTATCTTAAATTGCTAATCGGTAAAGGTATTATGTCAATTAACTTGAAAAAGTACCGTTATTGACTGTGACAACATTAGTATTTTCTACCGTATTACCGCACAGAGGGAAATAAACAGAAGTGAATCCAATGATCAGGAATCAATACAATTAACCCTGAGCTCCCATCAGAGACACAAAAGAGAAACACAAACATGAAATAACTAGATCCTAATGGAAAGTGGTTGTGCTTGAAACTTTACAGAAACCTTGGATTATATTTATAAATGTCGGTCGTCATCATCGTCACCATTGTCATCCCCCCCCCCACACACACACACACACACACCAAACTCCACTTTGAGTTCCAAAATCCTGGGCAAGTAGGATTTTGAGCTGGGCAAGTGCAAAAATATTTTACTTGCCCGGTGGGCAAGTGGAAAATTTTTGGATTTGTCAGGCCCTGAGCATGATAAAGGTTAAGGAACTCAAGAACTAGTTTGAGTCAGCCATGGTACATGAGCCATTGGTGTTCGAGCCATTGTAGTTTGACAGTATTTCAGCCACTGGAGAGATTTGACTCTCACCATGCTGATTTTTTGTTTTTTTTTGTTTTGGTTTGGGTTTTACGGCCCTTTCAAGATTATTTCACTCATATCGAGCCTATCGTTAATCAGAGGTGGGCGAAAACCGGAGTACCCGGAGAAAAACCACCTGACCTTCCGTTGTAGAACTTGGCGTCTCACACGTGGCCCGAGCAAGGCTCGAACCTACGGCGGTGAGAGACTTAATGACTAAGAGTCAGCGCTCTTATCCACTAGGCCACGGAGGCCCGTCTCACCATGCTGAACCCGGATATATCCTTTCTTCAAAACAGTATAGATCCAGATCAGCTGGCTTCTCAGAAGCCAGCTGATCAGGATCTATACTGTTTTCCATTCTGCTTATGCGTTCAAGGTAAAAAATTGAAATCATGCAACACCATAATGGTTGAAAATGGGGGAGGAATGTAGTATATTGAAATTTTGTTTGTTTTGAGGTTTAACATCCCTGTCAACACTGTATAGGTCATTTTGGAGACATTGCTTCCAATTTTGTTGGACTTTTACCTGACATCGAGATGAAATGACATCTCAAGTCCTGTCGCCCAATGAAACCAAGAGGGTTTATAAGCATAGACGGTCCGACTCGCACTGCTTAGCCTGGGCAGGATTAGATCCTCTAAGCGGTTTACTGGTGCTGGTGTGCAGTCAGTTTCAGCTCTGCATGGAAGCATCATGCAGCCCATCTATTTCTTCAAGCCCCGATGGGCGGGGGCCGGTAGTATACTGAAATATTCAGCAAGATAAAGGTAAATGTATTTACCAGATCAATAGTTGATCTTGCTTCCCACAGGCTGTCCATGGCTTTCAATGCTACTTTCTCAAATATTGGATCTCCTGTAAGTTTACTAAGGGCACTGAACTCCACCAGAAAGGTTCCCACACCAGCTGTACATGTGATAGTAGTCTCCCCTTTTGGAACACCGTACCTAAGGTTGACAGTACCATATGGCATACCAGTGGGTGTGTTGAATGCTGAAATGGTAACCAAGCATAAATAAGTAAAATGAAGTACATAAATTTTTAAATCCAAAGTATATCCACACACAAAGTCTTATAATAAACTTTATCATATGACATCATGTCTGAGAATGAAATGTGTGTGTTTGAGTTTTACATCCCACTAACAACTAAGGTCATACAGAAACGGGACCTCGGTGTAAAGACTCACCCGATAGTATGGAGAAGCCCGGGATCAAACCCACTACCCCAAGTTTATGAGGTGAGTAGCATAACCACTACACCATGGGGGCTTCTCTGAGAATGAAATAACATCATGTAATAAATTTGAAAATCCAATAGTGGAATAAATATGCATATTAGTTAGATACGCCCCGTAATATAACATTTCAATCCTTGTGACCTTGAGCCTGAGGCCAGTGTTCACGGTTTAATAGTGGAATTATCCATTTGAATAATAAGAGCGTAATCAATTTCGTTGTAACACTTCAACTAATCTGAACATATCTGATTTTCCCCTAGTTAGATAATGAACTGGTCTAACACCTTGTGCTCTAGGCTTTTTTGTATACATGCTTGGATTATCAGTGGCAAAAGGTCAGCTTGTTTTTACAACATAATTACCTAGCAAAAATTTTCGAACCGATTCTTTATGGGTATGGGTACCCTGGCAAACAGTGCAGGCCCAGATCAGACGCCGCAGAATGCGGCGTCCGATCAGGGCCTACACTGTTTGCAAAAAGTTAAGTCATTTTCCAAATAAATTTCGAAGAAAACACACCAAGACACCCCTAAATTTTGGAATGAATTCCTGCTATATATAAGAGGAAGATTCCATTCGGTACAAAAAGGCTCAAGGTGATTTAGAGACTTGACTGAGTATGACAAACATTTACCATAATGAGCTCAAGTATTAGGACAGATAGGCCTATGCAAGCAGTGTAGACCCTGATCAGACTGCTCCTGAGGGAGCAGTCTGATCAGGGTCTACACTGCTTGCCATTGTGTCTGCGTTTTTGGACTTCTTGCTGCATCCATTTTTTTTTTTTTTGGTTTTTACGGCCCTTTCAAGATTATTTCACTCATATCGAGCCGATCATTAATTATAGATTGGCGAAAACCGGAGAAAAACCACCTGACCTTCCGTTGCAGAACTTGGCGTCTCACACGTTACCCGAGCGAGGCTCGAACCCACAGCGGTGAGAGACCTAATGACTAAGAGTCAGCACTCTTATCCATTAGGCCACGGAGGCCCGTTGCTGCATCCTGAAACAAATTTGTTAAAATTTTAGGAGAATTATAGCAAGTTCTCAAGGTGTCCAAATTTTTACGACTTTTACGGCAGTTCACAGAAGCTGTAAATTCAACAAGAAATTGACATAGAAACATTAACCCGAAAATGTTGTCAGTGTATGTTGTCTGCTGCGACTTCTTACAAACTTTTCAGACATATTTTTGCTTACAGGCAAAAAGTGTGGACCATGATCAGACTTCTTCTAGAGGAGCAGACTGATCTAGGTCCACATTGTTTACAAGAATGAGTTTCAAAGTAACCAGCAGATGACAAAGCAGATGACAATTGCTGTGATTGACATCTTAGGGGTAAAAAAGGTTGTAATATTACCAGGTAGAAGTCTCCTTGCGACATTTTCCGCCATTCTCAGGAAAGGACCAGAACAAGGCCAGCCTGGTTCTAGGTCCACACCGCCTCGTTTAGACAATAGGTGAGCAGAGATCAGGCCACCAACGACTGAAAATAATGAAATAAAAATACATGTACAGTCAAGTTTAAAAGCTTGAACACATTTGGGATAGGAAAAGTTCAAGCTAACATGGGTAAATCATAGGGCCAGATCAGAGGCATAGCTGGTTATTAAGGACAATGGGAACACCTGGCGATTTTTCCGTCATTTTTCAAAGGGAGATAACTTTCAGGACTTCCTGTTCACTTTTCTATAAGCTCTGTCCCACTGAAAAAGGGGTCTACTCTTAAACGAAAGAATTTGCTCCTAAGGAGCAAATTCTTTCCTTTAAGAGTTGACCCCTATTGACATGGGAGACAATATACTTTTGCAGGAGTTACCTCCCCTGAAGGTATTCCCATTCCCCTTAAGGGATATCTTTTGGCATTGGGTGAAACAAAGGTATACAACAAATTAAAAAGATGTTCTAGATTTTGACACCTAGCACCACCCTATCCCCCCTCCCAGGCATGAACCCAGGGGTATGTTGTCTTGGAATCTCAGAAGACACTCCCAGGTATCCAAGTTGTAAATATGAGTGCTCTGTGACGAGTGACTGTTGATATATCAGCATTTGAAAAACTTTAACGCAGTGGGACAGGAATGCACATGAACACGCATCCGCAAACAAGTACAAATGAGGTTTTGTTTGTTTGATTTGAGGTTTAACGTCCCCGTCAACACTGTAAAGGTCATTTTGGAGACGTTGCTTCCAATTTTGTGGGACTTTTACCCGACATTGAGATGAAATGACATCTCAAGCCCTGTCGCCCAATGAAACCAATAGGGTTTATTAGCATGGACGGTCCGCCTCGCACCGTGGTTCCTGGACAGGCTTAGATCCTCTAAACAGTTTACCAGTACTAGTGTGCGGGCCGGAATCAGCTCTGCGTGGAAGCATCATGCAGCCCATATATTTCTTCAAACCCCTATGGGCGGGGGCCAAGTACAAATGAGGTGACAACTATAGCTCTGCATGTACTTCGTACAGGCGAGCCAAAAAATTATCACAGATTTTCACCAGAAAATAAGCCATTTTGGAGATGTGAAAAATTGCAATATGTTGCAAGAAATTAAATTTGAGAACACTGTATCGCACAAGATGGATTTTCCATTGGGTCCAAGAATTTCTTCTTGTTTTCTTCCTCTAAAACAAAAGAACTGTGGTTAAGACGGAAAATCCATATTCTTTAAGATGGTTTCCATCTTGAAATAAACAAGTCTTATTCTTTAAGATGGATGTTCCATCTTAATTTGTGATTTTTTATTGACATCAAATTTGTGTAAATGATTTTCCACTTTTGAATTGACTGTTAACACAGCCCCCGACCACCGGGGCTTGAAGAAATAGATGGGCTGCATGATGCTTCCATAGCTGAAACCAACCGAACACGAGTACATGGCTGCCCAGGGAAAGTGGTGTGAGTCTATGCATATAAACCCTATTGGTTTCATTGGGTGGCAGGGCTTGAGATGTCATTTCATCTCAAAGTCGGGTAAAAGTCCCACAAAATTGGAAGCAACGTCTCTAAAATTACCTATACAGTGTTGACGGGGATGTAAAACCTCAAATCAAACAAAAAAATCGACTGTTAACAGCAGTATTTATCCCTAATAATTTTAACTTACCTCTAGGGCTGGCTAATCGGAGCTGAAAATATAATTGATTATCAGTCATGCAAATGTGATCAATAATCGATTAGTAATAACTGAAGATTTTGTCCTAAATTTACCTGTCTGGCTTTCTGTCTGAGCATGACTCTTATGTTGTATTTTACCATATGTATTTGAACAGACAGGCCTGAGCAAACAGTGTAGACCCAGATGAGATGCCGCATCTCATCAGGGTCTGCACTGTTTGCCACTCATCTAGCTATTTTAGGCACAACTTTGGGTAGGGAATTGTACTTATTGAATAATCGATTACAAGCAAATCAGTAATGATAACCAATTTTATGGCATTTATTGATCGATTAATCAATTATCCGCTTAATTGTGTCAGCCTTTCTTACCTCTTACATTTCAGCTTACCTCTGATATCTGAACTCACCTCTAATATTCGTCTCAAACACAGATACATTGATATCAATGTCAAACTCTGCGTGGTCTAAAACAAGTTTAGCAACTCTCTGGAACTCAGAATTATTCCCCATGATGACCAACATATCTAGTGAATCTATGAGAGTCAACGAGTAACTGAAATTAGAGGACCCGCATTACAACAACAGTATTTGTTCCCTATTATTGTGCCGTTATAATGAATTTGCCATTATAAAGACCGCACCGCCTATCGGGGCTTGGAGAAATAGATTGGGCTGCACGATGCTTCCACGCAGAGCTGATACCGACCGCATATTAGTACTGGTAATCCGCTTAGAAGGTATAAGCCTGCCCCGGAAAACTGCTGCGAGTCGGCCCTTCCATGCTTATAAACCCTATTGGTTTCATTGGGCGGCAGGGATTGAGATGTCATTTCATCTCAATCTCGGGTAAAAGTCCCACAAAATTGGAAGCAACGTCTCCAAAATGACCTAAATATTGTTGGCGGCGACGTTAAACCTCAAATCAAACAAACAAACAAAAGCCATTATAAAGAATCCCAGTTAGGAGTATGATAGGTTATAAAAGGTCTTTTCCACATCATTACTCCAAGAAACCAATGTTACAGACATATGTTAAAATCGCCTCGGTGAGGCGATTCTAACAAATATCTATTACAATTGTTTCTTGGAGACCGAGGCGATTCTAACAAATATCTATAACATTTGTTTCTTGGAGAATTAAATTACAAGAATCTTTCATGACTATGAATTGGTTAGGGCATTTCAAACCTGAGGAAAGCCCACTTCGCTCTATTCGAGGCTAAGCCTTAAACTAAAAATTCATTCCATTAAAATTGTCATTATAACGAGGTTTGCCGTTATAACGAATGTCGGTATAAAGAGGGCTGACTGTAATAGAATATGGTGAGCATAGCTCCAGATAAGAAGACATAAATTCATAAGATAACAAGCAAATTCCACAGAGAATTTATGTCCCCCGCCTTATTTTCATTTGAGCTCTTGAACAATAAGTGAGTTACCCAGGCAACCGTTGGTATCACTTAACCTGGGTTCCATACCTACCGGGTTTGGCAACATTCCTTCATAAAGAGTGAATGTTCATGAAATTTTTTCTACGGTCAATCTCTCCCTTCAACTGATTCAAGAAGGGCAGTTGTCAGTTTCTGGCTAAAGAATGTGCTCAGTACTGGTTAAATCACTTACGTATAAGCACTCACAATGTACCTCCTACATATACAGTTTCATATTATGCCAGGATGCAAAAAAAAAAAAATTAAAAATGTGGCAAAAGTGAAAAGAATTATTTTTAAGATTCTGTAAAAAAGCACATGCATATCTTCAGACCATAATTCAAGCAACTTTTAAGTTTTGGAAGGATTGGTATTAAACTGTATGAGGAGTTGTGCTCACAAGGTACCGACTACATTATACTCTTTCATAGAATTGATACATGAAAATGTCTAGGTTAAAAATGTGAAAAAAGTGAGAAAAAAAATAATTAAAGAATTCTGAAAAAAAGCATATGCACAACTTCAAACCATGATAAAGACACCTGTAAAATTTCAGAAAGGTCGGTATAAAACTGTAGGAGGAGTTGCGCACACAAGGTACCTACTATGAATTCGGAACCATGTCAAAAAAGTCAAAGTTAAAAAGGTGAAAAAAGTGAAAAATATTAATTAAAGACTTCTGAAAAAAGCATATGCACAACTTCAAACCATGAAAAAGACACATGTAAAATTTCAGAAGCATCGGTATAAAACTGTAGGAGGAGTTGCTCTCACAAGGTACCTACTACATTATACTCTTTCATAGAATTGATGCATGAAAAAAGTCTAAGTTAAAAATGTGAAAAAAAAATGAAAAAAATTAATTAGAAAAATTCTGAAAAAGCATATGCACAACTTCAAACCATGATAAAGACACCTGTAAAATTACAGAAAGATCGGTATAAAACTGTAGGAGGAGTTGCGCTCAAAAGGTACCTACTATGAATTTAGAACCATGCAAAAAAAATAAGTTAAAAAAGCGAAAAAAGTAAAAAAAGTTGATTCAAGGATTCTGAAAAAAGCACATGCACAACTTCAAACCATGATAAAGACACCTGTAAAATTTCAGAAGGATCAGTTTAAAACTATAGGAGGAGCTGCGCTCACAAGGTACCTACTACATTATACTCTATGTGAAAAAGTGAAAAAAATTAATTAGAACTAGAAATGCTTCCTTAGGACACGGATGCCCCCGCCTGAAAATATGTCTATGTTCGTATTCATCCATAGAAAGTTTTGGACCCCTTTTTCACATTTGACCTCTAAGTATGACCTTGACCTTGGAGGTAAGGACCTTGGTTTTGTGTGAGGCAGATTGCCTCATGATGGTCAACATTTCTGCTAAGTAATTTCAAAATCCATCCAGAGATAAGAAAGTTATTGACTGCGTTTAAGTTTCGGACAATTTTTTTTACCTTTGACCTATGAGTATGACCTTGACCTTGGAGGTACGGATCGGGGTTTGCATGTGACACATCGTCTCATGATGGTTAACATTTCTTCAAAGTAATTTCAAAATCCATCCAGAAATAAGTAAGTTATTGACTGCGTTTAAGTTTCGGACCCGTTTTTTTACCTTTGACCTCTAAGTATGACCTTGACCTTGGAGGTACGGACCTGGGTTTTGGGCATGACACATTGTCTCATGATGGTTAACATTTCTACAAAGTAATTTCAAAATCTATCCAGAAATAAGAAAGTTATTGACTGCGTTTAAGTTTGTTTCGGACCCTTATTTTGACCTTTGACCTCTAAGTATGACCTTGACCTTGGAGGTACGGACCTGGGTTTTGCATGTGACACATTGTCTCATGATGGTTAACATTTCTGCCGAGTAGTTTTAAAATCCATCGAGAAATAAAGAAGTTATTGACTGCGTTTAAGTTTCGGACGCACGGACGGACGCACGGACGGACGCACGGACGGACGCACGGACGAACGCACGGACGAACGGACGGACAGGGGCAACGCTATATGCCCTTTCCACCATTCTTCGAATGGCGGGGGCATAAAAATTCTGAACTAGAAATGCGTCCATAGGACACGGATGCCCCCGCCCGAAAATATGTCTATGTTCATATTCATCCATAGAAAGTTATTGACAGTGTTTAAGTTTTGGACCCTTTTTATGCCATTTGACCTCCCAAGTATGACCTTGGAGGTACGGATCTGGGTTTGCACGTGACACATTGTCTCATGATGGTTAACATTTCTTCAAAATAATTTCAAAATCCATCCAAAAATAAGTAAGTTATTGGCTGCGTTTAAGTTTCGGACCATTTTTTTTACCTTTGACCTCCAAGTATGACCTTGACCTTGGAGGTACGGACCTGGATTTTGCATGTGACACATCGACTCATGATGGTTAACATTTCTACAAAGTAATTTCAAAATCCATCCAGAAATAAGAAAGTTATTGACTGCGTTTAAGTTTCGGACCCTTTTTTTGACCTTTGACCTCCAAGTATGACCTTGACCTTGGAGGTACGGACCTGGGTTTTGCATGTGACACATCGACTCATGATGGTTAACATTTCTCCAAAGTAATTTCAAAATCCATCCAGAAATAAGAAAGTTATTGACTGCGTTTAAGTTTCGGAGCCTTTTTTTTTACCTTTGACCTCTAAGTATGACCTTGACCTTGGAGGTACGGACCTGGGTTTTGCACGTGACACGTCGTCTCATGATGGTTAACATTTCTGCCGAGTAATTTTAAAATCCATCAAGAAATAAGGATGTTATTGACTGCGTTTAAGTTTCGGACGCACGGACGGACGCACGGACGAACGGACGAACGGACGCACGGACGAACGGACGGACGGACAGGGGCAACGCTATATGCCCTTTCCACCATTCTTCGAATGGCGGGGGCATAAAAAAGCATATGCACAACTTCAAACCATGATAAAGACACCTGTAAAATTACAGAAAGATCAGTATAAAACTGTAGGAGGAGTTGCCCTCACAAGGTACCTACTATGAATTCAGGACCATGCTAAAAAAAGTCTAAGTTAAAAAAGTGAAAAAAATTAATTCAAGGATTCTGAAAAAAGCATATGCACAACTTCAAACCATGATAAAGACACCTGTAAAATTTCAGAAGGATCAGTTTAGAACTATAGGAGGAGTTGCGCTCACAAGGTACCTACCACAAGCTCGGAACAACCACGCACCACGCATCATGCACCACGCCCCACAAAAAGCCGAATACTATATCCCCTTGCTTTTCTTTGAAAAGGCGGGGGACAATTAACCCTTTTTGTACCAAATGGAATCTTCCGCCTTATATATACCAGGAATCCATTTCAAAAGTAAGGGGTGTCAGGGTGTGTTTTCTTAAAAACTTTAATTTGAAAATGGTTTAACTTTTCGCAAACAATGTAGGCCTTGATCAGACGCTGCGGCATCTGATCTGGGTCTGCACTGTTTGCCATGGTACCTGTTTTGGGGTTTCCGGTACAAAATAGGTTAACATCCAGACCAGATGGATGGTGCACTTTGTGGCATTCATCCCTGCAAATGATGCCAATGACGCATGTTTGGGCAATGAATTTTCGTTTTTGTTTTGGTTTTATGGCCCTTTCAAGATAATATCACTTATTTCGAGCTGATCCTTAATCAGAGGTGGACGAAAACCGGAGTACTTAGAGAAAAACCACCTGCCGTTGCAAAACAAGGCTCAAATCACAGCAGTGAGGTGCAATGGATTTTTATCCCCACTGGTGAGGATCAAACCGGGAGGGTGTGGAATTTTATAGGGTGCCTATTTTAGGCTGTCAGGTTGATCACAGTTTATATCGGTGAACAAAAGAGGCCCTGATAAACTGAAAGGTACTGGCAAAAGATTAAGGGTGATTGCAAAAGGTTAAGTGTGACTGAAAATCATTTGCAACCGAATGACTGTCCTCCTTAACCCTTGTCCTGCTGAATATTCATATATGCCACACCCACTACTGATTATCAACCAATCAGATTACCTGTAGCAAATTATTACAACAAATTCACAATCTGAATGACAATGTAGATCCTGATCAGATGGCTCCTTCAGAAGCCATCTGATCTGGATCTATATTGTTTCAAAGAAAAGGCATATCCGGGCTCAGCAGTGTTAAAATTCGGGCTGCTGGCTAATTAGTAGGCTGATAGCAGGTTTAAGTGCTTCAACATTGAAACTGGGATACATCTGTAGCCAATTGTTCAAAGCCAACAATGTCATTAAGTAACATACAGGTATTAATAATTACAGTCGAACTTCAATGGCTCAAACACCTTTGGGACCTTGAAAATCTGTTCTAGACAGGGGTAGTTCGAGCCAATGAGGTTACTGTCAGGAGGCATAATGAGATACTTGAGACATCTTTTCAGTGTTCTATAATGAAAATGTATGCTGTGTGTACTCATTAGAATCGTGACTCATTAGAATCGCCTCATCAAGGCGATTCTAATGAGTACACACATCATACATTTGCAAGATAAAAGACTAAAATATCCTTAATTATCCCCCACTATTTCTTATGTAGAGGATTTCGCTAGGGGCTCAAGAATGGGTTTGACACATCCATGGTAAACGAGCCATCGGTGTTCGAGCCATCGAAGTTCAACTGTATTGTACTTATTACTGGAACACTAACAAGTTTTACCACACTAACAAGCTCATTAACCCATTGTATGTGGGAAACCCCTAAAGGAGTACCTTGGCAAACAGTGCAGGTTAGGGCTGGCTAATCGGAGCTGAAAATATAATTGATTATCAGTCATGCCATTGAGATCGATAATCCATTAGTAATCGCTAAGGCTTTTGTCATAATTTTACCCGTCTGGCTTTCTGTCTGAGCATGACTCTTACCATATGTTGCCCATTACCATATGTATTTTTGAACAGACAGGCATGAGCAAACAGTGTAAACCCAGATGAGATGCCGCAGAATGCGGCATCTCATCAGGGTCTGCACTGTTTGCCACTCATCCCTCTATTTTAGGCATAACTTTGGGTAGTAAATTGTACCTATGAAGTAATCGATTAAAAGCAAATCAGAAATGATAATCATTTTTTTGGAATTTATCGATTGATAAATCGATATTCATCGATTGATAAATCGATTATACGATTAATCGTGTCAGCCTTAGTGCAGGTCCAGATCAGATGCCTCAGAACTACTTTTTAACAGAATTTTCTGTCAAAAATAGAATAACAATGAAAATATAGGCCTAACACTTATATGCCAAATGGACTTGTCCAACATATAGCAATGGAAGAGCCCACCAGCATATAGACTAGGGCAAGTCTAACCAGCATACAATGGGTTATGCAAACAATGCTTTGAACAATTGGGCCCTGGATTCTGTTGTTCAAAACTAACAATTTAATTAGTTTATAAATGCTTAGAAGTTTTATCATTTAACATGACAAAAAACAACAACATTGTATTATGGTTTTTGCTTACTAGAACAGTTAACATTTCGACCAATAACAAGGTCTGCTCCATCATTTTTACATGGCACTTCATGTTGATTTTTCTATTATCTAAGCTCTTCTGGAAAGGGGTCTATTCATAAAGGGACTTGCTCCTGAGGAGCAGTCGCCTATCGATAAGGGAGACAAAAAGGAGTGGGCTAGTCTTGGTCCAGTTGTTCAAAAGTAACAATGTCATTAGCTAACGTACTGTTAAAACTTTTATCATTAAATATGGATAATAAATTGACAATTCGATTGAATTGTAAGCAGTTGCTCACATTTTTTTTTTCAGCAAAAATACCACTGTATTAGGTATTTTACTTACTAGAACAGTGAACATTTTGACCACTAATGAGCTCATTAAGCTAACGACACTTTCAACAACTGGCCCTTGGACTGAACTGAGATACATTTTGTCACTGCAGCTCAGGACCCAGTTGTTCAAAGCATGGTTAGCTTAACAAGTTTGTTAGTGCTCAAATTGTTAACTGTTATAGCAAGTTTAATGCTTAAAATTTTGTTATTTTTGCTGAAAAAATGTGAGCAGTTTTTGCATATGCTCACATTTTTCAGCAAAAATATTAATTTAATTGCCATATTAAATTATCAAAGTTTTAACGATTTGGTAACTAACAATGTCCTTAGTTTTGAAAACTGGCCTCGGGTTTATTTACCTTCCCCATGTATCATGGCCATCACATGTGAGAGGGCGAAGCTCATCATAAGGGTAGGCGTACTTTATGTAACCATCATACGCATGATGAAACATCTCCAAAACCTTCTGTCTGAAATTAAACACACAATACAGTCTTGATCACTCAAACTTTGATAATTCAAAAAAACTACATTTATCCTAGAAGCCTCTGTGGTGTAGTGGCTATGCTACTTGCCTGATAAACCAGGGATTGCAGGATCGATCCTGGGCTTCTCCAGACTTTCGGACGAGTCGTTAAACCGAGGTCCCGTCTCCGTATGACCGTAGCTGTTGGTGGGACGTAAAACAAAAACTCACTCACTCGCTATATTTATCCTAAATATGTGGTCACTTTTTAACCCACTGTATACTAGTGGACTCTTCCAGTGTTATATGGTGGACAAGGGGTGTCAGGCCTATTTTTTCGATTTTATTCTAGTTTTGATGGAAAATTCTTATTTATCTTATTTCTGCTCTAAAATATAGACTGTGCGTACTCGTTAAACCATGCCTATATAAATACATTGAAAACGTTACCTCCGAATAATCAAAATTTTTTAGATGAAAAATTGTCATTTTTTTTATTTCTGCTCAACCGCCTAATTTTGGTTGCAAAGACTTTTCATAATTGCTCAGTGGCAAACAGGGTAAGCCCTGATCAGGCTGCTCCTGAAGGTGGTCTGAATATTCAGGGAAAATGTGTTACACCACAACCTCTTTATAACCCTTTTGTTTGGGTCCAAAACAGAATATATGTTAGTCAAAGAACCATGTTGTTGTATACATGTTTGCTTGTTTTGGAGTTTGATGGCCCAGTCAACACTATTTTAGGTCATTTTTGTGCCGGTCAGTTTACCTGTCCACACTTTTTCTGGGCAGGCTTATACAAGTGGTTAACCGTACAGTGCACATTCTTTTGCAAGAAACTGACAACTGCCCTTCTTGAATCAGCAGAAGGGAGAGTATGACCATAGAAAAGATTTCATGATCAATTTTCACGAAAGAATGTTGCCAACCCCGGCAGTTATCGAACCTGCATCCTCCTGATCACCAGTCAGATGCGCAACCTACTGAGCTAGCGAGGCTGGCTGTTGTATACAGTCATGTACTTGCAGAAATTTGCAGACTGCATAGAAATGACCATTAATTGTCAATTTTTCTACGTAATCTATACAGTTTTGGGATCCCTCTTAAAACTGGGTTTTATCAAAAACAATGTTTTGTTTTTTGTTTTGGAGATTCTTTCATGGCCCAGTCAACACTATTTAGGTCATATCAAGCCGGTCAGTTTACCTATCCACATTTTTCCTGGGCAGGAGGTTAACCAGTACAGTGCAGATTCTTTCGCCAGGAACTGACAACTGCCCTTCTTGAATCAGCGGAAGGAAGAGAATGATTGTCGAAAAGAATTCATATTCAATCTGCAAGAAAGAATGTTGCCAAACCTGCAACCTCCTGATTACCGATCAAACGTGCACCTGACTGAGCTACCAAGACTAGCTACTGAAACAATGATATAATGATAGACTTTTACCCAACACCGAGATGAAATGACATCTCAAGCCCTGATGCCAAATCGAAATTGAAACAATAGGGTTTATATGCCAGTCCGACTTGTACCACTTTGCCCCGGCATGCTTATACCTTTTAAACCATTTATCAGTACTCATGTGCGCGGTCTGTTCCAGCTGTGTGTGGAAGCATCATGCACCCCACTCTATGTCTCCAATCCTCGATGGGCTGCCGCTGGGGTCAGATAGTAAAGCGTATCTTTGTAGCCCTGAGTAAGAGTCATTGAAAGACAAACTCCTCAATCTGCAGCCTGAGCAGATATGTTGTTCTGTCTGTAGAACATAGGAGACTTTGTTGTTGTGTTGTGGCCCATTTGATATTCAACTGAGGTAGTGGCCAAATATGACCGACTCAGTATAAGATAGATAAGACCATATATATAATCAGGCCAACAGCTAAGGCCATATCAGGCCAGTCAGTTATGCCACCCCTCCTGGTTTTCGTCGATCAATTTTTACCCCTTATGTACTGGATTAAAAAAAAAATTTGCTTGACCTCCAATGCGCTAAAACATACAGGTATATTCGTTATACTAGCCGCAACCAGTTGATTTTCGATTCATGCTGTTTTATTTTGCTATTGGACTCCATATTTGATCACCTGACATGTCAAAATGGCATGACGTCACCACTCAGTTTTCGACGATGGCCAATTAGTGTCATCATTTTAAAAGTGGAAAGAAAAGCGGAAAAACTATTCTTAAGTGATATTATGACAGAACAACTTCTTATCTTTATACACTGGGTTAGCTTATCTTTCTTCTTTCTCTCTTCCGGTTTTGCCTAAACCCCATGAGGGGACACAGACGGTGTATATTACATACACTCCAGTTTTGCAGGATGAAAGCCTACTCAGTAATCATGTAATTAGGGTAGGGTTCTTTAACCTGCACAGGGGAATTGTTCTCCCTGCATAGGGGGCCTCCAGTTAACGTCCCGATCCGAAAGACGGTGCACTTTATGACATTCATCCCTGCAAATGATGCCAATGGAGATTGTTCGGACACCGAAATTTTCACACCGCTGCCGGGGATCGAACCCGGGACCTCTAGAATCAGAGGCAAGTGCACTAACCACTGAGCTATCATGCTTATTCTCATTCATTAAAAATGCTTTGTCCTGTACAAGTTTATATTGAACTACAGTGTTATAAATTTCACCCAATTAAAACATTAGCAGTGTAACTAAAGCTGGTAATTTAACCCTTATCTTGCTGTTCACGACAACCCCTATCTTTGAAAACAGTGTAGATCCAGATCAGATGGCTTCTGAAGAAGCCATCTGATCAGGATCTACAATGTTTGACATTCAGTTTATGCATTTGTAGCAATAAATTACATCAAGTAATTTGATTGGTTGATAGACAGAAATGGGCGTGGCTTAAATGAATATTCAGCAAGATAAGGGTTAAAAATGTTACTACTGAGAATTCACTTTATTTTCTTACATTTCAGTAGTTACTGACAACAGGGCCAAAAGAAAATATCACATATTCTTAACATTTACACTTGTGCAGTATCTTAGGTGTGTCTGGACACTGGGCCCATTTAAAAAATATGACACATGAATCAAGAGTACTTTCTAACATTTTTGGGCAATTCTGTGCTTCCATACTTTTTATTTTTGGGCAAGGATTCCCCATATATGCAAACTGATCAATCCTGAGGGGTTCCACATGAGTGCCCTTTTTGCGGCACGGCATCGTCTGATGGTCTGGGTACAGATTTTTGAATTGGCTTGTATGTGTTTTTGGCAGAAATCAATTATTGAAGCAATTAAGTAAATAAAAAGTGAAAATATTTATATAATACTTACAGGTTTGAAGCACATTTTGGTCATTGTTAAGGATTGACATATGGAAAGTTAATATTAGAAAGATTGTGTCGAAATTCACGCAAAAATCTCGGAACCGCTTACATGTATATCGTCGAAAACCGAGTGTAGTCGAAGACCAGTGGATGACCATACCTTCAGTTCCTGGGGGGGGGGGGGGGGCGTAGAACCTCTCAGAATCAGAATTGTTACTGGTGACGCGTCAAATGACATTCATACACCAGGACCTGTGATATGGGAAGTTAGTCCCTAGCTCTGAAAGAGGTAAACTTAGCTACACAATCCTCCGCACCTTCAGCAGTCGAAATAATCAAATCGGGAAGGACATTCCAATCTCTGATGGTTCGGGGGAAGAACGATTCTTTATAAATGTCAGTTCTTGCAGTAAGAGTCAGAAACGTCATTGAATGGTGCTTTCTACAGTGCCTAGCTGGGGGAACATGGTCATCCGTTGGAATGCTGGCAGCACCCTTTAGACCTTTGTATAAGAGTATGAGCCTACTATCTCTTCTCCTTTTCTTGAGAGACCCCATCTTAATTTTCCTAGAATTCCAGTCATGCTCCCAGTTTCAAAGCACTAATTGCTTGTTACAAATCTAGCAGCTCTATTCTGAACTTTTTCAATTTCTTCATTAAGGACCACTCCACTTGGGTCCCAGATGCAACTACATGATTGTACCATATTCCAAGATTGGGTGGACAAGTCCCCTATATGCTGTCTCCTTCACATCCTGAGGACACTGATGAAGATTTCGCCTCAGGAAACCAAGTGTTCTATTCGCCTTTGTACACATGTTGCTAATTAGTGTATTCCATCTCAAATCGTGAGTGATTGTCACACCAAGGTATTTAATGGAATTCACATTTTTGAGGACCGTTCCCTCTAAGGTGTAAGAAGCCTCAATTTTATTTATTCTCTTCCTAGTTATCTGCATAATATTGCATTTAATGGGTTGAAATCTCATGCCCCATTTCCGTGCCCAACATCCTAATCTATCTATATCCTTCTGAAGTTTCGTTGAGTCCTCAGTATCTCTGATTTCCCATAGAAAACACAATTGTCTGCGAACAGTCTTATTTCTGAGTCAATGTCAGTGGAAATATCATTGATGTACACGGAGAATAGCAGCGGACCAAGAACAGTCCCCTGGGGGACCCCAGATAAAACTGGCGCCCATATTGAAGATTCACCATCAACAACAACACACTGTTTTCTGTAGCAAAGGAAGGAATCTATCCATTTGAGAGTCTTCCCTCTAATTCCATAACCAAATGATTTGGATTTGGAGGGGTGTCAAAAGCCTTCTCAAAATCCAGAATAAATGGGTCCACCTGCCCCACTTTGTCCAAGATTTTTGCCCAATCATTAATAACCGTGCTCAACTGAGTTTCGCAACTATGCCTTTTCCGAAATGCATGTTGTCTGTCTGAGAAAAGTTTATGTTCATCCAAGTGGGCCATGATGTTTGAGCAGACTACCGGGTATGTGTTCAAGCAATTTACATAGGACACATGTCAGTGACACCGGGCGACAATTACGAGCAAGAGCCCTGTCTCCTTTTTTGAAAAGTGGACAGCTGTTCGCTAGGAGCCATTCTTTGGGAATTTCACCCGTATCGAGAGATTGTTGGAAAAGATGAGCAAAAGCTGGACCTAACTCATTTGCTAGTTCCTTCAGGACTCTAGGATGAAGCTCATCAGGCCCTAAAGCTTTAGACGGGTTCAAGCCTTTAAGTAACTTGATCACTCCCGCCGAGGATACAAAAATATTTTCCATGAAGGGGGCCGATCTTCCAGTCAATGGGACCTCGTTGAACTCAGTTTTATTAAATGCATCATTGAATTGACCAACCAATTCCTCTGCTCTTTCAGAGTCTGATTTCGCAAATCTGTTCCCTCCTCTTTTATTAAGGGGTGGGATACCTTGCCTATCTTTCTTCTTGCTATTGATATATCTGTAGAAGTCTCTGGGATTTGCCTTTTCATCACCTACCAAGTTATTTACATACAGATCATGCTGATTTTTGATGTCATTTTTAATTTCTCGTCTCAAGTTTTCAAATTTTGCTCAGAGTTTACCACTTCCCAACTTTTTTGCCTTAGCATGAATCTTATTTCTCCTCCGAATTTTTCTTCTTATTTCTGGTGTGATCCAAGGAATTGAACATACAGACCTACTAGTTTTGGAGGGGATATGATTTTCGGACAAAACTTCAATGAAAGACTTTATCAAATCAAAGTTCTCCTGGGCAGACCGAGCGTCTGAATGACCATTAAAATATTTCTTTCTTGCAAATTTTAGGGCATCCTTCCTCATGGTTTCATAGTCACCTTTTTGATATAAGAACACCTTTCTACGAGGTTTCTTTATACATTGTAGGTGGTATGAAGATTTTCAAAACTCCAGAGACAATATCATGATCACTTAGTTTGTCCGGGGATTGAATATCCCCAAACTGTCCTGGCAAATTTGTAAGAATCAGATCCAAAGTGTTCCTATCTCGCGTAGGGAAGTCAACAACCTGTTCCAAGCCATGATCATTCATGATGTCAACCAACATTTGTCCTTCTGACGGACTCAGCATTGTGCCTTGTTTGCTAAACCCATCTGGCCAAACAATCTCTCTGAAGTTGGTCACCTAGGACATGTACTGCGGGAAGTTTTTTACCCTTATTCTGAGACTTAATGTGATCAAGCTGATCTTTAAATAACTGAAAGTTTTCGACTGTGTCGTTAGGTGGTCGATACCAGCTTGCAATAAGTGGGAAGTTTTGTTTGCAAAAACCTTAACCCAAACAGATTTTGAGTCGTTTTCCAGTTCCATGAATGGCATATGAGAGATGTCTCTGTGAAAGAGCAACATCACCCCGCCGCCATGAGTGTTTCTATCTTTTCTGTAGACACTGTATTTGCAAGTTTCAGGGAAAAGCTCCGAAGTAATAATTGAACTGTCAATCTTCGTTTCCTGAATAGCCACAATATGTGGTTGGTGAGTATCAAGGAAAGCTAAAAGTTCAAGTATTTTGCCTCTTAAACCATTAATGTTTATACTGCAAAGTTTCAAACCTTTTTACAAAATTCGGCTTTTTCGTGTCAATAGTCCGAGATTTAACTCCTTTTTCCTTTGACAAAGGGTCAAATTTATTTTTTTCTTCCAGTTCTATAGGTTCGCTGAAGAACGAGTCAGAAAAATTAAGTACCTCACACTTCGGGCATATCCATGAACAACTCGAGTTTTCCAGTTTTCCATACTCGGCATCTGAAAGGAAGTGCAATCCGTGTGAATCCACATTTCACACTGGTCACACTGAATGGCCTTATGTTCATTCAGAACATCACTGCTGCATAGGCCACAGTCTGCTTTGCAGTCTTTGCAATACCAAGTTCAAATTCCAATTTCAAGCTCTTGCCATTGGTTTTCATCCAATTCAGAACATAAGGAATGAAAACGCTTTTCACAGTCCTCAAATTCTACCCATTTCTGAGGGTCTTTGCAATATTTTTTGCACAGCCCACAGTGAAAACTTGGACCGGGGTTAGTTTCAATGTCTCCGGCCAAGATCAATAGAATGACAAAATTTGTTCCACCTGAAGACTTGAAGTTGTCACTGTTGTGTAAGCCCTCTGAATGTCGTTTGTTTCCTAGATTCCTAGTTAAAGCCATGTACTGAAAAGTTTTATCGCAGTGTTGCTTTTTTGCAATCCTGCATTCCTGATTTTCATCACCTGGTTGCATTCTGTTACTTAATTACCAAAGGGTGAACCAAAGAATCAAGACCATGGGAAGCAGGGAGACCTTTATTTTAGCAACCCCAGAAGACAACAGATTGAGCCTGGAATTTGTTTTGCTTTGCAGGACGGTATATGGACGATATTATTTTGGATTATTTTTATCGAAAGTTTTAATTAGTGCAGCTCTTTATCATGCATACCAGTAGAAAGACTATAAGATATACTTCCATATGACACACAATGTATTTGTTTTGGATGATTTCCATAGCTCCTTATGAGGGGCAAGTAAAAATTTCCCGATACTTTTCAACCCCAATTTTGATGAGAGGGTATGTATGGGTGGTGAAATTAAAATGCAACAGTCTAAACATTATCTTTTTATCCTGCATATTTGCCAACCGTTTGATAATACATTCAGCTATGTAATGCTAGCTGCGCTTTTAAATTCTTATGGACCAAAGTCAAGAAAATCCAATTTTAAGTCAATTTTTTTAATCAATTCGGAAATTTTTTCAACATTTACCATGTTTTTAGGCAAGCATGCATATTTTTAAAACAAAAATGCTACATACTGAGCCTAAATTAATTTCGTATTTCTTGATTTAAAATGTAAGAGAAAAGAACAAGCTACACTAAGTTGTGTGCGCTTTAAAAATTATTTGATTTATGCCCACTTTCGGTGCCATTTTTAGCTCACCTGAGCCGAAGGCTCATGTGAGGTATTAGTATACCACGAGCCGGCGTCCGTCGTCCGTCGTCGTCGTCCGTCGTCCACACTTTCAAAGAAGTATATCTCCGGAACCAGTGGGCCAATCTTGATCAAATTTCATGTGAAGCATTATCAGGTAGGGGGAAAGGCTGCATACTGTTTTCGGGCAGATCGGATTGGAACTCTGGTTGCCATGGCAACAAATAGCTCCCATAAACTTAACATAGGAAAAAGTTTGTCATCACTCTAGCTCCGTCAATTTTTTTCTGATTGTCTTCATTCTTGCAGATAACGAGGACAGGCATGAAATCTCGATCAAGTTCGATTTTGGGCTGAATCGGATTATTCACTCAGGAGTTACGTGCCCTTGAGCGTTGAGAAAACATAGGAAAAAGCTTGTCATCACTCTAGCTCCGTCAATTTTTTTCTGATCGACTTCATTCTTGCAGATAACGAGGACAGGCATATAATCTCGATCAAGTTCGATTTTGGGCTGAATCGGATTATTCACTCAGGAGTTACGTGCCCTTGAGCGTTGAAAAAATTGCCTATTCACTTAACATGGGGAGAATCTTGTCATCACCGTAGCTGCTTCAATTATTTTCAGATTGGCTTTATTCTTGCAGATAACCAGCACAGCCATGAAATCTCGGTCAAGTTCGATAACTGGCAGAATCGGATCATTCACTTTGGAGTAACCTGCCCTTGTGTGTTTTTGCATTAGGGTTAATGGGAATTTCAAAAATGTATATCTTAAAGACTACTTGGCCAACTTTGATCAAATTTCATGTGTCGCATTATTGGGCTAGTGGAAAGGCTTCATTAGATTTTCAGGGAGATCTGAGTGGAACTCTGGTTGCCATGGCAACATCTAGCTCCCATAGACTTCACATTGGAAAAAGCTTGTCATCACTCTAGCTCTGTCAAATTTTTTCTGATCGACTTCATTCTTGCAGATAACCAGTACAGGCATAAAATCTCGGTCAAGTTCGATTTTGGGCCGAATCAGATAATTCACTCAAGAATTACGTGACCTTGAGCGCCAGAAAAATTGCCTATCGACTTAACATGGGGAAAATGTTGTCATCACTCTAGCTGCTTCAATTTTGTTCGGATTGGCTTCATTCTTACAGATAACCAGCACAGTCATGAAATCTCGGTCAAGTTCGATAATTGGCAGAATCGGATCATACACTTAGGAGTTACCTGCCCTTGTGCATTTTTGCATAAGGGTTAATGTGAATTTCAAAAATGTATATCTTGAAGACTACTTGGCCGACTTTGATCAAATTTCATGTGTAACATTATTGGGCAAGTGGAAAGACTGCATAAGGTTTTCATGCAGATCTGAGTGGAACTCTGGTTACCATGGCAACATAGAGCTCCCATAGACTTAACATAGGAAAAAGCTTGTCATCACTGTAGCTCCGTCAATTTTTTTCTGATCGACTTCATTCTTGCAGATAATAAGGACAGACATAAAATCTCGGTTAAGTTCGATTTTGGGCAGAATCGGAATATTGACCTCGGAGTTACGTGACCTTGAGCGACAAAAAAATTTGCCCATAGACTTAACATTGGGAAACTGTTGTGACTACGATAGCGACTTGAATTTTTTTCAGATCAGCTTCAAACTTGCAGGTAATGAGGACAGACATAAAATCACGGTTAAGTTCGATTTTGGGCCGAATCGGATTATTTGCCTTGGAGTTACCTGCCCTTGAGCATGAAAAAATACGTTGTGACCACGATAGCAACTTTATTTTTATTCAGATCAGCTTCAAACTTGCAGGTAACGAGGACAGGCATAAAATCCCGGTTAAGTTCGATTTTGGGCCGAATCGGAATATTGACCTCGGAGTTACGTGACCTTGAGCGACAGAAAATTTGCCCATAGACTTAACATAGGGAAAATGTTGTGACTACGATAGCGACTTGAATTTTTTTCAGATCAGCTTCAAACTTGCAGGTAACGAGGACAGACATAAAATCTCGGTTAAGTTAGATTTTGGGCCGAATCGGATTATTTGCCTTGGAGTTACCTGCCCTTGAGCATAAAAAAATACTTTGTGACCACGATAGCAACTTTATTTTTATTCAGATCAGCTTCAAACTTGCAGGTAACGTGGACAGGCATAAAATCTCAGTTAAGTTCGAATCGGAATATTGACCTCGGAGTTACATGACCTTGAGCGACAAAAAAAATGCCCATAGACTTTACATAGGGAAAATGTTGTGACTACGATAGCGACTTGAATTTTTTTCAGATCAGCTTCAAACTTGCAGGTAACGAGGACAGACATAAAATCTCGGTTAAGTTCGATTTTGGGCCAAATCGGAATATTTGCCTTGGAGTTACCTGCCCTTGAGCATAAAAAATACTTTGTGACCACGATAGCAACTTTATTTTTATTCAGATCAGCTTCAAACTTGCAGGTAACGAGGACAAGCATAAAATCTCGGTTAAGTTCGATTTTGGGCCGAATCGGAATATTGACCTCGGAGTTACGTGACCTTGAGAGACAAAAAAATTTGCCCATAGACTTAACGTAGGGAAAATGTTGTGACAGAAATAGCGACTTGAATTTTTAGCTCACCTGAGCCAAAGGCTCCAGTGAGCTGATAGTATACCAAGGCTCCGGAGTCCGTCGTCTGTCGTCCGTCCATCCGTCGTCCACACTTTCAATGAAGCATATCTCAGAAGTAAGTCGACCAATCTTGTTTAAATTTTATGTGTAGCACCATTGGGCAAGGGGAAAGGCTGCATTAGGTTTTGGAGCTAGTCTGGTTCATTTGTTCCTTCATTCTTCTTTCTCTCCATATAGAGATAATAGACCAATGTTAAATTTTTAATCAAAGATTTCTCAGGAACTATAAAAGCTAGAAGCATCAAATTTGGTATTCAATAGAATAATGATGACTTATTTTGTGTAAGAGACATTGGGCTTTCTCAGCTTATTTGTTCATCTGTTCTTTCATTCTTCTTTCTCTCCATTTTGACCAATGTTAAATTTTCGTCAAAGATTTCTCAGGAACTATAGAAGCTAGAAGTCTCAAACTTGGAATGCAATGCAATAATGATGACTTATATCCTGTAAGGGTCAATGGGCTGGATTCTATTAGCAGATTTAGTAGTCAAGTCTGTGAATTGTTAAAACTTAAGTTCCTCAGGTGAGCGGTTTAGGCTCATTGAGCCTCTTGTTCTGTAAGTGAAATGGCTAAATGAGAGCCAAATTATTCCTAAAATTCAGCCGAAAATCTGAGCTTTAAACCTTTATAATTTGAGTTCTACATAAGCTATCCTGAAAATATAAACTGTTTTGTGCTCCTTTTGATAAGATCTTTAAACTGGGATTCTTCAATTAGAATTTGCCTGCTTGTATCAAATCATGCTGGGGTTGCTTTTCATTTTAGTGTACTGGGCAACTTTGAGTCAAATAATAATACAAGATAAAGAGCTCTGCACACTCAACTATCTGACAACACTCGGCTACCAGCCCTTTCCAGCTGTGTGGACAGTCCATACTCGCTGACAACACAAGGCTCTTCCGAATGAAAGTAACAATTCTGATTCAGAGTTTTTAACAATCAGTGTATACCATTTCCGAAATCGAGAATGGTGAACCGCAAAGGTTCTTCATCTCGCTCTGTAGTTCTTCTTTATACTTTATTGGTGGCCCCGGTGTAGCCTATTCTTCTTGTATAAGTAGTTGTATATTAAATGTTAATAAGATTGCGAAATACACATGTAGTAGATAAGAAATGTCTTGGAAGATGATCAAGATGATTTACTAGTATATTTTAGTGTATTTTACTGTCATCACATCTCTTATTGATCCAATACTGATCCAATTTAGTTTTAAATTGAATAACACTTGTTTGTAGCCTATTCTTCTTGTATAAGTAGTTGTATATTAAATGTTTATAAGGTTGCGAAATACACATGTAGTAGATAAGAAATGTCTTGGAAGCTGATCAAGATGATTAACTAGTATATTTTACTGTATTTTACTGTCATCACATCTCTTATTGATCCAATTCTGATCCAATTTAGTTTTAAATTGAATACCACTTGTTGTAGCCTTTTTTTTCTTGTATAATTAGTTGTATATTGAATGTTTATAAGGTTGCGAAATACACATGTAGTAGATAAGAAATGTCTTGGAAGCTGATCAAGATGAATAACTACCGGTAGTATATTTCACTGTCATCACATCTCTTATTGATCCAATACTGATCCAATTTAGTTTTAAATTGAATAACACTTGTTGAACTTACAATATCTTGGGGTAAGGAGTTCCAGTCTTCCACTATTCTTACAGCAAATGAATTATATCTAATGCTCTTATTACTCCTAGGCTTAAATATTTTACTCGAGTGACCCCGTGTTGATGTGTCCACCATTCGAAAGAATTCCTCCTTCACAATATCGTCGAATCCATTAATTATTTTATACACATGTATTAAATCTCCCCTCTTTCGTCTGTATAGTAATGTTGACAGATTTAGCTCTTTTAACCTTTGCCCATAGCTAAGGTGACGTAACTGGGGTAACAGCCTTGTGGCCCTACGCTGAATATTTTCTATAACCCTGATATCTTTCTTGAGTGTGGGAAACCACACTGAATCCCCATAATCGACATGTGTTCTGACCAATGATTTATATAAACATAAAAAAGAATCCTTATCCAGATAATTAAATGATCTTCTAATGAGGCCTAGTATTTTATTTGCTTTATTAACAGTAACACTAATGTGTTCATCAAATTTTAAATTACTCTGAAATATTATTCCTAAATCTTTCTCCTTTTCTACACTCTGTACTTCCATCAGGTAGAAATCACCATTCGTTGGCGTTTCAGACCCTTAGTACAAGAACTGACATTTATAAAGAGTCGTTCTTCCCCAGAACCATTAGAGATTGGAATGCCCTTCCCTATTCGATTATTTCGACAGCTGAAGGTGCTGATGATTGTGTAGCTAAATTTACCTCTATGGTTAGAGCTAGGGACTAACTTCCCACATCACAGGTCCTGGTGTATGAATGTCTTTTGACGTGTCACCAGTAACAATTCTGATTCTGATTCATTTTTGTCAGTCATTTTATAACTATAGCATGGATTATTTGATCCAATATGGAGAACTTTACACTTATTTAGTATACCAGTGTTTGGTGAGATCGGACCCCTACAGTACTAACATAACTGTATGATCATGATGTTGTTATAAATTATGAGGTTTATTGCTATACAGGTGGTTCATTTGAGCAATTTATTCAAGGTTTGAGGCTCAAGTGCCAGTGGCTTCTCCCTTGCTTGCTTCTTGTTTTGAAGAGTCGTGTAAGCTCGTTAGAGCTTGTAATACTCTCTCTGAACATTTCTCTATACTGTTTCGCGTTTTCCGGTTCCTGTATTTAAATGTAGATAGTCCTTTCTAGTAGATCTCTGCCACATTGAATCTATCTGGCATAAGGAATCTGTCAAGTCTTGTTTTAAATTTAGTCACAGTGTCACTGGATACTATATCTTCACTGAGAGAGTTCCACGAATTGATGCATCTCACAGGAAACGCGTTCAACCGCATTTTCTTCTGACAAATTGGTTTCTGTATTTTATATAAGTGGCCTCTCGTACAATTGTCGTTAAATTCAAAGAATTTTCCAGGATGTATATCTTCAAATCCATGAACTATCTTATATACGGTAATTGTATCAGATCATAACGTTTTCTTCTGTAAGGTAGAGTTGGAAGATTCAACCTTTGTAATCTCTCTTTATATGAAAGTTCCTTCAACTCCGGTAGTAATTTAGTAGCACGTTTCTGGACGTTCTCAACCAATTGTATGTTCTTTTTAGTAGTGGGAAAGTAAACACTTCCTCCATAGTCGAGAATAGATCTAATCAATGTCTTGTACAAAGTTAAAAACGACTCCTTGTCTAAGGACTTGAAGGTCCTTTAATAAGACCAAGAAGTTTATTACATCTATTCACCACATAGATTGTATGTTCATCAAATTTCATATTATTTTGAAACCATATACCCAGATCCTTCTCCGTAGTGTCTTTTGGTAGTGATTTAAGATTTCCATCTTTATCAAACAGTTTGTAATCAAAGTGTTGTCTAACATTACCATATTCCACCACTTTCACTTAGGGGCTGAGAATTCGAGCAACCATATTCTACTCCATTCACTTAATTTCAGTAAGTCTCTTTGTAATTTTTCATGATCTTTCTTATCTCCAACTGCTGTATAAACTTTTGTGTCATCAGCAAATATCTTGGCAAAACATTCCAGACTGTCTGGCATATCATTGACATAAATAATAAAAAGAACCGATCCCAGGACCGAGCCCTGGGGCACTCCAGACGTGACTTTCTTCCAACTGGAGCATTTACCATTGAAAACTACACGCTGTCTCCTTTCACTCAAAAAGTCTTCTACCCATTTTAATAACTGTCCATCAAAACCATGGTTTTTTTACTTTAAGAGCAATCTCTGATGTGGTATGGTATCGAATGCTTTGTTTATGTCGAGATACACAGAATCTATTTGCATATTTTCATCATAAAATTTAGTCCAGTCATTTAAAACGTCCAATAGCTGGAGAATACAACTTCTCTTATGTCTAAATCCATATTGACATTCAGAAAAAAGATTATTCTTGTTCATATGGTTCATTATAGTGTCTCGTACAGTTTTTTCACATAATCTGCTGGGAAGACAAGTAAGGCTCACCGGCCGGTAGTTTGTTGTATCACTTTTGTCGCCTTTATTCTTATATAATCAGAGTTCTCACTAGGATTTTGAAAACAGGAGTTTAAGAATCCATCCATGGAAAAAGTTGGATTCAAATCTGAAAAGTTGGAGTCAAATTTTGAAAAGTTGGAGTTTGACCCTAAGAACGTGTGTCAATTATGGCTAAATGCGTACGGCTGTAGAGTGTGACTCCAAAAGACTTTGGGGCTTGAACCCTATTTTTGCTTAACATGACAAACCCTTTTCTTGCAGTGGAGATCCAGACCAGATGGCTTCCATCTTATCAGGATTTACACTGTAACTCGGATTGTGAATTTGAATGGATAAATTACATTAGGCTTTGAAAGTCATGAGTGGACTGGGTAAATTAATTTATTCATCAGGATATGGGTTTAAATTGAGTGTGAGCCGTTAAGTCGTACAGTCTCTGATCAGGCTGCACCAACAGGACAAGTCTGTTCAGGCTATGTACTACATCCTAGTACATAAAATGGCATATGAAACTTTTGGATTCTTTGATATGTTACATGACCATGTCCTGGAAATTTTTATTTTTGACCCCCGCGGGCCCACCCCTAGGGCGTGATCAAAATTCCGAAAGTGTCATGCACTCCCCAGACCAAAGATCTGTCAGTTCCCAAAGTTTCAAGTTTCTATCTATCACCGTCTAGGAGTTATCCGGTAAGACGGACGGACGTACGACGAAGACCGTTACAATAGCCCCACGTGGGGACAAAAAAAATCAACAGTGCAGGCCCAGATCAGATGTCACAGGTGTCTGTTCCGGAATTCCACTATTAGCAGGCAGTTCAACACCTGATAATTATTTTCTTTCATTCAAATAGGCCTAATCAAGGTAACTTGATAATGCGACAAACTCGAGTCATAATTTTCTTTAATCGTAATAAAGACGATTTATACACTAGATTATCGCATCCTTAAATTATGCCTCCGACATTTTTTTTCAACAATCAAATTACCGATAATCCAACTATGTATACAAGTATCCGGAAACAAAACAGTCAATTAATGTAAATCAGCCACGAGATTGCGGCATCTCGCAAACTGCAAGACTGACCTGCCAATCTTCTAGCCGTGACGCTCTGATTGGCCGAGAGAGTAATACAGACGACTGTCCTCGCCAGGTAATGCTTGAACATGCCTGGCGGCGACGATTAATGGTAAACTTTTGATCCGAAAGCGGTAGCTAAATTTGGAGATCAATTGGACACCCGCTGTCATCTTTTGATGTGATTCAGGTCACTTTTACACGGGAGTACGGACGCGTCAGGCGAAAATAAAAATGGCGTAATTAAGAATCCACGACAGGAAATTTTTCGCGTACAAAAGCAAAAACAGGCGTAAAAATACGCCGGATTCGGCGTTTCCGAGAACTCTGTATAATGCAGAGATATTGGCATCTTTCCAAATAGTAGGTATTCTACCTTCCATAAAAGTCTTATCAAATATAGTCTGCAATGGTAGATTAAGTATTTCTGCAGTTTCCCGAAGAACCCGAGGATGACAACCATCAGGTCACATGGATTTACAAGCGTTTAAGGTTTTCAAATGTTAAGTCAATTCCTGTGAATTAGTTTTCAAGTCTGTTACTGGAATCCCTTGATATCTTATATCAAAAACAGGTAATTCACCTGGAGGCTCATTCACAAATACCGACCAAAAAAAAAGGTATTCAACAGGTCCGCTTTTTCAGTGTCATCACTGACTATATTTCCATTTACATCTTTCAAGTCTGAAACTGTTGTTCGTGATTTTGTTTTATCCCTAACATATCCCCCAAATCCTTTGGGGTCTGACTTCATATTCTTTATGATATTTTGCTCAAACTTCTTTTTTGCTGTCCTTGTAGCCTTAGTACATTGATTCCTGGATTGACAATATCTTAAATAGTCTGATCTATCTTTTGTGTGAATATACAGTCGACTCTCGTTATCTCGAACCTCACGGGACCGGGTAAAAATGTTCGAGTTATCCGTAGTACGAGATAACCAAAGTGTGACGTCACATGTATCAGAACACATTGTTTGCCGTGATATACTTGGTATTCTTGGTAATTCTTACATGAACGGATTACTGAGTTTTTGAAACTTGTTTATGAAAGTACTGGAGCTTGTCAGAGTATAGCGTTTATGAACAAATTAATAAATAAAACTGATAGATTTCTCACGTATTTTGTTGTCTTTTAAATTCCTACAAATCTGGGTTTCCAAATACGCTAGATATAGTTAGATACTAAACAGACTGGTTCCCGCTTGTGAATGCAATGCTTATATTACTTCGGAGAGCAGTACATGCTATATAAGTCATACAGTAGTTTGACTCATCTCCCATAGGGGTTGGAGCCGAGCGGTGACCTACTTATTTCTCGGTAACGAGTTGTGCCAGCATGGATTCGTTCCCTGGGACCTCCACCAACCGACGACCCTCGACAAGGGGAAACTGGAAAAAAAAAAGACGCATCTCCCCTCTAACTGATTTACCGTCACTATGGCAAACAGTTTAGGTCCTGCCGCGAAAGCTCGTTATGATCTACACTGTCTGTACATGGATTTGCATGGGTTAAGAAACAGACGGGTTAACAACGATACACGTGAATTGTTCCGAACAACTGCGTTTTGAACATGCCCAGATTATCACAACTTTTGTCACTTTCTTTGACATTTCTGCAAGAAAGACAACGCTGCCTTTTATCACGGAAATCTTGCAAATCATTGACACGGGACGGTGTAAGATTAAAGGTTGAGGACCGTGTGTCTGTCTTTATTACACGCACATGATTTTCTTAGTAGCCGAAAAGGTATTGTGTGTGCTAATTTTAATTGCAACGCACCTGGACAAATTGGATTATTAACAACATTGTGAGTATTGATGAATTGTTTTATAAAGGCATATTACAAAATTGAAGGACCGGACGCATGTTTTTTTTTTTTTTTTTCGTCACGTCAAGAATCCCGGTTCGAGATACGCAGTAGTAAAAACAGTTAAAAATACATTCAGGGACTGAAAATGATGGGCGAGATAGCCGAAGTGTCAACTTACAAGTAGTTCGACACATGCGAAGTTGAAATACAATAAATATATAGGGGAAATGTACGGGACTTAGAAATCGGTTCGACATAAGCGATAGGGTCGAGATAAGCGGGGTCGAGATAACGAGAGTCAACTGTATCTATTCCAATGCTTACATTTCAATTTTATAGTCTGTAAACAGGAACAAGACAATTCATCGACACGGTTTTTGGAGACAATTCATCGACACAAATGAAGACAACTCATCGACACTTTTTGAAGACAATTTATCGACACAAATGAAGACAACTCATCGACACTTTTTGAAGACAATTTATCGACACATTATTATGTTGAAATTATACACAAGTTGATAAAATGAAGACACTGTTTTGAAAATAAAATGATCTTTTATAACGTTTATGATCAAAATAACGAATTTAGAAACATTTAATTCAATATTTGGCTTATTGACCCTTTTAATCGCATAAAAGAAAATGTATACGGAACTTGGTCAAATATTATTCAAAACTTTCATAATCAAAATAAAAAAGATGGCAAGTGAAGCTTGATTGTGAGTTACATATATGTTTGCATTTTTTCCCTAAATTTTCAGCATTAAATAAGATTCTGCTCAAATCAAAACGATTCTAACGATAACGCCTAACGTTTATAGGCAGAAATATGAAACATAAACATAATCTCATTTAACCCATTTAGTACCATAAACCCCAAAACTGGTACCCTGGCAAACAGTGTAGGCTCAGCTCAGATGCCACAGAACGCGGCGTCTGATCAGGGCCTACACTGTTTGCAAAATGTTCAGCTATTTTCCAAAACAAATTTAGTTGAAAACACAACCTGACAACCCTACATTTTTAAATTGACTCATGCTATATATATAAGGAGGAGGATTCCATTTGATACAAAAATGGTTAAACTGAACTTTTACCCCTAAAGTGGGATTAATCAAGGTCCATCGCATGGGCTTATTATCTTGATGATAATTCACCAACACGGTTTATATCTCATGATCAGAATTAGGTATCTAAATGCGAATTGTACAAATCTCGAGGCTAAATTATCCTTCAACTCCAGTGGTCGCACTATCAATACTGCCACTACATAGCAATCAGCATCCAAAAAGCTACATGCTATCCTCAGTTACTTTGAGACAGCTCCCGACAGTCACTGTTTTGCGAAATCAAATCAGACGAGGCAAACTATTGCGGTTAAAATGGTCAATAAACCAAAATATTGAAATAAATTTTTTTAAATTCGTAATTTTGATCATAAACGTGATAACAGATAATTTTATTTTCAAAACATTGTCTTCATTTTATCAGCTTGTGTATAATTTCAACATAATAATGTGTCGATGAATTGTCTTCAAAAAGTGTCGATGAGTTGTCTTCAATTGTGTCGATGAATTGTCTCCAAAAACCGTGTCGATGAATTGTCTTGTCGATGAATTGTCTCGATTCCTGGAGTGTATGTAATATACACCTGCGGTAATGGTCAAATGTGACCGACGTAGTATCAGAAGATAGATAGATAGATAGATAGATAGATTCCCTTTTTTTTTTTTTGCGGCGATCCGTCTGACCTGGCGGATCACAAAAATTTTGGAGCTAGAAAAAGAGAAGTTTTTTTCTTGTTTATTGTTTCTGGTTTCTTGTCTAACTCATATCAGACAAACAAACCAGCAAAATATTATTGCTGGTTATCGTAGATTATTAATTTTTTCATTTGTAGATTAATTTTCATTGTTGACATAATTTCCCGCCATTACCACACCAGTGGGTGGGGTAAACGCAAGAAATTGAATTATTCTTTGGAGGCTTGCCACATTCATTTTTCTGAAGAGCCGGTGAGTTGTCAGATATATGAGTGTGTTGAGCTGTATAAAATTTAGAACAGGGTGCTGAATAGTCCTTTGTAGCTGTCAGTACACTGTTTGTTAAAAACTCGGATTCAGAATTGTTACTTTCATTTGGAAGAGCCTTGTGTTATCAGCTTGTCAGCGAGTGTGGACTGTCCGTACAGCTGGCAGACTATCTTGTAGTATTGTTGACTCAAAGTTGCCCTTTATATTAAAATGAAGGTCTCCCTGCTTCCCATGGTCTTGATTCTTTGGTTCACCCTTTGGAAATTAAGTAACAGAACCCAACCGGATGATGGAAATCAGGAATGCAGGATTGCAAAAGAGCAACACTGCGATAAAACTTCTCAGTACTTGGCTGTAACTAGGAAGCTAGGAAACAAACGACGTTCGGAGGGCTTACGCAACTTTAAGTCCTCAGGTGGAACAAATTTGGTCATTCTATTGATCCTGGCCGGAGACATTGAAACTAACCCCGGTCCAAGATTTCGCTGTGGGCTGTGCAAAAAATATTGCAAAGACTCTCAGAAATGGGTAGAATGTGAGGACTGTGAAAAGCATTTTCATGCCTCGTGTTCTAAATTGGATGAAAACCAATTGCTAGAGCTTGAAATTGGAATTGGAACTTGGTATTGCAAAGATTGCAAGGCAGACTGTGGCCTTTGCAGTGGTGATGTTCTAAATGAGCATAAGGCAGTTCAGTGTGACCAGTGTGAAATGTGGATTCACACTGATTGCGCTTTCCTTTCAGACGCCGAGTATGGCAAACTGGTTAACTCGAGTTGTTCATGGATATGCCCGAAGTGCGAGTTTTTTAATTTTTCTGACTCGTTCTTCAGCGAACCTATAGAACTGGAAGAAAGAAATAAATTTGAACCTCTGTCAAAGGAGAAAGGAGTTAAATCTCCGACTACTGACATGAGAAAGCCGAATTTTGTAAAAGGTTTGAAACTTTGCAGTATTAACATTAACGGTTTAAGAGGAAAGATACTTGAACTTTTAGCTTTCCTTGATACTCACCAACCACATATTGTGGCTATTCAGGAAACAAAGATTGACAGTTCAATTATGACTTCGGAGCTTTTCCCTGAAACTTGCGAATACAGTGTCTACAGAAAAGATAGAAACACTCATGGCGGCGGGGTGATGTTGCTCGTTCACAGAGATATCCCTCATATGCCATTCATGGAACTGGAAAACGATTCAGAATCTGTCTGGGTTAAGGTTTTTGCAAACAAAACTTCCCACTTTATTGCAAGTTGGTATCGACCACCTAACGACACTGTCGAAAACTTCCACTTATTTAAAGATCAGCTTGATCGCATTAAGTCTCAGAATAAGGGTAAAAAACTTCCTGCAGTACATGTCTTAGGCGACTTCAACTTCAGAGAGATTGTTTGGCCAGATAGGCTCAGCAAACAAGGCACGATGCTGAGTCCGTCAGAGGGACAGGTGTTGGTCAACATCATGAATGATCATGGCTTGGAACAGGTTGTCGACTTCCCTACTCGAGATAGAAACACTTTGGATTTGATTCTTACAACTTTGCCAGGACAGTTTGGGGATATTCAATCCCCGGACAAACTAAGTGATCATGATATTGTCTCTGGATTTTTGAAAATCTTCATACCACCTATAAAGAAACCTCGTAGAAAGGTGTACTTATATCAAAAGGGTGACTATGAAACTATGAGGAAGGATGCCCTAAAATTTGCAAGAGAGAAATACTTTAATGGTCATTCAGACGCTCGGTCTGTCCAGGAGAACTTTGATTTGATAAAGTCTTTCATTCAAGCTTCGTCCGAAAATCATATCCCCTCCAAAACTAGCAGGTCTGTATCTTCAATTCCTTGGATCACTCCAGAAATAAGAAGAAAAATTCGGAGGAGAAATAAGATTCATGCTAAGGCAAAAAAGTCGGGAAGTGGTAAACTCAGAGCAAAATTTGAAAACTTGAGACGAGAAATTAAAAATGACATCAAAAATCAGCATGATCAGTATGTAAATAACTTGGTAGGTGATGTAAAGGCGAATCCCAGAGACTTCTACAGATATATCAATAGCCAGAAGAAAGATAGGCAAGGTATCCCACCCCTTAATAAAAGAGGAGGGAACGGGGTCGCTGAATCGGACTCTGAAAGGGCAGAGGAATTGGTTGGTCAATTCAATGATGCATTTAATAAAACTGAGTTCAACGAGGTTCCATTGACTGGAAGATCGGCCCCTTTCATGGAAAATATTGTTGTATCCTCTGCGGGAGTGATCAAATTACTTAAAGGCTTGAACCCTTCTAAAGCTTTAGGGCCTGATGAGCTTCATCCTCGAGTCCTGAAGGAACTAGCAAACGAGTTAGGTCCAGTTTTTGCTCATCTTTTCCAACAATCTCTCGATACGGGTGAAATTCCCAAAGAATGGCTCCTAGCGAACATCTGTCCACTTTTCAAAAAAGGGGACAGGGCTCTTGCTCGTAATTATCGCCCGGTGTCACTGACATGTGTTCTATGTAAATTGCTTGAACACATAGTCTGCTCAAACATCATGGCCCACTTGGATGAACATAAACTTTTGTCAGACAGACAACATGCATTTAGGAAAAGGCATAGTTGCGAAACTCAGTTGAGCACGGTTATTAATGATTGGGCAAAAATCCTGGACAAAGGGGGGCAGGTGGACACATTTATTCTGGACTTTGAGAAGGCTTTTGACACCCCTCCTCATGAACTACTTAAATCCAAATTATTTGGTTATGGAATTGGTGGGAAGACTCTTAAATGGATAGATTCCTTCCTTTGCTACAGAAAACAGCGTGTTGTTGTTAATGGTGAATCTTCAGTATGGGCGCCAGTTTTGTCTGGAGTCCCACAAGGGACCGTTCTTGGTCCTCTATTGTTCTCCCTGTACATCAATGATATTTCCACTGATATTGACTCAGAAATAAGACTGTTCGCAGATGACTGTGTTTGTTACCGGGAAATTAGAGATACAGATGACTCACTGAAACTTCAGGCAGACATAGATAGATTAGGATGTTGGGCCAGAAAATGGGGCATGAGATTTCAACCAGTTAAATGCAATATTATGCAGATAACAAGGAAGAGATCTAATAAAGTTGAGGCTTCTTACACCTTAGAGGGAACGGTCCTCGAAAATGTGAATTCCATTAAATACCTTGGTGTGACAATCACTCACGATTTGAGATGGAATACACACATTAGCAATATGTGTACAAAGGCGAATAGAACACTTGGTTTCCTGAGGCGAAATCTTCATCAGTGTCCTCAGGATGTGAAAGAAACAGCATACAGGGGACTTGTTCGCCCAATCTTGGAATACGGTAGTTGCATCTGGGACCCAAGCGGAGTGGTCCTAAATGAAGAAATTGAAAAAGTTCAGAATAGAGCTGCTAGATTTGTAACTGGAAATTATTGCTTTGAAACTGGGAGCATGACTGGAATTCTAGGAAAATTAAGATGGGAGTCTCTCAAGAAAAGGAGAAGAGACAGTAGGCTCATACTCTTATACAAAGGTCTAAAGGGTGCTGCCAGCATTCCAACAGATGACCTTGTTCCCCCAGCTAGGCATTGTAGAAAACACCATTCAATGACGTTTCAGACCCTTACTGCAAGAACGGATATTTATAAAGAATCGTTTTTCCCCCGAACCATTAGAGATTGGAATGCCCTTCCCGATTCTATTATTTTGACGGCTGAAGGTGCTGAGGATTGTGTAGCTAAGTTTACATCTTTGGTTAGAGCTAGGGACTAACTTCCCATATCACAGGTCCTGGTGTATGAATGTCATTTGACGTGTCACCAGTAACAATTCTGATTCTGATAAACAAGCAGCATCGACCCATTTTTGTTTCCGTTTATCTGTAATCACTTTCTTCAGCGGGACATTTCTATCTACACTGTTATTCAGATTATTTAGAAAGAAATTCCAACTTTCTTCAACATTCATATCAGTCATATTTTCCCAGTTCACAGAGCTTAATTCTTCTCGAATCTTTTCATACTTTCCCTTATAAAAGTTTCTTTTCTCCCACAGGTGGGAGGCCATAAATTCTAGGGAACATGCGGTATTAGGAGTTTTATAGCTGAAATAATTGTGAAAAACCGTCCGCTATACCTATAGTGTGGTATGTCTTCCGTCCGAACAGTGTGACTTTGACATCGTTGGTAAAAAAATAAATGTAGCAGGAAAGTTACACGTAACATGGGCGCAGACATCTTGAAAAATCAAGTACACTTTTGGTAAAGGTTGATTTTTAGTGTAACGAAACACCGAAATTAATTTGGGTGTCACACATCTGAACCAGGGGCGCGGGGGTGGGGGGATGTAAATATTTGGGGGATAGGGTTAGAAACCACAAATGGGTACTATGGAATTTGCCTGCTACATAGGCTGGAACCCAGCATCCAGTACTCGGAGCAGGTTCAATCCGCCAAATATCTTGGTATCACCATCACTGATGATCTTGATTGGGGTCAACACGTTTCAGAAATAACACCAAAAGCAACTAGGACTTTAGGATTGTTTTCTTCTTCTTCTTCTTCCCATAAAGTACAGGGCCCACTCTGGAGCATCGTCGTACTTGAATCTTCTTAGAAAGACAACATCAAAGCAGAGCTGTTTTCTGACTACTGGTTTAATATACATATAAAACTATACTATATTGAAGCTGGAGAAAGAATGCTGACAACCACGTGGCGGTGGTATTTTATAAGAGTGCGACACAGCTTAGACTTGCTACAAATACAAGGCAATATCATAACATCGCCCTTCTTAGAAAATTTAAATGTAGCAATGGAATCCATGTCCTTTATTTTTAATAAAACTCTGTTGGTGTCATGTCCCATTGTTCAGCTGGAATTTTTTTCCAGTCCTTCTTTTACAACATGCCTTTTACTACGATTGTAGTAAATTTGTCATTGAACTGAAATTCTATCTAATTATGTTGTTTATTGATATTTCATTCAATCACATTGACGTTATTATTTTTGGTTTCACTACCCTGCCATAACGTGTAATGTAAACAGGTTTTTCAGCTGTCTCTGACCCAGTTTTTGCAGAGATTGGAGATTTGTATGCCTCTGGTAATGGGGAATCTGGAGGGGTATTGGAACGAATTTGCTCCTCCGGGATATTATGCATCTCAACATCAGGTGGTTCTTGTATGCACTCTTGAGTCTTATTTAAATGACGTCTGTTGCGACGGTAAGTGGCACCGTCCGCAGTGCGCACCGAATAGGATCTATCATTGAGTTTATCCGTAACTACCGCCTCTTTCCAGGTTTTGTCTTGCTGTATCCGCGCTGCGTCACCTACTTCCAGCAGTGGAAGCTGTTTAGCGTTTCTGACGAAATAAACTTTTTCCTTTTGCCTTTTAGCCTGCAATTTCGAATGTACAATTTCTGGGGCTATAGTGTGCGGCATCAAATTGTCTTTTGAGGTCGGTAGAATTGACCTCAGCTGTCTACCCATAAGGAGAGTAGCAGGAGAAAATCCAATGTTTAGCGGTGTGTTTATGTACTCTAAGAGACCTATCAGAGCAAAATTTGAAAACTTGAGACGAGAAATTAAAAATGACATCAAAAATCAGCATGATCAGTATGTAAATAACTTGGTAGGTGATGTAAAGGCGAATCCCAGAGACTTCTACAGATATATCAATAGCCAGAAGAAAGATAGGCAAGGTATCCCACCCCTTATTAAAAGAGGAGGGAACGGGGTCGCTGAATCGGACTCTGAAAGGGCAGAGGAATTGGTTGGTCAATTCAATGATGCATTTAATAAAACTGAGTTCAACGAGGTTCCATTGACTGGAAGATCGGCCCCTTTCATGGAAAATATTGTTGTATCCTCTGCGGGAGTGATCAAATTACTTAAAGGCTTGAACCCTTCTAAAGCTTTAGGGCCTGATGAGCTTCATCCTAGAGTCCTGAAGGAACTAGCAAACGAGTTAGGTCCAGTTTTTGCTCATCTTTTCCAACAATCTCTCGATACGGGTGAAATTCCCAAAGAATGGCTCCTAGCGAACATCTGTCCACTTTTCAAAAAAGGGGACAGGGCTCTTGCTCGTAATTATCGCCCGGTGTCACTGACCTGTGTTCTATGTAAATTGCTTGAACACATAGTCTGCTCAAACATCATGGCCCACTTGGATGAACATAAACTTTTGTCAGACAGACAACATGCATTTAGGAAAAGGCATAGTTGCGAAACTCAGTTGAGCACGGTTATTAATGATTGGGCAAAAATCCTGGACAAAGGGGGGCAGGTGGACACATTTATTCTGGACTTTGAGAAGGCTTTTGACACCCCTCCTCATGAACTACTTAAATCCAAATTATTTGGCTATGGAATTGGTGGGAAGACTCTTAAATGGATAGATTCCTTCCTTTGCTACAGAAAACAGCGTGTTGTTGTTAATGGTGAATCTTCAGTATGGGCGCCAGTTTTGTCTGGAGTCCCACAAGGGACCGTTCTTGGTCCTCTATTGTTCTCCCTGTACATCAATGATATTTCCACTGATATTGACTCAGAAATAAGACTGTTCGCAGATGACTGTGTTTGTTACCGGGAAATTAGAGATACAGATGACTCACTGAAACTTCAGGCTGACATAGATAGATTAGGATGTTGGGCCAGAAAATGGGGCATGAGATTTCAACCAGTTAAATGCAATATTATGCAGATAACAAGGAAGAGATCTAATAAAGTTGACGCTTCTTACACCTTAGAGGGAACGGTCCTCGAAAATGTGAATTCCATTAAATACCTTGGTGTGACAATCACTCACGATTTGAGATGGAATACACACATTAGCAATATGTGTACAAAGGCGAATAGAACGCTTGGTTTCCTGAGGCGAAATCTTCATCAGTGTCCTCAGGATGTGAAAGAAACAGCATACAGGGGACTTGTTCGCCCAATCTTGGAATATGGTAGTTGCATCTGGGACCCAAGCGGAGTGGTCCTAAATGAAGAAATTGAAAAAGTTCAGAATAGAGCTGCTAGATTTGTAACTGGAAATTATTGCTTTGAAACTGGGAGCATGACTGGAATTCTAGGAAAATTAAGATGGGAGTCTCTAAAGAAAAGGAGAAGAGACAGTAGGCTCATACTCTTATACAAAGGTCTAAAGGGTGCTGCCAGCATTCCAACAGATGACCTTGTTCCCCCAGCTAGGCATTGTAGAAAACACCATTCAATGACGTTTCAGACCCTTACTGCAAGAACGGATATTTATAAAGAATCGTTTTTCCCCCGAACCATTAGAGATTGGAATGCCCTTCCCGATTCTATTATTTTGACGGCTGAAGGTGCTGAGGATTGTGTAGCTAAGTTTACATCTTTGGTTAGAGCTAGGGACTAACTTCCCATATCACAGGTCCTGGTGTATGAATGTCATTTGACGTGTCACCAGTAACAATTCTGATTCTGATTCTGAGAGGGTCTCTCTTCGCTTCTTTCGCCTTTGTGAAAATTCTTTTACATATTTTCACGTACGCCTCGACGAAACCATTACCTTGACTTTGATAAGGACTTGACGTTACTGCTTCAAAGTCCCATTCTTTGGCGAACTGTGCGAACTCGGCTGAAGTGTAACACGTTTGATTATCCGATATCACTCTCTGCGGGATGCCAAGTTGCGAGAAAATACCTTTCATACGTTTGATGACCGTCGAGGTCTTCATATTGGGCAATTCCTTAACCTCGAAATAGTGACTGTAATAGTCTGCCACTACGATGAAATCTTTTTGATTCCACGTAAAGATATCTGTTGCTACGACCTGCCAAGTATATTCCGGAATCTCGGGTGATATTAGCGGTTCCTTAACATTTGAGCAGCGGTGCTCCAGACAGGTGGGACAATTTAACACGAGCTGCGTTATGTCACTGGAAATTCTTGGCCAAAAGATAATGTCTCGCGCTCTTTTCAATGTTTTCTCTACACCCATGTGCCCTACGTGAACGATATCAAGTATGCTCGACCGTAGTACTTTCGGTATTACATTTTTTTTACCTTTCATAATTATGCCATCAAAACACGCTAGTTCATCCCTAAAATTCCAGAATTCAAGGATTTCTGGTTGACACTGGTTTCTATAGACTGGCCAACCGTCCTGTATAACTTTTTGCAGAAGAGACAACTGCTCTTCTTGTCCAGTCTGCACCTTAATTTCTTGCAATTTTCGGTCGCTGACCGGAAGACTTGAAATGACCATATTGACTTGCACGTCTAGACCTTCGGACAAGCCTGGGTAAGTGTCACTGAGAGATTTCCTAGACAAAGTATCTGGGACAGGTATATCTTTCCCTGCACGGAAACGTACCTCTATGTCATAACGTTGCATTTGTAATAACATACGCTGCAAACGAGCTGGGGCTACATAAAAGGGTTTCTTGAAAATCGGAATCAAACTCAGGTGATCCGTTTCCACAATAACCTTTCTGCCGTAAACCCAGTGGTGGTAGCGCTTTAGTCCAAATAATATGCCTAAGCATTCGAGCTCAATCTGCGCATAGTTCTTTTCACAAGGTGTGAGTGACTTGGACGCGTACGCGAGGGGTTGACCATCTTGCAACAGTGTAGCGCCAAGCCCTGACCTACTGCTGTCAGTTTGCAAAATCAACGATTTAGCCGGGTCATAGAAACATAAAACTGGAGCTTGCGTTATAATTTCTTTGACCTTGCTGAAAGCGTCAGCCTGTAACCTTCCCCAGTAAAACTCCACAGTTTTGCCTAACAGTTCGCTGATCAAATTATTTGTCTAAATCGCGACGGAAGTAAGGGCGAGGATTGTGGCCACGTAAAATCGATTTAAGCCCCCCCTCCCCCCCCCCCCCCCGTGTAAATCTTTCCACTGACCGTTCCAAGGCGGTTCTTCTGTGGCGATTTATTTATATTGTTGTTTGTTACTTACTGTGTGTATCACTTGTGTCTTTTAATTTTGGATGGCCATATGGCCATTTTGTGGGAAAGTAACTGTCCTTATTGCCTTCCTTTGTGTTAGGTGGCTGGGGATGAAACCTCGGATGAGTTCGAAAACTGGCCAAGTCGGCCCATTTATCTTATAGTAACATCCCTTTGATTGCTAGAAATGCCAAATTTTTACCTTGTCATCACCGTAGCCCCTTCAGTTTTGATCGGATCTTTCTGAAACTTATATGTAAGGTGGCTGGGAATAAAACCTTGGATGAGTTTGAATACTGGCCAAGTCGGCACATTTATCATAGAGTTACATGCCTTTGATTGCTTAAAAATGCATATTTTCGACCTTGTTAGCACTGCTGTCCGTTCAGTTTTGATCGGATCTTCATGAAACTTACAAACAAATAAGTCAGGCAGAAAAGCTCAGAGTAGTTTGAAAACTCGTGAGGTTTGCCTATTTGTCACAGAGTAACATCCCTTTGATTGCAGCAGTTAATTTCTAATTTTTGAACTTGTCATCACCATAGCCCTATCAGTTTATATCGGGTATTCTTAGCAAGCCAGGATTTAAAGCTTGAATGAGTTTGAAAACTGGTGAGGTCAGCCTATTTATCATAGAGTTACATTCTACTTGATTTGCAGAAATTGCTTACCCTGTCATCACCATGTCCTTCCATTAATCCTTCAGTAAAGGTTGGCACTTCCTGAAACTTTGAATCTGTTAGCTCAGGTGAGCGATACAGGACCAGCTTGGTCCTCTTGTTCATTTTTATACTGCACACATAGGTTGTGGAAGCTCTTTACATGGTGCATTTTTCACATCTCCAAAATGCCTACTTTTCTGTCAGATGAAAATCTGCAATATTTTTTTTATTTATACAGCAAACATAAGTTGTGGGTGCTCATTAGAACTGCCTCATTAAGGCGGTTCTAATGAGTACCCAGAACTTACGTCTACAATCAGAAATAAGAAAAATAATGTATACCCCTGTAAACCCCAGTTTTGCCATATGAAAGTGGCATTTAATGGGGTCAAAATTCTATAGGTCTGTTTTCGTGTTGACAGCTGTAGGCAGGTGCTTGTCTCCACTGGTCCCCTATACTACTCACATAGGTGGCTATACCAGGCATGTCCTGAGTACTTCCATATGTTGTTAACTTGGATACCTCTCCCGACAACTTCTAGGCATGTGTCCAGAGTGACCATCTATACCACTCAAATTTCATTTTAGCGTAAAGACATTTGTTAGTTTTGCGTGATATCAGTATGTTTTCTTTATGAATATATATTTCTATGAATTCTTTCTGATATTTTCAACCTAATAAAAGTATGAAACTATTAAATCTTTCCTTCTTTTTGTATATAGAGTTTATTATTAATCAACCCATTTTAAATATGGGATTTATAAACCAAGGAGGTTGAAAATCTGATAAGGAAACATTATTGTGCTTGCATACAAGTTTATCAGTTTTTCAACCTCCCAAGGTTTATAAATCTTATATTTAAAATGTTTTAAATATATGGGATTTATTAACCAAGTACAAGTAGGTTGAAAATCTGATAAAGAAACTTTATTATGCTTGCGCACAAGTTTATCAGTTTTTCAACTTCCCAAGGTTTATAATTCCATATTTAAAATGAGCTGAGTCAATGAACTGTATATTACATGCATTTTGATAGAGCTGCATGATGGATCATTTGGCATCTAATATTCATGGTACAGTTCACTCTTTAAGTCTTAACAAACAGTCCATGCAAATGGTACCAACAGAATGCGGCGTCTGATCAAGGCCTACACTGTTTGCAAAAAGTTCAGCCATTTTCTAAATAAATTTTGAAGAAAAACACAACATGTCACCCCTAAATTTTGAAATGGACTCCTGCTATATATAAGGAGGAAGATTCCATTTGGTACAAAAAGGGTTAAACAAAACAATAGGGGTCTACTCTTAAAGGAAAGAATTTGCTCCTGAGGAGCAAATTCTTTCCTTTAAGAGTAGACCCCTTTTTCAGGGGGGACAGGACTTATATAAAAGCAAACAGGAAGTTCCAAAGTTGTCTCCCTTTGAAAAACGGGGGACACGTGTGCCAGGTGTTCCCATTCCCCTTAAATATATGGGAAGGATATATATAAACCAAGGAGGTTGAAAATCTGCATGATAAAGAAAAACATAATTGTGCTTGTGCACAAGTTTCTTTATCGGTTTTTCAAACTCCCAAGGTTGATAAATCTTATATTTAAACTGTTTTAAATATATGGGATATAAAAACCAAGGAGGTTGAAAATCTGATAAAGAATCAGTTCAGGACCATTTGTCCAGCCATAGGTCAAGGACAATCGACCCACGAGTGTTGTAAATGCTTGGATTCAAGTGGGGGTATACTGTAAAAATCCTAAAAATTGGGAGACCTTGAGGACTTGCTTTAATTCGCTTAAAACTTTAAATTTGTTTCACAATCATGCAAGAAGTCCAAAAGGTGCCAATGGAATGTCAAACAGTGTAAACCCTGATCAGACTGCTCCTTCAGAAGCAGTTGGCCTATCTGTCCCAATACCTAGGATCATTAGAAGCCTTCATGGTGTAGTGGTTATGCTACTCGCCTTGTAAACCAGGCATCGCACGATCGATCCCGGGCTTCTCCAGACTTTCAGATGAGTCTTTGAACCGAGGCCCCATCTCCGTATGACCTTAGCTGTTGGTGAGACGTAAAACTCAAACACACACTCGAACACACACACTTAGGATCAGTACAGTAAAGAATAGAAAAGTTCAAGCCATTACTCAAACACGCCTATACAAATACATTGCCACTTTTATCGCCGAAAAAATGAGTGAGTGAGTGAGTGTTCGAGTTTTACGTCCCACCAACAGCTAAGGTCATACGGAGACGGGACCTCGGTTTAAAGACTCATCCGAAAGTCTGGAGAAAATGAAAATTTCATGAAGAAAAATTGTGATATTTTTCTTATTTCTGCTCAAAATATAGATTGTGGGCACTCGTTAGAACCTCCTCATCTATACAATCTATGTTTTAGAGCAGAAATAAGAAAAATAAGGTATACCCCCAGAAACCCCAGTTATACCCTATAAAAGTGGGGTTCAAGAGGGTCAAAATTATATAGGCGTGTTTTCGTGATGACAGCTGCAACCATAATCAGTTGTACGCCACGAGGCCTGTACATCCTCACCAGTCAGCATAACAAAAGGATAGCACACCCATGTGACATAGAACACTCATATCTGCCAAGGCATCCTTTTTCTTTAGAAAAATGTGTTATATTTTAGCTCAACAGAGCCGAAGGCTCCGGGAGAGCTTATAGGATAGGCAGCTGTCTGTTGTCTGTCTGACGTCAACACTTTCAAATGACATCTCTAAAGCCATTGGGTCAATTTGGCCCAAATTTTATCTGTATCATCCTTGGGCTAGGGGATTGAAAGTTTGTGTTTATTATGAAAATTGGCTCATTAGTTTGGTTGATATGGCAACTTGAGTTGCCATAGACTTACCTGTATAATGGGAAAAACTGAAAACAAGCCTTTGCAGATATTTTGACAAAACTTTCATAGAAATGTTCCATAAGCAATCTTCTTTCTGCCATATGATTTTGGGCCCACTGCTTATTTTTAGCTCACCTGAACCGAAGGCTCATGTGAGGTATTAGAATGCCAATGGTCCGTCGTCCGTCATCCGTTCTCATTATCAACTAAGTATATCTTTAAAGCCAGTTGGCCAATCATGATTAAATTTCATGAGAAGCATTATCACGTTGGGGGAAAAGATGCATTATGTTTTGGGGCAGATCAGATGCCATGGCAACATATAGCTCCCATAGACTTACAATGGGAAAAACTTAAAAATCATGTCCGAGAATCATGTGAAATGATACTCATGGAGTTCTAATGCACGAACCCTCAATTTTATTGGTTCTCTGCCTAGTTATCTGCTTAATGTATTGCATTAAACGGCCTGAAAACTCACTCCGGTAACACGCCCATGCGACATAGTGTATTTTTTCACATCTCCTAAATGGCTAATTCCCTGATGAAAATTCGTGATATGTTTCTTATTTATACTGCAAACATAGGTTGTGGGTGCTCGTTAGAATCGTCTCAAGGTGGCGGTTCTAACGTGTACCCACAACCTATGTCTTATAGCAGATATAATAAAAAGTATGTATATCCCCTTAAAGCACAGTTTTCTCTATATAAAGTAAGGGGTGTTCATTTCACGGACTTATTCGCATGATGCCATCCCACATTTTCATGCCCAACATCCTAGTCTATCCATTTGGTTCCGAAGTTTACGTTAGTCCTCTGTAACTCTAATTTTCCGGCAGTATACACAGTCGTCTGCGAACAGTCTTATTTCTGAGTCAATGTCGGTGGAAATATGATTAATATACAGGGAGTATAACAGAGGACTAAGAACAGTCCCATTCGGGACCCAGACAAAACTGGAACATACTCCATATACTCGCCATTAACTCATATTGGGTCCATATCATTTACAACAACAGCTGAAACAATAGGTGACAAATGCCCCCCCCCCCCCCCCCCGTGGGAGCCAATTTCTGAGTTTTTGCAAAATTTCAAGGGGAGATAATTCAGCCGAAATAAAACAGAGTTATGGCCCTTGGTCAGAATGGGCAAATACTATATGCCCCCCCCCCCCCCGAATAAAAAATTCTCGGGGTTGGGGGTTGGCATAAAAACTTACTATTTTCAGTAGCAAAGAGAGGAATCAATAAACTCAAGAGTCTCCCCTCCCCAACAATGCCGAAACAAAATAAGTTGGGTTTCAGTTGTTCATAAGTGGGGGATGTGGTAAAAACGTTCTGGAAAGCCAGAATAAATGTGTTCACCCGTCCCCTTTGTCCAAGATTTTTATCCAACCCTTTAAATTCGCACGTGTATTAGTTCGGAGATCATAATGAGAATCAAACAGGCATTAAAGAGTATGTAACAGCAAAATGGATCATTTTGAATTAAAAACAGCATCATGTATCATGCCTTCGCTGGCGGATTAAAGATTTTTATTTCAATTTATTTCGCCCCCGCCCATCGGGGCTTGAGAAATAAATTGGGCTGCATGTGCTTCCACGCAGAGCTGAATCTGACCACAAACGAGTACTTGTAAACCGTTTAGAAGGACTAAGCCTGCCCAGGCAAAGCGGTGTGAGCCAGATTGTCCATTGCATATAAGCCTTCTGGTTTCATTGCGCTGCAGGGCTTGAGATGTCATTTCATCTCAATGTCGGTTAAAAGTCCCACAGGATTGTAAGCAACGTCTCCAAAATGACCTAAATAGTGTTTACGGGGACGTTAAATCCCAATTCAAACAAATAGTCCAATTTATGAAGAATATAATCCGTGTTTGTTGTACCCAAATTGTGCTGACTAACCGCGTTATGGTGTATCATAACCCGTGGTAAGGTGTGCCCTAACAAAAAGTCAACCATTGAACCATCCACGGATTCATTGGGTATTGACATGAACTGGGGCTCAAGCAAATGCATCAATGGATGCACTGAAATCGCAATAACATATAAATCACAAAATCATGTGCACAAAAGATGTGTTACTGTCAAAAAACATTTACCGAAGTATGCTTTGGTTGGTGAAAACACACTAGACGAGAGAAAATTGTTTGTGTTTTCGTTAATAATGTACGAAAGCCTAATAGGCTCAAGTAAGAGAAAATAAAATTTTGTGAAGGCGTAGTAACGCGAAACAAAAGGCGTAATAACGCAAAAAAGGCGTAGAAACGCAAAACAAAAGGCACAGTAACGCCAATCAAAAGGCGAAGCTACGCGAAAAAAGGCGAAGTAACGCAAAGGAAGGCGTAGTAAAGCAAAAAAAGGCGTAGTAACGCAAAAGAATGGCGTAGTAACGCGAATCAAAGGCGTAGTAACGCGAAACAAAAGGCGTAATAACGCCAAAAAAAAAAGGCGTAGAAACGCAAAACAAAAGGCGCGGTAACGCCAACCAAAGGCGAAGCTACGCGAAAAAAGGCGTAGTAACGCAAAGAAAGGCGTAGTAACGCGAAAAAAGGCGTAGTAACGCGAAACAAAAGGCGTAATAACGCCAAAAAAGGCGTAGAAGCGCAAACAAAAGGCGCAAGTACGCAAATCAAAAGGCGAAGCTACGCGAAAAAAGGCGTAGTAACGCAAAGAAAGGCGTAGTAACGCGAAAAAAGGCGTAGTAACGCAAAAGAAAGGCGTAGAAACGCAAAATAATGGCGTAATAACGCCAAAAAAGGCGTAGAAACGCAAAACAAAAGGCGCAAGTACGCCAATCAAAAGGCGAAGCTACGCGAAAAAAGGCGTAGTAACGCAAAGAAAGGCGTAGTAACGCGAAAAAGGCGTAGTAACGCATAAGAAAGGCATATAAACGCAAAATAATGGCGTAGTAACGCGAATCAAAGGCGTAGTAACGCGAAACAAAAGGCGTAATAACGCTAAAAGGCGTAGAAACGCAAAACAAAAGGCGCAGTTACGCCAATCAAAAGGCGAAGCTACGCGAAAAGGCGTAGTAGCGCAAAGAAAGGCGTAGTAACGCGGAAAAAGGCGTTATAACGCAAAAAAGGCGTAGAAACGCAAAACAAAAGGCGCAGTAACGCCAATCAAAAAGCGAAGCTACGTGAATAAAGGCGTAGTAACGCAAAGAAAGGCGTAGTAACGCGAAAAAAAGGCGTAGTAACGCAAAATAAAGGCGTAGTAACGCGAATCAAAAGGCGTAGTAACGCAAAGGAATGGCGTTGTAACGCGAATCAAAGGCGTAGTAACGCGAAACAAAAGGCGTAATAACGCGAAAAAAGGCGTAGAAACGCAAAACATAAGGCACAGTAACGCCAACCAAAAGGCGAAGCTACACGAAAAAAGGCGTAGTTACGCAAGGAAAGGCGTTGTAACGCGATAAAAGGCGTAGTAACGCAAAAGAAAGGCGTAGAAACGCAAAACAAAAGGCGAAGTAACGCGAATCAAAAGGCAAAGCTATGTGAAAAAAAGGCATAGTCACGCAAAGAAAGGCTAGTAACGCGACAAAAGATGTAGTAACGCAAAAGAAAGGCGTAGTAACGCGAAACAAAAGGCGTAGTCACGCAAAAGAATGGCGTAGTAACGCGAATCAAAGGCGTAGTAACACGAATTAAAAGGCGTAATAACGCAAAAAAGGCATAGAAACCCAAAACAAAAGGCGCAGTAACGCCAATCAAAAGGCGAAGCTACGCAAAAACGGCGTAGTAACGCAAAGAAAGGCATAGTAACGCGACAAAAGGCGTAGTAACGCAAAAGAAAGGTTCAGTAACGCGAAACAAAAGGCGTAATAACGCAAAAAAGGCGTAGAAACGCCAATCAAAAGGCGAAGCTTCGCGAAAAAAGGCGTAGTTACGCAAAGAAAGGCATAGTAACGCGAGAAAAGGCGTAGTCACGTAAAAGAAAGGCGTAGAAACGCAAAACAAAAGGCGTAGTTACGCCAATCAAAAGGCGATAAAACAGTGACCCTTAACATTGGACCCTGAAAATCGAACTTGCTCGAGATATAATAAAGCGCAAAATTTGTGTGACTTAACAATATATAAACAAATGCGAGGACCCTGAGCGTCTAACTCACTCGAGATATCATCACACCCAACATTTGTATGACATTATCATTAAACCCATCAATAAATGTGGACACTAGAGTAATGACCAAGTTTTTCTCAAAATAGCTACAGTAACCTTGACCTCCAGCCCTGGACTCTGAAAGTCAAAGTCGCTCGAGGTATCATCATGCCCAACATTTGTGTGAAGTTATAATAAAATCCATCAATAAATAAGGGGCAAGATCGATGAAAATGTTTTTCTTAAAAATAGCCATAGTGACCCTGACCCACGAACTATAAAATTAGTGACCTAGACCTTGAGCCCTGGACCTTAAAAGTCAATGTCACTCGAGATATCATCATACCCAACATTCGTGTGAAGTTATATTAAAATCCATCAATAAATGAATGTGCAAGAGCGATGACTATGTTTTTTTTCTAAAGATAGCCATAGTTACCTTGACCCGCGGACCCTTAAAGTCGAACTCGCTGTGTTAGAAAAAAAAATTCCTGTCCCGGGATTCGAACTCACAACCTCTTGATTCAGATCCCACAGGGAAGTAAGGGAGGTAATACAGAGGAAAATATTAACTTCTCAAAAAGTCCAAGTTAAGCCCCAAAACCTGGAGAATGGAGCAAAGAAGAATATATAAAATGCTGATTTTTACCCATTGTTTATTTTATTTGAAAATAAATTTGTAAAACATCACAAATAAGAGCTTACAGGTATACATTAACCAAAGGCCGACGCCGACGCTGACACCGGACGCCGGGGTTATTGCAATAGCCCCCCCCCCCCCCGACCCCCGCCACCCGTTGTAAGGCGTAGTAACGCAAAAGAAAGGCGTAATAACGCCAATAAAAAGGTGTAGTAACGCGAATCCAAAGGCGTAGTAACGCGAAAAAAGGCGTAGTAACGCAAAAGAAAGGCGTAGTAACCCGAAAGAAAGGCGTTATTACGCCTTTTGGTTCGCGTTACTACGCCTTTTGGTTCGCGTTACTACGCCTTTTTTCGCGTTACTACGCCTTTTTATTCGCATTACTACGCCTTTTTTCGCGTTACTACGCCTTTTTATTCGCGTAACTATGCCTTTCTTGTGCGTTACTAGGCCATTCTTCTGCGTTACTACGCCTTTTTATCCCCCGAAAGAATAGGTTTAGGGGATATAGCGATCAGACTGGCGTACGTCCGTCCGTCCGTCCTTCCTTCCATAGACACAACCTTGTGATCACCATCATTCCAATATCCTTTGGGGCCCCCGCCCATCCGGGCTTGAAGAAATGGATGGGCTGCATGATACTTCCACGCAGAGCTGAAACCGACCGCACACGAGTACTGGTAAACGGCTTAGAGGATCTAAGTCTTCCCAGGCAAAGCGGTGCGAGTCGGTCCGTCCATGCTTATAAACCCTATTTGTTTCATTGGGCGACAGGGTTTGAGGTGTAATTTCATCTCAATGTCGGGTAAAAGTCCCACAAAATTGGAAGCAACGTCTCCAAAATGACCTGTATTGTGTTGACGGGGCCGTTAAACCTCAAATCAAACAAACAAAAACCAATATCCTTTGACATTTCAGCCAGCGCACGACAAAACCTACAATAAGACATGTACGGCCATCGAAAACTCATATCAGTCTGCGCATCCATATAGTCTAACCAGAGACTTCTTATGTTTCATGGAGGAGCATTTGACCCTCAGCTATCCTTAGAGCGCACAACGAAGACTCTTATCAGACTGCGCGGATGCGCAGGCTGATCTGAGTCTTCGTTTGGCGCACATGCCTTTTTGTAGGTTTTGTCATGTGCTGGCTCATTTATTGATGGTATTAAGTAAAGTTGAACATGAGGTCAAGAAGGCCTGTCGTAAGAAAGAATAACAACTCTGGATGCCTTGGTATTTTGGTTTTCTCCCCTAACAAAATAGCCTTGTGATCACAATGACTCCAATAACCTTTGAGATATATCGATGGGACTTGATAAAAAAAATGTACCCAAGGTCTCCGCTGACAATTTAACCTTGTCATCGCACTAACTCCAGCCAATTTAAGATATATTGATGGTAGTTGGTTTAGTTGTATATGAAGTACAGAAGACAAGTCATGAGCAAGAACCACAACTCTGGGTGCACTGATATTTTAGTTATACCCTATAAGTGTTTGATCTCCGTAACTAAAATACCCTTTAAGATATGTTGATGGCACTTGTGAGGTTAAGAGGTCGTGTCATGAGAAAAAGCAACAACTCTGGATGACATGGTTTTAGGTAACACTCCTGACAATATAACTTTGTAATCGCAATAACTTCAATACCCTTTGAGATATACATGTATATGATGGGACCTGATACAATTGTAGGTGATTCATGAGCAAGAACCACAACTCCGTTTGCCATGGTATTCTAGTTATCCCCCAGACCATAAGATGTGTTGCTGGTGCATGGAATAGTTAATTCAACGCCGCGTAGTGGAGTGGGGATTATGGGGATGAACTTCGTCTGTCCGTCTGTCCATCTGTCCGTACGTTCGCCCGTCCGTCCGTCCGTCCGTCTGTCTGTTCTTAACACTTTCTTGTCCGCTCCATATCGCTTGATAGAATTTCGTTTATCTTTGGTAAAGTATTCCTCTTAGTGAGCTGATGTGCAGGATCCATAAATGTACCATGCAGACTCAAGGTCAAGGTCACGAGTTTGAAACTTTGAATTTTGTGTCTGTTCCATATCTCCTTTACCCTTGGAAGGATTTTCATTAACCTTTGGCCACATATTCTTTTCAGTGAGCTGATGTGCAGAACCCGGCATAAATGAATCAATGCGACACCAGGTCAAGGTCACATTTAAAGGTAACGAGTTTGAAGCTTTGAATTTTGTGTCCCTTCCTTATCTCATTTACCCTTCAAAGGATTTTCATTAAACTTTGGTCAAATACCCCCTCATTGAGCTGATGTGCATAATCCATAAATGTACTATGCCGTGTCAAGGTCACAGTTGAAGGTCTCGAGTTAGAAACTTCGTATTTTGTGTCCGTTTCATATCTCCTTTACCCCTGGAAGGATTTTCATTAAACGTTCGTCAAAACGGTCACGAGTTTGAAACTTTGAATTTTGTATCCGGAAGGATTTTCATAAAAGTTTGGTGAAATATCCCCCCTAGGTGAGCTGATGTGCAGAACCCATAAATACAACATGCAAACTCAAGGTCAAGGTCACAGGTGAAGGTCACGAATTTGAAACTTGGAAATTTGTGTCCGTTCCATATCCCCTTTACCCCTCGAGGAATTTTCATTAAACTTGTGCGAAATATCACCATCGGTAAGCTGATCTCCAGAACCCATAAATAAACCATGGGCAAACTCAAGGTCAAGGTCACAGGCGAAGGTCACACGGTTGAGTCTTGATATAAAGTGCGGCGGGTGATTTGGGTGTCAATCACACTGCTTTCTTCTTGTATATGAGGTTAAGAAGACATCATGAAAAAGAACCACAACTATGAATGACATAGTATTTTAGTTGTCTCCCCTCACAGTAACACCTAGAATCTTCTTAATGCCATATTGGCTTTTCATCCAACGATTTGCCACATTTTCTGATGGCTATTTTAGCTCACCTATCATGTAATGACGAGGTGAGCTTTTGAGATCACTTTTCGTCCGTCGTCCGTGCGTGCGTTCGGACGTTCGTCCGTCCGTAAACAATTTCTGCAAACCACATCTCCTTCTAAACCACTGATTGGATTTTGACCAAACTTCACAGCAATGATCCTCAGTTGGTCCCCTTTCAAAGTTGATCAAATACTTCCGGTCCGCTGCACATCTAGGTCACATGAGCCAAAAGAAAAAGCATTTTTTTTTTTCACAGAAAATAAAATCTTCTTCGCTGAAACCACAAGGCCCAGGTATTTGATATTTGTTATGAAGCTTCATCTAGTGGACCCCTACCACGATTGTTCAATTTACAGTGCTGGGGCCAAAAATGCCCCCGCTCCGGAGCCTTTTGGTTTTACATAGATTTATATAGGGAAAATCTTTAAAAATCTTCTTCTCTGAAACCACAAGGCCTAGGTCTATGATATTTGGTGTAAAATTTCATCTAGTGGACCTCTACCAAGAGTGTTCAAATTTTAGCCCCGGCTTATATAGGGAAAAGCTTTAAAAAAAACCTTCTTTTCTGAATCCGCAAGGCCCAGGACTTTGATATTTGGTATCCTGAAGCTTCATCAAATGAACCTCTACAACGATTGTTCAAATTACAGGTCTTATACAAGACTTATATAGAGAAAATCTTAAAAAATCTATTTCTGTGAAACCACAAGGCCTAGGTCTTTAATATTTGGTATGAAATTTATATCTAGTTGACCTCTATTATGATTGTACACATTATAGCCCTGGGGTCAAAAAATGTCCCCGCCCGAGACCCTTTGGTTTTACATAGACTTATAAAGGGAAATCTTTAAACATCTTCTTCTCTGAAACTACTAGGCCCAGGTCTTTGATATTTGGTATGGAGCTTTATTCGGTGGACCTCTACCAAGATTGTTCAAATTATAGTCCTGAGGCCACAAATGCCCCCGCCCCGGGGCACTTTGGTTTTACATAGACTTATATAGAGATAATCTTTGAAAATCTTCTTCTCTAAAACAGCAAGGCCCAGGTCTTTGATATTTGGTGTGAAGCTTCATCAAGTGGACCTCTATCAATATTGTTTAAATTAAGGCCCTGTGGCCAAAAATGCCTCCGCACCGGGGCCATTTGGTTTTCCCTAGGCTTATGTAGGGAATATCTTTAAAAAAATCTTCTTCTCTGAAACCGCAAGGACGAGGTCTTTGATATTTGGTGTGTAGCTTCATCTTGTAGACCTTTGCCAAGACTGTTCAAATTATAGCCTTTGTTGATATTTGGTATGAAGCTTCACCCCTTTTAGACCTCCCCTAACATTATGCACATTATAGCCCAGGTGCCAATAATGGCCCTCCCCGGGGCCCACTTGTTACGCTATGGATCAGGTGAGCGATCCTGGGCCATCATGGCCCTCTTGTTTCAGCATTATAACGCCTTCTGATTCGCGTTACTACGCCTTTTCTTGTGCGTTACTACGCCTTTTGATTCGCGTGACAACGCCTTTTGATTCGCGTTAGTACGCTTTTTTTGCGTTACTACGCCTTTTTTGCGTTACTACGCCTCTCTTTTGCATTACTACGCCTTTTTTCGAGTTACTACGCCTTTCTTTGGCGTTACCACGCCTTTTGATTCGCGTTACTACGCCATTCTTTTGCGTTACTACCCCTTTTTCGCGTTATTACGCCATTCTTTTGCGTTACTACGCCTTTTGATTCGCATTACTACGCCTTTTTTGCGTTACTACGCCTTTCTTTTGCGTTACTACGCCTTTTTTCGCGTAACTACGCCTTTCGTTGGCGTTACCACGCCTTTTGATTCGCGTCACTACGCCATTCTTTGGCGTTACTACGCCTTTTTTCGCGTTACTACGCCATTCTTTTGCGTTACTACGCCTTTTTTATTGCGTTACTACGCCTTTTTTCGCGTAAATACGCCTTTCTTTTGCGTAACTACGCCTTTATTTTGCGTTATTACGCCTTTTATTTGCGTTACTACGCCTTTTTTCGCGTTATTGCGCCTTTCTTTTGCGTTACTATGCCTTTTGATTCGCGTTCCTACGCCATTCGTTTGCGTTACTACGCCTTTTTTCGCGTTACTACGCCTTTTGTTTCGCGTTACTATGCCTTTATATAATTTTATTTTCTTATACCTGAGCCTATTAGGCTTTCGTAATAATGAACAGAATTCTCTGCAACTGTATCAGTAAATGGTAATACCATTACTCTGCAGCTATGCAAAATAACCACCCAAAAAGATTAGGATCTGGGCTAAAATAAACCTTTTTCTTACCTAAAATACTGCTGTGATGTCATGATTTTTGTAGCGTTCGTTGTACTCTGTCGAGTTCGTTGTACTGCGGTAGCCGGTGTGAAAGTGTTCGTCGGTAAAATCGTGCTGGCGTCGTTATCAATCGTAGTGCATTCCTGGTGAATCCTGCATTGTCGTGAGCAGTCGTCGTGATATGGTAGTAGATCGCACGGCAGTCGCAACGGAATCGTAGAGGCGTCGTAGATGATCTTGTCTCGTCGTAGCTCAATCGTGGTAGAATTCAAGCACGATTATTCACGATTGGCCACGATTATCACGACGACGGCTCACGACTGAGCTACGATTTGAAAAATGATGCCGACTCGTCACGAATGTTTTGAACATGTCCAAAACAGTCATGGTCACTCCCGAACTATCACGATCAACCACGATTCATCAAGATCTCTGCCGACTTATCTACGACGTTGTTCACGATTTACCACGATTTAAAAAATCGTGGTGAGTCGTGGCCAAAATCGTGACAGTGTAAGAGCCCCTTAAATGGCATAGTGCTGACAGTGTTCAGTCCGCATGAAGGCAAAACCATTTGTACCAAGTATCAGTAATAAATCTCTTACAGTCCTTAAGAAATGGAATTGGTCGTTAGGGTGAACGAATCGACCCAATAGTTCACAAAGTGTCAGTTCACCATGAAATATAGGTCAAGGTCAAGGTCAACTAATATGGATGCCTGAATTAAATTGTCATCCCTAAATGCAAGTTTCTATAAAGTATCATTAATGAAGCTCTTGTCGTTTTTGTGAAAGGGACTTGGACATTAGGGTGAACGCTAGGGTGGTCGCAATAGTTCCCAAGGTTCGTGAACCACGAAATGTAGATCAAGGTCAAATATGGATGCTCGCATTAAAGCTGCCATCCCGTACCAAGTAACATAAATGAAGCTCTTATAGTCCTTGAGAACTGGACTTGAACATTATAGGGTGAACGCTAGGGTGGTTGCAAATGTTGACGGTTTGACGAACGAACGAACGGACGGAAATTTCGACTTCTATATCTCGCCATGCCATTACGAAAACACTCCTATACAAATACATTGTAACCTTTATCGCCGGAAAAATGAAAATTTTAAGATGAAAACTCGTGATATTTTTCTTATTTCTGCACAAAATATAGATTATGGGTACTCGTTAGAACCGCCTTGATGAGGCGGTTCTAACGAGCGCCCACAATCTATATTTTAGAGCAGAAATAAGAAAAATAAGGTTTACCCCTGTAAACCCCAGTTTTACAATATAAAAGTGGGGTTCGAGGGGGAATTATATAGACGTGTTTTCGTGATGTTAATGCAGGCGCGACATAAATAAATAAATAAAAAAAAAAAACAAACAAAAAAAACACGCCTATCCAAATATAATGAAACTGTTACCACCATAAAGGACTATTTTCAGATTTGAAAAAAAAAAATCCGATACTTTTCATATTTCTGCGCTAAAAAATAGATTTTGGGAACGCGTTAGAACCGAGGTGGTTTTAACCAGTACCCACAACCTATGTCTTGGAGCAGAAATACGAAAAATAATGTATACCCCCGAAAACCCCAGTTTTCTCCATATAAAGTTGGGTTTAAGAGCTGTTCATTTCACTGAGTTGTCACGTGATACGAGTCTTTTCTGGTCGCCGATGCGAATATTTTTTTCTTTTCTCATGAGCTAACTTATTTATTTATTTATTTATTTTTCAGCGGTAAACAAACAAACACACAGACACTTTCGTATTATTGATATAACAAATGTACCATGAGACGAAAAATATACGCCAAGATCCTTTTTATGACAGTCTGTATACAAAAAAAAACAAAGATAAGGGCGAACCATTCAATGGTGAAAAATGTGACAATCGGCGTTTGTTGATTCTGACCCATATATGCCTATGTCAGTGCGGCATTGGCCAAAAAAAAAAAAAAAAAAAAAAAAAAAAAGAATAGACCTAGATCAGCCGCCGCCAAACGCGGCGTCTGATCCAGGTCTACACTTTTCGCTTAATGCATATGGAGTTTTGTAAAACGTTCAGTGTATACATTTAACTAAAGCCCTGTAAAAATTTTAACGGACCCGATGGAAGAGTCCATGTGGCACGTATGGGTTAAGCAGTCCCGTCGTTTTGCGTAAAAGAAAGGATCCGGGCTAGCTCTGTCTTTTACTTCTCCAGAGTCGCGGAGGACCGAGGTGAGAAAAATATAAGAGTATTAATTACATCTTTTTTTTTTCTTTTGCAAAGTTTCTGTTCGGAGAATTATTTTAACACAACCGCATAGTTTTATCATTTTTAAATTTTGAATTTTATTTCAAATTTCGATGGACAAATCGAATATGGATTTATTAAAACGTACTAAATAAATTTTAAAATTTTACTGATTTTGTGAGTGCTGAAAAAATATAACAAATATATATATATTTTAGAATCTTGAAAGCTATTAATGACTTGGTGAAACTAAAGGATACTTTTGGCGCGTGTGTTGTGCAAACGCTATAACATTGTGGAAAGACATTCTGGTGGATTTAGAAAACATCAAGTTGTTATTTCTCGTAAGTTCGCATTACGAAAACATGCCTATACAAATACATTGTTAACTTTACCACCAAAAAAAAAAAAAAAAAAGAAAAAAGAAAAAAAAACAAAAAAAAAAAAAAAAAACACGAAAATTTTAAGATGAAAAAATGTGATTTTTTTCTTATTTCTGCTCAAAATATAGATTGTGGATACTCGTTAGAACCGCCTCATCGAGGCGGTTCTAACGAGTACCTACAATCTATATTGTAGAGCAGGAAAAAGAAAATAAGGTTTACCCCCTGTAAACCCCAGTTTTGCTATATAAAATTGGGGTTAAAGGGGGTAAAAATTATATAGGCGTGTTTTCGTGATGCTGTACAAATGCTTTGGTCAAACAATCATCACGAAAACACGCCTATGTAATTTTGAACCCTTTGACCCCATTTTATATAGTAAAAATGGAGTATACAGGGGTAAACCTTATTTTTTCTTACTTCTGCTCTTAAATATAGATTGTGGGTACTCGTTAGAACCGCCTCATCGCCAATCTATATTCTGCGCAAATACCAGCAAATATATTGAGGCGGTTCTAACGAGTACCCGCAATCTATATTCTGCGCAGAAATAAGAAAAATATCACACTTTTTCATCTTAAAATATTCCTTTTGCTGCGGTAAAGTTTACAAAGAACAATCAAATTCCGCTATTAAGACCACCTAAAATTAAGACTTTTTCTGGATTAAAAAACTTATTTAGGAGGATGCAGATATTCTTTCTTTCTCTTTTCTGCCAACAGTGACCTCTGGTCATGGATCAGCTTTGGGACTGTTCAATAGTGGTCTTAGAGACCACTTTTGAACAGTCCCAAAGGTGGTCTTAATATAGGAATTTTTACTGTATTTGTATAGGCATGTTTTCGTTATGATTGTTTTCACTTGCAACAATGTATCAGTTAGCTAGATGCAGATTCGGATTAATACCCCACTAAAACACACTTTTTAGAGAAAAATGGGGTTTACAGGGGTATACATTATTGTATTCCCGGCATACAAATTATGTCATGAGGGTACATAGTTTCTGTCTTTTTCCGTGTGTGTGTGTGTGTGTGTGTGTGTGTGTGTGTGTGTCTGGTGTGTATGTGTGTGTGTGTAACTTTTTTCCGTCAAAGATTTCGCAGGAACTGTTGGGCCTAGAATTCTGAAATTTCGTAGGCATGTTGACTATGAACTGATGCATTGTGGGAAAGACGTTCAGTTTTTCAACTCTTATATGTCCGCTTATTTTTCTATTTTTCTCTCTTCTCAGGATTCGCAATAATAAAAACTATTTATGTTAGAAAAATGTTCTACTGCCATTAAAGATTTAATATGCGGGTAAAGGATGATTCGTTATATTTATGGACTATAATATTATCTTATGAATATCAGTATTTCTGTTCTTTCTTCTGTCAATCTTTCAGAGGCCCCAATAAACAAAAATTTTACAAGTTCAATATTGTTTTTCAAAGATTTCTCAGGAACCATCGAGGCTGAAAGTCCGAAATTTAGCATAATATACAATAACTTGTTGTATTGTGCAAAAGACAATGAAATAGTATTTTGTTTGTTTGTTTGATTTGAGGTTTAACGTCCCCGTCAACACGGTAAAGGTCATTTTGGAGACGTTGCTTCCAATTTTGTGGGACTTTTACCCGACATTGATATGAAATGACATCTCAAGTTCTGCCGCCCATTTACCAATAGGGTTTATAATCATGGACGGTCCGACTCGCACCGCATTGCCTGGGCAGGCGTAGATCCTCTAAGCGGTTTACCAGCACTCCTGTGCGGGTCGGTGTCAGCTCTGCGTGGAAGCACCATGCAGCCCATCTATTTCTTCAAGCCCCGATGGGCGGGGGCTCAATGAAATAGTATGCAATGTGCACTGTTGGGTCTAGAATTCTGAAATTTTCATCACGAAAACACGCCTATATAATATTAACCCCAATTGAACCCCACTTTTATATGGTTTACGAACCATATTTTCATAATTTCTGCTCTAAAATAGATTGTGGGTACTCGTTAGAACCGCCTCAATGAGGCGGTTCTCACAAGTACCCACAATCTATATTTTGAGCAGAAATAAGAAAAATATCACAATTATTCATCTTAAAAGTTTCATATTTTCGGCGATAAAGGTTACAATGTATTTGTATAGGCGTGTTTCCGTGATGTGTCGGCATGTTGATTATGAACTCGTGTATTGTGGGAATGAAATTCAGCTTTCCAACTCTTATCGGCCTCGGTAGCTCCGTCAGATGCCCGTCTGACTGGTGATCAGGAGAACGCGGGTTCGATACATGCTGGGGATTGCAACATTCTTTCGTGGAGATTGATCATGAAATCTTTTCTACGTCATTCTCTCCCTTCCGCTGATTCAAGAAGGGCAGTTGTCAGTTTCTGGCGAATGAATGTGCACTGTACTGTACTGGTATACACCGTATAAGCCTGCCCAGGAAGTGTGGATAGGTAAACTGACCGGCTAAAATGACCTAAAATAGTGTTGACTGGGCCGTTAAGCTCCAAAACAATCAAAGAGACTTATTTCTGTCCGAGATTTCCGAGGAACTGCTGCTTATGGAGTAGCACATGTCGGTGTTGACTTGTTATAATGTGGGAAAGGCATTCACCTTTGTCCTAATTTGTCAGTTTTGTTTCTTTCCTTACTTTGGAGATGCATATGAGACTGACCAAGTGAAAAAAATGAGTATGATTAAAAGTTTATGATTTATATTTTACATGCACTTCGGGGTTCTAGACTTCATATTAATTTTGTCTGTGAAAGCGTTTCTTTTCGTCCCTTTTGTCATTCTTTCAGGGGCCCAGATAAGTAGTAATTTTCTGTCAAAGATTCTTCGAAAACCTTGCATGACTGAAGCCTGAAACATTGCATAGGATACAAACAAGACTCTTTGTAATGTTTAAGAGACGGTAATGGTTCTTTTTTTATTCATTCTTTCTTTCTCTCTATAGCGGCTACAGTTAAATTAATTTAATGTGAAATTGAATTGTGGGAAAGGCATTGCATTCTTGGTTTTATTGATCCAATTCTTCAGGACAAAAGTGAGTGAAAAAGCTAAGTAATTTATTCGTGAAGTTACTGCGAAGTCTAAGCAGATAATTTGGCAAAACGTCCACAGAAATATTCTATGAGCAATTTTCTATCTGCCACACTGCTTCTTATTCAGTTTTGTTTGTTTGATTGATTCGAGGTTTAACGTCCCCGTCAACACTGTAAAGGTCATTTCGGAGACGTTGCTTCCATTTTTTTTGGACTTTTACCCGACATTGAGATGAAATGACATCTCAAGCCCTGCCGCCCAATGAAACCAATAGGGTTTATTAGCATGGACGGTCCGCCTCGCACCGCGGTTCCTGGACAGGCTTAGATCCTCTAAGCGGTTTACCAGTACTAGTGTGCGGGCCGGATACAGCTCTGCGTGGAAGCATCATGCAGCCCATATATTTCTTCAAGCCCCTATGGGCGGGGGCCACTCCTTATTCAGTAGCTGGCTTTGAATTCATTACGAAAACATGCCTATTCAAATACATTGTCACCTTTATCGCCGAAAAACTGAAAATTTTAAGATGAAAAATTGTGATATTTTTCTTATTTCTGCTCAAAATATAGATTGTGTGTACTCGTTAGAACCGCCTCATCGAGGCGGTTCTAAAGAGTACCCACAATCTATATTTTAGAGCAGAAATGGTGTTATTCTTGGAGTAATTGGTGATAAGCCTTTATTATCTGCACTCTAAGAATTATCATAATTCTTTACAGCGGTAAATTCTTGATTTGGCAAAATTTTTAGGAACAAATACTGACGTTCATCACGTAAACAAGCCCGTGTGGTGATGAATACCCCTCTAAACCCCAAATTATATAGCGAAAAGTGGGGTTACGGAGGTATACATAATTTTATTTATTCCTGCTCCAAGACATAGGTTGTGGGTGCTCGTTAGAACCGCCTCAATGAGGCGGTTCTAACGAGCACTTCAACCTATGTTTGGAGTAAAAATAAGAAAAATATCACAATTTCGTCAGAAAAATGTCAGTTTTGAGCTGTGAAAAAAAACCCCACTATGTTATCGTAATGAAAACGAGGGTCCTCTGCATTGTGAATGAAATGCTTTTAATTTCAGGTGTGAAATTTTGTCATCATGGCGCTGATTCTGGAGAAGTGGTACGCCTTTAGGGAGTTGTATGACTGGGCCCTCACCGTAGCAGGTAAATTTTATAATTAGAACAACACAGGCTGTCTTTCTTGTCTCCCCAAAAGAACACGTAAGATATTTTTCTGCGTAAAACTATATTGCGGGTGCTCCAGGCCCCCGTCCATCGGGGCTTGAAGAAATAGATGGACTGCATGATGCTTCCACGCAGATCTGAAACCGACTCGCACACGAGTACTGGTAAACCGCTAAGCCTGCCCAGGCAAAGCGGTGCGAGTCGGACCATGCTTATAAACCTTATTGGTTTAATTGGGCGGCGGGATTGAGATGCCATTTCATTTCAATATCGGGTAAAAGTCCTACAAAATTGGAAGCAACGTCTCCAAAATGACCTATACAGTGTTGACGGGGACGTTAAACCTCAAATCAAATCAAACAAACTCCAGATAACAAACCTAAACAGTATTTTAATGAAGTTGATATTGAAAACCACAACATTGCAATTAACACTGTAAGTTTTGCAATGCAAAAAATGTGATTTTGTTTGATTTGGGTTTAACGTCTCCCCGTCAACACTATTTATGTCATTTTGGAGACGTTGCTTCCAATTCTGTGGGACTTTTACCCGACATTGTGATGAAACGACATCTCAAAACCTGCCGCCCAATGAAACCAAAATGCTTATATGCATTGGGTGGTCTGACTCGCACCACTTTTCCTGGGCAGCCATAGTCCTTCTAAGCGATTTACCAGTACTCGTGTGTGGTCAGTTTCAGCTCTGCATGGAAGCAACATGCAGCCCATCTATTTCTCCATTTTTTGGTGAGCTTTGTTCTTCTTTAAATTTGACATTCGATTCCTGAGAGAGAGAGAGAGAGAGAGAGAGAGAGAGAGAGAGAGAGAGAGAGAGAGAGAGAGAGAGAGAGAGAGAGAGAGTTCTATCATATTTTGTAATGTAGGGCTTCAATGCCCCATTTAGTTACATTGGGATAAATCTGCATCCTATCCGCACATTTACGTAAGTAGGGACAGAATTTTGATTTTGGTTCCAATTTTGTTAAAAACAACACCACCAACAAAACACCACCACCACCAACAACAACAACAACAAAAACATCAAGTATTTGTTTATTTACGTTTTCAGTAGCTGATAACCTTTCAATCGAACGACGGCACCCGCCCATCGGGGTGCTTCCACGCAGAGCTGAAACCGACCGCACACGAGTACTGGTAAACCACTTAGAGTATCTAAGCCTGCCAAGGCAAAGCGGTGCGAGCCGGGCGGTCCATGCTTACAGACCCTATTGGATTCATTGGGCGACAGGGCTTGGGATGTCATATCATCTCAATGTCGGGTAGAAGACCTACAAAATTGGAAGCAATGTCTCCAAAATGACATATACAGTATTGACGGGGACTTTTAACCTCAAATCAAACAAACAAATCATTCACGTTATTTGCATTATCTGTTGGTTCCTAGTCTGAAGGTTATCAGTGTTGGAAAAACAGGAAACCAGACCCCCCCCCCCTGACCTTGAAAAGTCAGTGGGGGGGGGGGGGTCTGGTTACCTGTTTTTCCAAAATTGACAATATGCAAGCTGGGAGCCAGCAAATATAATGCAAATATGGTGAATACCGTCATTCGACATGATGACATAACTCGTTTTAACGGCAATTTCACTGGATCGAACACTAGCTCTATAAGTTAAGGCAGATGTATGGTATGGAAGCCCTGGAGGGACTTCTAACTTCACCACTTCTGACTTCTTACTTCCGACTTCTAACTTCTAACTTCCCACTTCTAACTTCCGACTTCTGACTTCCAACTTCTGACTTCTTACTTCCGACTTCTAACTTCTGACTTCCGACTTCTTACTTCCGACTTCTAACTTCCGACTTCTGACTTCGAACTTCGAACATCCGACTTCCGACTTCTAACTTCCGACTTCTAACTTTTGACTTCTAACTTCTTACTTCTGACTTCTAACTTCCGACTTCCTTCATCTTGTCCATGTGGATACGCCATCTTGAATGCTTCACTGTGTAGGTAATAACATACAATCGATTCTAGCATAAGAAACGTTTTAAGTCGGAAGTAAGAAGTCGGAAGTTAGAAGTAGGAAGTCAGAAGTAGGAAGTTAGAAGTAGGAAGTTAGAAGTCGGAAGTAAGAAGTCAGAAGTAAGAAGTCGGAAGATAGAAGTAGGAAGTTAGAAGTCGGAAGTTAGAAGTCGGAAGTTAGAAGCTGGAAGTCAGAAGTCATGAAGTAAGAAGTTAGAAATCATGAAGTTGGAAGTAAGAACTCGGAAGTTAGAAGTTGGAAGTAAGAAGTGGGAAGTAAGAAGTCAGAAGTCGGAAGTTAGAAGTTGGAAGTAAGAAGTTTGAAGTGGGAAGTAAGAAGTCAGAAGTCGGAAGTTAGAAGTCGGAAGTTAGAAGTAAGAAGTCATGAAGTTAAAAGTAAGAAGTCATGAAGTTAGAAGTAAGAAGTGATGAAGTTAGAAGTTAGAAGTCATGAAGTTAGAAGTCAGAAATGGTGAAGTTAGAAGTCCCTCCAAGGCTTCCATAGTATGGTGATATGCAAAATAATACTGAAAGAAACAAATGGAATGGATCTTTGTTGGAACAGAGGATTCCAACAAATGTCCACAACATTTGTTTCTTGACGCGTAATGGGTGTTATCGCTCGAAATGTACATTCACCTTATTTGCATTATCTGCTGGTTCCTAGTCTGAAGGTTATCAGTGTTGGAAAAACAGGTAACCAGACCCCCCTGACCTTAAAAGGTCAGGGGGTCTGGTTACCTGTTTTTCCAATATTGACAATGTGCAAGCTGCAGGATCCAGCAAATAATGCAAATATGGTGAATACCGTCATTCGACATGATGACATAACTCGTTTTAACGGCAATTTCACTGGATCGAACACTAGCTCTATAAGTTAAGGCAGATGTATGGTGATATGCAAAATGATACTGAAAGAAACAAATGGAATGGATCTTTGTTGGAACAGAGGATTCCAACAAATGTCCACAACATTTGATTCTTGACGCGTAATGGGTGATATCGCTCGAAATGTACATTCACCTTATTTGCATTATCTGCTGGTTCCTTGTCTGAAGGTTATCAGTGTTGGAAAAACAGGTAACCAGACCCCCTGACCTTTCATCAGAAAAGGTCAGGGGGGTCTGGTTACCTGTTTTTCCAATATTGACAATGTGCAAGCTGCAGGATCCAGCAAATAATGCAAATATGGTGAATACCGTCATTCGACATGATGACATAACTCGTTTTAACGGCAATTTCACTGGATCGAACCCTAGCTCTATACGTTAAGGCAGATGTATGGTGATATGCAAAATAATACTCAAAGAAACAAATGGAATGGATATTTGTTGGAACAGAGGATTCCAACAAATGTCCACAACATTTGTTTCTTGACGCGTAATGGGTGATATCGCTCGAAATGTACATAATGCTGGATAACTGGAATTATCATTACGATAACACACCCGTATGGCATAGTGTATTTTTCACATCTCCAAAATGGCTACTTTTCTGATGAAAATCCTTGATGTTTTTCCTATAAATGCTCAAAACATAGGTTGTGTGTTCTCGTTAGAACCGCCTCATTTAGGCGGTTCTAACGAGTACCCACAACCTATGTCTTGGAGCAGAAATAAGAAAAATAACCAGTGCTTCAGCTGAAGTGCACGACCCGCCGGATGCTTTTAGCTTTATGAGTGTTACCATATATGGGTATGGCGGCCGTTTTGGTCATGTGACCTGGACATAAAACGGTTCCCCCAATAAATGCGCCTTATCGTAAGGAGCAAAAATATATCTTATACTTTAGTACTGTATTCTGAATCGTTTGCAGGATAAAATCCAACACAAAAGCATATGTGTCAAAGTTTGACCTAGGCACAAAGAAGGTCAAGGTCAACCCAGGGTCACCATTTTAGCAATTTATGATGGGCCTACGTTCCAGATGCTATTTATCAAGTTTCGTGGAAATCTGCACAGTGGTTCTGGAGAAGACTATTTTTGAAGGGTTTTTACCAAATATTGCTTGGCGGCCATTTTGGTCATGTGACCTGGACCCCATGAGGAAATTTTGGTTTCCCCTATCCCGTAGAGGCTCCATATGAAATTTGACTTCAATCGGTCCAACGATTTCCGAGGAGAAGCAGTTCGAAAATTTTCACATTTTTCGCCTCGGCGAGGCTGTACTAAATGCAATGTAATATTTCGCAAGTTCATTGATAAGATCTCATTGATATTTATCAGTATGCCAAAAATTGTTTAAATATTCCAAGCGGTTAAGTCACTATCACCAATTTTCACAAACGGGTTACGGACGGACAGATAGACAGACCATATATGGCTTGGCGGCCATTTTGGTCATGTGTCCTGGACCCCATGAGCAATTTTTGGTTTCCCCCCATCCCATTGAGGCTCCATATGAAATTTGATTTCAATCGGCCCAACGGTTTCCGAGGAGAAGCAGTTCGAAAATTTTCACATTTTTCGCCTCGGCGAAGCTATACTAAATGGAATGTAATATTTCGCAAGTTCATTGGTTAGATCTCATTGATATCTATAAGTATGCCAAAAATTGTTTAAATATTCCAAGCAGTTAAGTCACTATCACCAATTTTCACAAACGGGTTACGGACGGACAGACAGACAAACCATATATGGCTTGGCGGCCATTTTGGTCATGTGACCTTGACCCCATGAGCAAATTTTGGTTTCCCCGATCCCATAGAGGCTCCATATGAAATTTGACTTCAATCGGCCCAACGGTTTCCGAGGAGAAGCAGTTCAAAAATGTTCGAAAAATTTCACATTTTTCGCCTCGGCGAGGCTATACTAAATGGAATGTAATATTTCGTAAGTTCATTGGTTAGATCGCATTGATATCTATCAGTATGCCAAAAATTGTTTAAATATTCCAAGCGGTTAAGTCACTATCACCAATTTTCACAAACGGGTTACGGACGGACCCAAAGAAGGTCAAGGTCAACCCAGGGTCACCATTTTAGCAATTTATGATAGGCCTACATCCCAGATGCTATTTATCAAGTTTCGTGGAAATTTGCCCAGTGGTTCTGGAGAAGACTATTTTTGAAGGGTTTTTACCATATATGGCTTGGCGGCCATTTTGGTCATGTGACCTGGACCCCATGAGCAAATTTTGGTTTCCCCCATCCCATAGAGGCTCCATATGAAATTTGACTTCAATCGGCCCAACGGTTTCCGAGGAGAAGCAGTTCGAAAATTTTCACATTTTTCGCCTCGGCGAGGCTATACTAAATGGAATGTAATATTTCGCAAGTTCATTGGTTAGATCTCATTGATATCTATCAGTATGCCAAAAATTGTTTAAATATTCCAAGCGGTTAAGTCACTATCACCAATTTTCACTTACGTGTTACGGACGGACAGACAGACAAACCATATATGGCTTGGCGGCCATTTTGGTCATGTGACCTTGACCCCATGAGCAAATTTTGGTTTCCCCCATCCCATAGAGGCTCCATATGAAATTTGACTTCAATCGGCCCAACGGTTTCTGAGGAGAAGCAGTTCAAAAATGTTCGAAAATTTTCACATTTTTCGCCTCGGCGAGGCTATACTAAATGGAATGTAATATTTCGTAAGTTCATTGGTTAGATCTCATTGATATCTATCAGTATGCCAAAAATTGTTTATATATTCCAAGCGGTTAAGTCACTAACACCAATTTTCACAAACGGGTTACGGACGGACAGACAGAATGACAGACTGACAGAATTACAGAATGACAGAATGACACGGTGATTTTAGGGCACTCTTAGAAAAAACCGACTTCAGTCGGTTGCTTTTTCTGCGGGTCGTGCAATAAATACCCCCGTAAACCCCAGTTTTCTCTATATAAAGTGGCGTTCAGGGGGGTCTTCATTTCACGGACTTGTTCACGTGATGTACTGCTACTTCATGTACTAAAATTGAGATGTCATTTATTTTTCAGACACACGTGTTGAGAATTGGTTCCTGATGCAAACGTTCACACCTACTTTCATCATTACAGCATTATATATACTCTTTGTCACTTGGATGGGGCCAAAATTCATGGAAAATCGGGAACCGTTCAAATTAAAATGGCCAATTGTCATCTATAATTTCATCAATGTAGGACTTAGCCTTTACATGTTTTTATCGGTAAGTAACGCCAATGAGAACAATAATGTCACCTACTTTACTGTCAGCCAGTTACTTTAAAAACCAGTGGACCCAGATCAGACTGCTCCTGCATGAGCAGTTTAATCTCTGCCCATGATGCCTACGTATTTGTCAAAATATCTTTGAAAAGTTTGCAAGCAGATTCAGCAGACGACATTAACAGACAACATTTTTAGATGCAGTTATTCTTGGCATACCTTTAGACCTGTATATACATGTATTTTAAATTATTTTGATTCTTGGCAGGGTGCTTGTGATCACAGCGATAATTGCCAGAGTCGTCAGGCGAGGGTAAATTTCCATTTTATGCGGGGAATGTGATCCCAGAATCAAAATAACGAATTTGTTATAATACTGGAAAGCTTTCTAACGACATACTGTATATTGTAGCGGAAGTTTTCAGGAGTACATGTTTACTTGTGACGTTCTGGGGCCAATTATTCAAAACTAACGACGGCGTTAGTTAACATATCGTTAAAATTTTGATCATTTAATATGGCAAATATGCTAATATTTTTGCTGAAAAAAAAATGTGAGCAGCTTTTGCAGATGCAAAAGCTGCTCACATTTTTCCAGCAAAAACACCAGAATTTTAGATTTTATACTTGCTAGAACAGTTAATAATTTGACCACTAACGAACTCTTGAGTGCCAACGTCATTTACTGGAAAGTGCCAAACGTACGACGTTACACAGCGTCTTGTATATCAGTCTTAGCAACGTCAGTGGAATCAAACTGAACGCGACGTTATCCAGATGACGTTCATTTATTTCCCGCGTGGTCTTTCAAAAAGTATCCGGCGTTTTGCATAGATGTCTTGCACTTCTATTATGGATTATACAAGACTTATTTTCACATATCACGTAACGAACAGACGGAGCAATGCTTTTTACACCTGTTCTGAGAGATCAAACGCACATTACATCACTGCGTGGATGGAATAGAATAGATATGTATTTTTGCCATATGGGCCCATGTAGGGAATACAGCAACACATATATAAATGCAAATAGTCCCCCGCCCATAAGGGCTTGAAGAAATATATGGGCTGCATGATGATTCCACGCAGAGCTGAATCCGGCCCGCACACTAGTACTGGTAAACTGCTTAAAGGCTCTAAGCCTGTCCAGGAACTGCGGTGCGAGGCGGACAAACAAATATAAATGCAAATGCAGTTATCGAAGACGCAGAAATGCTTATTTTTCTTAGGATTTGAACACGACAAAACAATGTTTGCTATTGTGAAAAAAAATTGGAAATAAGAAAATAGACTATTCATAATGGAGTAAGAAAGAAAGGAATAAAGAAATAAAACTGCTGCACTTGAGACATTAGCTTTTTGCTGAGTTGTTTGTCTCATTCATTGTTCGTCGCATTATTTGTATTCTTTATGTTGGCCTCACAGGCTCATATAGATGAATGTATTTTCCCCTTGGCTTGGTCCATCGAATGTTCAAATTACTAGGTATTTGAGAAAATTTCTGAAATAAGCAAATGAAGCACACTCTTTACCGACTTCTATGTGAAACAGAGGACCACAGAATATTATATACACCATCTTCGTAGCAACGGACTTTCTCATTGGCATCTACGGAATCAGTTCCTAGCCACAATGGTGAGAAATCTGAAATTTATTCAGACCTTGCATTCCTCTGAAAAATCGAATCGAGTTCGAAGTGACTGTCGGATTTCACCACTTTGTCACCATATAACAAAACCGAATTGTCCGTACGATCAGCAGAGACTCCAGAATGGCTACTTTTCTGATGAAAATCCATGATACTTTTCTTATTTATACAGCAAACATAGGTTGTGGGTGCTCGTTAGAACCGCTTCATTGAGGCGGTTCTAACGAGTACCCACAACCTATGTCTTTGGGTAAAAATAAGAAAAATAATGATTACCCCCGTATACCCCAATTTTCTCTTTATATAATGGGGTGTAAGGGGGTGTTCATTTCACGGACGAGTTCACGTGATGACATGACTATGTCTCTTAGCCAGACTGGTTCGGAACGAATCTCGTAGACAATGTGAAAATGTAACAGGCAGGTGAAAGGAGTGTCTCAGTATCTCAGTCAGTATAGTGTTCGCACAGCATGTGAGAGGGCTTGAGCAAGTCCCGGTCGAGTCATGTTGTGACATTTGGTGGTTCAGTGTGGAACCAGCATCGCGTCGGAGAGCATGAATATGGAATATAAGTCTAGCAGCCGAACTGGATAGGACAGAGGTTCGGAACGAATCTTATTTGGCAACCGGTCGATCGTTTGGCTAGTTAGCTCAGCCGGCTGAGTGTTTACACGGTATGCGAGAGTCCCTGGGTTCGAGTTCTGGTCGAGCCATGTCCTTTTTCCAACCCTGTGTGAGATAAGTTTTAGTACTCAAGGTATTTAAAAAGGAAATTTTTCCAAATTCATTTTTATAAATTTTTATGTGAAAATTTGAAATATTTTACTTTCGAGGCTGTCCACCATAAATTTGAACTCATGATTTTGATCATTTATGAAACACGCCTATTCCAATATATTGAAATATTTTACCACAAAAAACAAAATGAAAATGTTCAGATAAAAACATTTGATATTATTCATATTGCTGCTAAAAATATGGTTTGTGTGAACTCGTTTAAAACTGCCTCGATGAGGCGGATCCAACGAGTAGTACCACAATCTGAGTTTTCATTTTTCTGATCAAAACATAGATAGGGGAAACGCGTTAGAACCCCGTCGGCGAGCGGTTCTTACGAGTATCCACAATCTGTTTTTGAGCTGAAATCAGAAAAATAATATATACCCCTGTATACTATTAGTAGAAAGTATTGATGGGGACGTTAATTCTCAATTCAAATGAACAAAACCATCCGTCACTTTTCACCCAATTCTTGAAACCGTCACTTATCTTCATAGTCGCATCTGTCTTGCGATTTGTTCAGGCCTGGGCGCATCATGACGCGACCATTGTCTGTTCCATATACTTTTTCGTGTGTAGTCAAGGATATATATAATGCCAGACCTGGCCAGTTTTCAAACTGATCCTAGATAATTTCTTCTGTCCAACTACAAAGATCCAATGATAAGGTTCGATGCTGGCTCGGGTCACATATGAGACGCACAGTTCTGAAACGGAAGGACAAATGATTTTTCTTTTCTCCCATCTGCGATTACGCATCCGCTAGACATGAGTGAAATTATCTTGAAAGGGCCATAATAGCAAAAATAAAAAAAATCCAATTATAACTGGTGGATTTATGCTGCCCGCAAGGGCAATTTAGACAGGGACAGAACGGGAAGTTCAGATTTTATGCATGTCCTATACTTATCTACAGACTTAAGAGCGAGAATCGTGGTCACGTAAAATCGACCCAAGCGCTTCCACCACCCCCCACACCCCCAGAGGAATTCGTTTCACTGACCGTTCCAGGTTGGTTCTTCTGTCGTGGTTTATTTTTGTTATGGCTTGTCTTTGAGTGTGGGTATCGTTTATATTATTTTGCTTGGGATAGCCAACTTGCCATTTTGTGGGACTGTCGTTTTGGGTTTCCGCTAATGGTGCTTTCATGTTTGTTTCTTTCCCTTGGTGTCTTTGATGGGAGCTGCGGGTTAATTGTATCGATTCATGATCATTGCCTTTACTTTTATTTTTGAAGAAGATCCGATCGAAACAGACGTTATGCCCAACAGGGCAAACATTAGCTGTTTTGCAATCAAGGGGACATAACTCCTCTAATAATTATTTAATTTGGCCAGTTTTCGATCTCATACGGCAGTTTCCCCTGTCCAATTTACTCACAAAGATACGATCACAACTAAAGGAGTTGTGCTGCTCACCAAGCCATATACATGTTTGGGCTTCTCATAAATCGTAGCAACATAATGCAAACGTTATCACATTCGAGCTTTGCTCTTTCCTGCTTACATGAACATTTCACGAACACCCGACCGAAACTTATCAAGTCATGTTGCTCACAGTTTCTCATTGAAAGCCTATGCGACATTTCGGTCGCCATAGCAACCGAAGGCATGAAACGATTTGCATGAAAATGTATAATGTCATCAATGCCTTACCAAGGACATGCTAATGATGAGATTTGGTTGAGATTTGGTTGAGTTTATACTTGCTGCAGAGATATGAATGCTTGGACACGACAAGTGGATTCATTGGTGAATGGGGGAAAATAAAACCTGAATGCATAGTAAGAAAGTGGCGTTTCTGTATCTGCGAAAACACATCACTGAATAAGCCAGAGGAGCTAGCTTGCATGGTATCTAGGGCAAGGATACACCTGAATGATCGGATGAGCGTCTGACTGGTAATCAGGAAGACGCAAGTTCGATACCTTCCGGGGTCGGCAAAATTCTTTCGTGGCGATTGATCATGGAATCGTTGCTACGGCCATTCTATCCCATCCGCTGATTCAAGAAGGACAGCTGTCAGTTTCTGGCGAAATAACGTGCACTGAACTGGATAACCGTATACCTAAGCCAGAGCATGAAACGTGTGGATAGGTAAACTGACTGGCTCAAAAATGACCTAAATCGTGTTGACTGGGCTGGTAAACTCCAATACAAACAAACAGACAAGCACCTGAATGAAACGGCCACAGCTGAACGGCATTGCCACTTTGGTTCAACAGGAGATTACTTTGGTAAGGCCTTTGTTTCCCTGGTATCTGAGGAAAGGTTACACCTGCATCCATCCAACCCAACGCTCTTGTGTATGGGCTCTAGCAATGTATCTCTTAAGTGTTTCGGTCGGCCTCGGTAGCTCAGTCGGATGCGCATCTGACTGCTGATCAGGCGGTTGCACTGTACTGGTTAACCGCTTACATATAAGCTTGCCTAGGACGTGTGGATAGGAAACTTGGCCGGCTCAAAAATGACCTAAAATAATGTTGACTTGGCCGTTTAACTCCAATACAAACAAACAAATCTTAAATGTTTCTTTTGTGGATATTTTACGAATATCTTTAATGATGTCGAGTATTTCTTGTAGCTTTTCTCGAAATTGTTTTTATTGATGCGTGTGCATTTGCATTCATCTTATAGTGGGATGTCAAACCGGAGGATCCGATACATGCAGGCCTTGCCGTGGAAGAACAGAAAAAAAAAACGATCTAAATGTCACCGGTTTTAGGAGCATATTTTCAACTTAAAACTTCTCTCTCTCATTCTCTCTCTCTCTCTCTCTCTCTGTCTCTCTCTCTCTCTCTCTCTCTCTCTCTCTCTCTCTCTCTCTCTCTCTCTCTCCTTCTCTCTCTCTCTCTCTCTCTCTCTCTCTGTTCTGTTTTCAGAGTACGTGTGAAAAATTTGATGAGGATTGAGCCGCAGCTGACAAAAACAACACAATCTCCAGTACGTCAGGTGAACATTACGCAAACCCGCCTATACAAATACATTGCCACCTTTATCGCCGAAAAAATGAAAATTGTATGATGAAAAATTGTGATATTTTACTTATTTCTGCTCAAAATATAGATTGTGTGCACTCGTTAGAACCGCCTCATCGAGGCGGTTAGAACCGCCTCATCGAAACGGTTCTAATGAGTACCCACAATCTTTATTTTAGAGCAGAAATAAGAAAAATAAGGTATACCCCGGAAACCCCAGTTTTACTATATAAAAGTGGGGTTCAAGGGGGTCAAAATTATATGGGCGTGTTTTCGTAATGATTATTCAGCTCAGCCTTGGCAGTCTCTTCGTCTTCATTATGCACTCAGTTGGTAGCTTAGAACTTATGGTTTCTTATTGCGGGTAGCAAAGACTGCTCGCTGGTCGCACGATGTCATTTTGTGGGCTTTGTTATGCAGTGGCTCAATCTTCCTTGTTTCATCTGTATTTTGTAGTATTTTGATTTGCTTGTCTTTCAATTTTTAATTTATTTTCATTACATTTATTTAAAATATCATATACATGTATGGGATTCATAATGATTTGTGCCAAAATTGTGCTTGTATATATATATGTTAGTTGTGCCGAAGATAAATATGAAGGCTCAGAACAAAGAAACTCCGTTTCGGTTCGGACAGCATGATTCAAAGATTGAAGAAATAACCGCTCGACAGTGAACGATATGAGAAGCATTGACTATCAAAGTAAAGTTTAATAAAAAAAAAAGCACTAAGCTCAAAAGCGCGAAAGAATATAAAAATATATCAATATTTCTACAGCCAGTTTGGCTTTATTACGGACTAATTAGGAACGAAGCGAATAATGCACTTGAAAATATGTAGGTACTAATAAAATCTTCAATTTGTCTCCCTGAAAACGCATCTAGCCGATAGAAAATACATACTATTGCCAAATTACTTGTTCGCTTTTTCTTTATGCACTTTTGGAACAACCACCCGCTAAATGACGCGACGATAGCGTTCACTTTGCCGCCTAACGTCAAACGATGACGTTACTTGACAACAAGCGGGAAAACATAAGAAAAATATAGCATAGGGTATGTGTCATTCCTCGTAAATATCAATCATCTCGGTGTATGTGCTATAAAACGAACACACGAACTTTATATTAGAATATTTTATCTTCAGAAATCCACCAAATATAGTCATCTCTCTCCTTGAAATCTACGAGAAATCTTCCTTCCTAAATGGGCCCAAAGCGGGCCCGTTGGCACTCAAAGAGGTACAACGGTGGGCCGAAAAAGGGCCCGTTGGCAAACAAAGGGTTAAGCTAATGATGCTTTGAACAACTGGCCCCAGCACGCATTACATTGATCACGGTGTTAGACATAGAACTTTTAATTTAGTTATGTTGGTTATATCACAACAGATAAGATAAGCCCTTATGGGCCTGTACTTCGACAAAACATTTGTAAATCAACAAAATTATATTACATGTAGACACATAAATAATGAAAACATGAAAGTAATTACCGTAGATATCACACAGCATGCAGTACTTTAAGTCTCGATCTGTACTTATATTAACCCTTGTCCTGCTGAGCCCGAATATGCTTTATTTTCCAAACAATGAAGATCCAAATCAGATGGCTTCAGAAGCTTCTTTGTACATTGTATGCCATTCAGATTGTGAATTTGTTGCAATAATTTGCATCAAATAACCTGATTGGTTGATAATCGGTATTGGGTGTGGCATATATGAATATTCAGCAGATCAAGGGTTAAAGGATACCGTACAGAAAGAAGGCATCAGTTGGGCCATACTCATCCAGAGTGCGTGCTGCACAACGTTCCGGCTTCCGGTGTTCTGTGGGAAAATGTTTACGTCATGTGCGATTTGAAAACAATGAAATAAAGTACCGAATTAAAAAACAATCAAACGTTTTTATTTATTGAGGTGCATGAAATTATTTTGCTTATATTTCTTATTATTTGCAGTAAATCAAAGATGGCGGACATCGCAATTCAGCGTAGGCCGAAAATAGTTGCCCTTGAACTGTCCGATCAAAAGCCTGGACATGTATGTCAATGCAAACTGTAGATCCAGGGAAGATTTGCATAAGTCGAGCGCTTTATTGTAGCGTTTTGTAGCGATTTGTCAGTGCTAAGCAATGTTCCGTTTGATTAGGGCGCTTTCTAAACATGTCTGACATAATAACACGATTTTCAAACCGGGTATTTCTTGGGAACAAAATAACGGTGCTTGTTGCAGTTATTGGTTTTGTTTTCTGTTGTCATATCTCGCTCAAATAGAGATAAAAAGTCATTTAAACGCTTTTAACGTATATTCTTGCATAAAAACCTATGCGCATGGCTGTTTGAAGCCATTGTCAAATGGACCGATAGCCGTGGTCAAACAGCAAAAACCATGTTCAAATCATGAAATTCGCGTGCTGTTTGAACATGGATTTTGAGCTTTTGATATCACAAGACGGGCCTTGCTTTGTTTACGTTACGTTCAGCGACGTAACGTTATCGCTCTGAACGTGTCGTTTTAGGGTTCTATGATGACGTCACTGCATGACAACGTCATTGTAAACATCATTCTGAACTGGCCGCCATTTTGGTTTTGCCTGTCGCATTTGAAGAGTTTATATGGTATTTATATGGAGCTTTTGAGTGTTTTCGTCAAAATTTGCTGTCGGAATCGTAAGATATGCAAGAACAACGATCATTCATGCTTATTTCATTGCATTAACATTTGCCGGATCCCTCGGATGATATTTGAACTTTCGGCTTAGCCACAGGGACCAGTTTCAAGCTTTTAGAGAGGAAAGATATACTGCTCTATAATAATATAGACAAGGGCACCATCGGGAAAATATGACCAATCGTGAATGAAGTTGTGTAGCTCTGGCAGTTTGTAACACACAAGTCAAAAATCTTGTCACACATGTAGATAACACATTTATGTATACAATAGTACCTGTTATGTCTAATCTAGTCTTCATGGTATGGAGCAACGCCACACAGAACCTCGAGAATCGCTCAAAAATGAAAATGTGTAGCTAAGCCTGTCTGCTCTCTTCACAAGAGATTCCAAAGTTTTCCAGGGCACAACACCAAGAAATTTTTTATCCATGTCCAGTATTTTCACCAATACCAATCAGCTGTGTCCATAATTTCAATAAAAACTTGTAAATACTACTCTAAAACTTGAAAACAATAACAATTTTGACATTTTCTGGCTTTGGCAGCCATTTTTTTATTTACAGAACAGGAGTAAATAAATCATGATGTAATAGAATTAGGTTATTTTTTCATTGGCCATTTTGAATTGTTGAGATTTTTAACCAATGAAATCGCTCCTTTCTAATGGCTCCAAATACAATGGCTGCCAGAGCCAGGAGATGTCAAAATTGTTATTGTTTTCAAGTTTTGGAGTAGTATTTTCAAGTTTTTAATGGAATTATGGACAAAACTGATTGGTATTGGTGAAAATACTGGACATGGATATGCATATTCTTGGTGTTGTGCCCTGGAAAACTTTGGAATCTCTTGGGAAGAGAGCAGACAGGCTTAGCTACACGGTTTCATTTTTGAGCAATTCTGGAGGTTCTGTGTGGCGTTGCTCCATACCATGAAGACTAGATTAGACATAACAGGTACTATTGTATACATAAATGTGTTATCTACATGTGTGACAAGATTTTTGACTTGTGTGTTATAAACTGCCAGAGCTACACAACTTCATTCACGATTGGTCATATTTTCCCGATGCTGCCCTTGTCTATATTATAATGAGTAGTATATCTTTCCTCTCTAAAAGCTTGAAACTGGTCCCTATGGGCTTAGCGGCCTCATGTTCAAACACCTTCCTCGGGACCCGGCGAATGTTAATGCATGAAAAACCATGGTTGATCCCTATACTGAATACGTCGGGAACGTAGGACGCCGCCAAACGCCATCTTGTTTCGTCATGAGCGAGTCAGTTCCAAACACTGTTACGAAGCGCTTTTTGCAAACGCACCGTTTCAAACCGAAACGCTACAAAGCGCTCTGTAGCGCTCGCTTTATGCAACGCGTCCCTGATGAGATGGTTGTCATCATGTTTATTTGTTATTGATTAAACCCTGGAGAAGACTCATATTGTCATGCACGTCCGTGCAGGCTGATCAGAGTCTACGCAGGTCGCAAGAGGCATCTATGGAATCTGTTTCATCAACAAAGTAAACTTAAGGGTAAAGGGAACACCTGACGAATTTAATAACTCTAAAAAAAAAGTAATAAATGTCAGGATTTATTCGAGTCGTTCCCTTAAAAAATACCACGGACCCAATATTTTGTATACAAAATTCTGCAAGATTGCAAGATTTCAGTTTATATCTTAACATTGCTTTAATGATTTCCAATTCTGATTTTTTTTACAATTCGTATAATATGTATTTTGTGTTGATATTTGATGTTGTTGAGGCCCCCCAAGGAAGACTGGATTAACAAATTGGGTTATCCTCGTTAAATAAAGAATGTACTTACTTACTTACTTTTACTTACTTACTTATTCGGTCCCAGAAAATACGTAAATATTTGTCGTCTTTTTCAGTTACTGTACTATAGCACAAAAGCTGGATATAGTTATCTCTGCCAACCTATAGTTTACACTGACGACACAAACGAAGTGAATGTGAGTTCCATGTTTTATGTTGTTGTTGTTTTTGTCTTTTGTTTAAGAACTAGATCAGCTCTAACTGCGATTTGTTGAGTAATAAATCACAGTTTGGAGGTCAGTTGTAAAGTAGATCAAATCACGGGCGCGTAGCGCGCGTGATTTGTCTACTTACAACTGACCGATAAACTGTGATTTATTACTCAACAAATCACATACTAGAGCTGATCTATTTCGATTCTAACAGGCTGAAAATCGGCAATAATGCCGATAATAATTCCTTCAAAATATCACAACTTTTCGCCGTTGTTAGAAGAAATCCCGCTAAAATTATCGACTGAAACACATGCATTTGTATCCTTTTCTAACGTTTTCGATGCGAGAATATGACGTTACACCGTCTAACGTCAAGGAAATCGACTGGTGACGTCATAAATTGGCGGTTTTTAATGACTTCACTGTCACGCTCTTCCTTTCCGTGATTTGTTGTAGAATAAAACACAGTTATTTTCAAAAGCCTATAGGGGCCTATAGGCGCGCTATGTTAGATTCATTTATTTATTTATTTATTTACAGTGAAAATTCGATGGCTCGAACACCGATGGCTCGTTCACCACGGCTGTTTCGAACTCGCTCCCATTTCCCCGTCAACACTGTATAGGTCATTTTGGAGACGTTGCTTCCAATTCTGTGGGACTTCTATCCGACATTGAGATGAAGTGACATCTCAAGCCCTGTCGCCCAATGAAACCAATAGGGTTTATAGGCATGGTCGGTTCGACTCGCACCGCTTTGCCTGGGCAGGCTTAGATACTCTAAGGGGTTTACCAGTACTCGTGTGCGACGGGTTGCAGCTCTACGTTGAAGCATCCTGCAGCCCATCTATCAAAGTCAGTACAACGTCATGACGTTCATGCAACGTCACAACTGCGTCGGTGCAACGTCATGACGTTGAATCGACTTTGATTTGACGTTGCTGTAGCGACGTGTGCCTGCTGGGTCATTATTCACTGATTTGTCGGAAATCCAGGTAACGGTACGGTGCTTATCAGAAAAGATGGCTATGACGCCATCGATAACTTTACAAGTAATCTCATCCGCCGCCGCCCATAGGGGCTTGAAGAAATAGATGGGCTGCACGATGCTTCCACGCAGAGCTGAATCTGGCCCGCCCACTAGTAGTGGTAAACCGCTTAGAGGATCTAAGCCTGTCCAGGAACCGCGATGCGAGGCGGACCGTCCATGCTAATAAACCCTATTGGTTTCATTGGGTGACAGGGCTTGAGATGTCATTTCATTTCAATGTCGGGTAAAAGTCCCACAAAATTGGAAGCAACGTCTCCAAAATGACATTTACAGTGTTGACGGGGACGTTAAATATCAAATCAAACAAACAAACAAACAAGTAATCTCACGGGTACAGATTCTGTTTACGCACATAGAAATACATTGAAATTATTGTTTAGGAAGTTGTGTACTCAACTGTGACCAAAGAAATTAAAATAAATAGATTACAGTTTTATTGCCACTACGGACATCACCAACAACGCCTCAGGCATGCCAAATGAGCCACCCTCTAAAAATAAAGACATTACTTACTTTACTTCCTTGCTATTATAACATTGAATAGTTCTAATTTATTTTTCATTTTGTTTGCTTATCAGTTTTTTAAGCTAATTATCAACATTATTTATTTATTTATTTATTTATTTATTCAACAACCCAAAGTGGTCTGAGATTTATTTTCAATAAGCTTTACTTCAGAGGGCCACCCTGCCCCAAGAAAGTCAATTTTATAGATATTTATCTACATTGAACTGTTCCAAAGGTGGTCTTAACCCTTATCTTGCTGTTCACGACAACCCCTATCTTTGCAAACAGTGTAGATCCAGATCAGATGGCTTCTGAAGAAGCCACCACATCTGATCGGGATCTACACTGTTTGGCATTTAATTTATGAATTTGTAGCAATAAATTACATCAAGTAATCTGATTGGTTGATAGACAGAAATGGGTGTGGCTTAAATGAATATTCAGCAAGATAAGGGTTAATATAGGAATTTTACTGTTTTTATTTTCTTTAGTTATTCATTACGAAAACACGCTGCCACCTTTATCGCCGAATAAATGAAGATGCTAAGATGAAAAATTACGATATTTTTCTTATTTCTGCTCAAAATATAGACTGTGGGTACTCGTTAGAACCGCCTCATTGAGGCGGTTCTAACGAGTACCCACAATCTATATTTTAGAGCAGAAATAAGAAAAATAAGTTTTACCCCTGCAAACCCCAGTTTTACTATATGAGCTCCGCCAAGCGATTTTGGGTCTTCGAGCATTCCGTCATGACAAATTTTAACTGCGCATGCCCAGCCATTCAGAGAAGCCAGGGATATGGCTTTCTGTCTGAAGGTTCCTCTTGATTCACTGCTTGTATGAGCGAGCAGCGAAGGTTCTGGCGAGACTGCGCGGATGCGCAGGCTCGCCTGAACCTTCGCCGCTCGCATAGGCGATAAGTACCAAAATCGCTTGACGCGGCCCATATAAAAGTGGGGTTCGAGGGGGTCAAAGTTATATAGGCGTGTTTTCGTGATTTAAGCCATTTTTCTTGAATTTTCGAAACTTTAATTAAACGAAGGAGGAAAACTTTGGACTGTAGCGGTAGATTTGCATAAACACGAATCAAGCTTAATTGAAAATTACATTTGACAATATATATATTTCTGTTTGTCACCTACCACAGACATTAGGTAGAAAAATAACACACCTAAAAGCAAAGCATAATATAAAATATAATCCGCATAGGGATTAATGATGATCTCCCGAATAGTAACATCTATTTTCACGAATATAATAAGGAAAAAATAAAATAAAATAAAAAAGTAATAAAAATGAAATAACAAAATCGTGTATAAATGCAAAGTTTTTGCTTTTTTCTATCTATCAAAACGTATAAACACAAGGGTTCTGTTTTATTCTATCAATCTACAATATACATACAAATAATGAAATCTTAACACCTATTCTATGGTCTTGGTAGTGCAAGTACCGATGAAAGGTTATGATGTCACGCTATCTTTTCTGATAAGCGCCGCGCTTTTCTTCAGTGTTGCGTTAGGAAATACTATAGTTGATGTCAATTTCTATGTTTGTATATTATTAACCTTTGTCCTGCTGAGCCCGGATGTGCCTTATCTTTGAAACAATGTAGATCTAGATAAGCCATCTGATCAGGATCTTCATTGTTTGCCATCCAGTTAATGAATTTGTTGCAATAATTTGCATCAAGTAATCTGATTGGCTGATAATCAGTAGTGGGTGTGACATATTTAAATATTCAGCAGGACAAGGGTTAAGAAGAATCATTTAGGTTTAGACAAACCAGAATCACTTATGTGTAGATGCTAAAATTGTGTAGGTGCCAAAATATTTCATCTGAGTCGTTTTAGGTAATGTCATCATTTTTTTCATATTCGGATTTGATTTCAACCTTTAATCCGGGTAACATATAACATGCCCTTAATAATCGTGTTATGCCTATTTGTTTGATATGTTCCTGGTTGCATGGTCACAGAAGTTATCTATTTCGCATTTTGTATGCGACCGGTCATTTTTGCATCGGGACAACTGACGAATGTGTATCATCTATAAAGACTTCTTTCACGCTTCATCGCTATGAGAGTTATCAATAGAATCTGGATTGGAAACTTGTATTAGGTTTGTCAGCGGCGTCTTATTTGGGTCTACAGTGTTTGCTTACTGTGAAGGAATTTAATAGTTTCATGAAACAGGCTATCTCACAACTCAGGACTATTTTCCCAGCATATACTCAAAGACAATAGACCCACCAGATAGATTCAAGAAGGGCAGTTGTCAGTTTCTGGCAAAAGGATGTGCACTGTACAGGTTAACGGCTTAAGTATAAGCTTGTCCAGGAAAAGTGTGGATAGGTAAACTGACCGGCTCAAAAATGACCTAAATACTGTTGACTGGGCCCTTAAACTTCAATACAAACAAACAACCACTTGACCGCAAAGCATTTTGAATAGCCCGGATATTTTCTATACTCTATTTTCCTCATCTGTTACCTTGATTTCCGTTAAGTCAGTCATAGTCACGTGGACATCAGCATTGAAACGCTACTGCACTTTATAACTTTACGTCGATTAATAAACATTCGACCCCAAAACTATGCCATCGCACGGGCCTACCGCCCAGACAGCAAAGAAGGTCGGGCCAATGTTACGAAGTGGCAGCCCTGCTAGCATTCTACATAAATCTACAGCGGGCCGTTAGCGGCCCGTCAGCTACCCTGACGGGCCGCTAACGGCCCACTGTAGATTTATGTAGAATGCTTACTGGCAGCGTCGTATCGTTATCGGCCCTACGTTGGCCCGCTGTTCTGTGCTCGCAGGGCACAAGTGTTTCTCTACACGTGTTCGATCATCAAAGACTCTGACCAGACTGCGCTTATGCCCAGTCTCACCGGAGACTTGTGATAAATAATAAGTACCTTCCTTTCAAGAACTGGATTGCTGTAGATCAGGACAATGATTAGGTCACATATTTAAAGAGTCCCCATTTGATATGATGCGAGGGAGCGGGGACAGAGGGAGGGGAAGCCCCGAGGGTTACGGTCCGGCATCATGAGTCAAAAGCGGAAAACGTCATGTGATCACGTGTGTATTAGCACAAAGCTACTGGTGCGTAACACCGCCCGTTACAACCCTGTCTTTCCCCAAAATGTCCTATTAACCCTTTTTGTACCAAATGGAATCTTCCTCCTTATATATGGCTGGAGTTCATTTCAAAATTTAGGGGTGACTGGTTGTGTTTTCTTCAAAAATTGTTTCGAAAATGGCTTAACTTTTTGCAAACAGTGTAGGTCCTGGCGTCTGATTTGGGCCTGCACTGTTTGCCAAGATACCCCTTCAGGGGTTTCTGGTACTGAATGGATTAAACCCGTAACAAGATAAACAGAATTTTACACGAGTGGTCATTTCATATGTAAAGTGTGACACTTGCATCGGGCTCGTACCAGAAATTTCATATTAAATGGCCAATCGTATATAAATGCAGTCTATATTTCCAAACTAAAGAATGATTTAAAATCATAAAGTAATAGAATTTCATTTGCCTACCATGCATGGGTATTTTCATACTGTCCATGCAGTGATTCAATCCCTTTTAATATTTACTTATATCGCCTATTGAAGACTCTGATCAGAGAGCGGACATGCTCTTGTCTGTGTTCATGTGATAATTCCTTTGTATTTTCTTCTTGTTGCAGATAGCAAAAACGTTATGGTGGTATTATATCTCTAAATGGTTTGATATGTTGGACACTGTGTTTTTTATGCTTCGGAAGAAGAACAGACAAATTACTTTCCTGCACGTGTATCACCATGCTTCCATGTTTCCATTATGCTGGATGGGGGTTAAATGGTTCGGGGGTGGCCAACGTAAGTACTGCTTCGACACTATCTCTTTATAACACGGCTCATTATAACACGGTTCTGGATATAACGCGGTTTAAAGAGGGATCCCAAACATAGAGATTATACAGAAAAAGGACCATGAATGGTCATCTTAAATCTTTGTATATAACCTATATATTTTTATTTCGGATATTGAAATGGTTATTTAACTCATGTGGTTTAGTGCTTTGGATCCCAACAACAGTGTTATAAAGAGGTTTTAGTATAGTTGTGCCTAACAAGCGGTTGTTATTTTATATTGTGTTTCGCCACCTTTATCGCCGAAAAAATGGAAATTTTATGATGAAAAATTGTGATATTTTTCTTATTTCTGCTCAAAATATAGATTGTAGGAACTCGTTAGAACCGCCTCAGCGAGGCGGTTCTAGTTCTGGCGAGTACACACAATCTAAATTGTAGAGCAGCATCACGAAAACACGCCTATATAACTTTGACCCCCTTAAACCCCACTTTTATACAGCAAAACTGGGGTTTCCGGGGGTATACCTTATTTTTGTTATTTCTGCTCTAAAATATAGATTGTGGGTACTCGTTAGAACCGCCTCATCGAGTGCCCACAATCTATATTTGGAGCAGAAATAACAAAAAAAATCACAATTTTTCATCATAAAATTTTCATTTTTTCGGCGATAAAGGTGGCAATGTATTTGAATAGGCGTGTTTGCGTAATGAATTCAAAAATTTCATGTCGCCCATCTCTTCGAAATAAGTGAAATAATCTTGAAAGAGCAAATGACATTTTGAATACACTTCACAAACCGAAAAAAAAGGAAACTTAAAATGGAACTAGAGCAGCAGTCGATGGTATACCATCGCAAATACCCGCTTTTCCTATGAACAAGCCTTTTCTTAGAAATTTGACCTTTGACCTTACCCCATGACCCCAGGGGTTCAGATGAAAATTTCGACACCTTCATGCACATCTGCAGTCCCCAAGCAATGTATGTACCAAGTTTGGTCACTGTAGGTAAAGAAATAAAAAAGTAGTTGCATTCACAAGAAACGTGACAAACGGAAGGACGAACGGACGTCCGGACGGACGGACACCCGTGACGAAAATAATATACCCGTTTATTTTTCAAAAAAGCGGGTATAAAGAGTATTTAGAAAATGACCCTATTATATTTACATTTTACATAAGCTTCCAGTTTTATTTACCCAAAAAACATTTAATTGGGAACAGTGCAGTAAATAGTTCTGGTATCTTTCATCGGTTGTTAATCAATCATCGATCACTTGTTTAAACCGACGCATTACGTTAACAAGTCTGTGTAATGAAAAACCCGTGAGCCCCACTTTATGTAGAGAATTCTGTGGTTGATAGGGTTTTACATTATTTTCCTTACTTCTGCTCCAAGAAGGTTCTAACGAGCCCCCACAACCTTTTTAGCTCGCCTGTACGAAGTACATGGAACCTAGGTTGTGCGCGTTTGCGTTCCGTCACGCTGCGTTAAAGATTTTCAAATGCTTATATCTCAACAGTCACTCATCACAAGGCACTCATATTTGGAACTTGAGTACCTGGGAGTGTCTTCTGACGTCCAAAGACAACAGACCCATGGGTTCATGCCCCTGGGTGGTGCTAGGGGTCAAAATCTAGAAATGCTTATATCCCAACAGTCACTCATCTCAAAGCAATCATACTTACAAGTTGGATACCTGCGAGTGCCTTCTGAGATTCCAAACAACACACCCCTGGGTTCATGCCTGGGATTGGGTGGGGCTAGGGCAAAATCTAGGACACCTTTGTAATTTGTTTTATACCTTTCCATTATGCTAACAAGGTTTTGTTTGTTTGATTTGAGGTTTAACGTCCCCGTCAACACTGTAAATGTCATTTTGGAGACGTTGCTTCCAATTTTGTGGGACTTTTACCCGACATTAAGATGAAACGACATCTCAAGCCCTGTCACCCAGTGAAACCAGTAGGGTTTATAAGCATGGACGGGCCGACTCGCACCGCTTTGCCTGGGCTAGCTTAGATCTGACAGATCCTCTAAGCTGTTTACCAGTACTCGTGTGCGGGTCGTTTTCAGCTCTGCGTGGAAGCATCATGCAGCCCATATATTTCTTCAAGCCCCTATGGGCGGGGGCCTTATGCTAACAAGTTATAAACACAATTAGTTATACATCAGTCAACCATGTGACATTGGTTCAAGTTTAAAAGGGTGAAGGTCACGGTGACCTACATTTCACGGTCCAGTGATTTTGCCTTATATCTTGAAGACTGTTCGTTGGAGAAATGCCATACCTGGGATATTAGTGCCTTGTGACCACCTGATTGATCTCAAAATATATTTAGATCACTGTGACCTATATTTCATGGTTCAGTGATTTCGCCTATTAGCTTGAATACTATTTGATGGAGAAACGTCATACCTGGATTATTAGTTCCATGTGACACAATATTTGACTGCAAAAATATATCTAGGTCAGTGTGACCTATATTTCATAGTTCAGTGATTTTGTCTATTATCTAGAATACTATTTGATGGAGAAACGTCATACCTGGATTATAAGTTCCATGTGACCCGATGATTGACCTCAAAATATATCTAGGTCAGTGTGACCTATAGTTCATCGTTCAGTGATTTTGCCTATTATCTCGAATACTATTTGATGGAGAAACGTCATACCTGGATTATTAGTTCCATGTGACCCCATGATTGACCTAAAATATATCTAGGTCAGTGTGACCTATATTTCATGGTTCAGTGATTTTGCCTATTACATTGAATACTATTTGATGGAGAAACGTCATGCCTGGATTATTAGTTCCATGTGACCCGATGATTGACCTCAAAATACATCTAGGTCATTGTGACCTATATTTCATAGTTCATTGTTTTGCCTATTTATCTTGAACACTATTTGTAGGAGAAACGTCATACCTAGATTATTAGTTCCATTGACCTGATGGTTTACCTCAAAGTATATCTTGGTCAGTGTCACCTATATTTCACGAGTCAGTGATTTGGCCTATTATCTTGAAAACTATTTTGATGGAAAATGTTATACCTGGGATATGCAACCAGATGATAGACCTCAAAATGTATGTAGGTCAGTGTGACCTATATTTCATGGTTCAGTGACTTTGCCTTATATCTTAATACTATTTGGTGGAGAAACTTCATATCTGTATAATCAATTCCATGTGACCCGATGAATAACATAAAATACATCTAAGTCATTGTGACCTATATTTCACGATTCAGTGATTCTGCCATATATTTTGAATACTATTTCTTCGGAAAACTCCAAACCTGAATTATAAGTTCCATGTGACCAGATCATTGACATAGAAATATATCTAGGTCAGTGTGACCTTTTTTATAACTCAGAAACTATTTGATCTTGAAATGTAATACCTAGAATATATGTTCCATGTCCTCAAAATATATCTAGGTGAGTGCGAACTATATTTCATGGTTCAGTAGTTTTACCTTATATCTTGAAGGCGCGAAACAACAGACGAGCTATGCTGTCATGCGACAGCTGTTGTTTGAAATGTTTGCTTAAGGATAGACTACACCTTGGGACAGTGGTCATCTTTAAATGATTCGTTCTCAACCATAACAGGGTGCAATCCTAACATGTTATACATCATTCTAACAAAGCGCGCCTATATAGGCAATGGAAAATAACTGTGTTTTATTCTGCAACAAATCACAGCTCGGAAGAGCGTGACGAGTGACGTCATTAAACTGACAATTTATGACGTCACTGGTCGATTTCCTTGAAACGTCATTTTCTCGCATCGAAAACGTAAGTAAAGGATATAAATGCATGTGTTTCAGTCGATAATTTTAGCGGGATTTCTTCTAACAATGGCGAGAGGTCGTGAGATTTTGATGGAAACAACAGCATTATTGCCGATTTTCAGCGTTAGAATCGAAATAGATCAGCTCTAGTCTGTGATTTGTTGAGTAATAAATCACAGTTTGTCGGTCAGTTGTAAGTAGACAAATCACGCGCGCTATGCGCTCGTGATTTGATCTACTTTACAACTGACCTCCAAACTGTGATTTATTGCTCAACCAATCACAGTTAGATCTGATATTTCTTAAATAAAAGCTAAGAAACTGAAGTTTAATATAAGCTATTTCATATTGTGTAAAATAAAGTTGTATTGATGTTATTAACTGAAAAGTAACAAAAATGAGTTGTTAAGTTTTACATTTTTGGATAGGCATTACAAGTACATGCTCTATAATAAGTATCAAAGATTTTTCTAACCTCAATTGAAAGAAAGATTTTTGCAATTTTGATTTTCTGGAACGAAATTAATTGGTCATTCTGAGAAAAAGTAAAATTTTATCCCAAATGGATTGCGATATCAAAATTATGTGATACATTAATCTAGTTGTGACTTCAAAGAACATTTGGGCGCTAATTAAAGAAACTGAAAAACTATGAAGACAGGCACCCACACAGAGGAAAGCTGAAAAACGTCTGCTGTCCAGTAAAACTATTTTAAAAAAGATTGACTGGACTGAAACAGCAGCCCCTTGCCCCAAGTTACCAATCAGGGTTCACAAAAATACACCAGTATTATTCCTGGCGTGTTTTAATTCATTTTAAAAATATGTATTTTGCTCAAAATTTTCATTTTCTCTCATAGACATTCATCAACTGCCTACAGGTAAATGAATTGTCATGGTGCTAAATGGATGCATAATGGTTTCACACCTTGTTACAGACTTATATAAATTTATTGAAGATGAACCAAGGGAGCTTTAGGGCAATTAATCGAGGTTTTGACTAATATCAAATTTGTTCCAACAATTAAATAGCCTAAGCATGCTAATTTGAAACAAGAGTTAAAGTTAGTTTTAGATTTCTTAAAATTGCAAGCTTATTGAAAAAAGGCAGAAAGTCTGGTTTTTGACTCAAGATATGAAAGATATAAATGCCCTTTTCTAAGGCTGGCACGATTAATCAGTTAATCGATTAATCAATCGAAATTATTATATAATGATTATCGTTACTGATATGCTAATAATCGATCATTTGATAAGTATAACTTCCTACCCAAAGTCGTGTCTAAAATAGCTGGATGAGTGGCAAACAGTTCAGACCCTGATGAGACGCCGCATTTTGCGGCGTCTCATCTGGGTCTGCATTGTTTGCTAAGGCCTGTCTGTCGAAATACATATGATATTGTATAACATATGGTAAGAGTCAAAGCCAGAAAGGTAAAATTATGATAAAATCTTCAGCGATTACTAATTGATCATCGATCACAATGACACGCGCGATAATCGATTATCATTTCAGCTCCGATTAGTCAGCCCTACGCTTTTCACTATATTCTGCACAGGTACGTTACACTTGAGGTTGAAAATTGAATTTTTCAAAATTGGAAAGTATCCTAGTTGTGAAGAGTCATATACTGACGCAAAATTTTGGCCTAAAATCTTTCGGCTTAAACTCAAGCCATTGAAAAGTTAAAGATATATTTATCACCACTGGGAAAGCTGATGCGGACACTACATTAGCTAGCCCCCGCCCATCGGGGCTTGAAGAAATAGATGGGCCGCATGATGCTTTCACGCAGAGCTGAAACCGACCCGCACACGAGTAATGGTAAACCGCTTACAGGGTCTAAGCCTGCGGGCCTAGGCAATGCGGTGCGAGTGCTTATAAACCCTATTGGTGTCATTTCATCTCAATGTCGGGTAAAAGTCCCACAAAATTGGAAGCAACGTCTCCAAAATGACATTTTCAGTTTTGACGGGGACGTTAAACGTCAAATCAAACAAAATAAACACTACATTAGCACTAATATTATATGTAACTTTCTTCCTAGTTATGTATTAAACATTGTTCTTTGGGGTCAAAATAATTAAAATACATCATAATACATACTTTTAATAGGATTTGTGTTTTTATGTCCAGCCCCGAGAATCTTTGATTGGGGGGGGGGGGGGGAGGCGGGGGGATATAGTATTTGCCCTGTCTGTCTGCTTGTCTGTTTGGGCCCGTCGCGAAAACTTTAACCTTGATAATAACTTCAAAAGTATTTGACCAGTCCCATGAAACTTCACTCACATATTCACCATCACGACGGGCCTCCGTGGCCTAGTGGATAAGAGCGCTGACTGTTAGTCATTAGGTCTCTCACCGCCGTAGGTTCGAGCGTCGCTCGGGCCACGTGTGAGACGCCAAGTTCTGCAACGGAAGGTCAGGTGGTTTTTCTCCGGGTACTCCGGTTTTCGCCCACCTCTGATTAACGATCGGCTCGATATGAGTGAAATAATCTTGAAAGGGCCGTAAAACCCAAACCAAAAAAAAAAAAAAAAATCACCATCACAAGGGCTACATTCTGACCAAGGGCCATAACTCTGTTGTCATTTTTGGCTGAATTATCACCCCTTGAAGTTTTGTAAAAACTCAGAAATTGGCTCCCACGGTGGGGGAGGGGGGACGGCATTGGTCACCTATAGTGACAGCTCTTGTTTTTGGTTTAACAGTTTGTGCATTTTTTTAATTAATTACTTATCATTTTTATGAAAAATTTAACCATGTCAATCCAAGTTCAATTGCAAGATAAATCTCCGGCCTTTTAAGGATAAATACAATTGACATCATCAGTCAAGGGGTACTCATTTAAATTAGAATGTCTTCTGAGGTGTTGCATACTGTAGTTTTTGGTGAATATCAATTAATTGAAGTACCTGATTGTGTTGCGGACACTACATTCAACAGGTAAAAACGGCATTTCTCATTTTGATTTGAATGATGCTTTTTCTTCACTGTTTAATCATTCTTGTGCAGAAGTAGTGCCACGAATATATATCTAATAACTTTCAAATGTCATTTTAGACATTTCTAGTCAATATTTTTTTCAAGTGCAGCATAAGTTTTAAAAAGTGTCTGCACAAACCCTTATAACCGGTGTTATTTCTGTGAGGTGGTATCTGCTTTAATCTTCTGATGCAAACCAGACACACATTTTTGAAAACATTCAGTGATTATCAATGCAGAAAAATGTAACAGAAAACTCACTGTTTTGTGGATACTACATGTTTCCATAAACAGCATACTGAGCAAGTCATATGAGATTACTGGGGCTGGCTTATCGGAGCTGAAAAGATAATCGATTATCAGTCCTGTCATTGCGATCGATAATCGATTAGTAATCGCTAAGGTTTTTGGCAGAATTTTACCTGTCTGGCTTTCTTCTGAGCATGACTCTTACCATATGTTGCACTTTACCATATGTACAGTATATTTGCACAGACAGGCGTGAGCAAACAGTGCAGAATGCGGCGTCTCATCAGGGTCTGCACTGTTTGCCACTCATCCAGCTATTCTAGGCATAACTTTGGGTAGTAAATTGTACCTATCAAGTAATCGATTAAAAGCAAATCAGCAATGATAATCATTTTTGTTGAATTTATCGATCGATTAATCGATTATACGATTAATCGTGTCAGCCTTAGAGATTACTGGTTATATATTGGTATACTGCTGTACTATGTGTACTGTATGATGTATGCAGCCTCTTCATGTATCAGCCTCTGCATGGGCATGGCGGCTATCTTGGTAATGTTAAGATCCCATGACCAAACTTTCTTTCCTAAAGGACCCCTAAGGACCAGAAAATATAGTCTGAAGGCTAATTGTGGTCAGAAAATGACCCAAAGCAGCCATTGAATACATTCTATGACTAAAGCATTTAGTCTCTTACTGGAGGCTAATGGTGGTCAGGAAATGAAATCATACAAGCTACTGCATACGTTTCATGGCCCGAGGTTAGTGTTTGTCAGAAAAATGAGCCCGTATCAGTCTCTGAATGTACATCCTATTACTGGAGGCCAATATTGGTCAGAAAATGATCCCATATTAGCTTCTGTATAAATATTCTGTGACTGGACACTAATATTGGCCAAGAAATTACCCAATATCAGCCTCTGCGTCCAGCCTATTACTTGGGGCTTATGTTAGTCAGAAAAAGACCACATATCAGCCTCTGCATGCAGTCCATTTTTGTTGTGTACACTTAAGAGGAAACACACAGTTTTACCTATTTATATAAAAAATGAATACATGTTTTTCACTTATTGGCATTTAAATATACAGCTAAATTTTGTGTTGCGGACACTACAGCGATGCGGACACAATCAGTTAGCTTCCACAAGAAACGTATAATATTGTGTGTGAGTGAACATATTGTTGTCCCATTATAGCACAACCATATATTTTCTCTGTGACTATACTGCAGCTTTGTAGCAGTAGCCCCGTTGCGAACACTACAGATTTTTCGCCCTTTCAGTGCCTTGATAAGACGAAATGAGATGGATTCATATTCATTTCAATGGCTTCCATTCACCATTTCTTGTAAATAACATGTGTTATACATTAGCTAAAACATATTTATTAATAAATTGCATATCTCTAAATATATAAAGCATGGGGGTCAACAAAAAATGCAAAAAGGAGCAAAATAAAAAAAAAAAAAAAGATGCAATAAAAGGCGCCATTTAGTAACGGAAAGTCGAAAATTGATCAAATAAAAATAGTTTGTTTTTGAATAAATTCTACAATAGGTAAGGCATTTGTTCTGGACATAAAACTGGTATAAATAATGTATTTTTAAATTGAAAAATGTATTCAATTTAAGTGCAGTGGCATAACAATGAAAAAGAAAACTACCTTTTTGGCTTGCTTTTTGCACGTACGAAATCCTATTCAGATACAGACATGTTGTACACCATCGGTTAGCTAAAACTACCATTTAGGCAGATGGAAAACATACTTTTCGATAAAAATAATTATTAGACTGCATACTTGAGTATAACAATGGTCTGGTTTTTTGTGAGCAAAATATAGTGAAAAAGGCGAAAGAATTTAGAAAATGTAAATTGTGAAAAATGCATAAAATTTTGACATCATGGTGTAGTCTATCATTAAAGTACAGAAATTTAGATAAGGGTATAAGCCCAGGTTCAGAAACAGTCAACCTACCAGCAGACATATGACGAAATTATGACGTCACATCAACGTCGGTGCGACGTCATGACGTTTATGCAACGTCAAATCTACATCGGTGCAACGTCATGACGTTGTACCCACGTTGATATGACGTTGCCCGAGCGACGTGTGCCTGTTTGCACTACCAGTGCTGTCAGTGCTTTGACTGTAAGTTACTTTTAAGCGTGGTCGAGTGCTTAAAACGTTCGGCTATATACATTCTAGTGTTTGCGACTCGCTAGGACTAGTAGGCAGGGGTCCAACCATACCAGAATATGGTCTCATCCCAGCAGGCACATGACGTAATTATGACGTCATGTCAACGTCGGTGCGACGTCATGGCGTGTATGCAACGTCACATCCACGTCGGTGCAACGTCATGACGTTGCACCGACGTTGATTTGACGTTGGCATAGCGACGTGTGCCTGCTGGGATAGTACTCAGCGTATAACAGCAAAAATTTGATTTCTTTTTATAAGTATCAGTCTGCTTGAAACATTTTGCTATGTTTCCAGTTCTGAAAAAAGGGCATAAGGAAGCAAGGGCGATAATAAGACAAGTCCCTGATTCTGATCATTTTATGTGGCTCTCACTTGTTCGTCGAATTCGCAGAACTTATAAGAAATAAAAATAATTACTTTATGTTTCCAGAACGTATGGCATGTTGTCTGATTGATGGAATGCAGTACGATTTCTTCTTTTTCATTAAAACAAAGATTCTTGTATTTCTTTGTAGATATATACCAATTTTAGATGCCATAGGTAGTGCCTAAACTAGTAGGACTATAACTCACACGAAAAAGGTGCTAGCCAAACTGTTTCATTAATATAGTGTAACCATGTTCACGAAGATATTTTCCATGTGAAAAACAAGTTGTTCTTCTTCCTTATTGTTTTTTTTTTTTTAATTTCTCAAAGAAAATCGTAAAAAATAGATTTGTTTTTTTCTATTCCATCTTTTTTTTTTAGTTCTTAAAGGGGTGCTGTTTATTTGCAAGAGCAGCAATACAACGGTTCTTATTCTCAATAAAATACAAGGGTGCTCATATTATTGGAAATAATTTATTTAGAGTAAGTCATGGGTAAAAGAACACCTCCCCGCAGTAGTATTACAACTAATAGGCTTCAGACGTGTTTGGTGATTTTTATGTGCTATGATTAAAGCATTATGCTAGTTTGTACACATTGATTAATCTCGACCCGAATTGGGCCGGACAGTTTATGGGCGTCATGACGTTCTGGCTATGGATCAGGCAAGGGACTGCTGTGCTCGGAGCATGTGCATTTTGGGAGAATTTTCATATCTGGTCTATCATACCTTTCTGTTCAATTTCAATATTGTAGACTACTGCCGGAAACACATCGGAAGTTACTACCTGGACGCTCACATTATGCACCTGTTTATTTTCTTAGGATGTCTAAGCCTTTCAACTGTTATGTTGCCTTGTTCGCAAAACTTCATTGAACTAAAATGCAACAATACTTTGATTTAAATCTTTTTACCAGATAGACCTGTTTACTGCGTTCAAGTATATTACTAAGCTATTATTGCTTATAAATGATTCAAGATTACACCAGAGTTTCAATATCTTTCATCTGTAAATTGTGTGACTTGTCCGTTTTATCTTTTTTAGTTTTCTTAAACATGTTTTTGTGGTTATTTTATCAACACATATACATTTATGAAATTAGACATAAAACAACTATATTATATGAGACAAGGACATACCGTAATATTATACCTCAACAACACTTTTAAACAAACAAATTAAAACATAATGTCATAAGTAATGAAATACTATATCTAATTAAACATTCATGTATGAGATAACCGAAAATGGAACTAGAGTCGTGAGGTCGATGGCAGCCATCGCATATTCCCACGCTTCCGTTCGATTTGATATGTTTTGTTTGTTTTTGTTTTTTGTTTTTTATTTGAGGTAAACGTCCCCGTCAACACTGTTAAAGTATTTTGGAGACGTTGCTTCCAATTTTGTGGGAATTTACCCGATATTTAGATGAAATGACATCTCAAGCCCTGCCGTCCAATGAAACCAATAGGGTTTATAAGCATGGACGGGTCCGACTCGCACCGTATTGCCTGGGCAGGCTTAGATCCCCTAAGTGGTTTACCAGTTAAACGACCAGTTTCTGAAAACTTTGATTTTTGACCTTCACCCTGGGCTCCTCCTGGCACCGCCCCCTGTGATGGGATCAAAATTTCGAAAGTGTCCAGACCATGCACCGCCCCCTGTGATGGGATCAAAATTTCGAAAGTGTCCAGACCATGCACTCCCCAGACCAAAGATCTATCAGTTCTTGAGGATTCAAGTTTCTATCTCTTATGGTATAGGATGAGTTATCCGGTAATTATTATGGGTTGGGGGGGGGGGGGGGGTTATGATTTTTTTTTACATCTGGTGACCTTCATATTGACCCGATGGGTCGAATTTTTATTGCAATTTATTAATTGACTATCCTGTATTGATCGGAGGTCATCCGTATTAACACCAGGTCAACCAATATTAATTGAGACCAAGTGAGATAAAAAAAATCAATAATCATGTTTTTTTTTAAGTGTGTCAATTAATAAAATTGTCATTAATCAAGCAATTTCGTATTGTCCTAGTTACAGGTCCTCAGTCAGCTGTATTGGCCCTCGGCCTTCGGCCTCAGGCTAATACAGCAGACCTTGGACCTGTTACTAGGCGAATACGAAATTACTTGATTAATAACATTTTAGTATTCTAATCATGTTCTGAAAACTTTGAGTTTTGACCCCCGGGGCCCCTCCCCCTGGCCCAGCTCCTAGGGATGGGAACAAAATTCCGAAAATGTCATGCACTCCCAAGACCAAAGATCTATCATTTCCAAAGATTTCAAGTTTCTATCTCTAACGGTCTGGGAGTACTGAAGTTGTCCGGTAAGACGGACAGACGGACGGCGAAGACGATTACAATATCCCCACATTTTCCCATTACGAAAACATGCCTATTTAAATATATTGAAAATTTTACCACCCAAAATAGCAAATTTTCCAAAGAAGACTATCAATATTTTTTATTCTGCTCAAAACATAAATTGTTGGTACTCGTTAGAACCGCCTCGGTTAAATGTTAAAACAATGGATTAGAAATATTACGTTTTTGTGCCTCCATGTTGGCAGTTTTGAAACAATAAAACAAACAAACTCATCTTGTGATCATAAGAATCATTTCATTGTATTTATTTGCTTGCAAATCTAACAAATGAAAACATTTTTTTTTAACAGACCTGTTATACCCCCTGTTATACCTTCTGTCCTATTAATTAGCAATACTGCCATATGTTTTCATGATTTTCGGCATTCTGCTTGCCCATAATATAGGCTATTATTCGGAAAAAATGCACTGTTTCCTTAATTAATAATGCAAAATATCGTATTTGATGTCACCCCCTTTCCTGAAATCGATAGAAAACAAATATGCCCATACAATCCGTGCCCTTAATAAGCCACAGTAGATAAGTGTATCAATTTTAATAACTGTCAAAGTATCCTCACATAATGCACTTCTTACATTTATTGACATTACTTAATAATATACACACCGTTTTTAGAAATTAAAGTTGAAACGAAGATTTTTTAAATGAGCTAATGCAATTTTGAGATTTGTTACGTCATAATTTGGCAATGCCTCACGAGTTACTGCCCTTGATTCAGTCTTGGCAACATGCCAACTTGGCAACATGCCGATTTATAAAACTGTAACCTATTATCTATTCATTTTAACCAAAAATCTGCTGCTACAACAGAACCCCATATTGGATTCTTTTTCTTGCACAACATTTGACAGCTAGCAAATGTATATTGTTTACAAAATAAAAGTAGTGCGGAAGTAGTTCCGGCAGTTGAATAGAATTGAAGCGCATTTATGTTAGTTACCTGGGTCGGAACACCAGGGTCAGAACATAAATATCTATCCCAGGGTAAAATCACGGATTCCTTGTCTGGTGTGCAAGAAAAAACTTTCTTGATTAATCTGCCCGAAAGAACGTTGCTGGCACGATCGGGTATCGAATCCGCGACATCCCGAACACCACTCAGATGCACCTTAGATCGAGCTACCGAGACCGGCAGATTCAACTGCAGGTCCAATCGAACATTCGCCCTCCTTCACTCCTGTTTAAACTGACAAGACACATAAAGGACTAGCGCCCACTGAAACCTTAGGCGCGGCTTATACACGCATTTTTTTCCGGTGTAAAGAACATTTTTTCCATCGAAATTCATGGTTCTAACATGGTACTAAAACGTTTGAGCCAGCGCATAGCAAAGTCTACAAGAAGTCTTGAGAGACAAGCGAAGACTCAGATCAGACTGCGCAGTCTGATCAGAGTCTTAGCTGATCGCATGCACCTACTATTGGCTAATACCTAAGCAAAGGTTCTTAATTGTCATGGTAGATGGGTGCGCATGTTGATTTGAGTCTCTGCTAGTCGCACCAGTCTTATTGTAGGTTTTGTCATGCGCCGGCTCAATTTGAAAACAGCAAAAGTCCACATGTGCGCAGTCACACCAGAGCCTTTGTTGCTCGAAGACATGTATTGGACACTTTGAGATAGTCATGCGTCTATGCATGTTGGTTGTTTGCGCATGCGCATCTGAAGAATTACAAGTCGGCGCATTCTGAGGACCGCATTTCTTATGTGTCGACTCATATTTTTATTTCAGCACTCTTGGCAGCCATGATAAACTCCTTTATCCACACGGTCATGTACACGTATTACGGCATAGCAGCCATGGGTCCCCAGTACCAGAAATATCTCTGGTGGAAGCGGTATCTCACTATCATGCAGCTGGTAAGTGCTATTTCTTATGTTGTCATGGCTACGTTGGTTTGTGATTCAAGTCGAGCCGGTTAGCTTAATAAATCACCCTTTATACCAGTCCTAGGTTCTAATACATTACAGTTCGCAGTGTTAAACCTTTGTCACTTCGTTGCAGAACACTGACAGGTGAACTTTTTCCTTCATTCGCCGGAAATTGCCGAAAAATTATCAGTGTCCGCAATCGGCAATCTATAATCCATGTTTTCCATATTAAAATATGTAGGAAAAGAAATCATGTTTACCCCTATGCCTATAAAAAGTTCACTGTTTTGCAGAATCACGAAAAATATTCATATTTCATTCAATACATTTTTTATGAGTATATTTTATTGCTTCCATCTGCATTTTAATAACATACCTGCATGCCCCACAGACTGCAAAACCTATCGTCATATACTGAGTCGGTCTTACTTGGCCATTACCTGAGTTCAATAGAAAATAATTTAAAAAAAAATAATACAAAAAATAAAAAAATAAAAAATAAAAAATCGAGATTTCATGTTTGGTTGCCAAAAAAAAAATCAACGATTTCCTTTGATTAATATCACTGTTATGCTCTGTTAGACTGCGCTCCAAGTGTTACGATGATTTTAATCTTATTATCATATGACGTCGCGTCTGAGAGTGTAATAACGCCATGTAATATTATCGATAATCAACTAGTGGATTAAATATGCAAACTAGCTAGATACGTCCCGTAACGTTACATGTACGGCGTCCATAACGACGTCGCGTTTACTAACGGCGGAATATTGACATTTTTGTAAACAATCGTGAATAAAATGCGTTTTAAATGTCATATGATAAATAGAATCTTGCATTCGTACTCATGTATTATTGAATTGATTAAACTCTTCGAGGAATAGGAATAAAAAGCTCGGCAGAGCCTCGCATTTTATCCCTTTTTCTCAACTCGTTTAATAAATTCAATAATACATGAACACTCATGTAAGATCCTCTATTTACTATATAGAGTTTATTACTCAGGTGATTTATTATAGGAATGAATATCATTTTTGTGGATTTCATCGATGTGTAATCTGCGGCGAATCACTCAAAAACTGCATAAAGCTTTATGCTAAGTTTGTGAGTGATTCGCCGGAGTTTACACATCGATAAAATCCACAAAAATGATAATACATTCAGTATAATTCCAACTTCGTCATCGAAATGTTTAAAAATGCCACCAAAATGGTATGTCCTAAGAATTCTTTTGAAAGCGGAAGAATGAACATACCAACGGCCACGAACGGGTCTCCGTGGCCTAGTGGATAAGAGCGCTGACTCTTAATCATTTGGTCTCTCACCGCTGTGGTTCGAGCCTGGCTTGGGTCACATGTTTGCCGCCGAGTTCTGCAACGCAAGGTCAGGTGTGTTTGTTTTTCGGTAATCCAGTTTTTACCCACCTCTGATTAAGGATCGGCTCGATATGAGTGAAATAGTCTTGAAAGGGCCGTAACCCCCCCCCCCCCAAAAAAAAAAAAAAGCAACACCCACACACAAAAAAAAAAAAAAAAAAAAAAAAAAAAAAAACAACAACAACAAAAAAAAAAAAAAAAAAAACAGCCACGGTGGAATAATTCTTCAATTAGAAACTGTCAGCTTTGAAATAAACCCAAGCAAAAACCACTTCAAGTCTTTAATTTGAGTTATCTGTCTTCAATCATTTACGTATTCAATAGTTCTCCATTCTTCAATCGAACGCTGTTCACGTCGCTTTATATAAACGACGTGACGCACATGTTCTAAACGTGCTTTTTACGTCTCGTTATATGACTACCTGCTGCTGTGTGAACTAGTTATAGAGGATCTTACATGAGTGTTCATGTATTATTGAAATTATTAAACGAGTTTAGGAAAAGGGATAAAATGCGAGGCTTTGCCGAGCATTTTATCCCTTTTTCTCAACGAGTTTAATAAATTTTATAATACATGAGCACGAATGCAAGATTCTATTTATCATATGGTATTTAAAACGCATTTTATTCACGATTGTTTACGAAAATGTCAATTTTCCGCCATTAGTAAACGCGACGTCGTTAAGGACGTCGTACATGAAACGTTACGGGACGTATCTAGCTAATTTGCATATTTAATCCACTAGTGGATTATCGAAAATATTACATGGCGTTATTACACTCTCAGACGCGACGTCATATGATAAATGAGATTCTTGCTCATGGAATTTATTGAAGTGTAAAACTTTTACTTCAACCTAACAAATTGCTGGAAATGCACACAATGATGGAGAAATGGAATAATAAACCGAGGGAGGTTTGATATCCGATAAAGAAACGCGTGCGCCTGCGCACGAGTTTCCTTATCGGATGTTCAAATACCCGAAGTTTATAAATCCCAAATCTAAAACGGTCTGAGTCAATAAACTACATATTACATGAATTTTAATATAGCCGATGGATCATTTTGCATCTAAAGCTTAGTGAAGTTCACTCTTTACATACATTCGACGCAATCGGTAGTGGGCGCAGTGACACAAAAGCTGACTGAAACAAAATCTAAACAGCGCGTTCTGTTGTACTGAATGAAAATAGAAGAACTAAATTATTATAGTGATAAAATAATTAAAAATATGAGAGTACAGTAACCAGAAATAAATTATTGGTTTAGACTCATATTCTAGACAGGTTTTTAATTTTTTGGACCCCAATTTGATTTATATCAGTCTTTGTATCGACTGCCTATTCGAAATTTGCAAAATTGCAGTGTGTTTTCTCTGGCTTTCTTTGCCGGATCATTACAGGGTCACTGATGAGGCTTTATTAGCCGAAACTACGTAGTATGACCCGTCTTCTTTCTTACGAATGTTTTCATTGCTCTTAAAGGAACTCATTTTTTATTTTATTTGCCTTCACTGCAGCTGGTGTTGTGCCGTGTGGCGGCCGTAAAACGTCTCCCCGTACATCAACCATAGTGTAGTTTATATTTTTCTTTTGGTCCTTTGAGATCAGCGTGAATATTCTGAGAAATCAGAAATAAATTATTGGTTTAGACTCATATTCTAGACAGGTTTTTAATTTTTTGGACCCCAATTTGATTTATATCAGTCTTTGTATCGACTGCCTGTTCGAAATTTGCAAAATTGCAGTGTGTTTTCTCTGGCTTTCTTTGCCGGATCATTACAGGGTCACTGATGAGGCTTTATTAGCCGAAACTACGTAGTATGACCCGTCTTCTTTCTTACGAATGTTTTCATTGCTCTTAAAGGAACTCATTTTTTATTTTATTTGCCTTCACTGCAGCTGGTGTTGTGCCGTGTGGCGGCCGTAAAACGTCTCCCCGTACATCAACCATAGTGTAGTTTATATTTTTCTTTTGGTCCTTTGAGATCAGCGTGAATATTCTGTGAAATCAGAAATAAATTATTGGTTTAGACTCATATTCTAGACAGGTTTTTAATTTTTTGGACCCCAATTTGATTTATATCAGTCTTTGTATCGACTGCCTATTCGAAATTTGCAAAATTGCAGTGTGTTTTCTCTGGCTTTCTTTGCCGGTTCATTACAGGGTCACTGATGAGGCTATATTAGCCGAAACTACGTAGTATGACCCGTCTTCTTTCTTACGAATGTTTTCATTGCTCTTAAAGGAACTCATTTTTTATTTTATTTGCCTTCACTGCAGCTGGTGTTGTGCCGTGTGGCGGCCGTAAAACGTCTCCCCGTACATCAACCATAGTGTAGTTTATATTTTTCTTTTGGTCCTTTGAGATCAGCGTGAATATTCTGAGAAATCAGAAATAAATTATTGGTTTAGACTCATATTCTAGACAGGTTTTTAATTTTTTGGACCCCAATTTGATTTATATCAGTCTTTGTATCGACTGCCTATTCGAAATTTGCAAAATTTCAGTGTGTTTTCTCTGGCTTTCTTGCCGGATCATTACAGGGTCACTGATGAGGCTTTATTAGCCGAAACTACGTAGTATGACCAGTCTTCTTTCTTACGAATGTTTTCATTGCTCTTAAAGGAACTCATTTTTTATTTTATTTACGCCTAATTCAGTGTTATGAAGTTTCCCTGCACCTTGCATGTACTGTAAGAAATGCTTTTTTCACTTCTGAAGAGCATGAAATTTATACTTTATGGTGATGTCAAAAAGTGTGTGAAGCTCTCACCTGCTACCTGACAATGTTTACATAATATTTGGTACTAAGTTATTTAGACAAATTGTGGGTATTCCGATGGGTACGAATTGCGCACCCCTTGTGACTGATCTGCTCTTGTTTTGTTATGAAAAATGTCTTCATGATGTCCCTTTCCGTTGAAAACCAATCTGAGGTCATTGAAGCCTTTAGCTCGACTTTTAGAATTAAATATTGACGACTCCTATTTCGATGGTTTGATCAGTCAAGTTTACACCCCTTCCCCTCCCCAGAACTTCAGTAGACATAGACAAATTCTTCTGATACCGAGGCCACGTTTTTGGATTTACATCTATCTATTGTAGCAACCTGATTAAAATCCGATCTTGCCGCAGTTAGATCTGACATCTACCCGTAGTAGGTCACCTTCTGTGACCTTAAATTTTAACCTTTCACGTGTCGCTGTCAGAAGTAGGCGTACATAGTTCAGCTTATTTCGGGTTTTAATCAGACTGTCTGTTGTAGATGAGTCTGTTTCCTACAAACAATTATGACAATCGCGATGATTTTGATTTTGAGATTGTAAATATTTCTTTCTTCGATGCTGGTATTCCTCGTGTGGCATCCTAAGGCGTTTATATTTCGCAGTTAATTCGAGTTACCAAAGTGTCTAGTTATATAACTGACCTCAACACTCGTAATAAGTTAACTGCTAAACTTCTTAATCAGGGTCATGGGTATACTACGCAAAGCCTATTCTAAATTTTATAGACGTTATTCCGATTTATTTTCGAAATTCAGTGTTTGACTTAAATCTCTTCTGCAACAAGTTCTATCGGAACCCGAATTTTATGGTGACTTACTTAGTATATTATAAATTCAGAAAAATATATGTTTGCAATCACTAAGGCACCCAATTTCGTAAAATCATTCTTCGATATAAAAAGATCAGTTACAACATAAATGTTATACAACAGACTGCATGCATGTGAGTGAGTGTTTGAGTTTTACGTCTCACCAACAGGTCATACGGAGACGGGACCTCGGTTTAAAGACTCATCCGAAAGTAGTCTGGAGAAGCCCGGGATCGATCCTGCGACCCCTGGTTTACAAGGCGAGTAGCATAGCCAACACACCACGGAGGCCTCTGCAGGCATGGTAGTTAACCCAATCACGGTTGACAACTTTGCTTCCCTCTTAAATTGCACGCCGGTGGGTCAGACCTCAGCTTCTCTGACTGTTCCAGTGTAATGGCTTACTGAGAATAAGAATTTAATTTTATGTAATGTTGACTTGTGCCTGATGATCTGTACCCACTACTGTTTCTGAGCAAGAACAAAAAAAATAATCCATGCCCATTTTAGCCTGACTATGCCCCACTCTTCCCTATATAGACTGGTACTAAACAGGACGTTCATTAAATGGACCCTTTAACTATGATGTAAATTGAAAAGGTATGCAAGAATAACGATCATCCATAGTTATTTTTGCTGGACCCTTGGTAGATCGGGCCCTTCGGAATCTAACTGTTGGTTTTCCTTCTACTAGCATTTCATTGGTTTCTTGCTGTCGAGTCCTAACTCTGGTCGTTTGAGTTTTGTGTTCTCGGAGATGTTACACTGATGAATTTCATGAAGCAGGCATTCATGCGGACTGAACAAATTATATGTCTAAATCGCGACGGAAGTAAAGGCGAGGACTGCGGCCGAGCACAATCGCTTTAAGCCCCCTCCATCCCCCCCACCACCACTGACGTTCCAAGGCGGTTCTTCTGTAGCGGTTTATTTTAGTGATGGTTTGTTTTTGAGTGTATATATCGCTTATATCTTTTTGTTTTGGATAGCCTTTTGGCCATTTTGTGGTCCATTAGGGTGTAGTAATTTCATGCTTGTTGTATTTTCCCTTCGGTGTCTCCGATGGGAGCTGTGGGTTGATTATAACGATTCCTGAACATTGCCTTCACTTCTTTTTTATGTTCATGTAATCTTTATTTCAACGCTGCCTCCGAGTTTAACGTCAAACATTCTGAACGTTGTTTACATCTTCTGAGACGCCATTGACGTGACGTCAGGGACAACGCCTCGGCGTGAACTAAACTTTCCTGCGTCTAAATATAACGATTGCATAAAAAGTAGGACTGGCTACAGGGAAATAGGACTGGCTACAGGGATATAGTTCCTTGGACTTAGCCAGAGGTGAATATCATTTTTATTCATTGAGAAATTGTGGTATTTCTTCGTTATACGTGTAATAAAAAGCAAAATCTTATTGCTTCCCTAAACCCTTGAAAATCCCTTTTTATCTCGACGACTCAGTTATGGTCCAAGGACGCTTTAACGAAAATTCACGATTCAATCCGCTCGGCACCTATGAAGGAAAAAGTCAATGTATGTTGTGATATTTTATCATTTATGTTCAAGATGTAGATAGTAGGAACTCAAAAGGCGGCCCAAACAAGCAACCACGATTCAGATATGTAATGTAGGTTTTTTTTCATGCATTTACATTTACCTAGTCCCGAGGAAGCTGTTCGGACACGAGGGTGACATACAGAGTGTAAATATCTCCAAGGGTCCAGCAAAAATAACTATGGATGATCGTTATTCTTGCATACCTTTTCAATTTCCATCATAGTTAAAGGGCCCATTTAATGAACGGCCTGGTTAGTACCAGTCTAGATAGGGAAGAGTGGGGCATAGTGAGCCTAAAATGGGTATGGATTTTCTTTGTTCTTGCTCAGAAACAGTAGTGGGTACTCGCTATAACCGCCTTCTAACGACGACACTATGTTTCAACATAACAATTTGAGCCACCGCGCGACAAAACAATAATACATGTGTGCCTAGCGAAGAATCAGATCAGCCTGCGCATCCATATAGTCCAACCAGAGACTTCTCTTGCTACATGGAGCAATGGGCCCTTAGTTATCCTTAGAGAGCACAGTGAAGACTCTGATCAGACTGCGCGGACGCACAGGCTGATCTGAGTCTTCGCTGGACGCACATGTCTTATTGTAGGTTTTGTCGTGCGCTGGCTCATTTTTTCTCCGAAAGAGTTTTGATTTTGTGCCAGTCAGGTGCCAAGTTAATGTCATCGAAAGCGAAAATCCCATGGACCTTAATGTATTATGACGTTTGCAAGAAAATTATATATATTACTTCTGCTCATACAATATTGGTAAAACTGGCACAGCTAGAAACGTAGATGATTAACGCAATAAATATAATTTTCTTAATTTTGTTATATGCGTAGCATTGGAACAGCAACTATTTAAACCTAATTAACATTTTTTATCCTCATTTTTGGCGACGTCACCACTGACGTCAATAGAAAAATGAATTTATCGCAAATTGAATTATTTTAAACTGCTTTTTCTTTTATAAAGAAAGATCACAGAAAAAAAAAAGAACAAAGAGTGTTTATGTCCTAGTTAATTTAGTTTTTCAATCAAACCAGTTTCACTAACATCAGATGAGCAAAAATAATATAATTAATTTTCGTGCAAAAATCAAATTACATTGAAGTCTACGGAATTTTTGCTTTCGAAGACATTAATTTGGCATATAAGTGTGCATTATGTCACGTGGACATGTTATGTCTTTCAGATCCAGTTTTTTGTCGGTTCGCTTCATGCTCTGCCGCCTATTTTTATGGATTGTGGTGTGCCTCCCGCTTTGATGTATATAGGATTGATTTATGGAGCTACACTTATTATACTTTTTACGAATTTCTATTACCACTCTTATCTGAAGACAAAATCGCACAAGGTATGTGAATGTAATTTTTATCATTATTTTGAATTTGCTGACTTTGGGACCAAAATAGGTCGTTGGTTTACAGAGCATCTGTCTTTAAAATAACAACAAACGAACATTTTTAGCTCAGTTGGTAGAGTGTCCGCTCCGGGGAACGGGGGGTCACGGGTTCGATCCCGGGTCGCGACATACCAAAGTCGTTAACAATGGCACTAGCTGCTCCTCGCTTGGCACTCAGATTTACGGGGTAGAGTTAGGACTGGTCGACCTAGTGTCAGGATAATGTGACTGGGTGTGGTATCATGGAATGTGTCTGGGACATGATACTTCAGTGAGACAGCACTATAAAAGTGAGCATTGAGCTCCCTGTCGCAACCAGACACCGTTGTGATATGACTGAAAAATTGTTGAAAGCGACGATAAACCCGAATTCACACACACACACACTAAAATATTCTGTTATAAAGCTGCCCAAAAGTCTTTGGCTCTTGTAAGCTAAACTGGATAGGATGTTAAACAGAGCTTTGCTTTGGTATGATATATCTCCATTATGCAGAGCAATATCTCATCTGGATCGAGCTGGTCAAAACTAACGATGCCATTTGTTAACATATCGTTGAAACGTTGATCATTTAATATGGCATATACGCCAATATGTTCGCTAATAATGTGAGGAGCTATTGCAAAAGCTAATCATATTTTTTTTCTGGCAAAACACAAGCGTTTAGATATAGTACTAGCTAGCACAGTTAACAATCTGCTTACTACGAGGACTGTTCAAATAGGAATGCAACTCTGCACATAAAAATGATTCCGTTATAGATTTCGATGAAAAATTTATTTTGTCCCCTCAAAGTATTCCCCTTTAACAGATATACAAACTTTCATTCTTCTGATCCAATCATTGAATGCATTTTGGTAGTCTTTTCGAGGTATACTATGAAGGCACTGGAATATTGCAGAACCGAGGTGTTTGCGCTGTACAAATTTTCGACCAGAAAGGTATTTTTTCAGCCGCGGGAACAAAAATAAGTCACACGGGGCAAGGTCATGGGAATACGGGGGGTGAGGGAGTTCAACAACCTTTTCCTGCTTCAGATAATCTTGCACAATGAACGCCTTGTGCGATGACGCATTGTCATGTAGCAATCTGACATTGGCCAAACCAGTTGCGGGTCTTCGTTCTTTGAAATATTTCTTCAATTTTGAAGAACTTTATTCTTGTAAAACTTCGCATTTACAGATTTACCTTTAGGCACAGCAACCTGAATAACAGGGCCCTGATTTGAAAAGAAAATGGCATACATTACCTTCTTGACGCTCATGGTCCGCTTTGCAATGCATGGTCTTTTGTAATACTTTGTTGCCCATATTTTGTTCTGAATCTTTCGTTTTGGCTCAAAAAAGTGAACCCATGTCTCGTCACCTGTGACGACATTAGCGAAAGACCGTGCATTGTAATTTGGAAACTTTTAAGCAACTTCTTGGCGCACTGAACGCGTGCCTTTTTCTGCTCATCTGTCAACAGATGGGGTATCCATCTAGCACATATCTTTCTCATTTTCAAATCCCGTTTCAGAATTGTATGAGCTGCTCCTAATGAGATGCCAACCATACTAGCTATTTGCCTAGCGGTGTATCGTGCATCGGTAGCAACTATTTCTTTCACTCTAGCAACCATCTTGGCAGATGTTGCTCTTTTCGGCCGACGATCATGTGGTGCATCTTCTGTTGAGCCTAGCCCACAGCTGAATTTCTTACACCAACGAAAAACTGTCGGAAAAGACATTTCATTATGCCCATAAACCGCACATATTTTATCAAAAATGTCTTTGCACCGTATACCAAGAATACAACGATTCTTAGTATAGGACCATATTTCAACGGCGTACTCTGACCTTCTTCCAACCATGTTTTGTATTAGTAATCAAGAGCAGACAGTGTTTATCGAACGATATACATGGCTAAAGTGGACGGATTTAAACAGGTTTGGTATCAATGTATAGGTAAAATGTTTTTCTACGCTGTGATATTTATTTCCAGGTGATTTTCGCATTAGTGCATGAGAAAACGTTCTACGTGCATTCATATTTGAACAGTCCTCGTAACTAGCAATCCTTCAAATAAATGAGCTCTAGTTAACAGAAATTCTCTGGCTGTAGACATCTACGTGACACCGCCAAAAAGACCTTTTTGAACGTCAGAGAAGGCTCGGGTTCGGTATTGGGCTGTAAGAAGGAGAAATCAAATGAATAAACGATTCGATATGATACGATGCTTTATTAATTCAAAACCATTACGGCCCATGAGCATATATACATATGCAATAACTTTCAGCGGCCTCGGTAGTTCAGTCGGATGCGCGTCTGACTGGTGATCAGGAGAACGCGGGTACGATACCTGCCGGGGTCAGCAACATTCTTTCGTGGAGAGTGATCATGGAATCTTTTCGACGGCCTTTCTCTCTTTTCTGTTGATTCAAGAAGCGCATTTGTCAGTTTCTGGCGAATGAATGTGCACTGTATTTGTTAACCGCTTACTTATAAAATAGAAGTGGAAAGGAAAAGTGTGGAAAGGTGTGACCAGGAAAAGTGTGGTAAGGTAAACTGACCGGCTCAAAATGACCTAAAATAGTGTTGACTTGGTCGTTAAACTCCAATACAAACAAACAAAACAATTACTTTCATGTACAGGATAGCAAGCAGCAAAAAGCAAATACACATACATACATTACATGTAATAACAATAACATATTTATGCTATGGTTTGGGAGAGGTGCTTCAGTATTCTGATGAATGCTTCACTAGACTTATATACAATACTAAATATCTTTCTTTAAGGGGTGGAGTAAGTAATTGTATCGATTCCTGATCTTTGTCTTACTTCTACTTTGCATATCAGGGCTGTTTTGTTTGTGCCGTGTGGCGGCTGTAAAAGGTCTCCCCGTACATACATTTAATGCTCTTATTTTTCCAATCCTCAGGGATTGCTTATGCAATTGCTCAATTGACATCCTTTAGATACCTGTTGAAGGTCATTATTAAACCGATGTTCGTTCATCGTTGTATAACAACTGCTTGTTTAACATCCCTGATCTTTAAGTAGACTTGAATGTTTTGTGGGCCTTTGATGTACCTTCCTTCTATTCGAAGGAATTATCTTCAGTAATTATATATGCTGTTTTACATAATGACCGGTATGAAGATCGCTTTAGTTTTGACGGTATCAAAACCTTCTAAACCCACATGAGTATCACAAATACATTTAAAATATCAATATCACCACTTAGGTTACACTCTGCTTCTTCTGTACGGATTCCCTATTCTATTAAGAACTTTAATACTATGTTGCCTTCGGTATTGGTTAGACCCTTAAATTTTTCTTCTGTAACTTCAGTTAATCTCAATGCAGCAGGCAACACAAATGTTTTTGGGAGTAGTCTTCGTATAAGACTATCTCCTCTCAAATCGCCCAGCCTTCGAAAATATACTAATCCGTGGAAAAGAAGTGGAATGTATCCTAGTATTTCTAAGTGCAATGCCAAGAGGTGCAGATGTTGTTCGCATTTAAGCACTGCGTCTACCGTTACTTCATCTGTAAACGGTAGACGCTTCTCTGTAGTTAACATGTCTGATTTGACATGACAGTCTACAGATTAAATTTATCTAATTACATGACGTGCTGCAAACTGTTATATGCAGTACGTTGGTCAAACTAACCGCATGCTAAAAACTAGATTGAACGAGCATTATCGTAGAATGAGTAAGCCTAAGAAAAATGACACTTTCTTGTACCGTCACTTTCGACGTACAGGTCATTCTGTAAATAAAATTGTCATACAACCAGTGGAAAAACTTTATTACGATGCAAATTCTACATCTAATAATCAAAAGACATGAGGCTGAACTGAAATGGATTAAATTTTTACAGACCCCTTTTCCACTGGGATTAAATGACAATATTTATCATGAGGGTAATATTTCCAGAATGCCGGACTTATACTAACTTATTACCTCCTAAGCCCAAGACGCCTTTACGTCATCTTAAACTAGGTATTCAAGAATTTCATAAGAAGTTTGTTTTGGCCCCTGCAGACAAGGCCGCTAACAACGTCGTCGTTGTGTGACGGCTCCACTATGTTAACACGCTTAAGCAGGAGCTTGGTGGTACTAAGGCCTATAAACTTCAGCCTTTGGCTGAAGAGAGAGCTATAGTAGATAAACATGTTTGTCTTTCAGCCACCAAGTTTGCTGTGTGTGTTAACGAAGGCCAAGACAAGCTTCCTACGCTATACTGGTTACCAAAACTTCATAAAAAACCTTACAAAGCACGGTTTATTGCAAATTCTAGTTCTTGCACTACCACTGAACTTTCTAAATTATTAACTTGCTGTCTTACTGCTATTAAAACGCATGTAATTAAATATTGTGATAAAGTCTTTGAAAGATCAGGAAGAAATCTGTTTTGGTCTATAAAAAATTCGAATGAGGTTTTAAATAAATTGAAATCTAGACAGTTTCGTGCTTCTAGTCTGTCTACCTACGATTTTTCCACTCTTTACACTACACTTCCTCATAATCTTATAAAAGAAAAGCTTAATGATTTAATTGAATGGGCTTTTCACAGAGAAGATTCTCTCTATCTTGCATGTAATGTCAGAAATGCATTTTTCACTTCTAAAGAGCATAAGAATTATACACTTTGGTCATGTCAGAAAGTGTGTGATGCCCTCACCTTTCTACTTGACAATATTTATATTAGATTCGGTACTAAGTTATTTAGACAAGTTGTGGGTATTCCGATGGGTACTAATTGCGCACCTCTTGTGGCTGATCTGTTCTTGTACTGTTATGAAAGAGACTTCATTTTGTCGCTTTCCATTGATAACCAATCTGAAATTATTGAAGCTTTTAGCTCTACTTCTAGATATTTAGATGATTTATTAAATATTGATAATACCTATTTTGATGGTTTGATCAGTCAGATTTACCCCGTAGAACTTCAGTTGAATAAAGCAAATTCTTCTGATACCGAGGCCCCGTTTTTGGATTTACATCTATCTATTGTGGATGGATTTGTTTCGTGCAAAATTTATGATAAACGCGATGACTTTGATTTTGAGATTGTAAATTTTCCTTTTTTGGATGGTGATGTTCCTCGTGCGCCATCCTATGGCGTTTATATTTCGCAATTAATTCGATTTGCCAGTGTGTAGTCATGTAACTGACTTCAACACTCGTAATAAATTATTAACGGCTAAACTTCTTAATCAGGGTTATCGGTACCATAAACTACGCAAAGCCTTTTCAAAATTTTATAGACGCCATTCTGATTTAATTTCAAAATTCAATATTGGACTTAAATCTCTTCTGCAACAAGGTCTATCGGAACCCGAATTTTAAGGTGACTTAGTATATAAATTCAGAAAAATATATAACCGCAATGACTTCAGCACCCAATTTCGTAAAATCATTCTTCGATATAAAAAGATTGGGTACAACATGGATATTATACGACAGACTGCATGCATGGTAGTTAACCCAATCACGGTTGGCAACTTTGATTTCCTCTTTAATTGCACGCCGGTGGGTCAGGCCTCAGATTCTATGACGGCTCCAACGTAAAGGCTTATTGAAAATTAAAGAGATAATGTTGGTTGGTGCCTGATGCTCTGTCTCTGGTCGGGCTCATCGGAGTCTAACTGTTGGTTTTCTTTTGCTCCAGCATTTCAGTGGTTTCTTGCTGTCGAGTCCTCACCGTTGTCTCACCTCTGTGGTTCTTTGATTTCTGTGTTCACGGAGATGTTGCACTGATGAGTTAGGAGGCCTTCATGCGGACTGAACAAATTATTTGTCTAAATCGCGACGGAAGCAAGGGCGAGGATTGTGGCCACGTAAAATCGATTTAAGCCCCCCAGTGGAAATCTTCCACTGACCGTTCCAAGGCGGCTCTTCTGTGGCGATTTATTTATGTTGTTGTTTGTTACTTACTGTGTGTATCCCTTGTGTCTTTTAATTTTGGATGGCCATATGGCCATTTTGTGGGAAAGTTACTGTCCATATGGCCTTCCTTTGTTTAGGTTTCCATTATGGTCTGGTCGCTTAATGTTTGTATTTCTTTCCCTTTGGTGTCTTTTATGGATGGAGTAAGTTAATTGTATCAATTCCTGATCTTTGTTTTACTTCTACTTTGATATTTTCTCGCTCCTGGAATGTCGAAAACGCAGAACTAGATCTCACGGCACCAGGAAAATGGTAACTTTAAACGTAAATCACGTGCGTTTAAACGAAACATCACTAGACTGAAGTGACTGTCAATTATATTATTAAATTAAGGACGCCACTCTATGCTTTCATTTTTAAGTAGATTACCCGTTTCTGTTTTACGTCTTCTGGTACCTAGGCGAATAAATTCTACGATAGTTCTCATCAGTTATATGATGCCGCTCTCTTAACTAGAGGCTATACTCAGCATACTCTCAGTCCTTACATTGATTCTGAAATTAATCATAAACGCCATTTCTTCAAAATATCCTTCATTAATAAGGGTATGGATTTTATAGATTTGCCCAGTATCTTCCGTGAGAGATCGGTGCTTTCTTCCATTCCAGCTTATTTTCAAAATACTGAAACACCTATAATTTGCTATAAATATATCATACCTGTAAGATCTATCATTTTTAATTTCAATAAACTTGTTTCAGATCTTGATATTGATACTAATACTCCTGATTCATGTGACTGTAAAGACTCAGTGTATTGCTATCCTGCTGCTGGTCATGTAATTACTGGCAATTTGAAAATTATTCCTGATTCTAGGATAAGGAATATAATTTCTAAAGGACCGAAATATCGGTTTCCTTCTAAAATTGATTTCAGTAAATGTAGAGATGAAATCGCTGCTTCCTTGAATGAATTCGGTAATCGATGGTGTAAGCGAGAGTATGTTGAGCATAAAGCCCTTAAGGACTGGAAACTTAAAATTTTAAAACTAGTGAACAAAAGCATTTCTTTCTATTCTCAAAATACCAACTTATTACCTCCTAAGCCCAAGACGTCTTTACGTCATCTTAAAGTAGGTATTCAAGAATTTCATAGACGTTTGTTTTGGCCCCTGCAGACAAGGCCGCTAACAACGTCGTCGTTGTGTGACGGCTCCACTATGTTAACACGCTTAAGCAGGAGCTTGGTGGTACTAAGGCCTATGAACTTCAGCCTTTAGTTGAAGAGAGAGCTATAGTAGATAAACATGTTTGTCATTAAGCCACCAAGTTTGCTGTGTGTGTTACCGAAGGCCAAGACATGCTTCCTACGCTATACTGGTTACCAAAACTTCATAAAAGACCTTACAAAGCACGGTTTATTGCAAATTCTAGCTCTTGCACTACCACTGAACTTTCTAAATTATTAACTTGCTGTCTTACTGCTATTAAAACGCATGTGATTAAATATTGTGATAAAGTCTTTGAAAGATTATTATTATTAATTTGAATTAATTATTGGTTTAGATTCATATTCTAGACAGGTTTTTAATTATTTGGACCCCATTTTGATTTATATCAGTCTTTGAATCGACTGCCTATTCGAAATTCGCAAAATTGCAGTATGTTTTCTCTGGCTTTCTTTGCCGGATCATTACAGGGTCACTGATGAGGCTTTATTAGCCGAAACTACGTAGTATGACCCATCTTCTTTCTTATGAATGTTTTCATTGCTCTTAAAGGAACTCATTTTTGATTTTTATTTGCCTTCACTGCAGCTGGTGTTGTGCCGTGTGGCGGCCGTAAAACGTCTCCCCGTACATCAACCATAGTGCAGTTTATATTTTACTTTTGGTCCTTTGAGATCAGCGTGAATATTTTGAGAAATCAGAATTAATTATTGGTTTAGATTCATATTCTAGACAGGTTTTTAATTATTTGGACCCCATTTTGATTTATATCAGTCTTTGAAACGACTGCCTATTCGAAATTCGCAAAATTGCAGTATGTTTTCTCTGGCTTTCTTTGCCGGATCATTACAGGGTCACTGATGAGGCTTTATTAGCCGAAACTACGTAGTATGACCCATCTTCTTTCTTATGAATGTTTTCATTGCTCTTAAAGGAACTCATTTTTGATTTTTATTTAAATAAATTGAAATCCAGACATTTTCGTGCTTCAAGTCTGTCTACTAACGATTTTTCCACTCTTTACACTACACTTCCTCATAATCTTATAAAAGAAAAGCTTAATGATTTAATTGAATGGGCTTTTCACAGAGAAGATTATCTCTATCTTGCATGTAATGTCAGAAATGCATTTTTCACTTCTAAAGAGCATAAGAATTATACACTTTGGTCATGTCAGAAAGTGTGTGATGCCCTCACCTTTCTACTTGACAATATTTATATTAGATTCGGTACTAAGTTGTTTAGACAAATTGTGGGTATTCCGATGGGTACGAATTGCGCACCTCTTGTGGCTGATCTGTTCTTGTATTGTTATGAAAGAGACTTCATGTTGTCGCTTTCCATTGATAACCAATCTGAAATTATTTAAGCTTTTAGCTCCACTTCTAGATATTTAGATGATTTATTAAATATTGATAATACCTATTACGATGGTTTGATCAGTCAGATTTACCCCCCCCCCCCCAGAACTTCAGTTAAATAAAGCAAATTCTTCTGATACCGAGGCCCGTTTTTGGATTTACATCTATCTATTGTAGATGGGTTTGTTTCGTGCAAAATTTATGATAAACGCGATGACTTTGATTTTGAGATTGTAAATTTTCCTTTTTTGGATGGTGATGTTCCTCGTGCGCCATCCTATGGCGTTTATATTTCGCAATTAATTCGATTTGCTAGAGTGTGTAGTCATGTAACTGACTTCAACACTCGTAATAAATTGTTAACGGCTAAACTCCTTAATCAGGGTTATCGGTACCATAAACTACGCAAAGCCTTTTCAAAATTTTATAAACGCCATTCTGATTTAATTTCAAAATTCAATATTGGACTAAAATCTCCTCTGCAACAAGGTCTATCGGAACCCGAATTTTATGGTGACTTAGTATTTAAATTCAGAAAAATATATAACCGCAATGACTTCAGCACCCAATTTCGTAAAATCATTCTTCGATATAAAAAGATTGGGTACAACATGGATGTTATACGACAGACTGCATGCATGGTAGTTAACCCAATCACGGTTGGCAACTTTGCTTCCCTCTTTAATTGCACGCCGGTGGGTCAGGCCTCAGATTCTATGACGGCTCCAACGTAAAGGCTTTTTGAGAATTAGAGAGATCTAATTCAAGGTAATGTTGGTTGGTGCCTTATGATCTGTCTCTGGTCGGGCTCATCGGAGTCTAACTGTTGGTTTTCTTTTGCTCCAGCATTTCAGTGGTTTCTTGCTGTCGAGTCCTCACCGTTGTCTCACCTCTGTGGTTCTTTGATTTTTTGTGTTCACGGAGATGTTGCACTGATGAGTTAGGAGGCCTTCATGCGGACTGAACAAATTATTTGTCTAAATCGCGACGGAAGTAAAGGCGAGGATTGTGGCCACGTAAAATCGATTTAAGCCCCCAGTGGAAATCTTTCCACTGACCGTTCCAAGGCGGTTCTTCTGTGGCGGTTTGTTTATGTCGTTGTTTGTTACTTACTGTGTGTATCACTTGTGTCTTTTTAGTTTGGACGGCCATATGGCCATTTTGTGGGAAAGTAACTGTCTTTATGGCCTTCCTTTGTTTACGTTTCCATTATTGTCTGGTCGCTTAATGTTAGTGTTTCTTTCCCTTTGGTGTCTTTGATGGGTGGAGTAAGTTAATTGTATCGATTCCTGATCTTTGTCTTACATCTACTTTAACAAAGCTTCATACAGACTCGTCCAAGCAATGGCATTTATGAATAGATAGATATGTATTCTTAGTTCCTCCAATATGAAAAAGTTATACATGTCATAAAAGAATGAAAACATACAAAAAGTAAAGAGCACATACGTAAAGTGTTAATTATACATTATATTGCATAGCATTACACACCCTGTAGTCTATATATAATAACCGAGTATAAACTAATAAATAAATTAAGCAGCTAATGGGAGAAGGCGACTTATCGCAAAAGCGGCCGGGCAAAGAATGGGCTAAATGCATGACCTTTTGTATGACGCGACCTCTTGATCTCTTGCCACGAAAATGCGCCTTTATAATTTTGACCCCTTTAAACCCCACCTTACGTAGTAAAATTACAGGGGTATACATTAATTTCTTGTTTCTGCTCACAAACATAGATTTTAGGTTCTAGAATCTTCAGTCACTGTCTTTTTTCTCAGTTAACAGCTTAACCCTTATCTTGCTGAATATTCATATAAGCCACACCCATTTCTGTCTATCAACCAATCAGATTACCTGATGTAATTTATTGCTACAAATTCATAAACTGAATGCCAAACAGTGTAGATCCTGATCAGATGGCTTTTTCAGAAGCCATCTGATCTGGATCTACACTGTTTGCAAAGATAGGGGTTGTCGTGAACAGCAAGATAAGGGTTAAAATCTTACGATTTCTCAACACTCTACACAACCATTCCTCATGATAAAATGAAATCTAAACTCAAGGGAAACATAAATCAATGCTTCTTCCACATTGATCTAATTGTGCACCGTTGCTTGCCGACTTGTTCTTGTACTCGTATGAGGCGGAGTTTGTACAAGGTCTCCTCAAAGCAGGCAAGAAACGCCTTGCGAAAAAATTTAATTTCACCTACAGATATATAGATGGTGTATTGTCCCTGAAAAATGCTAAATTCTCAGAGTACTTGGAATTCATCTATCCACATGAACGTGAAATTAAGGAAACAACAAGACTGCAACCTCCTCCTCATACTTAGATTGTTATCTCTATATTGACAACGGGAAGCTTACTACTAGGCTGTACGATAAACGAGATGACTTTTTCCATTGTTAACATTCCCTTCCTGGGCAGTATTATCCCTTCTGCACCAGCATATGGAGTTTACGTTTCACAGTTAATCCGTTATGCAAGAGCCTGTTCCAAGTATCTGGACTTTATGGAACGTGGGAAGGTGCTCACTACCAGGTTGTTATGCCAGGGGTATCAAAAAACCAAACTGGTATTATCACTAAAGAAGTTCTATAGGGGACATCATGATCTTGTTGATCCGTACAATATGGCCATTTCCAGAATTATTTCTGATGTGTTTGCCAACGGAAAGCCATAGGAAGACTTCCAAAATCTCGGACATACCCTTCTCGGCATTTACTCCTTTTCTTCGTTCAGATCGATAGGCATGGTGGGCAAAGTTTGCTTACCAAGTAATGCTTACTATCCTAGGACGCCTGATTACACTCCTCTGGAGTCCATGTCTGTTGGTCTGAACATTAATATTTGCCATTTGTCCATGGATTAAGGATTTGGTTTAACACTTTGGTACTACGACCTAAACTGCTTCTAACAAGTACCCACAATATTTGATTCGAGCAGAAACATGGAAAATATCAGAATTTGTTTATTTAATAATTTTCATTTCTTTAACAGCGGTGAAATTTTCAATATATTTGAATAGGCATGTTTTCGTACAGTAATCATTGGCCGCGCATATGCACAACCTCACATGAGTCTCGGTTGGCAACATATGAGATAGCCAATAATTATCAAAGACCAATGACATACATACCCGATGACATACCAATGACAAACATACCCGAATGGCCACCCATTAACCCTTTTTTCGCATGAGCTCATAAGCACCTAAGTCAGGCAGTGGCGATGCATGAAGAAAACTATTACACATCTAGAAAAAAAACAAACAAACATCTTTTTTTCCGAAACGGGGACCATTCTTAGCGGAAAGAATTGGGTGTGGGCGCAATTAAAATCGATTAGAGCTGCACCAACATTGTAAGATAATCTTCCTTTAGAACAAAAACGGGACATTTTCTGTATCGGGAGTGGCCAATCACCTTTTGAATGGCCCCTAAGACGGTCTTTTACAAGAGAACACTGGGTCTAGAAAAAAGAACGAAAAATATCTGAAGGCTTTTAAATATGGATTTAAAAGAATAAATAGAGGATCTTATATGAGTGTTCATGTATTATTGAATTTATTAAACTCGTTGAGGAAAAGGGATAAAATGCGAGGCTTTGTCGAGCATTTTATCCCTTTTCCTCAACGAGTTTAATAAATTCAATAATACATGAGCACGAATGCAAGATATGACATTTAAAACGCATTTTATTCACGATTGTTTACAAAAATATCAGTATTCCGCCGTTAATAAACGCGACGTCGTTCAGGACGTCGTATGTGTAACGTTACGGGGCGTAGCTAACTAATTTGCATATTTAATCCACCAGTGGATTATCGAAAATATTACATGGCGTTATTACACTATTCGACGCGACGTCATATGATAAATAGTCTTAATTTTAACTGGTGTAATAGTGGACATTAACTTTATTAGAGCCTGGCAAACACTACAATAAGACCTTTTGGAAGCAGCAGGACTCAGACCAGCCCGCAAATGTACCCAGTAAAAGCGGTCGCCTGTCTTTCTTTGGATAGCCCGGGGCTGTTGAAGGCTCAAGCGATCAGGGAAGTCTCTGATCAGACTGTGTGGATGAACAGGCTGATCCGAGTTCGCTGGTCGCACATGTCTTATTGTATGCTTTGTCATGCGGTCGCTCACCTGCCATTACGCATACATGTTCCGCATACATGCGTAATAGTTGCGCAAAAGACCTATGTGATCCTTTATTTGGACTGACTATTCGATAATTCATTCCAGGGTGAAGAAAGAAAGAATGGCCAGGTTGCGAAAGGCACAGCAGCTAATGTTCCTGTTTCAAATTCGCCAACAGAAGCCAAGAAAATAAAGTGAATCCCAGGCTCTACAATTTCAGACTTCTCAAAGATTTTTTAATTTATTTAGAATAAAATTTTAATTTATTTTATCAAGTGTGATTTTCATTGTTGTGACACTGACCACTTTCCGTATGCGATATCCAACGTCAATGAAACCCGGAGGATTAAGAGATAAAGGCGAAAACGAGGTTTTAACCTCGTTTCCAAGTTTATCCTTTAATCCACCGTTGAACGATGGGTTGGCTTTTCCAGTCTGCTTCAGAGATGGACATTATTTATAATTTTTGGGTCGATTCTTTGTCAATCGACCCAAAGTTACTAAGCACATAAGCTGTTCAGTGTTCATGTCCACGTGCCCACAATCGCTGATTTGAAGGAAACCCAGGTAATAATTATTCATAAAAAATACCCGCGCTATTCTCATCGCTGTTGTGACAGAGAGTTATGCGAGAGGGTTATCTATAGAATTTGGACTGGAACATGTGTTGGGTTTTGCAAACATTGTAGATCCAGAAAAGATGCCGGCATCTAATCAGGGTCTACACTGCTTAAAGCACAGAAGCTTAGAATGTTAAACAAAATGGTCTACCCCGACCAACGACACGCCAAAAGACGGAATCACGCCCATACAAGCTGTCTTAGAAAACTGTTAAAGTTTAAGTGGCATGACAGGATTCCAAACACAGAATCGCTGAAAATGACAGGATGCAAATTATACATACTCATCTGAAGCAAGCACAGTTAAGATGGACAGGCTATGTTAGCCGGATGCCTGAGGAACGATTGCCAAAGAAAATTCGCAGGCTATGGAGAACTAGAAATTGGCAAACGCTCCCATGGTGGTCAGAAGAAGCGCTACACGGAGACCATCAAAGCCTCCCTCAAGGACTTCAACACATCAACAGAGTCGTGGTAACAAATTACACACGACAGAGCAAAGTGGCGAGGCCTCATTAGAAGGGATGCTAGTGAATATGCGGCAAAAAGAATCAGCGATGCTGAGCAGAAACCTGCACAGTGCAAAGCCACCGACAGAGCTGTTTTCCTCTAACACATGTTGCTTTACCTGAAACAGACAGTTCAGAGCTAGAATTGGTCTCATCAGCCATCTTAGAACACACAAACAGTATCATTTCTAAAATGTGATTACGATTGGTCATTGTCAGTAATGACAGATGAACTATTATTACCCCGTCCCCCATTAACGACCATTTTCCCAGCCTACACTTAAAGACAATTGACTCACCAGTACTTTCAGTGCTTTGATTTTCACACTCTTCTCCGAAAGTTATTCGGTGTTTTACGTGACATAGGAATTCAGTCGCCATTTTTACGTCATCTTTGAGGCTATCAGGCACAGCCCATGGGCGAAAATAATATTCCGCTGAAAAACATGTCAAACTTGTAAGAATCAAAGCGCCAAAGGCACTGAAATGACACATTCAGTCAGAAATATCAAGTACAAAATGTAGATCTTTACTTCTATAAGGCCTTTGTCAAACGTTTTCACTTTTAAAGCTGTTCTACGAAATTCTGTTCTGAACCGTTTCGAAAGTGTATATAGTAAATACATGGTTAGTGTCTTTAATAATAAATATAATCGGTGAGCCTTAGACAATTTTTAGGGGTGAGCTTCAGCGAGCCCTAAAAATTGTCGCGGCGAACCGATTATATTTTATTATTAACGACACTAATCAGGTATTTAGTTTATACCGCATTTTAAAACATCCAGGGGTTTTGCAATAATTTAGCAAATTTAAGCAAAAATGACCACAAACAGTGAGGCATGTCAAACGACATTAAGTGCCATGGCGCGCACACGTAGTACAACGTGACGTCAAGGAGTGCAAAGTTTATGACGTCACCGCGCCACATAGACGTTGGAAACAACACGGACGATCGAATAAAAGTTTCTCAGCGCTTTCCATTCTGTATGTAAATAGCTTATTTTAGCTTAAGAATTTATTTTTGAGGTTGAGACGCAACCGCAGTAGCAGTGCGCAATTATTCCAACGGACCATTCAAATCAGGAAAGCCCGACAAGGTAAGAATTTAGCTGAAATTTCTGAAAATGTGTTTAAATAAATACTGTTAAACTTATAACTTGCAGTTTCGTTGTTTCTCAGTGTACAAAGGTTTCATGTTATTGTTTACACTTGCAAATTAGGGACCTGAAAAGTAGGTCCGGTCTATAAACGGTCACTATAGAATGTATTATAGGCCACTACCAAGTATAGCGTGCAGTTATCCGACCCCCTTTATTAGGTTACTAGAATGCCTGATTGCGGTATAAATAGTGATTTGAAGTGTCATTCAGATAAAACAGTTCACCTTAAATTGTGACCGTTTAAACATCTGACTAAAATTGGTAGTTTTCAAAAGAATTACATGTATGCTAAGACAATACGTATAATTCTGAAGAATGGCGTCGATGAAAAACGTAATTGTGTTTCTCATAAGTTGCAAGCTCAAGTACTTAAACGTACAAGTTTATTAGTTTACCAGATATTTAACATGCAATTCGCCCCCGCCCATTGGGCCTTGGAGAAATAGATCGGGCTGCACGATGCTTCCACGCAGAGCTGAAACTGACGACACACGAGTACTGTTTTTGTTTGATTTGAGGTTTAACGTCCCCGTCAACACTGTAAAGGTCAGTTTGGAGACGTTGTTTCCAATTTTGTGGGACTTTTACCCGACATTGAGATGAAATGACATCTCAAGCCCTGTCCCCAATGAAACCAATAGGGTTTATTAGCATGGACGGTCCGCCTCGCACCGCAGTTCCTGGACAGGCTTAGATCCTCTAAGCGGTTTACCAGTAGTAGTGTGCGGGCTGGATTCAGCTCTGCGTGGAAGCATCATGCAGCCCATATATTTCTTCAAGCCCCTATGGGCGGGGGCTATCACGAGTACTGGTAAACTGCTTAGAAGGACTAAGCCTGCCCCGGTAAAGTGGTGTGAGTCAGACCATCTAATGCTTATAAGTCTTATGGCTTCATTGTGCGACAGGGCCTGAGATGTCATTTCACCTCAATGTCGGGTAAAAGTTTCACAGAGCTGGAAGCAACGTATCCAAATTGACCTAAACAATGTTGACGGGGACGTTAAACTTCAATTCAAATTAAAAAAAACAAAGAAACAAACAATTTAACATGCAACTCGGAAATAACGTTGTTTGCACCCAAAATGTACTGTCGTATCGACAACGCTAAACAGAAAATTCAATCGAATCGCCATGGGGGCTCAATTTCCAATCTAACTTATGCCATAGGCTGACATCGAAAAAAAAAAAAAAACATTTTGAAGCGTGTTATACGTGTTCATGTATAAAACAAAAGCTGTATTGGTTTATACGGCATTCAAACGCTCATTGAATCTGCATTGCATTTGGGCGGTGTTTATTTATTGAACAGTAATATTGTTGTTCAAAGAAGGCTGCGGTTAAAGTTTCTCATGCCACATATTTAGTGCCTGATACGTGTGTATACGATTTCATTTGTATTCCAGACTTAAAATTTAAATGCAAATACTTCAGATACAAAAAAAAAACTTCTATAAATTTGACTTTTTCTGTGAACATTCAGAAAAAAAGAGGCTTGCTTCAAATTTCATACGGCATTTTAAGATTAATGGATTTGTTTATAACACATTCACCTTGCATTTTTAAACGGCACATTTGTAAAAATTACAACCAAAGGCATTTTCAAACATAAACCCAATGCATAGATACAAATATGCGCGAAAACTGTAAAAAAAGAGAAATATATCTAATAAATATGATCTGAGCATAACTGTGCAATAACTGAAAAAAAGCCGGCTACGTTTTTGTGCGTACTCATATTTCAGTGATGCTGAGTGTAAGCCGGAAGTTGCTTGAAAACTCGACTGAGTCACCGAGTTTCCGACTTTATTCGTTTTCCCGAGGGTCTGCATAGGAGATGGGTGTTTGTTTGAATATTTTTCTTGGCAACAAAATATAATCAAAGCACTGAAAGTACTGGTTGATCGATAATCTGATTCTCAGTGTGGACTGGGAAAATAGTCCTGGGCTGGGGTTTAAACTTTTCGTTTAGTTTAAACCTAATTTTATTTGTATAACTAATACATATACACTCAACACATAAAAGCTACAAAGTTACAATGTTATACAAATGGGATTCAGGAGAAAGACGTTAGACCTTTGAAAAATCTGTATCCCATCTTCCATATAGTGATACGTGATTTAACTTGTAAACAAGACCCCAAGTACTTTTAGTTTAATCCTTAAATGTCAGTGTTTTATTTGCAAAGAGTGTGGGCCCTGATCAGATGCCGCGTTCTGCAGCATCTCAACTTGGTCAACACTGTTTGCCAAGCCATACCCATGATTCAAGTCCAGATTACACAGATAACCCCTGGACGCAACATTCTGGTCTCACAGTGGCTATTTTTATAAATAACTGTTATTCCGACAAGTCAGGGATAGTCATATGGACTTTAGCACTGAAGATGCTTTTATTTTGCTTACTATCTTTGGGTCGATTGACAAACAATCGACCAAAACTGTACATGTATTTGATTAGTTGTCGTTCCCTTTTTACGTGATATCGTAACAACATTCTCCAAATGCTGTTGACTGTTTAACGCAGCGGCGCATAAGTGATGTAATTCCTCCGTGCTGACTCTTAATCACTATAGGCCTCTCACCGCTGTAGGTTCGAGCCTGGATCGGGTTACATTTGAGACGCCAAGATCTGCAATGGTAGGTCAGGTACATTTTTCTCCGGGTACTCCGGTTTTCGCCCACTTCTGATTAACGATCGGCTCGAGATGAGTGAAATAATCTTGAAAGTGCCGTAAAACCAACCACCACCACCCCCGCCCCTCCAAAAATGACAAAATAAATTCTCATGCATTTTATCCCCATATCCTTCCCACCGAAGGTTAGATAGAGAGCATGTTTTGGTAGAGAGCATGCTTTTGGTATGGATCCTGTTTTGGTCGCCTTTTGCGCCGGCGTTGCTAGTTTGAAGCAATGGGTGGATCCTTTCAATATCGCTAGGATGGCGGGAAAACAGTGATTAGGTTTTATTCACTTGGGTCTTTTTTTCAAGGTCACGGGCTCCTAAAACCGTCAAAGTTCTGCACCTTATCCCTTGAACGGTTATTTTGTTTAATTTGTTTGATTTGAAGTTTAACGTCAGTGTCAACAATATTTTGGTCATTTTGGATACGTTTCTTCCAGTTTTGTGGGACTTTTACCCGTTAATTGAGATTATATGACGGCCGAATGTATATACAAGGTCTGACTCTCACCACTTTACCTGGACAGGCTTAGACCTTCTAAGCGATTTACCAGTACTCCTGTGCGACCAGTTTCAGCTCTGCGCGGAAACACAATGCAGCCCAATCTATTTCTCTAAGTCCCGATAGGTCGGCCCTCTTGAACGGTTGTATGAATTGCAGTCAAACTTACTGTTGGCGCACGTTAGAAGGTTCTTGTGGGTACGTTAAATCTAAGCTAACTGAGTCAGTGCAATATACAACCTTAAGTAAGACGTGTACGACCAGTGAAGACACAGATAAGCCTGCAATCATGATCAGAGCCGTCGCTGATTGCATCTACAGACTCTGGATTCTCCAAAGCGAGATAAGCGTGCGCTGACTCAGAAATAACACACTCTTCATTAGTCCCTATATGTGCGAATGGTGATCCAGAGGTCGCGGGTTCGATACATGCTGGGTTGGCAACATTCTTTCGTGGAGACTGACCATTTTTTTCTGCAGTGATTCTTTCCCTTCCGCTGATTCAAGAAAAGCAGTTGACAGTTTCTAAGCCTGTCCAGGAAAAGCTTAGGTTACATTCTGTTTCTTCCGTATGGATTCCCTTTTCTATAATAACTTTAGAGCTATATTGCCGTCGGAATTGGTCAGAACTATAAATTTGTTTTCTGCCGCTTCCATTAATTTCAGTGGAGCAGGCAATACCAATTTATTTAAAAATAATCAAAGAGTAAGATTATCTCCTATCAAATCGCCCATTCTTCGAAAATATACCGATCCTTTCAAAAGAAGTGGAATGTATTCTAGAATTTCTAAGTGCAATGCTAAGCGGTACAGATGCTATTCGCATTTATGCACTGCGTCTACCGTTTCTTCATCTGTAAACGGTAGACGCTTTTCTGTAGTTAACATTTCCGATTAAGTAAAGTAGAAGTAAAACAAAGATCAGGAATTGATACAATTAACTTACTCCACCCATAAAAGACACCAAAGGGAAAGAAATACAAACATTAAGCGACAAGACCATAATGGAAACCTAAACAAAGGAAGGCCATAAGGACAGTTACTTTCCCACAAAATGGCCATATGGCCATCCAAAATAAAAAGACAAAAGTGATACACACAGTAAGTAACGAACAGCAACATAAAGTCTACGGATTTGATATATGTGATAACCTGACATACTGCAAATTGTAAAATGCAGTACGTCGGGAAAACTAATAGCACGTTAAAAACAAGATTTAACAGACTGATGAAGATTAAATATCAGAAAGGCCTCTGTGTCACTAAATTTGGTATAGTTACACCTTAATTTAACGAACATTATCGTAGACTGGGTAAGCCTGAAAACTGACACTTTCTTGTACCGTCATTTTAAACGTACAGGTCAATCTATAAATGATATTTCTATACAGCCAATGAAAAAAAATTAGTATGATGTAAATTCTATAGCCAGGTTTAAAATTATTAAACGACATGAAACTGAATTAAAATGGATAAAATTATTAATTGGGCTTTAGTGACAACATTTATCATGAGGGTAATATTTCTAAAATGCCCGATGTTGATATTTTCTAGCTTCTGGACTGTCGAAAGCTTAAAACTAGATCACACGGCACTAGGAAAAAATGGCAACTATAAACGTAAATAACGTGCTTTTAAAAGAAACAATACCAGGCTGAGGGCACTGTCCATATTATTATTGAATCATGGACACCACTCAATGCTTGCATTTCTAAGTTCATTACCCATTTCTGTATTACGTATTCTGGACACCGAGGCGAATAAATTCTACGTTAGTTCTAATCAGTTATACCACGCTACTCTTTTACCTAGAGGTTATACTCAGCATCCTCTGCGTCATTTCATCGATTCTGAAATTAGTCACAAACGTCATTACATCAAAATATCCTTCATTAATAAGGGTTTGGATTTTATAGATTTACCTAGTATCTTCTGATCGATGAGACAGTTCGGTGATTTCATCCATTCCTGCTTGTTCTTTTTGTTGTTTTTTTTCTTCAAAATACTGAAACACCCATAATTTGCTATAAATGCAATAAACCTGTTAGATCTATCATTTTCAATTTCAATAAACGTGTTTCTGAACTTGATATTGACACTAACACTCCTGTTACCTGTTATTGTAAAAAAATCAGTGTATTGCTATCCTGCTGCTGGTCTTATTATTATTGGCAATTTAAAAATTATTCCTGATTCTAGGATGCTAAATATAATTTCTGAAGGACCGAAATATCGATTTCCTTCTAAAATTGATTTCAATAAGTGTAGAGACGAAATCGCTGCTGCCTTGAATGCATTTGGTAATCGATGGTGTAAACGAAAGCATAAAGCCCTCAAAGAATGGAAACTTAGCATTCTGGGGCCAGTTGTTCAAAGCATCGTTAGCTTAACGAGCTCGTTAGTGGTCATATTGTTAACTGTTCTAGCAAGTACAATATCTAAAATTTTGGTATTTTTGCTGAAAAAATGTGAGCAGATTTTGCGTCTGCAAAAGCTGCTCACATTTTTTCAGCAAAAATTTCAGCGTATTTGCCATATTTACTGATCAAAGTTTTAACGATACGTTAACTAACGAGGTCGTTAGTTTTGAACAACTGGCCCCTGCAGTTTAACTAGTGAACAAACGTATTTCTTTCTACTCTCAAAATACGAAATTATTACCTACTAAACCTAAGACAGCTTAACGTCACCTTAAACTAGGTATTCAAGAATGTCATAGGAAGTTTGTTTTGGCTCCAGCAGACAAGGTCGCTTACAATGTAGTCGTTGTTACACGGTTCCACTATGTTAACACTTCAGCAAGAGTTTGGTGGTACTAAGGCCTATGAACTGCAGCCTTTGCCTGTAGAGAGGGCTGTAGTTGATAACCACATTTGTCATTCAGCCACCAAGTTTGCTGTATGTGTTACAGAAAGCCAAGACAAGCTTCCTACGTTATATTGATTATATAAACTTCATAAAAAAAAGACCATACAAAGCACGGTTTATTGCAAATTCAAGCTCTTGTACCACCACTGAACTTTCCATATTATTGTCTTCATGTTTTACTGCCATCAAAAAAAGTGATTAAATATTGCAACAAAGTCTTTAAAAGACCAGGGAGAAATCTGTTTTGGTCTATAAAAATTCTAATGAAGTTTCAAATAAATTGACATCCAGACGTTTTCGTGCTTCAAGTCTGTCTATGTATGATTTTTCAACCTTTTACACCACACTTCCTCATAATCTTATAAAAGAAAAATTTAATGATTTAAATGATTGAACATTTCATAGGGAAGACTCCCTCTATCTTGCATGTAATGTAAGAAATGCTTTTTCACTTCTGAAGAGCATAAAAATTATACTGTATGGTCATGTCAAAAAGTGTGTGAAGCTCTCACCTTTCTACTTGACAATATTTAAGATTTGGTACTTAGTTATTTAGTCAAGTTGTGGGTATTCCGATGGGTACGAATTGTGCACCTTTTGTGGCTGATTTGTTCTTGTTTTGTTATGAAAGAGACTTCACGGTGTCCCTTTCCGTTAAAAACGAATACGATATCATTGAAGCCTTTCGCTCGACTTCTAGATATTTGGATGATTCATTATTATTACTTATCATATGACGTCGCGTCTGAGAGTGTAATAACGCAATGTAATATTTCCGATAATCCACTAGTGGATTAAATATGCAAATTAGCTATATACGTCCCGTAACGTTACATGATCGACGTCCTTAACGACGTCGCGTTTACTAACGGCGGAATATTGATATTTTTAAAAACAATCGTGAATAAAATGCGTTTTAAATGTCATATGATAAATAGAATCTTGCATTCGTCCTCATGTATTATTGAATTTTAAAAACTCGTTTAATGAATTCAATAATACATGAACACTCATGTAAGATCCTCTATTTAAAACTGCTTAACTTCTAAATCACGGTATCGGTATCATAAATTATGCAAAGCCTTTTCAAAATTTTATAGACGTTATCTTCGATTTAATAACCAAATTCAATGCTGGACTTAAATCTTTTCTGCGACCAGGTCTGTCGGAGCCCGAATTTTTTGGTGGCTTAGTGTATAAATTCAGAAAAAAATATATATTTGCAATGACTTCAGCACCCAATTTCGTAAAACCATCCTTCGATATGGAAAGATTGGGTACAACATAAATGTTATACGACAGACTGTATGCATGGCAGTTAACCCAATCAGTGTTAACAACTTTGGTGCCCTCTTTAACTGAACGCCGGTGGGTCGGGCCTCAGACTCTTTGACGGTTCCAGCATAATTAGAGAGAATTCAATTTTAAGTAGTGTTGGTTGGTGCCTGATGCTCTGTCTCTGGTCGGGCCCATCGGAGTTTAACTGTTGGGTTTTCTTTTGCTCCAGCATTTCAGTGGTTTATTGCTGTCGAGTCCTCAATACGGTTGTTTGATTTTTGTGTTCTCGGAGCTGTTGCACTGATGAGTGCCTTCATGCGGACTGAACAAATAATTTGTCTAAATCACGACGGAAGGTAGTAAGAGCGAGGATTGCAGCTGCGTAAAATCGATTTAAGCACCACCCCAATTACCGAGTGGAATTCGTTTCACTGACCGTTCCAAGACGGTTCTTCTGTCGCGGATTATTGCACGACCCGCAGAAAAAGCGACCGACTGAAGTCGGTTGATTTTCTAAGAGTGCCCTAAAATCACCGTGTCATTCTGTCATTCGGTCATTCTGTCAGTCTGTCTGTCCGTCCGTAACCCGTTTGTGAAAATTGGTGATTGTGACTTAACCGCTTGGAATATTTAAACAATTTTTGGCATACTGATAGATATCAATGAGATCTAATCAATGAACTTGCGAAATATTACATTCCATTTAGTATAGCCTCGCCGAGGCGAAAAATGTGAAAAATTTCGAACTGCTTCTCCTCGGAAACTGTTGGGCCGATTGAAGTCACATTTCATATGGAGCCTCTATGGGATAGGGGAAACCAAAATTTGCTCATGGGGTCCAGGTCACTTGACCAAAATTGCCGCCAAGCCATATATGGTCTGTCTGTCTGTCCGTCCGTAACCCGTTTGTGAAAATTGGTGAGAGTGACTTAACCGCTTGGAATATTTAAACAATTTTTGGCATACTGATAGATATCAACGAGATCTAACCAATGAACTTGCGAAATATTACATTCCATTTAGTATAGCCTCGCCGAGGCGAAAAATCCGTAACCCGTTTGTGGAAATTGGTGATAGTGACTTAACCGCTTGGAATATTTAAACAATTTTTGGCATACTGATAGATATCAATGAGATCTAACCAATGAACTTGCGAAATATTATATTCCATTTAGTATAGCCTCGCCGAGGCGAAAAATGTGAACAATTTTTTGAACTGCTTCTCCTCGGAAACCGTTGGGCCGATTGAAGTCAAATTTCATATGGAGCCTCTATGGGTTGGGAGAAACCAAAGTTTGCTCATGGGGTCCAGTCACATGACCTAAATGGCTGCCAAGCCATATATGGTCTGTCTGTCTGTCCGTCCGTAACCCGTTTGTGAAAATTGGTGATAGTGACTTAACCGCTCGGAATATTTAAACAATTTTTGGCATACTGATAGAAATCAATGAGATCTAACCAATGAACTTGCGAAATATTACATTCCATTAGTATAGCCTCCGGGAGGCGAAAAATGTGAAAATTTTCGAACCGCTTCTCCTCGGAAACCGTTGGGCCGATTGAAGTCAAATTTCATATAGAGCCTCTATGGGATGGGGGAAACCAAAATTTGCTCATGGGGTCCAGGTCACATGACCAAAATGGCCGCCAAGCCATATATAGTAAAAACCCTTCAAAAATAGTCTATTCCAGAACCACTGGGCAGCTTTCCACGAAACTTGATAAATAGCATCTGGGACGTAGGCCCATCATAAATTGCTAAAACGGTGACCTGGAGGGACCTTGTCCTTCTTTGTGCCTAGGTCAAACTTTGACATATATGCTTTTGTATTGGAAAAGTGAGAATGCATTTTATCCTGCAAACGATTCAGAATACAGTACTAAAGTATAAGATATATTTTTGCTCCTTATGATAAGGCGCATTTATTGGGGGAACCGTTTTAGGTCCAGGTTACATGACCAAAATGGCCGCCATACCCATATATGGTAACACTCATAAAGCTAAAAGCATCCGGCGGGTCGTGCACTTCAAATGAAGCACTGGTTTTTGTTATGGTTTGTCTTTTGAGTGTGTGTATCGCTTATATTATTTTGTTTTGGATAGTCAATTGGCCATTTTGTGGGAAAGTAACTGTCATTTTGGCTTTCCGCTATTGATGTTTCCATTAGGGTCTAGTAATTGCATGTCTGTGTTTCTTTCCTTTTGGTGTCACTGATGGGAGCTGTGTTTTAATCGTATCGATTCCTGCTCATTGCTTTCACGTCTATTTTGACCTAAATCCAGCGGACACAAAACGTGTGCGCAACGTCGTATCAACCATGTCATTGCATCGACGTTAATACGTCGTTGCCAAGATGTCATGTGCCCACTGGAAATAGTGTTGACTGGGCCGTTAAACTTCAAACAAACAAATAACCAAGCAAGCAAAACATAAGCCTGTATACAAGAAAAAACATACAACCTGACTGAGTGTGCGGACAACAAAGCGGGCAGAGCGGGTAGAACGTTTCCAGGCCCGTGCGTGTGTTTGTGTGTTGTGGTGGTGGTTGTGCTGGGTGGGAGGGGGGGGGGTGTGAATTATCTCAGATTCACGCAGTTTCTACCAGAAATCAAATTTGCACCCTTAACTATGGGTATTGGCTCCAAATCAAGATTTCTTAAGATTCGCACCCCCGTCCCCCCCCCCCCCGCAAAAACCTGAAATTCGCCCCCCCCCCCAACCCCTTTTTCAAAATCTGCGTACAGGCCTGGTTCTGGTTCAACAAAGCGGGCAGAGCGGGTATAACGTTCTCAGTCCCGTACGCAGGGTTGGGGGGGGGGGGGTGTAATTATCTCAAGTTCATCCAGTTTTTCACCAGAAATCAAGTTTACATCCAGCTATAACTTTGGGCTCCGAATCAAGATTTTCTCAGCCCCCCCCCCCCCCCCCCACCCAGACCACCACCACATACACACACTGCAAAATACCTGAAATTTCAAAGTCTGTGTGCGGGCCTGGTTCTGTAGGCTACAAAGTGAGCGGTCGGCGGACGCCCGCTTTGTTGAACCCATCGGCGTTCCCGGACCGGGGTATGGGGGTGGGGGTCTGAAATTATCTCAAATTCACGTAGTTTTTTTTACCAGAAATCAAGTTTACATCCCTAACTTTGGGCTCCGAACAAGGATAGCTTTTAAAAAGAGCTGAAACGGCCCGCCTAGCATTTGATTCTCATGTTTTATCAATAAACATAACAGCTGTGAATGAATATTTCACATTTTTCTTCACCTTTTTTAATGGAACATTTTGTATGAACAATGCGATTCGTCGGATGGCTGAAACATACTCCAGCTGTATGGGGCACCGGTATACTATTTAATCCGTGTTTAAAGATATCCATAAATCGAATTATGGATATTCATAATTCGATTTATGAGTATCCATAAATCAACCGAATAATGGATATCCATAATTCGAATTATGGATATCCATAATCGAATTATGGATATCCATAATTCGACTAGTGGATAGCATTAATTCAGATCGATTAATGGATATCCATAATTCAATTTATGGATATCCATAATTCGAATTATGGATATCCATTATTCGATTTATGGATATCCATTAATCCTCTGATTTATGGATATCCATAATTCGTTTTATGGATATCCATAATTCGATTTATGGATATCCATTATTTAGATCGACTTATGAATATCCATAATTCGAAATATGGATATCCATAAATCAGCGTCAAAGCTTTTGGTTTAATGATTTCTCCCTAAGACACGTGATTGTGTATTGTAAAAATCTTAAAGGTCTTCATCATCGCTTGAAGATGATGGCCAGTCAAAGGGACCTCTCTGCCGTGCAGCCTTTTCAGCCCGTAAAGCTTTCAAAGCAACGGACGCCATACGCTGAACGCCCGCCATGTGTGCAGTTTAATATCGGAACCAGTCGTAAGATCTAGAAATTCCGGCCAACGCATCCGGTCCCTCTGGGATCACCTCTATGAGGACTGCGCACCTAAGGAGACTGAAAGTCGGACGTAAGATTATAATGATCCAAACAGCGCATGCTTTCTGGAGAAAAATGCACATGGTCGTTATATGTAGTATTAACATATATCCATATAATTCTCTACGTTGAGGTGTATGGAGTAAATATATCTACTGGCCCCGCCCATTGGGGCTTGGAGAAATAGATTTGGCTGTTAGGTCTAAGCCTGTCCAAACAAAGTCGTACGAGTCAATGGGCGACAGGGATTGAGATGTCATTTCATCTCAATGAAGGCTGAATGCCCAACATAATTGGAAGCAACGTCTCCAAAATGACTTAAATAGTATTGAAGGGGACGTTTAACCTCAAATCAAACAAAACATATCTCTCCCACACCATAGGCTGCCACTAAGCCTCCCTCCACCTCCAACCCGACTTTTATTACACACCTAAATCGGAAACCTGACGGTAATAGTCGATTTTTTTTTTTGCAAAGGGAGCAGTTATTATTCATTAGGTTTATTTGCAGAGGAGAATAATGGATATCCATACTTCGATTTATGGATATCCATAAATTAGCCGAATAATGGATATCCATAATTCGAATTAAGGATATCCATACTTCGATTTATGGATATCCATATTTCGATCAAAAATTATTGGTATCCGTAAATCGATTTATGGATATCCATTCGATTTATGGATATCCATGAATCAGCCAAATAATGGATATCCCTAATTCGATTTATGGATATCAATAAATCGTATATTGGATATCCATTATTCGATTTATGGATAGCATTAATTCAGTTCGATTTATGGATATCCATAATTCGAATTATGGATAGCCATAAATCAAAATATGGATATCCATAAATAATTATGGATATCCATAAATAATAATGGATATCCATAATTCGAATACTGGATATCCATAATTCGAACTATGGATATCCATAAATAATTCTGGATATCTATAAATACGGATTAAATAGTAAAACGGCGCTCCATACAGCTGGGGACGCACAAGGGTAATCATGTAATTACGGTACGGATCTTTAACCTGCACACGGGATGGTTCTCCCTGCACCGGTGCGGGGATGAAGCTCAGTGGCATTCATCCAGTGGAGCATGTTCGGACACCGCAATTTTATTACCGCTGCCGGGAATCAAACCGGGGGCCTAAAGCGCATCATAGGCAAGTGTATTAATCACTGAGCTACCACGGTTGTTTTCACTTTTGTAAAAATGTTATCTGGCTGGTTTGGAAAAGGTTTAACCCTTTCCCACTCAGATACGTGTTTTTACGTGTCTGCACCCCCACCCCCATTTTAAGCCCCAGAAGCACCTAAAATCTGCATTTCTACCCCTGAATAGTTATGTTTGCTTTAGGATTTGTTGGGCAAAAAAGTGACCTGTTTTTTCGCGCGCCTCCCCACTAAAAATATTCTGGGGGGGGGGGGGGGAATTGAAGGGGGCAACGCCCCCTCACATCCCGAAAAAGTTTGGGTGTATGGCCCAACCGGCCGCTAAAATTTATATCTGAGGGTGTCTGGGGTCAAAATGCCTGAAAGCTGATGCTGATAAAACATGCTGCAAACAGTGAAAATGGCCAGTGTCAAACACCTTAATTGTTGCCTTGACACCTGTGTGAAGATTCAAATGTAGTCAAAAATTCATGTGAAAACACACTTTTTGCCAACTTTGAGATGCCCCCTCTTTACCATGACAACAATGATCCAGTCATGAAAGGTTGCATTTGAAAGGCTACTGCCCAATGAACATTCATACCGAGTTTGGTGTAAAACAGACCATCCATTATGAAACAATGGCTAGTTGAAGTTGCTGTCAGGTGCAACACTGTGAAAATCAGCGAAATTTACAAAATCCCTGAGTGGCAAAGGGTTAACCTTCAATGTGTAAGCCGATGTATCTGTTCTACTGTTGTTGTTTGTTTGTTGTTTGTTTGTTTGTTTGTTTGTTATTAATTTTATTTCGTTTCCTCGTTGCCATAGTACACGGTTGATAGTTTTGTTTATATATGAAACTGGAATCAACTTTTGGAATCTTTGGCGATTATACAAGTTCCCATATTTACTGGCACACTAACACAGCATACACATGCACAGCTTTGTTATTTGACTTGTAATCCTATGGCTACACAAATTAGTAGGTACTAAGCGTAGTCTCTGGCTTTTTGTAAAACCTAATACTTGTGCTATAGACGGTCCATCGAATTAAGTAAACTTTACAGCTGCCACCTCGGCCCCCGGCCATAGGGGCTAGAAGAAATATATGGGCTGCATGATGCTTCCACGCAGAGCTGAATCCAGCCCACACACTAGTACTGGTAAACCGCTTAGAGGATCTAAGCCTGTCCAGGAACCGCGGTGTGAGGCGGACCGTCCATGCTAATAAACCCTATTGGCTTGAGATGTCATTTCATCTCAATGTCGGGTAAAAGTCCCACAAAATTGGAAGCAACGTCTCCAAAATGACTTTTACAGTGTTGACGGGGACGTTAAACCTCAAATCAATCAAACAAAACAAACAGCTGCCACCTGGTCTACGATGTTTCTTTTTTACTTTTTATTCCTGGCAAGATGTGGGAAAGAATGTATTATGTTCCCTTTGGATATACAATCGAATCCGTTTGTCTTTAACTTTGACCTTTCAAACACGAACATCTAGTCAATAGCAGGCGTTACTGGAAGATAAAACGGCAGGACATGTCTCAGTCGCTGCCTCTCGGTAGGAGAAAGGAAATTTGTATCAATAAGACTACTACAGGATTAGATGATCCACTCAAAGGTGGATTAGCGCATCGTTCTCTGGGCGCTCGCAACAAGTAACTTGTGCTAAATGGCCAAACATAAGCTATTTAAAGTTTCATTTCCTTTTTTGTCTGGTGTACCCCAATACTCACATTAGCAACATGTATACTAAGGGTCAGTACTTGAACCAGTCCTTTACTTAATGTTCATTAATGATCATCCGTGATTCTATCAAGTCATCTATCCGTTGTTGCTAATGACTTCGCCCTGTATATTTTCATGACTGTTTTATTCTACAAGAAAACCTGAGTAGGCTGGCAGATGAATGCCACAAAGTGCACCGTCCTTCGGATCGGGACGTTAATTGGAGGCCCCCTGTGCAGGTAGAACCATTTCCTGTGCAGGCAAAGGATCCTTACCATAATTGCATGATTATTGTGCAGGCTTTCATCCTGCAAATCTGGAGTATATGTGATGTACACCTGCTGTAAATGCCCGGGGAGGGCGTAGGCAGTATACGAAGAAAGAAAGTAAGATGAAGTTTAGTGTAGCCAAATATCCAACGAGGTTGTCACGGAACCTCAAACTACACATTTCATTAGCAAACCAAAGGCCAGATTAAATCCGCCAATATTCTTGGTCGACTGTTATTCTCACTGCACATTAGTGATATTTCCACAGACATTGACTCAGAAATAAGACGACTGTATTTGCTACCGGGAAATTAGAGTACAGAGGAATCATTGTAACTTCAGAATGATATAGATAGACTAGGCTGTTGAGCACGAAAATGGGGCATGAAATTTCAGCCCATTAAATGCTATATTATTAAGATGACTAGGAAGAGAACAATAAAATTGAAGCTTCTCACACCTTAGATTCCATTAAATACCTTGGTCTGACAATCCCACGCAATTTGAGATTCAATACTCACATTAGCAACATGTATACTGTGGCAAATAGAACGCTTGAGTTCCTGAGGCGAAATCTTCATCAGTGACCTCAGTATGTAAAAGAGGCAGCATATTAAGGACTTGTTCGCCCAATTTTGGAATACGGTAGTTGAATCTGGGACCCCAATGCAGAAATTGAAAAAGTTCAAAACAGAGTTACCAGATAACAAGCAATTGGAAGTATATATGGAATACTAAGAATATTAAAATGGGCGTCTCTTTAGAAAAGGTGAAGAGACAGTATACAAAGCTTTGAAGGTCACGATGGTTGAAACTGTTGACGTTACCAGGTTACAACTGCGTAACGCCCATGTAACAATCATTGGTTCTAAAGAATGTTTTCTCACAGAACTGTTCTTTCTTGTGATTACCTTCCTTCCTTGGTAGATACCAATAAAAATCAAAAATGAGTTCCTTTAAGAGCAATGAAAACATTCATAAGAAAGAAGATGGGTCATACTACAAAGACTGCAAAGGAGTTAAAAGGCCGCATGATGTGATGTAGATTTCTGAAAGCATAAATCTGCTAAACAATTATTCGAAATAGTTTCAAGGACTCATCCAGTGATTTTAGCTAAAATCTAAATGTAACCACCCACTTAACCGAGGAAATGGTCAGAGCTAGACCGACTCAAGATTGGACAGGATAGGAAAACTAACGAACCTTTCCGCCTACTGATAAAGCCACAATGCATTTACATAAAGAAACAAGTTCTAAAAACGTGTATGTAAAAACATGTTTCTCATCAAATATCATACCTGTATCATGACCATTTCTGCATCATCATGTGATAAAAATATCTGACTTAATTGCGTAAAAGAGACATCATTCATTAGAACCTTTATTTGTTTTTTTTTCAAGCCTGGGCTATTCGTCTCAATATTGACGTAAGTTTACAAGGAATGCACCACAGTCGAAGTAAAACAAAGATCAGGAATCGATACAATTAATTTACTCCACCCATCAAAGACACCAAAGGGAAAGAAATACAAACATTAAGCGACCAAACCATAATGGAAAACTAAAATAAGGACAGTTACTTTCCCACAAAATGGCCAAATGGCCATCCAAAATAAAAAGACACGAGTGATACACAGAGTAAGTAACAAACAACAACATAAATAAACCGCCACAGAAGAACCGCCTTGGAACGGTCAGTGGAAACAATTCCACTGGGGGCTTAAATCGATTTTACATGGCCATAATCCTCGCCCTTACTTCTGTCACGGTATACACAGAACAGAGAACAGAACTGAAAATTGTGAAATGCACATGTTCTTCTGGGTCAGACTAGTTAAAAATTACCAACCGCTTCTGAGACACCGAAGAGAACCAATGATTGTTACATGGGCGTTACGCAGTTGTAACCTGGTAACGTCTACAGCTTCAACCATCGTGATGTCTACAGAACATCCGCTAGGTGGCTGCAAATATAAGCCGAAACTTCTTAGAAAGAGCATAATTGATTGACCGAGCTTAACATAGCATATGACTACATGAGTTTCAAAAGTGACAGGTTTTCAGCAGCAACAGGAACGTAAAAGACTAAGCCAGGAATTAACTCATTTTGTCAATTGGAATGTGTTTGGTTTCTTCGCGATTCTTTACGAAATTCCTATCGTATAACCGGCCGCCCGTGAGCGGACCGGAATCAAGATTTTCTCAAGATTCGCCCCCCCCCCCCCCACCCCAACCTCCACCGTCACCACATACATACACACACACTGCAAAATACCTGAAATTCGCACCCCGACTTTTCAAAGTCGGCGTGCGGGCTTGGTTCTGTAGGCAACAAAGTAAACGGTCGGCTGCGGCCCGCTTTCTTGAATGCACCTCGGGCATGGTCGACATAAGCCCATGCAGCCACAACAACGCATTACGATAACATTTCAGCTTCCTACAATTAACGGCGTCTTTCATACCTGTACAACTATCTTTTTTTTCAGATAATTGATCCGGGTCACAGTATTTCCTTCAGTTTACATGTGCGCTCAGTGAAGAATCAGATAAGCCTGTGCATCCATATAGTCTGACCAGAGACTTCTCTTGCTGCATGAAGGAGCATTTGGCCCTTAGCTATCCTTACAGCGCCCAACGAAGACTCATCCGCGCAGTCTGATCTGAATCTTCGTTGGGCGCACATGTAAATGGTAGGAAATGCTGTGCCGAGGCTCATTTGCAAACTTGGGTTGTGTGTAATCGTTAGAACCGCTTCATCAAGGCATCCACAATCTGTGGCTTCAAGCAAAACATTATGAAAACACGCCTATACAAATACATTGTAACCTTTATCATCGAAAAAATGAAAATTTTAAGATGAAAAATTGTGATATTTTTCTTATTTCTGCCGTCAAAATATGGATTGTGGGCACTCGTTAGAACCGCCATATCGAGGCTGTTCTAACGACTACCCACAATTTTTATTTTAGAGCAAAAATAGGGTTTATACCTGCAAACCCCAGTTTTACTATATAAAAGTGGGGTTCAATTGGGTCAAAATTATATAGGTGTGTTTTCGTGATGAAGAAGGACATCTAGAGCTGTCAGAGAATCTGAGTAGAGCCCTTTGCTTTAGCGCTATTGGAGGAGAAAGACCCATAGTGTCGAAATATTTTGAAATCATGCCTACCAGACAACATCATTGTATGACATGATACATGGCAACGTAAAACCGATCAAGGTAGATAACCTTATGAGTTTGGGCCCTAAGCCCTGATCCAGGTATACCTGATACATCAACCCTCTATTCATGTGATACAAAGTTTCAACTTTGTAACCCTCACAGTTCTTGAGAAAAGTACGACGAAAAGTTTTCATTAATGGCAAATTGTTAGACCTATCAATGGATTAACCCTTTTCCACTCAGTGATTTTGTGAATTTCGCTGATTTTCACAGCGTTGCACCTGACAACAACTTCAACTAGCCATTGTTTCATAATGAATGGTCTGTTTTACACCAAACTCGGTATGAATGTTCATTGGGCAGCAGCCTTTCAAATGCAACCTTTCATGACTTGATCAGTGTTGTCATGGTAATGAGGGGGCATCTCAAAGTTGGCAAAAAGTGTGATTTCACATGAATTTTTGACCAAATCTTAATCTTCACCCAACTGCCAAGGCAACAATTAAGGGGTTTGGCACTGGCCATTTTCACTGTTTGCCGCATGTTTTATCAACATCAATTTTGAGGCATTTTTGACCCCAGACACCCTCAGATATAAATTTTAGCGGCCGGTTGGGCCATACACCCAAAATTTTTCGGATGTGACGGGGTGGCAACGCCGCTCTTTCACCCCCCCCCCCCCGCCACCCAATAACATTTTAATGGGGAGGCGCGAGAAAAAAAAAACAGGTCACTTTTTACTTTTTAGGTCAACAAGTCATAAAGCAAACGTAACTATCCAGGGGTAGGAAATGCTGATTGCAGATTTTAAGTGCTTCTGGGGCTTAAAATGGGGGTGGGGTGCAGACAAGTAAAATCATGTATCTGAGTGGGTAAAGGTTAACTCCAAGAGTAATAAGTCCATGGCATTGATTCTTACATCAGCCCACTGTCCAGTGTGTACCAAGTTTCAACTTTACAGCTTTTATAGTTCCTAAGAAGTCCGTAACAAAAAAAAGCATTTATGATAAATTGTAAAACATATCAAAGGATGTAACTGTAAGAATTATGACTCCTTGGCCCTGAATCTTGTATACACCATGTAACAAACCACTGCCCATGTGTGCACCGAATTTCAAATTTGTAATCCTAAAAGTTGTTAAGAAAAATGTGACAACAATTTTATCATTAACAGTAATGTGCAGAATTTCATATTTTTTTGCTCTTTCAAATTTTGAGATTGGTTTGGAACAAAAGATCCAATGTATGTATGGATCTTGTCATACATCTTGCATAAAATCCTGTGAACATATCTGTTTGATGCTATTTTTGAATAAGCCAGAAGCCGAGTTCAGACAACAACACGCATGTTCAAATCATGAAATTCACGTGCTGTTTTAACATGAGTTTTGAACTTTTGATATCACAAGGTTTAAGTTACGCTGAGGGACGTAACGTTATCGCCCTGAATGTAGCATTTTAAAATTCTAAGATGACGTGAGAACGTCATCGCGGAACTGACGCCATTGTACACAACGTTCTTAACTAACCGTCATGTTAGTTTGAAGGGTCTATATGGCGTTTTCGTCGTCATTTGCCGTTGGTATCGTACGTTATGCGACAATTAACGATCACCCATGGTTATTTCATTGCAATAACATTTGCCGTGTCCCTCGGAAGATTCCTCGGGACCCGGCAAAGGTTGATGCATGAAAACCCATTGGTGATCCTGATACTTAACGCCCTGGGCCCAGTTGTTCAAAGCATCGTTAGCTTAACGAGCTCGTTAGTGGTCATATTGTTAACTTTTCTACCAAGTTAAATATTTGAATTTTTGGTATTTTTGCTGAAAAAATGTGAGCAGCTTTTGCGTCCGCAAAAGCTGCTCACATTTTTTCAGCAAAAATTTCAGCATATTTGCCATATTTAATGATCAAAGTTTTAACGATACGTTAACTAACGACGTCGTTAGTTTTGAACAACTGGCCCCTGGTGATTTCGCGAAATCAGATTACGATAACACACCCTTGCAACATAGTGCATTTTTCACATCTCACAAATTGCTAGTTTTCTGATGAAAATCCTTGATATTTTTCTTGTAAATGCTTAAAACATAGGTTGAGGGTGCTCGTTAGAACCGCCTCATTGAGGCGGTTCTAACGAGTACCCACAACCTATGCCTTGGAGCATAAATAAGAAAAATAATGAATACCCCCGTAAACCCCAGTGTTCTCTATATAAAGTGGGGTTTAATGGGGTCTTCATTTCACGGACTTGTTCACGTGATGAACAGTTAAATTTTCAATTAGCATTCTTAAATTGGTCATTTTTATTATCAAAGTTTTTTTTTTCTTATCAATGCATATCTCATCACGAAAACACGCCTATATAATTTTGACCCTGTTGAACCCCACTTTTAAATATTAAAACTGGGGGTTACAGCAGGGGTAAACCTTATTTTTCTTATTTCTGCACTAAAATATAGACTGCGGGTACTGGTTAGAACCGTAACGATGAGGCGGTTCTAAAGTGTACCCACAATCTATATTTTGAGTAGACATAAAAAAAATTTAAAAAAAAAAAAAATTCTAACATGACGTTAACGTTTTTCCCATTGAACCCAGTGGAAACGTCAGCGTTTGCAAATATGCGATAATTCACTTCGTCAACGTGGTGCGTGCAATTTGGCGTCATCGTGACGTTGCATGTAAACATTTCCTTCTGTCGACATCCGCTGCAAAATAGTCCCCAAGATAACGCTTTGTTACTACTGTATTTCAGTTTAGCATCATGTTAGAATCGAAATAATTTCCACGCACCCGGTGTGTTATCGTGATTAACACACGGTGTTGTCGGGCAGATGCGAATATTAATTCACTCCGGCTTCGCCGTCGTGAATTACTATTTCGCAATCTGCCCTCCAACACCGTGTGTTAATCACGATAACACACGGTACGTGGAGATTGCACGACCCGCAGAAAAAGCAACCGACTGAAGTCGGTTTTTTCTAAGAGTGCCCTAAAATCACCGTGTCATTCTGTCATTCTGTCAGTCTGTCATTCTGTCAGTCTGTCAGTCTGTCATTCTGTCTGTCCGTCCGAAACCCGTTTGTGAAAATTGGTGATAGTGACTTAACCGATTGGAATATTTAAACAATTTTTGGCATACTGATAGATATCAATGAGATCTAACCAATGAACTTACGAAATATTACATTCCATTTAGTATAGCCTCGCCGAGGCGAAAAAAGTGAAAATTTTCGAACATTTTTGAACTGCTTCTCCTCGGAAACCGTTGGGCCGATTGAAGTCAAATTTCATATGGAGCCTCTATGGGATGGGGGAAACCAAAATTTGCTCATGGGGTCAAGGTCACATGACCAAAATGGCCGCCAAGCCATATATGGTTTGTCTGTCTGTCCGTCCGTAACCCGTAAGTGAAAATTGGTGATAGTGACTTAACCGCTTGGAATAGTTAAACAATTTTTGGCATACTGATAGATATCAATGAGATCTAACCAATGAACTTGCGAAATATTACATTCCATTTAGTATAGCCTCGCCGAGGCGAAAAATGTGAAAATTTTCGAACTGCTTCTCCTCGGAAACCGTTGGGCCGATTGAAGTCTAATTTCATATGGAGCCTCTATGGGATAGGGAAACCAAAATTTGCTCATGGGGTCCAGGTCACATGACCAAAATGGCCGCCAAGCCATATATGGTAAAAACCCTTCATAAATAGCCTTCTCCAGAACCACTGTGCAGATTTCCACGAAACTTGATAAATAGCATCTGGGATGTAGGCCTATCATAAATTGCTAAAATGGTGACCCTGGGTTGACCTTGACCTTCTTTGGGTCTGTCTGTAACCCGTTTGTGAAACCTGGTGATAGTGACTTAACCGCTTGGAATATTTAAACAATTTTTGGCATACTAATAGATATCAATGAGATCTAACCAATGAACTTACGAAATATTACATTCCATTTAGTATAGCCTCGCCGAGGCGAAAAATGTGAAAATTTTTGAACATTTTTGAACTGCTTCTTCTCGGAAACCGTTGGGCCGATTGAAGTCAAATTTCATATGGAGCCTCTATGGGATGGGGGAAACCAAAATTTGCTCATGGGGTCAAGGTCACACGACCAAAATGGCCGCCAAGCCATTTATGGTTTGTCTGTCTGTCCGTCCGTAACCCGTTTGTGAAAATTGGTGATAGTGACTTAACCGCTTGGAATATTTAAACAATTTTTGGCATACTGATAGATATCAATGAGATCTAACCAATGAACTTGCGAAATATTACATTCCATTTAGTATAGCTTCGCCGAGGCGAAAAATGTGAAAATTTTCGAACTGCTTCACCTCCGAAACCGTTGGGCCGATTGAAATCAAATTTCATATGGAGCCTCTATGGGATGGGGGAAACCAAAAATTGCTCATGGGGTCCAGGACACATGACCAAAATGGCTGCCAAGCCATATATGGTCTGTCTATCTGTCCGTCCGTAACCCGTTTATGAAAATTGGTGATAGTGACTTAACCGCTTGGAATATTTAAAAATTTTTGGCATACTGATAAATATCAATGAGATCTTATCAATGAACTTGCGAAATATTACATTCCATTTAGTACAGCCTCGCCGAGGCGAATAATGTGAAAATTTTCGAACTGCTTCTCCTCGGAAATCGTTGGGCAGATTGAAGTCAAATTTCATATTGAGCCTCTACGGGATGGGGGAAACCAAAATTTCCTCATGGGGTCCAGGTCACATGACCAAAATGGCCGCCAAGCAATATTTGGTAAAAACCCTTCAAAAATAGTCTTCTCCAGAACCACTGTGCAGATTTCCACAAAACTTGATAAATAGCATCTGGAACGTAGGCCCATCATAAATTGCTAAAATGGTGACACTGGGTTGACCTTGACCTTCTTTGTGCCTAGGTCAAACTTTGACACATATGCTTTTGTGTTGGATTTTATCCTGCAAACGATTCAGAATACAGTACTAAAGTATAAGATATATTTTTGCTCCTTACGATAAGGCGCATTTATTTGGGGAACAGTTTTATGTCCAGGTCACATGACCAAAATGGCCGCCATACCCATATATGGTAACACTCATAAAGCTAAAAGCATCCGGCGGGTCGTGCACTTCATCTGAAGCACTGGTTATTTCTTAAATCATCTGAAAATTGTTGTTTTTTGGCGATAAAATTTACAATGTATTAGAACAGGTGTGTTTTCGTCACGTGTTATTATATATGAACAGATTTTAGTTTGTCATTATACATAATAATTATATAGCCTGATTTCGCCAATGATTCACTGGACACAGGCTTGACAAAATCAGTACACAAATTGCAACGTGTGTTCAAAATCCCTCAAAATCTCAAAACCTTTTTCCCTCACACTCCCATATAAAGATAAATCATATATTTTGCAAGAAATTTTGTCTCTGCCTGCACGGCAGGTTTAATTTATATTATATAGGCTTATTCATCAAAGAAAGTTGATTTCGTGGCAAAATAAATACATTCTACATTTTCTATCTATATCTATACTGCATCGGATTGTGCTTCATGGGAGTGTTAGTAGAAAAGTTATAACAAGAAAAGATATGACACAAAGTGCCATATCAATTGACTCGATGTGATTGCATTGCCCTATTTCGGAAAGGATCAGGTAATAAAATCTTATTATTCAACCTTTCAGTTATAAATTTATAAACTAGAATTATTTGACCGTGTCGACATGAAAACTGAATTTGCAGTATCATGTTCAACATGACCGGTTGTCTTGTCAGTTTGATCATGTTTTTGGAAAACTGTGTTGAATTTAACAGTGTAACAGAGTTGAATTCGACAATGACTGATCCATGGGCCCAGCCTTAGGGATATAACAAACCGACAAGCGCAATCAACAAACAGACTGGTCTTCCATATACATGTACTTAGCACCCTCCTTTTCAACACCAAGAACAACAGGAGACCATTAATTCCGTGCGTGTTTATATTATTATTATTATTATTATTATTATTATTAACTCAATCATCGTTTTCTGTATTTATTATTATTACTGATGAATTTTCAGCAAGTGTTTATTCATTTTTTCCAACACATATATTACAATAATAATAATAATAATAATAACAATAATAATCAAAATCATAATACGTGTTGTAAAAGTAGCAGTAGCAGTTGAAGTAATGGTGGAAATAGTAGTAAGTATAACTATTATAATCATCGTTTGGATTATTGAAATTATTATCATCATTATTTTTTGTAGTAGCAGCAGCAGTAGAAGTAGTCGGAGTAGTAATAAGTGTAGTAGTGTTTGTTTGATATGAGATTTAACGTCCCCGACAACACTATTTAGGTCATTTTGGAGACGCTGCTTCCAATTTTGTTGGAGTTTTACCCTACATTGAGATGAAACGACATTTCAAGTTCTGCCGCCCAATGAAACCAATACATGAATAGGTTCTACATGCATGGACGGTCCGACTCGCGCCACTTTGCCTAAGCAGGCTGCTACTAAGAGTTGCAGTTGGAATATAATTATTATTATAATTGTTTTTAGTATTAAAATTATCATTATCATAAGTAGCAGAATTAGTAGTAGTAGTTTGTTTGAATCCCCGTCAACACTATTTAGGTCATTTTGGAGACGTTTCTTCCAATTTTGTGGAGCTTTTATCCCGCATTGAGATGAAATGTCATGTCTCAAGCCCTGACGCCCAAACAAACCAAAATGTTTATATGTAGGGGCTGTCGGACTCGCGCCATTTTGCCTGGGCAGGCTTAGACCCTTTAAGCGGTTTACCAGTACTCGTGTGCGGTCGGTTTCAGCTCTGCTTGGAAACATTATGCAGCACATTTTATTTCTGCAAACCCCGATGTGGAGGGGCCCATGTTGTAGTAGTAGTAGTAGTATAGTAGTAGTAGTAGTAGTAGTAGTAGTAGTGGTAGTAGTAGTAGTAGTAGTTTAATTTTTATCATCGTTGTCATTATTAACATTATTATCAGTAGTAGTGGAAGTAGTAATTGTTGTTGTGACATTATTATTATTATTACTATTATGTACACTTCTACAAACAACATTGGCTAGTTTTTATCAAACGTAAACATGCTCTTGTAGTGCTCATATAAATCCGATTTTATGTTATTTACATTATTTTGACAATATTTCAACCAACAACCTTCAATTGAATTGTTTGAAAAATGCAATTTTTACAGTCAAGAAAACACAACATTATCTGATATTATGGCTGAATTGTAAACATGTTTTCTGTCCTTATGAACTTCATTTGAAACAAATGAGAAACATAATAAAGCGATATCTTGTGGACAGCGTTGTATTAACTTTTGTGACTAAAGTGCTTATAGCAGTTATACGTCTTCTTAGTGAGCATATTGTTTATATATATCCACAGTCAGGGCACAGCAAAATGTACAAGTTTGTAAGTTTGAAACACATACATAGTGTCCATTAAGTTCCTTACGCAACCTTACAATATTCATGAACTGATCTTTTATATGGTACCCGAGTATGTAAACTAATCGGAGTCAATCTTTATGCTGTTAATCCAAGTGTGATGTGCAACCTTTTCTTGCTGAACAGCTAGAAGATCGTGTAAAACCTTCATGTAAGAATTGCTGTATTTCAAGAAGTACTTGAAAACCGAGTCTGCTATTTTCGTTTATTTGGTGTATTCCTTGCTTCCAAAGGATCTAAATTCAGAACTTATTTATTTTCACTGTAGCTGGTGTTGTGCCGTGTGGCGGCCGTAAAACGTCTCCCCGTACATCATCATAGTGCAGATTATATTTTCTGGTCCTTTGGGATCATTGAGTTCATTTAGTATCATTTTGAAAATAGAATTCTGCTTAAGCCGGTGCTAGAGGGCGTGGCCGGTGTTGCATATCAGTACTGGTCATGAACAGACTCAATAAAACCGAGTCTGCTATTTTCGTTTATTTGGTGTATTCCTTGCTTCCAAAGGATCTAAATTCAGAACTTATTGTATAAAGAAAATGTGCAAGAATTGCCGTGTTGAAGTCTTAAACTCTAATATTAGTGACATATGAACAGTTCAAGCCAATCAACAGTTTCGAGTCACAAAAATAGGAAGTTTCCATAAGATTTGTTAGTGATGGTGAAATAAAGACGATAGGGTTAAAGTGTTAAAGTCCGAAACAAGCTTACAGTGAAAGTTAAAAGATAAATAAAAGGCCACAGGCCATGTCCCACGACGTTTGAAATATCAGTATGCGGTAAATATGTCTATAACATATATGCCCTGAACAATGTTTTAAGATTTTTCAACCCTTTCAACAGACTGATTTTCCAAAATGTTGTAAGGAACGATCTACGAAAAGAAGTGATCTCCAAAACTGTAAATGATGATTATTTAAGGTGTATCGGGAGTTGCAGAGAATAATGATAACAATTTCTGTTGGCAATATGACTAAAACTAAAACAGGGCCATAAATCTTGTAATAGTAGTCAAGTGCACCTTAATATAATATGCATGATCCTCTTCTGGTCATGGGAATAATAACTGAAAGGTTTCATCCAAAAGTCATTAAAAACTTCAGGAAGTGCCGCAGGGCCAAGACTTCATACAAAAAAGTAACAATGGGGAATAACCTTGCTAAATACCAGTACTGCTTGACCTTGATAAAATATGGTCATGGGAACAATAACTGGAAAGTTTCATCAAAATCTTTTGAAAACTTTAAGAGGAGTTGTGTCTACGGGTAGACGGACGGACGGATGGATGGACAGATGGTTGGACTGGCGGAAGAACCCATTACCTTAGTCCCTTCGATTAACGTCGGGAGACAACAATTACTGGGAAGTTTCATCAAAATCCATTGAGAACTGTATGATGAGTTGTGGAGACAAGTACTTCAGTTGATAAAATGGCTACATAACAAAATCACGCCTATACAAATACATTGTAAACTTTACCGCCGAAAAAACGAAAAATTTCAGATGAAAAATTGTGATATTTTCTTATTTCTGTTCAATATATAGATTGTGGGTACCCGTTTGAACCGCCTCATCTACCTACAATCTATATTTTAGAGAAGAAATAAGTAAAGTAAGGTTTACCACTGTAAACTCCAGTTTTACTATATAAAAGTGGGGTTCAAGGGGGTCAAAACTATATAGGCGTATTTTCGTGATGAAAACTGACAAAGGGTCATAACTCTGGTAAAAGCAGTCAAGAATACAATACGCCATTAAGAGAATAGAAAGCACGTAAAAATTACAGCCGTCATTTTTCGCAGGACGAGTTTGCAAAAAGTTAAGCCATTTCGTGAATAAATTTTGAAGAAAACACATTCTGAAACCCCAAAATTTCGAAATCGACTACTGTCATATACAAAAAGGGTTAATCCTGTTAGTCCAAAGTTTCTGAAGTGAAATCTTCCATCTTTATATTTGGACATTTCCTTTAGATTAAGGTTTAATAGGATAGTCACACTTCGTTCACCCGGCAACATATGTGCTTGACTAGTGTATGGCAAAGCATATATGTCACACCAAGCCTTTGCAGATAATTTGAAAAAAAAAAACCATAGAAATGTTTCTTCTGCTATATGATTTTAGGCTTACTGCTCCTGGGCAGGTGAAACACGTACACTTGGTTGGCAATCCACCTAGGGGTTATAGGTCCCTAAACATAACATTGCCAGTGGCAGGGGGGCTAACTTTTTTTCTTACTAGGATACTGACTCCCCCTATTGTCCTCTGTCACTACAAGGGTAGATGGCGCTCTCAAGCCCTAGTCGGCAATCCATCTAGGAGAAGGCAACTCCAAATAAAAACTCACATATCTGAAGGGAATTACAAAATCAGAGCTGTTTTGTAAAACTATTGTCTATTATTACCCTACCCTGTTCGGTAACATTTCTGATATACAGTCTGGTGAATCACCGTTAATAATTTTGTACATTAATGTTAATTTCTTAATCTGTCGTCTTTCAGAAAGTGTTTCCCATCAAGATAAAGAGACTGCAAAGATGAAAAAATCGGAAGGCCTGTAACTGTGAACAATAAGTGGAAGGTTTCAATAAAATCCACTGAAAACTGCAAGAAAAGTTGCAGGGACAAAACTTGCTGTTGATAAGTTGTCAAAGGCCATTACTCTGGTAAATAACCAGTCAAACATGGCCTAATTAAAATATGGTCATCTTCAGGTAATGGAAAATATGTTAAATGTAGGAGGAGTTGCGGAGACAAGAACTTCTGTTGCTAAAATAGCTAAAATCTTTACTGACAAAGGGCCATAACTCTGATAATCAAAGCACTGAGAGTACTGGTGGGTCGATTGTCTCTGAGTGTAGGTTGGAAAAATAGACCAGAACCGAGAATCGAACCCTTAAATTCCAGTATTTTAAGCAAGCGCAGTAGCACTGATCAGACAGTTAAGTGGCGCCTGATTTGTCAGTGCTCAAGTGCACGAGCACAGTCCAGAATTTACTTTTTACGCAGGGCTCTGACGTCTTAAGGATGCGACTGTCGACGCTATGAACTAGATTTTGTTCAGGGACGGCGGCGGTCAGATGGTCAGTGATAGTCACCCGGACCCCCCCCCCCCCCCTACCGAGTCGGATTCGTTTTCACTGACCGTTCCAATGATGTTCTTCTGTCGCGGTTTATTTTTGTTATGGTCTGTCTTTGAGTGCTTGTATCGCTTATATTATTTTGTTTTGGATAGCCAATTGGCCATTTTGTGGGAACGTTACTGACCTTTTGGATTTCTGCTATTGATGTTTTTATTAGGGTCTAGATGTTTCATGTTTATGCTTCTTTCCGTTTGGTGTCTCTGGTGGGGGCTGTAGGTTGATTGATGATCAGGAATCGATACAATGTAGGTTGATTGTGGCATTTACTTAGGCAGCAACTGGTGAGATTTTCTCCTCTCTGGCTATCGAATGCTTAACCAGACGATCTAATGCTTAACCAGCAAATTTTGGCAGATGAGGAGTTCTTCGCAGAAATTAAAACTCCAAAACCTGTTTAATTTCATTTCAGGCAATTACCGGACCATTGATAAAACAAACACAGCGTAAAAGTCAGTGAAAATCATTCGGTACTATGATTCTGGAGACTGAAAATGTTTCCATAAAATACTATGTCATTATCGAATCAATAGCGCACTGCTTATCAGGTTGGCTAAAAATGGTTCCGTAGAACAAGGTGCGGGTGATTCTGGGGCCGTGGAGATGAAAACAGATCCGCTTTACAGTTGCAAGTTTTGTTATCATTTCTATAGATCTAATGCGTAACCAACCATTTTCGACCTTTTCCGTGGTGATTTCTCGCTAGTGCTGCATTGACAAGCAAAATATCCATAACACATATAACCATATATGTTTATTGTGTGTGCATGTTAATACGCTGAACTTGTAGCAAAGCGCAGTAATAAATAAAAGGCAACAAACACCTCGAAAAACCACTCGTTTTCTAAGGCTTGAGTTCACCTTCAGCAGGAGAAACTAAATTTAGCCAAAATGTGTGAAGTACGGGATTTGGTATTTACTCCAAAGATGCCGATATCAATGGGCTCCTGAATGTAATTCCCCGTTTTTTAAATAACTTCTTCGTAAAAATTATATAACTTATGAAACACAGAAACTGCACAGTTTCTTTACCTTTTTTAGCGATCTAATTCCTAACCGGATGTCGCTCTAATTGCTTCACGTTCTTAACCAATGGTTACGCATTCTATCGTTCCGTAGGCGTTGTCATGGTTGATACGACTTTGCGCACGCGTTTTGTGTCCGCTGGAATTAGGTCAAAATATGACGTGAAGGCAATGAGCAGGAATCGATACAATTAACCTACAACTCCCATCAGTGACACCAAATGGAAAGAAACACAGACATGAAATAACTAGACCCTAATGGAAACATCAATAGAGGAAAGCCAAAATGACAGTTACTTTCCCTCAAAATGGCCAACTGAATATCCAAAACAAAATAATATAAGCGATACACACACTCAAAAGACAACCATAACAAAAATAATCCGCGATAGAAGAACCGTCTTGGAACGGTCAGTGAAACGAATTCCACTGGGTAGGTGGGGTGGTGCTAAAATCGATTTTACGCAGCTGCAATCATCGCCCTTACTACCTTCCGTCGCGATTTAGACAAACAATTTGTTCAGTCCGCATGAAGGCACTCATCAGTGCAACATCTCCGAGAACACAAAAATCAACCACATTGAGGACTTGACAGCAATAAACCACTGAAATGCTGGAGCAAAAGAAAGCCAACAGTTAGACTCCGATGGGCCCGACCAGAGACAGAGCATCAGACACCAACCATCAGTACTTAACATTGAATCTAATTCTCAGTAAGCCTTTACGCTGGAACCGTCATAGAGTCTGAGGCCTGACCCACCGACTTGCAGTTAAAGAGGCAACCAAAGTTGTCAACACTGATTGGGTTAACTGCCATGCATTCAGTCTGTCGTATAACATTTATGTTGTACGCAATCTTTTCATATCGAAGGATGGTTTTACGAAATTGGGTGCTGAAGTCTTTGCAAATATATAGTTTTTCTGAATTTATACACTAAGTCACCATAAAATTCGGGTTCCGATAGACCTGGTCGCAGAAAAGATTTTAGTCCAACATCGAATTTTGATGGTTTGATCAGTCAGATTTACCCCCTAGAACTTCAGTTAAATAAAGCAAATTCTTCTGATACCGAGGCCCCGTCTTTGGATTTACATCTATCTATTGTAGATGGATTTGTTTCGTGCAAAATTTATGATAAACTCGATGACTTTGATTTTGAGATTGTAAATTTTCCTTTTTTGGATGGTGATGTTCCTCGTGCGCCATCCTATGGCGTTTATATTTCGCAATTAATTCGATTTGCTAGAGTGTGTAGTCATGTAACTGACTTCAACACTCGTAATAAATTATTAACGGCTAAACTCCTTAATCAGGGTTATCGGTACCATAAACTTCGCAAAGCCTTTTCAAAATTTTATAGACGCCATTCTGATTTAATTTCAAAATTCAATATTGGACTTAAATCTCTTCTGCAACAAGGTCTATCGGAACCCGAATTTTATGGTGACTTAGTATATAAATTCAGAAAAATATATAACCGCAATGACTTCAGCACCCAATTTCGTAAAATCATTCTTCGATATAAAAAGATTGGGTACAACATGGATATTATACGACAGACTGCATGCATGGTAGTTAACCCAATCACGGTTGGCAACTTTGCTTCCCTCTTTAATTGCACGCCGGTGGGTCAGGCCTCAGATTCTATGACGGCTCCAACGTAAAGGCTTATTGAAAATTAAAGAGATAATGTTGGTTGGTGTCTGATGCTCTGTCTCTGGTCGGGCTCATCGGAGTCTAACTGTTGGTTTTCTTTTGCTCCAGCATTTCAGTGGTTTCTTGCTGTCGAGTCCTCACCGTTGTCTCACCTCTGTGGTTCTTTGATTTCTGTGTTCACGGAGATGTTGCACTGATGAGTTAGGAGGCCTTCATGAGGACTGAACAAAATTTTTTGTCTAAATCGCGACGGAAGTAAGGGCGAGGATTGTGGCCACGTAAAATCGATTTAAGCCCCCCAGTGGAAATCTTCCACTGACCGTTCAAAGGCGGCTCTTCTGTGGCGATTTATTTATGTTGTTGTTTGTTACTTACTGTGTGTATCACTTGTGTCTTTTAATTTTGGATGGCCATATGGCCATTTTGTGGGAAAGTAACTGTCCATATGGCCTTCCTTTGTTTAGGTTTCCATTATGGTCTGGTCGCTTAATGTTTGTATTTCTTTCCCATTGGTGTCTTTTATGGATGGAGTAAGTTAATTGTATCAATTCCTGATCTTTGTTTTACTTCTACTTTGGTAATTAAATCGGAATAACGTCTATAAAATTTTGAAAAGGCTTTGCATAGTTTATGATACCGATGCCGTGATTAAGAAGTTTAGCAGTTTTAAATAACAATAATAAATCATCCAAATATCTAGAAGTCGAGCGAAAGGCTTCAATGATTTCATATTCGTTTTCATCGGAAAGGGACACCGTGAAGTCTGTTTCATAACAAAACAAGAACAGAACAGCCACAAAAGGTGCACAATTCGTACCCATCGGAATACCGACAACTTGACTAAATAACTTAGTACCAAATCTTAATTATTGTCAAGTAGAAAGGTGAGAGCTTCACACACTTTCTGACATGACCATACAGTATAATTTTATGCTCTTCAGAAGTGAAAAAAAGCATTTCTTACATTACATGCAAGATAGAGGGAGTCTTCCCTATGAAATGTTCAATCATTTAAGTCATTATTTTTTTTCTTTTATAAGATTATGAAAAAGTGTGGTGTACCTCGTAAAGGGTGAAAAATTATACGTAGACAGACTTGAAGCACAAAAACGTCTGGATGTCAATTTATTTGAAACTTCATTAAAATTTTTATAGACCAAAACAGATTTCTCTCTGGTCTTTCAAAGACTTTGTTGCAATATTTAATCACTTTTTTGATGGCAGTAAAACATAAAGACAATAATTTGGAAAGTTCAGTGGTGGTACAAGAGCTTGAATTTGCAATAAATCAATCGTGCTTTGTATGGTCTTTTATGAAGTTTAGATAATCAATATAACGCAGGAAGCTTGTCTTGGCCTTCTGTAACACATACAGCAAACTTGGTGGCTGAATGACAAATGTGGTCATCAACTACAGCCCTCTCTACAGGCAAAGGCTGCAGTTCATAGGCCTTAGTACCACCAAACTCTTGCTGAAGTGTTAACATAGTGGAACCGTCAAACAACGACTACATTGTTAGCGACCTTGTCTGCTGGAGCCAAAACAAACTTCCTATGACATTCTTGAATACCTAGTTGAAGGTGACGTTAAGCTTTCTTAGGTTAAGTAGGTAATATTTTTATATTTTGAGAGTAGAAAGAAATACGTTTGTTCACTAGTTAAACTGCAGGGGCCAGTTGTTCAAAACTAACGACGTCATTAGTTAACGTATCGTTAAAACTTTGATCAGTATATATGGCAAATATGCTGAAATTTTTGCTGAAAAAATGTGAGCAGCTTTTGCAGACGCAAAAGCTGCTCACATTTTTTCAGCAAAAATATCAAATTTTAGATATTGCTAGAACAGTTAACAATATGACCACTAACGAGCTCGTTAAGCTAACGATGCTTTGAACAACTGGCCCCAGAATGCTAAGTTTCCATTCTTTGAGGGCTTTATGCTTTCGCACGCCTACGGAACGATAGAATGCGTAACCATTGGGTAAGAACGTGAAGCAATTAGAGCGACATCCGGTGATGAATTAGATCGCTAAAAAAGGTAAAGAAACTTTGCATTTTCTGTGTTTCATAAGTTATATAAATTTTACGAGTAAGGTTATTTAAAAAACGGGGAATTAGATTCAGGAGCCCTTTGATAGCGGCGTCTTTGGAATAAATACCAAATCCCGTACTTCACGCATTTTGGCTAAATTTAGTTTCTCCTGCTGCAGGTGAACTGAAGCCTTAGAAAAAGCGTGGGTTTTTGAGGTGTTTGCTGCAAGTACTGCGTATTAACATGCACACACAATAAACATATATGGTTATATGTGTTGTGGATATTTTGCTTGTCAATGCCGCACTAGCGAGAAATCACCTCGGAAAAGGTCGAAAATGGTTGGTTACGCATTAGATCTATAGAAATGATAACAAAACTTGCAACTATAAAGCGGATCTGTTTTCATCTCCACGGCCCCAGAATCACCGGCACCTTGTTCTACGGAGCCACTTTTAGCCAACCTGATAAGCAGTGCGCTATTGATTCGATAATGATATAGTATTTTATGGAAACAGTTTCAGTCTCCAGAATCATAGTACCTAATGATTTTCAATGACTTTTACGCTGTGTTTGTTTTATCAATGGTCTGGCAATTGCCTGAAATGAAATAAAACAGGTTTTGGAGTTTCAATTTCTACGAAGAACTCCTCATCTGCCAAAATTTGCTGGTTAAACATTTGATCGTCTGGTTGAGCATTCGATAACCAGAGGAGAAAATCACACCAGTTGCTGCCTAAATAAATGCCAGCAGCTTACTACAATAAAAGGTGGTCTACATATGATTTCTAAATTGTGTTAAAATCATCAGAGAAAGAAAGCTGTGATGAAAAATACTTTTCTGGACAAGACCATTAAATTTCTGGGTATCATGCTTATCTGACCGAATGACGCACCGTTTCATAAATAAGAGGTCATTACTTGCTTTTGTAGAAAACAAAATGGCTAGCTTATGCTTTGTAATGGCGATTAAATATATACCCGAATGGGACGACCGATAATGAACCGTCTCATCCGAGAATCAAAGCTGTTCGCCATCCTGTAAATGAATTTGACTAAATCCCCTATTAACAAGAATTCAAATGCAAAAATGAAGAGAACCCGTTAAAGAAACTCAGGCGTGAAAGGCAAACGGTTAGATCGTAAACACTGCAGATACGAAAGCCTAATAGGCTTATGTAAGAGAAAATAAAATACTGTAAAGGCGTAGTAACGCGAAACAAAAGGCGTAATAACGCGAAAAAGGCGTAGAAACGCAAAACAAAAGGCGCAGTAACGCCAATCAGAAGGCGAAGCTATGCAAAAAAGGCGTAGTAACGCAAAAACAAGGCGTAGCAACGCGAAAAAGGGCATATTAATGCAAGTAACGCAAAAGAAAGGCGTAGTAATGCGAATCAAAGGCGTTTTACGCGAATCAAAAGGCGTAGTAATGCGAAAAAGGCATAATAACGCAAAAGAAAGGCGTATTTGTTTTAACTCGCCTCTGCAACGCAAATAGGTAGCCTGAATACCCTATTCCTGCGACTGCGCATTTCCCCAAAATATATGTCTGTATCATGATCGATAACCCAGATCGAAGATCCCGTGAGTTCTATGGTAATTGTCAAAACGATGAGATAAAGATACTGTCTAAAACCAGCTTCTTATTAATACAAACAGCACAAGAATGACACACCGTGTATTCTTAATCATTTTAATCAAGACGAACCAGAATCCATTTGTAAAATTTATAAAAGAAAACAGGTGCATTCATAAAATAAATTGAGAGAAGTCAGTCAGTCAGTAAGTAAGGACTTTATTTAGTAAGGGTAGCAACATTTAGCACATACAAAAATACATGTAATAGCTAATCTTCGATGAGGCCCTCAGCTAATCTTCCATGCTCTAATCTTCCTTCTTAATAAAACATACAAGCTATAATATTTTGTTTAATAAATTTTGTATATAATAAATTGATAGAACATACAAGTTATAATATTTTCTTCCATCTGCTGTATCATGTTTAGATGTGAGGAACTTTTGAAACCGTTTTGAATATGGAGCAATATTTTCTCACGGATGTATCTAGGCAGTGATTAAGCAGTTTACATTAAGACAAAAGTCCAGTCTTTTGTTCACTATCGACCGACTGTTGATAATATTGTATTTAGTACTAAAAATGTTGTTGACATTTGTTATGTCCAAATGATTTTGTTTCTTTGAATAACCATTACGAAAACACGCCTAAACAAATACATTTTAACCTTTATCGCCGAAAAAACGAAAATTTTAAGATGAAAAATTGTGATATTTTTCTCATTTCTGCTCAAAGTATATTGTGATTTAAAAAACAACAACAACAAAGGACTGGTGGGTCTATTGCCTCCGAGTGTAGGTAGGGGAAATAGTCCTAAACTGTTTCATTTATATCTTAAATTCCAGTTTTCAATCAAATAGTGTAGATCTTCACCAGACGCCGGATTCTACACTCTTTGCCAAGCCCACCCTATATTTCCCAGATAACCCTCTTTAATTTACACAACACACTGACCTCACTGCGACTTTTTTCATTCCAAAAGTTTTCCCGACAAGTCAGTGATATCCACGTGCACTTAATTATAGAACAGCTTTTCTTCTGAGCACCTATGGGTCGATTGACAAACAATTCCCAATGGATGTTTTTACTGACTGTTCCAAGGCGGTTCTTCTTTGGCGGTTTATTTACGTTATTGTTTGTCACTGCTTGTATGTATCGCATTTTGGATAGCCAGCTGACCATTTTATGGGAAAGTAACTGTCCATTTGGCTCTCGTCTGTTGTTGTTTCCATTAGGGTCCAGTTAATTCATGCTTATGTTTCTTTCCCTTTGGTGTCTCAGATGGGAGGTATAAGTTAATTGTATTGATTCCTGATCATTGCTTTACTTCTATTTTTTATAAGCACCAAGTTTATAATCATGCAATGAGTGTCTTATGCTCCATCTGGCTCTCTAATGCTTGACCATAGAAACACGATATAGATTTAATCGCCATTACAAAGCGTAATCTGGCCATTTTGTTTTCTACAAAAGCAAGTAATGACCTCTTATTTATGAATCGGTGCGACATTCGGTCAGATAAGCATGATACCCAACCATTTAATGGTCTTGTCCAGAAAAGTATTTTTCATCACAGCTTTCTTTCTCTGATGATTTAAACACAATTTAGAAATCATGTGTAGACCACCCTTTATTGTAGTAAGCTGCTGGCATTTACTTAGGCAGCAACTGGTGTGATTTTATCCTCTGGTTATCGAATGCTCAACCAGACGATCTAATGCTTAACCAGCAAATTTTGGCAGTTGAGGAGTTCTTCGCAGAAATTAAAACTCCAAAACCTTTTTATTTCATTTCAGGCAATTACCAGACCATTGATAAAACAAACACAGCGTAAAAGTCAGTGAAAGTCATTCGGTACTATGATTCTGGAGACTGAAAATGTTTCCATAAAATACTATGTCATTATCGAATCAATAGCGCACTGCTTATCAGGTTGGCTAAAAGTGGCTCCGTAGAACAAGGTGCGAGTGATTCTGGGGCCGTGGAGATAAAAACAGATCCGCTTTATAGTTGCAAGTTTTGTTATCATTTCTATAGATCTAATGCGTAACCAACCATTTTCGACCTTTTCCGTGGTGATTTCTCGCTAATGCTGCATTGACAAGCAAAATATCCATAACACATATAACCATATATGTTTATTGTGACTGCATGTTAATACGCTGAACTTGTAGCAAAGCGCAATATTAAATAAACGGCAACATACACCTCGAAAAACCATGGGCTTTCTAAGGTTTCAGTTCACCTTCAGTAGGAGAAACTAAATTTAGCCAAAATGCGTGAAGTACGGGATTTGGTATTTACTCCAAAGACGCCGATATCAATGGGCTCTTGAATGTAATTCCCCGTTTTTTAAATAACTTCCTCGTAAAATTTATATAACTTATGAAACACAGAAAATGCAAAGTTTCTTTACCTTTTTTAGCGATCTAATTCCTCACCGCATGTCGTTCTAATTGCTTTACGTTCTTACCCAATGGATATGCATTCTATCGTTCCGTAGGCGTGTTTCGTTTACACCATCGATTACCAAATTCATTCAAGGCAGCAGCGATTTCATCTCTACACTTATTGAAATCAATTTTATAAGGAAATCGATATTTCGGTCCTTCAGAAATTATATTTTGTATCCTAGAATCAGGAAGAATTTTTAAATTACCGGTAATAATATGATCAGCAGCAGGATAGCAATACACTGATTTTTTTATAATTACAGGTAACAGGAGTGTTAGTGTCAATATCAAGATCAGAAACACGTTTATTGAAATTGAAAACAGGTTTATTGTATTTATAGCAAATTATGGGTGTTTCAGTATTTTGAAAAACAAGCAGGAATGGATGAAATCACCGAACTGTCTCGGAAGATACTAGGTAAATCTATAAAATCCAAACCCTTATTAATGAAGGCTATTTTGATGTAATGGCGTTTGTGACTAATTTCAGAATCGATGAAATGACGAAGAGGATGCTGGGTATAACCTCTAGGTAAAAGAGCAGCGTGGTATAACTGATTAGAACTAACGTAGAATGTATTCGCCTCGGTGTCCAGAATACGTAATACAGAAATGGGTAATGAACTTAGAAATGCAAGCATTGAGTGGTGTCCATGATTCAATAATAATATGGACAGTGCCCTCAGCCTGGTATTGCTTCTTTTAAAAGCACGTTATTTACGTTTATAGTTGCCATTTTTTCCTAGTGCCGTGTGATCTAGTTTTAAGCTTTCGACAGTCCAGAAGCTAGAAAATATCAACATCGGGCATTTTAGAAATATTACCCTCATGATAAATGTTGTCATCAAAGCCCAATTAATAATGTTATCCATTTTAATTCAGTTTCATGTCGTTTAATAATTTAATCCTAGCTGTAGAATTTACATAATATTTTTTTTTCATTGGCTGAATAGAAATATCATTTACAGATTGACCTGTACGTTTAAAATGACGGTACAAGAAAGTGTCAGTTTTTAGGCTTACCCATCTTACGATAATGTTCGTTAAATTAAGGTGTAACTATTGCAAATTTAGTGACGCAGAGGCCTTCTGATATTTAATCTTCATCAGTGTGTTAAAATCTTGTTTTTAACATGCGATTAGTTTTCCCGACGTACTGCATTTTACAATTTGCAGTATGTCAGGTTATCACATATATCAAATCCGTAGACTTAATCGGAAATGTTAACTACAGAAAAGCGTCTACCGTTTACAGATGAAGAAACGGTAGACACAGTGCATAAATGCGAACAGCATCTTTGCCTGTTAGCATTGCACTTAGAAATTCTATAATACATTCCAATTCTTTTGAAAGGATCGGTATATTTTCGAAGAATGGGCGATTTGATAGGAGATAATCTTACTCTTAGATTATTTTTAAATAAATTGGTATTGCCTGCTCCACTGAAATTAATGTAAGCGGCAGAAAACAAATTTATAGATCTGACCAATTCCGATGGCAACATAGCTCTAACGTTATTAATAGAATAGGGAATCCGTACGGGAGAAGCAGAATGTAACCTAAGCTTTACCTGGACAGGCTTAGAAACTGTCAACTGCTTTTCTTGAATCAGCGGAAGAGAAAGAATCACTGCAGAAAAAAACATGGTTAGTCTCCGCGAAAGAATGTTGCCAACCCAGCATGTATCGAACCCGCGACCTCTGGCTGGTTGGTTGATTTGATGTTTAACGTTCCCGTCATCACCATTCGCACATATAGGGGCTAATGTGTGTTATTTCTGAGTCAGCGCACGCTTATCTCGCTTTGGAGAATCCAGAGTCTGTAGATGCAATCAGCGACGACTCTGATCATGATTGCAGGCTTATCTGTGTCTTCACTGGTCGTACACGTCTTACTGAAGGTTGCGTAGTCCACTGACTCAGTTAGCTTAGATTTAACGTACCCACAAGAACCTTCTAACGTGCGCCAACAGTAAGTTTGACTGCAATTCATACAACCGTTCAAGAGGGCCGACCTATCGGGACTTAGAGAAATAGATTGGGCTGCATTTTGTTTCCACGCAGAGCTGAAACTGGCCGCACAGAAGTACTGGTAAACCGCTTAGAAGGTCTAAGCCTAGTCCAGGTAAAGTGGTGGGAGTCGGACCTTGTATTTACATTGGGATGTCATATAATCTCAACAAGGCATCGCATGCGATACAAATCCCCTCGCACTAGACAACTTCGTGTGTGGAAAACAATGAAATAGCAAAAGTCCAACTTGCTTGAGATATTATCATATGCAACATTTGTGTAAAGTTTGTTTAAAAATCCATCAATAAATGTTCATTCTAGAGTGATGACAATGTTTCTCTAAAAATAGCCATAGTGACCTTGACTTGAGGCCATGACCATGAAAGTAGATTTTGCTCAAGATATTATCATAAGCATCTTTTGTGTGAAGTTATATTAAAATCTGCTAATAAATGTAGGCGGTAGAGTGATGACTAAGTTTTTCCTAAAATAGCCACAGTGACCTTGACCTTGAGGTCATGACCTTGAATGTCAAAGCTACTCGAGATATTATCATAAAAAACATTTGTGTGAAGTTCTATTAAAATCCATCAATAAATGTAGGCGCTAGAGCGTTGACAAAGTTTTCTAAAAATAGCCACAGTGACCTTGAGTCGAAATAGCTCGAGATATTGTCATAAGGAACATTTTTGTGAAGTTATATTGAAATTAGTAAAAAAATGTAAGCGCTAGAGCAATGACAAAGCTTTTCTCATAATAGCCACAGTGACCTTGACCTTGAAAGTCAAACTAGCTGGAGGTATTGTCATAAGGAACATTTGTGTGAAGTCATATTGAAATCAGTGAAGAAATATAGTCGCTAGAGCGTTGACAAAGTTTTTCTCAAAATAGCCACAGTGACCATGACCCTGAAAGTCGAAATCGCTCGAGATATTTTCAAAAGGAACATTTGTGTGAAGTTATATTGAAATCGGTGAAGAAATGTAAGCGCTAGAGCCATGACAAAGTTTTTCTAAAAATAGCCACAGTGACCTTGACCTTGAAAGTGGAACTCGCTAGAGAAATTGCTGTTAGGAACATTTGATGAAGTAATATTGAAATTGGTGAAAAAATGCTAGAGCAATGACAAAGTTTTTCTAATATAGCCACAGTGACCTTGACCTTGAAAGTTCAACTCGTTCGAGGTATTGTCATAAGGAACATTTGTGTGAAGTTATATTGAAATCGGTGAAGAAATGTAAGCGCTAGAGGGATGACAAAGTTATTTCTAAAAAAAGCCACAGTGACCTTGACCTTGAAAGTGGAACTCGATAGAGATATTGTCATAAGGAACATTTGTGTGAGGTAAGATTGAAATTGGTGAAGAAATGTAAATGCTAGAGCAATGACAAATATTTTTTCTAAAAATAGCCAGAGTGACCTTGACCTTGAGGCCTAGACCTTGAAAGTCAAACATGCTCGAGATATTTTTATTAGGAACATTTGTGTGAAGTTATATTGAAATTGGTGAAGAAATGTAGGCGCTAAGGCGATGATAAAGTTTTTCTAAAAATAGCCACAGTGACCTTGAGTCATGACCTTGAAAGTCAAACACGCTCGAGATATTTTTATATGGAACATTTGTGTGAAGTTATATTGAAATCAGTGAAGAAATATAGGCGCTAGAGCAACGACAAAGTTTTTCTAAAAATAGCCACAGTGACCTTGACCTTGAGGCCATGACCCTGAAAGTCGAACTCGCTTGATATATTTTATAAGGAACATTTGTGTGAAGTTATATTGAAATTGGTGAAGAAACGTAGGCGCTAGAGCGATAACAAAGTTTTTCTAAAAATAGCCACAGTGACCTTGACCTTGAGGTCATGACCTTGAAAGTCGAACTCCCTCGAGATATTGTCATAAGGAACATTTGTGTGAAGTTATATTGAAATCAGTGGTGAAATGTAGGCGCTAGAGCGATGACAATGTTTTTCTAAAAATAGCCACTGTGACCTTGACCTTGAGGCCATGACCTTGAAAGTCGAACTCGCTCGAGATATTTTTATAAGGAACATTTGTGTGAAATAATATTGAAATTGGTGAAGAAATGTAGGCGCTAGAGCGACGACAAAGTTTTTCTAAAAATAGCCACAGTGACCTTGACCTTACGGTCATGACCTTGAAAGTCAAACTTGCTCGAGATATTTTTATAAGGATCATTTGTGTGAAGTTATATTGAAATTGGTGGAGAAATGTAGGCGCTAGAGCGATGATAAAGTTTTGTTAAAAATAGCCACAGTGACCTTGACCTTGAGGTCATGACCTTGAAGTTCGAACTCGCTCGAGATATTTTCTTAAGGATCTTTTGTGTGAAGTTATATTGAAATTGGTGAAGAAATGTAGGCGCTAGAGCGATGAAAAAGTTTTTCTAAAAATAGCCACAGTGACCTTGACCTTGAGGTCATGACCTTGAAAGTCGTACTCGCTCGAGATATTTTTATAAGGATCATTTGTGTGAAGTTTTATTGAAATTGGTGAAGAAATGTAGGCGCTAGAGCGATGACAAAGTTTTTTCTAAAAATAGCCACAGTGACCTTGACCTTCAAATAATGACCTTGAAAGTCGAACTTGCTCGAGATATTTTTATAAGGATCATTTGTGTGAAGTTATATTGGAATTGGTGAAGAAATGTAGGCGCTACAGCGATGAAAAAGTTTTTCTAAAAATAGCCACAGTGACCTTGACCTTGAGGTCATGACCTTGAAAGTCGAACTCGCTCGAGATATTGTCATAAGGAACATTTGTGTGAAGTTAAATTAAAATCGGTCAAGAAATGTAGGCTCTAGAGCGATGACAAAAGTACGTACGTACGTACGTACATACGTACTTACGTACGTACGTACGTACGTATGTTACGTACGTACATACGTACGTACGGGACAAATGCAATATCCCCCCTCACAACTATGTTGTGCGAGGGGATAATCAACGGGTAAAAGTCCCACAAAACTGGAAGCAACGTCTCCAAAATGACCTAAATAGTGTTGACACTGACTTTAAACTTCAAATCAAACAAATCAAACAAAATAACCGTACAAGGGATAAGGTGCAGAACTTTGACAGTTTTAGGAGCCTGTGACCTTGAAAATAAGACCCAAGTGAATAAAACCTAATCACTGTTTTCCAGTCATCCTAGTGAGTTTTGAAAGGATCCACCAATTGCTTCAAACTAGCAACCCGGCGCAAAAGGCGACCAAAACAGGATCCATACCAAAAACATGCTCTCTACCAAAAACATGCTCTCTATCTAACCTTCGGTGGGAAGGATATGGGGATAAAATGCATGAGAATTTATTTTGTCATTTTTTGGAGGGGCGGGGGTGGTTGGTTTTACGGCACTTTCAAGATTATTTCACTCATATCGAGCCGATCGTTAATCAGAAGTGGGCGAAAACTACCTGACCTTCCTGTGCAGATCTTGGCGTATCAAATGTAACCCGATCCAGGCTCGAAGCTAAAGCGGTGAGAGGCCTATAGTGATTAAGAGTCAGCACTGAGGAATTACATCACTTATGCGCCGCTGCGTTAAACATCCAACAGCATTTGGAGATTGTTGTTTCGATATCACGTAAAAAGGGGACGACAACTAATCAAATACATGCACATTTTTGGTCGATTGTTTGTCAATCGACCCAAAGTTACTAAGCAAAATAAAAGCATCTTCAGTGCTAAAGTCCATGTGACTATCCCTGACTTGTCGGAATAACAGTTATTTATAAAAATAGCCACTGTGAGACCAGAATGTTGCGTCCAGGGGTTATCTGTGTAATCTGGACTTGAATCATGGGTATGGCTTGGCAAACAGTGTTGACCCAGTTGAGATGCTGCAGAACGAGGCACTTGATAAGGGCCCCACACTCTTTGCAAATAAAACACTGGAATTTAAGGATTAAACGAAAAGTACTTGGGGTCTTGTTTACAAGTTAAATCACGTATCACTATTGTTTTCAATATATGGGAGATGGAATACAGATTGTTCAAAGGTCGAACGTCTTTCTCCTGAATCCAATTTGAAATAAGATTGTAACTTTGTAGCTTTTATGTGTTGACTGTATTAGTTATACAAATGGAATTAAATTTAAACTAAACGAAAAGTTTAAACCCCAGCCCAGGACCATTTTCCCAGTCCACACTGAGAATTAGATTATCGATCAACCAGTACTTTCAGTGCTTTGATTATATTCTGTTGCCAAGAAAAATATTCAAACAAACACCCATCTCCTATGCAGACCCTCGGGTAAACGAATAAAGTCGGAAACTCGGTGACTCAGTCGAGTTTTCGAGCAACTTCCGGCTTTCACTCAGCATCACTGAAATATGAGTACGCACAAAAACGTAGTCCGGCTTTTTTTTCAGTTATTGCACAGTTATGCTCAGATCATATTTATTAGATATATTTCTCTTCTTTTTTTACAGTTTTCGCGCATATTTGTATATATGCATTGGGTTTATGTTTGAAAATGCCTTTGGTTGTAATTTTTACAAATGTGCCGTTTAAAAATGCAAGATGAATGTGTTATAAACAAATCCATTAATCTTAAAGTGCCGTATGAAATATGAAGCAAGCCTCTTTTTTCTGAATGTTCACAGAAAAAGTCAGGTTTACAGAAGTTTTTTTTTTGTATCTGAAGTATTTGCATTGAAATTTTAAGTCTGGAATACAAATGACATCGTATACACACGTATCAGGCACTAAATATGTGGCATGAGAAACTTGAACCGCAGCCTTCTTTGAACAACAATATTACTGTTCAATAAATAATCACCGCCCAAATGCAATGCAGATTCAATGGGCGTTTGAATGTCGTATAAACCAATACAGCTATTGTTTTATACATGAACACGTATAACACGCTTCAAAATTTTGTTTTTTCTATATCAGCCTATGGCATAAGTTAGATTGTAAATTGAGTCGCCAAGGCGATTCGAATGAATTTTCTGTTTAGCGTTGTCGATACGACAGTATATTTTGGGTGCAAACAACGTTATTTCCGAGTTGCATGTTAAATTGTTTGTTTGTTTTGTTTGAATTGAGGTTTAATGTCCCCGTCGACATTATTTAGGTCAATTTGGAGACGTTGCTTCCAGCTTTGTGAAACTTTTACCCGACATTGAGGTGAAATGACATCTCAAGCCCTGTCGCACAATGAAGCCATAAGGGATTGAAACGAGGCTGAGAATTCAGTTGTGTTTTTCAAAGCTAAGAGAGAAAAAAATTAAATTTGCGCTGTCTGAGAAGAAATAACATGAGCCAGTGGTTACAGAGAGAGTGTTAATTGAGATTTATTGAAGGAACATTTATTTATGTGTCATTCTTGTGTGTTAGAGGAGAAAATTCAAGAGAAAGTGGATTAGAGCAAATACGGCAACCGGAAGTGAAGATCAGCTGCCTTGTGTTGTTTACAGTTTCAACTGTGTGAAGGTCAAATCTGTATGTGAAGAAGTGTGTGTTTCGGGAACCAGTTTCTTAGTGGATTTAAGAGAAGTATAATTTTATTTCTGTTATTTTTCAAGTGATGGTTGGTGAGTAAATGCTATTTTATCTACTTAGTTACCGTTGTCAAGGAATGTAAACATTATAGTAGCATATTGAAAAAGTTAGATATTTATCTAAATTTGAATTCAGTTCTGTACTTTTTAATCAAGAATCAAAACATAAATGTTTGATCTTTTCTTTTTCTATTTTTTAATCAAAAATGAGAAAAAGTAAGGGTTTGGCAGAAAAAAATAAAGCTAATAAAAAAGTGACAGAGATAGGGCAAAAGAACAGAAAATCAGTGCATCCAGAGAAATTTCTGTAGTTTCTTCTAACCCTCAGTCAACAAATAAACAAACTACGTGTGCTGCTTGTGAAAAAACTGAGTGTCCAATTGTACGATTCAAGGTAAGGCCCTGGATTCAGTGTGATATCTGTAAATTGTGGTGGCATTTGGAATGTGCTTGTTTGGATGTAGAAAGTGCTGAGAAAATTGTTAAAAACAAGATCTATTTTCCCTGTGCATTTTGTGTTCTGAAAAATTCAGGTTTGATTGCTTCCAAGTCTGTAGTTAATACAGAAATTAAAGAGTGTGTGGTAGGAGAATATTCATTACCAGGAAGTAGTGCCATTCAAACAAAACAGTCGTCATTTCCAAAAGAAGAAAAGTGTTTAGAACCTGTAATTCCTCAAAAGATATTGGTAATTGATAATATAAAAAACACCAAAACATTCACAGATTCTAAGAAAATTGAAGAGAGGGTGAGGGAAAAGAAAATATCTGGTGTAGACTTTGCATACAAGCTGCCACAAGGTGGCATTGTATTGCAATTTGAAAATCAAAAATCAAAGGAGGAAGCAGAGGAGAATTGGCCAGGGGAAGTATTCAGTGAGTCAGAATCAGTACATAAACCCACAGGCAAGAAAAACAGTAAGGCTGGGTTTATGCGTAACATTGATCCTCGTGTGTCTGAGAAATCTATCCAAGAGTTCCTTCAGCAGAAAGGTTTTGTTAAAGTGTCAGTAAAAAGATACTTCCACAGGTGTTCTGGCAAACCAATGCCTATAGCTAAAATTTTGTTTGACAGACCAGAGGATTTAGAGAAAGCTGCTAATTCAAAATTCAACACTTTCTTCAATAATAAACAGCTCTTCATTGAAAGGGAGAGACAAAGAAGAGTGGTAAGGTGTTATAACTGCCAGAAGTTTGGGCATATAGAGATTAATTGTAGATCCATAACAAAGTGTGAAAGGTGTGGTGGTTGCCATAAAAGTGACAACTGTGTAGAACCTGTCAAGTGCTGTAACTGTGGTGGAATTCATATTGCATCATCCTCATCTTGCCCGGTATACAGGGATTTATACACAAAATTAGCTTCCACTCACATTTTGTAGGTTTTTTTTTATGTAGATTAAATCAGTTTTCACCTGTTTCTTGTTCATATATTTATATAGATATATTTTTTTTCTGTCTATTACCCATTTTCATTTCCTTCTAATTTGTTCACAAGTAACTATCATGAAATTCTTATCATTAAATTGTCAATCATTTAAAACCGCTAAAAAAGACATTACAGCCTTATTAGACACTTTTAACCTTGATATTTTGTGCTTAAGTGAAACCTGGGAATCAGAGACAGAAAAAATCAGCTTGCTCAACTGGCAAATACTATCAAAGCCCAGGAAGCAGGATAATCATGGTGGTGTTGCAATTTTGAATAGACAGTCAGACAAGTTCATGGTAACAAGAAGGTTAGATCTGGAAATGGAAGAAGTTGAAGCAATTTGTGCAACAGTAAGGCAGGACAATGAAGAGGAAATTCTCTTGATCACAGCTTATGTTCCTCCCTCTAAAACTACTCAAATGAAACATCTTATTGCATTAATAATGAAATGTAATCAGTTATTTAGAAATATTATCATAACAGGTGATTTTAATGCCAAAAGCAAGCTATGGGGCAATAGCACTGAAAATTGTGCAGGTGAATTATTAGAAAAATGTATGTTCATGGAAAATTTCATTTGTGTTAATGATGGAGTGAAAACACGCCGTAACTCTGGCAGTGTGATAGACTTATTTTTAGCTCACCGTCACGTAGTGACGAGGTGAGCTTTTGGGATCTCTTTTTGTCCGTCGTCCGTCGTGCGTCCGTGCGTCCGTGCGTGCGTCCGTCCGTGCGTGCGTAAACAATTTCTTCAAACGACATCTCCTCTGAAACCACTGATCGGATTTTGATCAAACTTCACAGGAATAATCCTTAGGTGGTCCCCTTTCAAAGTTGTTCAAATGGTTCCGGTCCGTTGCACATCTTGGTCCAAGGAGCCAAAAATAGATTTTTTTCACCAAAAACTTAAAAAATCTTATTATCTGAAACCACAAGGCCTAGGTCTTTGATATTTGGTATAAAGCTTCATCTAGTGGACCCCTACCAAGATTGTTCAAATTATCATGCTGGGGCCAAAAATGCCCCCGCCCCGGGGCCCTTTGGTTTTACATGGGCTTATATAGGGAAAATCTTTAAAAATCTTCTTCTCTGAAACCCAAAGGCCCAGGTCTTTGATATTTGGTATGAATCTTCATCTAGTGGACCCCTACCAAGATTGTTCAAATTATAGTGCTGGGGCCAAAAATGCCCCCGCCCCGGGGCCCTTTGGTTTTACATGGGCTTATATAGGGAAAATCTTTAAAAATCTTCTTCTCTGAAACCGCAAGGCCCAGGTCTTTGCTATTTGGTCTGAAGCTTCATCCAGTGGACCCCTACCAAGATTGTTCAAATTATAGTGCTGGGACAAAAAATACCCCCGCTTCGGGGCCCTTTGGTTTTACATTGGCTTTTATGGGGAAAATCTTTAAAAATCTTCTTCTCTGAAACCACAAGGCCCAGGTCTTTGATATTTGGTATGAAGCTTCATCTAGTGGACCCCTACCAAGATTGTTCAAATTATAGTGCTGGGGACAAAAATGCCTCCGCCCCGGGGCCCTTTGGTTTTACGTTGGCTTATATATGGAAAATCTCTAAAAATCTTCTTCTCTGTAACCACAAGGCCCAGGTCTTTGATATTTGGTATGAAGCTTCATCTTGTGGACCTCTACGAACATTGTTAAAATTATAGCCCTGGGGCCAAAAATGCCCCCGCTCTGGGCCCTTTGGTTTACATAGACTTATATAGGGAAAACCTTGAAAAATCTTCTTCGCTGAAACTACAAGGCCTAGATCTTTGATATTTGGTATGAAGCTTCATCTAGTGGACCTCTACCAAGATTATTCAAATTATAGCCCTGAGACCAAAAATGCCCCCGCCTCGGGGTCCTTTGGTTTGACATAGACTTATATAGGGAAAATCTTTAAAAAGCTTTTTCTCTGAAACCACAAGGCCCAGGTCTTTGATATTTGGTATGAAGCTTCATCTAGTGGACCCCTAAAAAGATTGTTCAAATCATAGTGCTGGGGCCAACAATGCCCCCACCCCGGGGCCCTTTGGTTTTACATGGGCTTATATAGGGAAAATCTTTAAAACTCTTCTTCTCTGAAACCGCAAGGCCCAGGTCGTTGCTATTTGGTATGAAGCTTCACCCAGTGGACCCCTACCAAGAATGTTCAAATTATAGTGCTGGGGCCAAAAATTCCCCCGCCCTGGGGCCCTTTGGTTTTACATAGACTTATATAGCGAAATCTCTAAAAATCTTCTTCTCTGAAACTGCAAGGCCATGTTTTTTAATTTTGGTATGGAGCTTCATCAAGTGGACCTCTACCAAGTTTGAACAAATCATAGCCCTCTGGCCACAAATGCCCCTGCCCGGGGCCCTTTGGTTTTACATAGACTAATATAGAGATAACCTTTGAAAATCTTCTTCTCTGAAACAGCAAGGCCCAGGTTTTTGATATTTGGCGTGAAGCTTCATCAAGTGGACCTTTATCAAGATTGTTTAAATTATAGCCCTGAGGCCACAACCCTGCCTCGGGGCCATTTGGTTTAACATTGGCTTATGTAGGGAATATCTTTAAAAAAAAATCTTCTCTGAAACCGCAAGGCTCAGGTCTTTAATATTTGGTGTGTAGCTTCATCTAGTTGACCTTTGCCAAGATTGTTCAAATTATTGCCTTTGTTGATATTTGGTATGAAGCTTCCCCTTTTTAGACCTCCCTCAACTTATGCACATTATAACCCTAGGGTCAATAATGGTCCTCCCCGGGGCCCACTTGTTACTCTATGGATCAGGTGAGCGATCCAGGGCCATCATGGCCCTCTTGTTAATTAAGCCACACTTGAACAGGGCTATTATTCAGTGTTCAACACTTATACAGGAGACTGTACGTTCTGATCACATAGCAGTTCTGATGGAGATTTCAGGAGAGGAAAATCATCTAGAATTTGTTGACAAATATCATATTCATAAAACAGATTGGGAAAAGTGGAATGAAATAACTACAGTGAGATTCGGAAAATGGACCCAAGAAACCAGATGTACGGATATTGACCTAATGTACGACTCTTTCTAAGACGTGTTCAGAGAATGTGTTGATGAATGCATCCTAAAGCAAAGGTGCCTTCAAAAAATAGAAGGAGTATACCTCCATGGATAAATGAACTTGTGAAAGAAAAGAAAACTCTGCTAAATAGTGCTAAGAAGAGATTTAAAAGGCATAAAACACCAGTCAATTTCTCATACTTGAAGGAATGTGAAGATGCATACAACAAAGAATGTGAAAGTGCTAAATCAGAATGGGTGAATATGACTTGTGAAAGAATTGACCAAACTGGTGACCTGAGAGAAATGGCAAGCCTTTAAAAGATTGACATCATACAGGGCAAAAGATGATATTGATGTATTGCCATTGCTCAAAGAAAATGGTGAGACCATTTTTGATCATGATGGGAAATGCAGCATTCTACAGGAAGCTTTCTTTGGGGGCACACATATTTCTGGGGAAAATTTTGATGAAGCCTTCTGGCAGCAAATTGAAACAAGGCTCAGCATGATCAGGGAACAGTCTCACAATGAAAATGGTGATGCATTCCTAAATAGGCCCATTTCGTATGATGAGGTTGAAGCCAGTATACAGAGATTAAAGGCAGACAAAGCTCCCGGACCAGACGAAATTTTCACAAATATGATAATAAAATCAAATGAAGTGCTCCAAGAAGCAATAATGATGTTGTTTACAGCACCTTGGAATTGCCAATGCCTACCAAAGATTTGGAAAAGTGCTAATGTGAAGTTTCTCATAAAACCTGGAAAAGACACATACTACCAAGCTAGTTCATATAGACCTATCAGTCTGACAAGCGTACTGGGCAAATGCATGGAAAGAATCATCTATTCTAGGCTATATGCTTATGTCGAACACAATCAGCTTCTTGATAAAGAGCAAGATGGCTTTCGCATCAACAGAAGCACTACGCAGTCGCTTCTCAGGTTAAGTCAAGAGATATTATCATGCTTTGCTGAAGGAAATTGCACATTAGCAACATTCATTGATTTGGAGAAGGCATTTGATTCAGTTTGGCGTGATGGACTTCTTGTTAAACTGTATGATAAAGGAGTGAATGGAGCATTTTGGAGGTGGATTGCGAACTTTCTGTCAGATAGGACAGCTGCTTGCTTGGTAAAGAATCAACTGGGAAGCCAGTTTATAACAGATGAAGGACTTCCGCAAGGAAGTGTACTATCTCCACTTTTATTCAGTCCCTTTCTGTGTGACATTTATGGCTGTGTAACCAGTGAAAAGATTAAATTTGCTGATGATGGCACCATTTGGAATTCAGGAAATGACCCAAATGAATTAGCAAGAGCAATGAATCAGGATCTCAGCAATATCTCCGACTGAACCTATAAGTGGAGAATGAAACTTAGTGCTGCAAAAACTGAATATTGTCTTTTCACTAGGGATGCCAGTCATTCTGTCCCAGAAGTTAAAATGAAAGGAAAACTGCTTAAACACACAGATAAGGTTAAGGTCCTTGGTGTCATACTGGATAAGAAGTTAACATTTCATTATCATTTGGATATGGTTGAAAAAAGAGCAGCAAAAGCGCTGGGTTCTCTGATGATTGTTGGTAAAACTGAAAAAATAAGTACTCCTAATATGGTTAAGTTATACAACAGCATTGTTGTCCCACAAATGGAGTATGCAGCTCCAGTCTGGCAGCTTGCAAATTGCAGTCAGCTTGAAAAAATCCAACGCAAAGGTCTAGCACTGTGTTTTGGCTGTCCTAGCACAGCGAGTTTGGAAGCATTGGAGGTACAAGCAGGTGTTTTACCTCTTGACCTTCGCAGAGAAGAACTTTCAGTTAGAGCATGTACAAAAATCATGGCTAAGTCAGCTGATGAGAAGATAAGGCAAACTCTCGCTAAATGTCAGTCAACACTGGAGTCTAATCCAAGGGAGAAAGTAACAACTCCATTCGGATTGATGATACGACAGGTTGATGATATGAAATCGTTAACTGACCTTAGTCTCAATGCTATTGAGCCAGAAGCAACATATTTGGAGTACATGGCACCATCAAAAAGAAAGCCAGAATACTGGAGTAATCTTGGATCCTCAAAGTCAAGAACTGCCGCACAGGGGATAGAGTCAAGAGTGGTCATTGAGAGACTACTGGAGGGCATAGGAGTAGATACAGTAGTGGCTTTCACTGATGACTCTTGCACAGGAAATCCTGGTCCCTGTGGTGCTGGCTCTTGCATATTTCTACCAAATGATGAAAAGATAGAGCTCAAACAACCTGTGTCTAAGCTGGCTTCCATTCTCCTTGGTGAACTAGCCGCTATCAAGATGACACTAGATTTTATCCTACAAGAAAAGATGAAAAGAAAGATTGATACAGTTTTGATTTTCAGTGACAGTCAGCGTGCAGTTAGTATTCTACAGTTAGGCTGGGATGACAAAAAGTACAAGAAAACAAGCTCTGACATCATCCAAGTTATGTCAGATTTACAAAGGAATGGGACAGAAGTAAAGATTCAGTGGAGTCCAGGGCATGCAGATATAAGAGGGAATGGGATAGCGGATAGGCTTGCCAAGGAGGCTGCAAAAGAAGCAGAGGAAATGCCAGAAGATATAGAAGATGCAACACAGGCACAAATAAAACATGCAGCAAGAGAAGCATTCAAGGGGAAATGGCAACGAAGATGGGAAATATCGGAAAAAGGCAGAAACTTGCAACAATACCATCAAGTAGTCAAACTGAAGAAAATCAGTTTCAAGGGCACAAGAAATCAGAGGGTGATATTGCAATTGCAGAGTGGTTACTGCAGACTCAAAGACTACCTCCACTCTGTTGGTGTGGTTGATGATCCCTCTTGTGCTTGCGGTTAGAGAGAAACAGTAGACCATTTTCTCCTTGATTGTGAACTCTATGATGCTCAGAGAGAAATTATGAGGCAAGAGCTAGTATTAAACTTGGGTACAAGTGCCCTGGACTTGACTACTTTCTTTGACGAAAACCAAAACAAAGATGATGAAGAACCAAAAATTCACCGTGAAGACATCTACCAACAATTAGATGTTTTTATATCATCAACAAACAGATTTTAAATTTAACGGGCTGGGGGGGGGGGGGGGGAGAGAGGGGAATCATTATTTCTTCTGAAGGGCGGAAGTGGCCGATACGGCTGTACCTGGCCTGACGATATACATATATTCATCATACATTATGGGAATGGGTGTGGTTCACATTCAATTACTACATCTATCTTGATATATTGAAATCATCATTTGTTTTCATGGTTATATCTGGGGGACAGGAAGTGGCCGACACGGCTGTACCTGGCCTTCCAAAAAAAAAAAAAGTCATCAAACATTAATGGAATGACTGTGGTTCATGTTTTCATGGTTATATCTGGAGGACAGGAAGTGGCCGACACGGCTGTACCTGGCCTTCCAAAAAAAAAAATCATCAAACATTATTGGAATGACTGTGGTTCATGTTTTCATGGTTATATCTGGAGGACAGGAAGTGGCCGACACGGCTGTACCTGGCCTTCAAAATTCATCAAACATTATGGGAATGATTGTGGTTCATGTTTTCATGGTTATATCTGGAGGACAAGAAGTGGCCGATACGGCTGTACCTGGCCTTCAAAATTCATCAAACATTATGGAAATGAGTGTGGTTCATGTTTTCATGGTTATATCTGGAGGACAGGAAGTGGCCGACACGGCTGTACCTGGCCTTCAAAATTCATCAAACATTATGGGAATGAGTGTGAGTTCATGTTTTCATGGTTATATCTGGAGGACAGGAAGTGGCCGACACGGCTGTACCTGGCCTTCAAAATTCATTAAACATTATGGGAATTAGTGTGGTTCACATTTAATTAAGTACTACAAATTCTTTGATGTATTGTAATCATTATCTATATTCATGGTTATATCTGAACAGCGGGAAGTGGCCGACACGGCTGTACCTGGCCTGAGGATATACATAAATTCATCATCAGTATGGGACTGAGTGTGGTTGACTTTTAATTACTACATATTCTTTGATATATATTGCAATCATTATTTTCTGGGCACTCGGTTGGTTTTTTCTTTACAGATTGTTCTCCTCAGATTGCAGTGGTATCTGGTGGGGTGGTTGCCCTAGGGTCCTGGGGTGAGTGCGGATGCAGCGGAGTCAAAGAAATAGCGCAGCCTCGATAGCGCAGTGGTTAGCGCGTTCGACTTATGATCGAAAGGTTGTGCGTTCGAATCCGCCACCGGTATCGAGGTGTGTCCTTGGGCAAGACACGTAATGACACTGCCCCACTCCACCCAGGTGTAAATGGGTAGCAGTGGTGTAAAAGCCACTGCCTCTCTCTCGCGCGCGCGTGAAAACACCCGGAATGAGTGCTCGAGAGCGATTCAATAAGCTTGGAGCTTTCATCGCAATCGAACTGAAATAAATTAGTATAAACTAAAACTAAGAAATCTGGAAATGAGATTCATTCTGCAGGTGTTACCGTTGGAGTGTGTTTGGGCGTCGGCTTTTTGTGGCCGCTGCCGGGGATCAAGTACAGGACCTCTGGTGTCGCGGGCAAGTGGATTAACCACTGAGTTATCACGCTCCTTTAATCATCGGTCGGGGCACTAGACTGAAATTTTTTTTTTTTCATTTTTTCTCCTACTACAGTGGTGCCTGGTGCAGGGATGATTATTGCTGCAGCCCATGGATGGACCAGATTAAGCGGAGTCAAGAGGAGCTACAAATATGACATGTTTAAATGAGTCTCTCCTAAACATTTTAAATATTGGTTTCTTTGTAGGATAGAGGAATGAAGTAGCACGCCATTATAAATCGCCTTATTTGGAGTGCATAACTGACCGGTCTGGCTGGCCCGAACCTTTTGGCCTGATGTTTGACTCGCTTGCTTTTTGGCCCCAGGGTCGTGGGCTCGGTCCCCGGTCGGGGCACTTGGTGTTTTTCTTTACAATTTTTCTCCTCAGATTGCAGTGGTGCCGGGATGGTTACTGATGAAGCCCAGGAGAGGTGCAGAATCAGCAGAGTCAAAAGAAGCTGGAAATGTGATATGCTTACATGAGTATCCCCTGAACATTTGAAAATAATAATAATAATGATAATAATAGTAATTGTCTCCTTGTAGGATGGAATGCAACAATAAATATGTTTAGAGTGCATGATTAATGATCTTATCTATATCTTAACCCTGTCGATTGCTGTTTGTGTCTGATTTTCGTCATGTTGGGTGGGGGAGGGAGGGAGAGAAAAAAAAATCAATAAAATAATCCTCTATACTATGAGTTATTACGAAGACACTACTTGTGAAAGATTCTACTTGTGAGTTATCTCGGCCAGTAGAAGGCTTTGAAATGAAATGAAATGAAATGAAGCCATAAGGCTTATAAGCATTAGATAGTCTGACTCACACCACTTTACCGGGGAAGGTTTAGTCCTTCTAAGCAGTTTACCAGTACTCGTGTGTCGTCAGTTTCAGCTCTGCGTGGAAGCATCGTGCAGCCCGATCTATTTCTCCAAGGCCTGATGGGCGGGGGCGAATTGCATGTTAAATATCTGGTAAACTAATAAACATGTACGTTTAAGTACTTGAGCTTGCAACTTATGAGAAACACAATTATGTTTTTCATCGACGCCATTCTTCAGAATTATACGTATTGTCTTTACATAGTTACATGTAATTCTTTTGAAAACTACCAATTTTAGTCAGATGTTTAAAACGGTCACAATTTAAGGTGAACTGTTTTATCTGAATGACACTTCAAATCACTATTTATACCGCAATCAGGCATTCTAGTAACCTAATAAAGGGGGTCGAATAACTGCACGCTATTATTGGTAGTGGCCTATAATACATTCTATAGTGACCGTTTATAGACCGGACCTACTTTTCAGGTCCCTAATTTGCAAGTGTAAACAATAACATGAAACCTTTTGTACACGGAGAAACAACGAAACTGCAAGTTATAAGTTTAACAATATTTATTTAAACAGATTTTCAGAAATTTCAGCTAAATTCTTACCTTGTCGGACTTTCCTGATTTGAATGGTCCGTTGGAATAATTGCGCACTGCTACTGCGGTTGCGTCTCAACCTCAAAAATAAATTCTAGAGCTGAAATAAGCTATTTATTTGAAGCTTTTAATACAGAATGGAAAGCTCTGAGAAACTTTTATTCGAGCGTCCATGTTGTTTCCAACTTCTATGTGTCGCGGTGACGTCATAAACTTTGCACTCCTTGACGTCACGTTGTACTAGGTGTGCTCGCCATGGCACTGAATGTCGTTTAACATGCCTCACTGTTTGTGGGTTTTTTTTGCTTAAATTTGCTAAATTATTGCAAAACCCCTGGTTGTTTTAAAATGCGGTATAAACGAAATACATGATTAGCGTCGTTAATAATAAAATATAATCGGTTCGCCGCGACAATTTTTTAGGGCTCGCTGAAGCTCGCCCCTAAAAATTGTCTAAGGCTCACCGATTATATTTTATTATTAAAGAAACTAACCATGTATTTACTATATACACTTTTGGAAACGGTTCAGAACAGAATTTCGTAGAACAGCTTTAAAAATGAAAACGTTTGACAAAGGCCTTATAGAAGTAAAGATCTACATTTTTTACTTGATATTTTTGACTGAATCTGTCATTTCAGTGCCTTTGGCGCTTTGATTCTTACAAGTGTGACGTTTTTCAGCGGAAAATTATTTTCGTCCATGGGCTGTGCCTGATAGCCTCAAAGATGATGTAAAGAATGGCGACTGAATTCCTATGTCACGTAAAGCACCGAATAACGTTCGGAGAAGAGAAAAGCACTGAAACTACTGATGAGTCAATTGTCTTTAAGTGTAGGCTGGGAAAATGGTCGTTATTTGGGGACGGGGTATTAAAAGTTCGACTGTCATTACTGACAATGACCAATCACATTTTAGAAATGATACTGTTTGTGTGTTCTAAGATGGCTGATGAGACCAATTCTAGCTCTGAACTGTCTGTTGCAGGTAAAGCAACATGTGTTAGAGGAAAACAGCTCTGATGGTGGCTTTGCACTGTGTACGTTTCTGCTCAGCATCGCTGATTCTTTTTGCCGCATATTCACTAGCACCTCTTCTAATGAGGCTACGCCACTTTGCTCTGTCGTGTGCAATTTGTTCCCACGACTCTATTGGTGTGTTGACGTCCTTGAGGGAGGCTTTGACGGTTTCCGTGTAGCGCTTCTTCTTACCACCATGGGAGCGTTTGCCAATTTCTAGTTCTCCATAGCCTGCGAATTTTCCTTGGCAATCGTTCCTCAGGCATCCGGCTAACATACCCTGTCCATCTTAACTGTGCTTGCTTCAGAAGAGTAAACTTTGCATCCTGTCATTTTCAGCGATTCTGTGTTTGGAATCCTGTCATGCCACTTAAACTTTAACAGTTTTCTAAGACAGCTTGTATGGACGTGATTCCGTCTTTTGGCGTGTCGTTGGTCGGGGTAGACCATTTTCTTTAACATTCTGAGCTTCTGTGCTTTAAGCAGTGTAGACCCTGATTAGATGCCGGCGTCTGTTCTGGATCTACAATGTTTGCAAAACCCAACACATGTTCCAGTCCAAATTCTATAGATAACCCTCTCACATAACTCTCTGTCACAACAGCGATGAGAATAGCGCGGGTATTTTTTTTTATAAATAATTATTACCTTGGTTTCCTTCAAATCAGCGATTGTTGGCACGTGGACATGAACATTGAACAGCTTCTGTGCTTAGTAACTTTGAGTCGATTGACAAACAATCGACCAAAAGTTATAAATAATGTCCATCTCTGAAGCAGACTGGAAAAGCCAACTATCGGTCAACGGGGGATTAAAGGATAAACGTGGAAACGAGGTTAAAACCTCGTTTTCACCTTTATCCCTTAATCCTCCGGTTTTCATTGGAGGTGGACATCGCATACGGACATCTCGAAAGTGGTCAGTGTCACAACAATGAAAATCACACTTGATAAAATAAATTTAAATTTTATTTTAAATAAATTAAAAATCTTTGAGAAGTCTGAAATTGTAGAGTCTGGGATTCACTTTATTTTCTTGGCTTCTTTTGGCGAATTTGAAACAGGAACATTAGCTGCTGTGACGTTCGCAACCTGTCCATTCTTTCTTTCTTCACCCTGGAATGAATTATCGAATAGTCAGTCCAACTATAGGATCACATAGGTATTTTGCGTAACTATTACGCATGTATGCGGAACATGTATGCGTAATGGCAGGTGAGCGACCACATGACAAAGCATACAATAAGACATGCGCGACCAGCGAACTCGGATCAGCCTGTGCATCTACACAGTCTGATCAGAGTCTTCCCTGATCGCATGAGCCTTCAACAGCCCCGGGCTATCCAAAGAAAGACATGCGACCGCTAATACTGGGTACATTTGCAGGCTAGTCTGTCCTGCTGCTTCCAAAAGGTCTTATTGTAGTGTTTGCCAGGCTCTAATAAAGTTAATGTCCACTATTACACCAGTTAAAATTAAGACTATTTATCATATGACGTCGCGTCGGATAGTGTAATAACGCCATGTACTATTTTTGATGATCCACTAGTGGATTAAATATGCAAATTAGTTAGCTACGCCCCGTAACGTTACACGTACGACGTCCTTAACGACGTCGCGTTTATTAACGGAGGAATACTGACATTTTTTGTAAACAATTGTGAATAAAATGCGTTTTAAATGTCATATGATAAATAGTATCTTGCATTCGTGCTCATGTATTATTGAATTTATTAAACTCGGAAAAGCCTCGCATTTTATCCCTTTTCCTCAACTCGTTTAATAAATTCAATAATACGTACATGAACATTCAAGTAAGATACTCTATTTAATCTTTTAAATCCAAATTTAAAAGCCTTCAGATATTTTTCGTTCTTTTTTCTGCACCCAGTGTTCTCTAGTAAAAGACCGGCTTTGGGGCCATTCATAAGGTGATTGGCCACTCCCGATACAGAAAATGTCCTGTTTTTGTTCTAAAGGAAGATCATCTTACAATGTTGGTGCAGCTCTAATCGATTTAAATTGCGCCCACACCCAATTCTTTCCGCTAAGAATGGTCCCCGTTTCAGAAAAAAAATGTTTGTTTTTTTTTCTAGATGTTGTAATAGTTTTCTTCATGCACTGCCTGACTTAGGTGCTTATGAGCTCATGCGAAAAAAAGGTTTGTGAGTGGCCATTCGGGTATGTTTGTCATTGGTATGTCATCGGGTATGTATGTCATTGGTCTTTGATAATTATTGGCTATCTCATATATTGCCAACCAAGACTCACGTGAGGTTGTGCATATGCGCAGCCAATGATTACTGTACGAAAGCACGCCTATTCAAATATATTGAAAATTTAACCGCTGTTAAAAAATGAAAATATTAAATAAACAAATTCTGATATTTTCCATGTTTCTGCTCGAATCACATATTGTGGGTACTTGTTAGAAGCAGTTTAGGTCGTAGTACCAAGTGTTAATCCAAATCTTTAATCCATGGACAAATGGCAAATATTAATGTTCAGGCCAACAGACATGGACTCCAGAGAAGTGTAATCAGGCGTCCTAGGATAGTAAGCATTACTTGGTAAGCAAACTTTGCCCACCATGCCTATCGATCTGAACGAAGAAAAGGAGTAAATGCCGAGAAGGGTATGTCCGAGATTTTGGAAGTCTTCCTATGGCTTTCCGTTGGCAAACACATCAGAAATAGTTCTGGAAATGGCCATACTGTAGGGATCAACAAGATCATGATGTCCCCCATAGAACTTCTTTAGTGATGATACCAGTTTGGTTTTTTTTTGATACCCCTGGCATAACAACCTGGTAGTGAGCACCTTCCCAAGTTCCATAAAGTCCAGATACTTGGAACAGGCTCTAGCATAACGGATTAACTGTGAAACGTAAACTCCATATGCTGGTGCAGGGGGGGATAATACTGCCCAGGAAGGGAATGTTAACAATGGGAAAATTGAAGTCATCTCGTTTATCGTACAGCCTAGTAGAAAGCTTTCCGTTGTCAATATAGAGATAACAATGCAAGTATGAGGAGGAGGTTGCAGTCTCTGTTGTTTCCTTAATTTCACGTTCACGTGGATAGATGAATTCCAAGTACTCTGCGAATTTAGCATTTTTCAGAGACAATACACCATCTATATATCTGTAGGTGAAATTAAATTCTTTCGCAAGGCGTTTCTTGCCTGCTTTGAGGAGACCTTGTACAAACTCCGCCTCATACGAGTACAAGAACAAGTCGGCAAGCAACGGTGCACAGTTAGTACCGATGGTTGTTTGCTGAAACATTAGGCCACTGAACTCCACGAAAGTATTCTCAATTAGATATTCCAGCATCTTTATGACAGCTGCATCAGTGTACTTTTGTGGTGCATCAGAGTGATCTCGAACGAAGTATGTGTCTTTGTAGCCAATGACAACATACTGGTAGCGACGGTTACCATTCTTGTGGAAGAAACATTAATGTATGATTCCCTCGAGTTTAGATTTCAATTTATCATGATGAATATTTGTGAAGAGTGTTGAGAAATCGTAGGATTTTAAGCTGTTAACTGAGAGAAAAGACTGTGACTCAAGATTCTAGAACCTACAATCTATGTTTGTGAGCAGAAACAAGAAATAGAGGATCTTACATGAGTGTTCATGTATTATTGAATTTATTAAACGAGTTGAGGAAAAGGGATAAAATGCGAGGCTGTGCCGAGCATTTTATCCCTTTTCCTCAACGAGTTTAATAAATTCAATAATATATGAACACGACTGCAAGATTCTATTTATCGTATGACATTTAAAACGCATTTTATTCACGAGTGTTTACAAAAATGTCAATTTTCCGCCGTTAGTAAACGCGACGTCGTTAAGGACGTCGTACATGTAACGTTACGGGACGTATCTAGCTAATTTGCATATTTAATCCACTAGTGGATTATCGAAAATATTACATGACGTTATTACACTCTCAGACGCGCCGTCGTATAATAAAAGAAATTAATGCATACCCCTGTAATTTTAATACATAAAGGTGGGGTTTAAAGGGGTCAAAATTATATAGGCGCATTTTCGTGGCAAGAGATCAAGAGGTCGCGTCATACAAAAGGTCATGCATTTAGCCCATTCCTTTCCCGGCCGCTATTGCGATAAGTCGCCTTCTCCCATTGGCTGCTTAATTTATTTATTATTTATACTCGGTTATTATATATAGACTACAGGGTGGGTAATGCTATGCTATATAATGTATAATTAACACTTTACGTATGTGCTCTTTACTTTTTGTATGTCTGTATTCATTGTTTTCATTCTTTTATGACATGTATAACTTTTTCATATTGGCGGAACTAAGAACTACCTATCTATCTTTTCATAAATGCCAGTGCTTGGACGAGTCTGTGTGAAGCTTTGTTAAAGACCCCTTAAAGAAAGATATTTAGTATCGTATATAAGCCTAGGAAGCATTCATCAGAATACTGAAGCACCTCTCCCAAACCATAGCATAAATATGTTATTGTAATTATATGTAATGTATGTATGAGTATTTGCTTTTTGCTGCTTGCTATCCAGTACATGAAAGTAATTGTTTTGTTTGTTTGTATTGCAGTTTAACGACCCAGTCAACACTATTTTAGGTCATTTTTGAGCCGGTCAGTTTACCTTTCCACACTTTTCCTGGGAACACCTTTCCACACTTTTCCTTTCCACTTCTATTTTATATTTAAGCGGTTAACAAATACAGTGCACATTCATTCGCCAGAAACTGACAAATGCGCTTCTTGAATCAACAGAAGAGAGAGAATGACCGTCGAAAAGATCCCATGATCGCTCTCCACGAAAGAATGTTGCTGACCCCGGTAGGTATCGTACCCGCGTTCTCCTGATCACCAGTCAGACGCGCATCCGACTGAGCTACCGAGGCCGGCTGAAAGTTATTGTATAAGTATATATGCTCATAGGCCGTAATGGTTTTGAATTAATAAAGTATCGTTTCATATCGTATCGTTTATTCATTTGATTTCTCCTTCTTACAGCCCAATACCGAATCCGAACCTTCTCTGACGTTGAAAAGGGTCTTTTGGCGGTGTCACGTAGATTTCTACAGCCAGAGAATTTCTGTTAACTAGAGCTCATTTATTTGAAGGATTGCTAGTTAGTAAGCAGATTGTTAACTTTGCTAGCTAGTACTATATCTAAACGCTTGTATTTTGACAGACAAAATATGAATAGCTTTTGCAAAAGCTCCTCACAGTATTAGCGAACATATTGGCGTATATGCCATATTAAATGAGCAACGTTTCAACGATATGTTAACAAATGGCATGACCAGCTCGATCCAGATGAGATATTGCTCTGCATAATGGAGATATATCATACCAAAGCAAAGCTCTGTTTAACATTCTATCCAGTTTAGCTTACAAGAGCCAAAGGCTTTTGGGCAGCTTTAGAACAGAATATTTTAGTGTGTGTGTGTGTGTGTGTGTGTGTGTGTGTGTGTGTGTGTGTGTGTGTGTGTGTGTGTGTGAAATCGGGTTTAACGTCGCTTTCAACAATTTTTCAGTCATATCACAACGGTGTCTGGTTGCGACAGGGAGCTCAATGCTCACTTTTATAGTGCTGTCTCACTGGAGTATCATGTCCCAGATACATTCAATGATACCACACACCCAGTCACATTATTTTGACACTGGGTCGACTAGTCCTAACTCTACCCCGTAAATCTGAGTGCCAAGCGAGGAGCAGCTAGTACCATTGTTAACGACTTTGGTATGTCGCGGCCCGAAATCGAACCCGTGACCTCCCGTTCCCAGGAGCGGACACTCTACCAACTGAGCTAAAAATGTTGGTTTGTTGTTATTTTAAAGACATATGCTCTGTAAACCAACGACCCATTTGGGCCCCAAAGTCAGCAAATTCAAAATAATGATAAAAATAACATTCACATACCTTGTGCGATTTTGTCTTCTGATAAGAGTGGTAATAGAAATTCGTAAAAAGTATAATAAGTGTAGCTCCATAAAACAATGCCATATACATCAAAGCGGGAGGCACACCACAATCCATAAAAATAGGCGGCAGACCATAAAGCGAACCGGCAAAAAACTGGATCTGAAAGACATAACATGTCCACGTGACATAATGCACACTTATATGCCAAATTAATGTCCTCGAAAGCAAAAATTCCGTAGACTTCAATGTAATTTGATGCTTGCAAGAAAATTAATTATATTATTTTTGCTCATCTGATGTTAGTGAAACTGGTTTGATTGAAAAACTAAATTAACTAGGACATAAACAATCTTTGTTCTTTTTTTCTGTGATCTTTCTTTATAAAAAAAAAAGCAGTTTAAAAATAATTCAATTTGCGAAAAATTCATTTTTCTATTGACGTCAGTGGTGACGTCGCCAAAAATGAGGATAAAAAAATGTTAATCAGGTTTAAATAGTTGCTGTTTCAATGCTACACATATAACAAAATCAAGTAAATTATATTTATTGCGTTAATCATTTACGTTTCTAGCTATGCCAGTTTTACCAATATCGTATGAGCAGAAGTAATATATATAATTTTCTTGCAAACGTCATAATACATTAAGGTCCATGGGATTTTTGCTTTCGATGACATTAATTTGGCACCTGACTGGCACAAAATCAAAACTCTTTCGGAGAAAACTGAGCCAGCGCACGACAAAACCTACAATAAGGCATGTGCGTCCATCGAAGACTGAGATCAGCGTGCGCGTCCGCGCAGTCTGATCAGAGTCTTCACTGTGCTCTCTAAGGATAACTAAGGGCCCATTGCTCCATGTAGCAAGAGAAGTCTCTGGTTGGACTATATGGATGCGCAGGCTGATCTGATTCTTCGCTAGGCGCACATGTATTATTGTAAGTTTTGTCGCGCGGTGGGTCAAATTGTTATGTTGAAACATAGGGTCGTCGTTAGAAGGCGATTATAGCGAGTACCCACTACTGTTTCTGAGCAAGAACAAAGAAAATAATCCATACCCATTTTAGGCTCATTATGACCCACTCATCCCTATCTAGACTGGTATTAACCAGGGCGTTCATTAAATGGACCCTTTACCAATGATGGAAATCGAAAAGGTATGCAAGAATAACGATCATCCAAAGTTATTTTTGCTGGACCCTTGGGGATATTTACACTCTGTATGTCACCCTCGTGTCCGAACAGCTTCCTCGGGACTAGGTAAATGTAAATACATGAAAAAAACATATATTACATATCTGAAAAGCAGGGTTTGCAGAGGTAAGTGTTATATCCCTTATTTTTGCTCAAAGACATAGATCACGGGTGCTTGTTTGGACCGCCTCTTGAGTTCCCACTATCTACATGTTGAACATAAATGATAAAATATCACAACATACATTGACTTTTTCCTTCATAGGTGCCGAACGGATTGAATCGTGAATTTTCGTTAAAGCGTCCTTGGACCATAACTGTGTCGTTGAGATAAAAAGGGATTTTCAAGGGATTAGGGAAGCAATAAGATTTTGCTTTTTATTACACGCATAACGAAGAAATACCACAATTTCTCAATGAATAAAAATGATAATAGTCTCTGGCTAAGTCCAAGGAACTATTTCCCTGTAGCCCGTCCTATTTCCCTGTAGCCAGTCCTACATTTTATGCAATCGTTATATTTAGACGCAGTGAAGTTTAATTCACGCCGAGGCGTTATCCATGATGTCACGTCAATGGCGTCTCAGAAGATGTAAACAACGTTCAGAATGTTTGACGTTAAACTCGGAGGCAACGTTGAAATAAAGATTACATGAACATAAAAAAAGAAGTGAAGGCAATGTTCAGGAATCGATATAATCAACCCACAGCTCCCATCGGAGACACCAAAGGGAAAATACAACAAGCATGAAATAACTAGACCCTAATGGACCACAAAATGGCCACATGGCTATCCAAAACAAAAAGATATAAGCGATACCTACACTCAAAAACAAACCATCACTAAACCACTAAATTAAACCGCGACAGAAGAACCGCCTTGGAACGTTAATTGGGGGGGGGGGGGGTGGAGGGGGCTTAAAGCGATTGTGCGCGGCCGCAGTCCTCGCCTAAGTTACTTCCGTCGCGATTTAGACATATAATTTGTTCAGTCCGCATGAAGGCCTGCTTCATGTATTTCATCAGTGTAACATCTCCGAGAACACAAAACTCAAACGACCAGAGTTAGGACTCGACAGCAAGAAACCAACGAAATGCTAGTAGAAGGAAAACCAACAGTTAGACTCCGAAGGACCGGATCTGCCAAGGGTCCAGCAAAAATAACCAAGGATGATCGTTATTCTTGCATACCTTTTCAATTTACATCATAGTTAAAAGGGTCCATTTAATGAACGTCCTGTTTAGTACCAGTCTATATGGGGAAGAGTGGGGCATAGTCAGGCTAAAATGGGCATGGATTATTTTTTTGTTCTTGCTCAGAAACAGTAGTGGGTACAGAGCATCAGGCACAAGTCAACATTACATAAAATTAAATTCTTATTCTCAGTAAGCCATTACACTGGAACAGTCAGAGAAGCTGAGGTCTGACCAACCGGCGTGTAATTTAAGAGGGAAGCAAAGTTGTCAACCGTGATTGGGTTAAGTAACATGCCTGCAGAGGCCTCCGTGGTGTATTGGCTATGCTACTCGCCTTGTAAACCAGGGGTCGCAGGATCGATCCCGGGCTTCTCCAGACTACTTTCGGATGAGTCTTTAAACCGAGGTCCCGTTGGTGACCTGTTGGTGAGACGTAAAACTCAAACACTCACTCACATGCATGCAGTCTGTCGATTAACATTTATGTTGTAACTGATCTTTTTATATCGAAGAATGATTTTACGAAATTGGGTGCCTTAGTGATTGCAAGCATATATTTTTTCTGAATTTTAAAACTAGTAAATAAGCGCATTTCTTTCTATTCTCAAAATACTAACTTATTACCTCCTAAGCCCAAGACGTCTTTACGTCATCTTAAACTAGGTATTCAAGAATTTCATAAGAAGTTTGTTTTGGCCCCTGCAGACAAGGCCGCTAACAACGTCGTCGTTGTGTGACGGCTCCACTATGTTAACACGCTTAAGCAGGAGCTTGGTGGTACTATGGCCTATGAACTTCAGCCTTTAGCTGAAGAGAGAGCTATAGTAGATAAACATGTTTGTCTTTCAGCCACCAAGTTTGCTGTGTGTGTTAACGAAGGCCAAGACAAGCTTCCTACGTTATACTGGTTACTAAAACTTCATAAAAAACCTTACAAAGCACGGTTTATTGCAAATTCTAGCTCTTGCACTACCACTGAACTTTCTAAATTATTAACTTCCTGTCTTGCTGCTATTAAAACGCATGTAATTAAATATTGTGATAAAGTCTTTGAAAGATCAGGAAGAAATCTGTTTTGGTCTATAAAAAATTCGAATGAGGTTTTAAATAAATTGAAATCTAGACATTTTCGTGCTTCTAGTCTGTCTACCTACGATTTTTCCACTCTTTACACTACACTTCCTCATAATCTTATAAAAGAAAAGCTTAATGATTTAATTGAATGGACTTTTCACAGAGAAGATTCTCTCTATCTTGCATGTAATGTCAGAAATGCATTTTTCACTTCTAAAGAGCATAAGAATTATACACTTTGGTCATGTCAGAAAGTGTGTGATGCCCTCACCTTTCTACTTGACAATATTTATATTAGATTCGGTACTAAGTTATTTAGACAAATTGTGGGTATTCCGATGGGTACTAATTGCGCACCTCTTGTGGCTGATCTGTTCTTGTATTGTTGAGAAAGAGACTTCATTTTGTCGCTTTCCATTGATAACCAATCTGAAATTATTGAAGCTTTTAGCTCTACTTCTAGATATTTAGATGATTTATTAAATATTGATAATACCTATTTTGATGGTTTGATCAGTCAGATTTACCCCCTAGAACTTCAGTTAAATAAAGCAAATTCTTCTGATACCGAGGCCCCGTTTTTGGATTTGCATCTGTCTATTGTAGATGGATTTGTTTCGTGCAAAATTTATGATAAACGCGATGACTTTGATTTTGAGATTGTAAATTTTCCTTTTTTGGATGGTGATGTTCCTCGTGCGCCATCCTATGGCGTTTATATTTCGCAATTATTCGATTTGCTAGAGTGTGTAGTCATGTAACTGACTTCAACACTCGTAATAAATTATTAACGGCTAAACTCCTTAATCAGGGTTATCGGTACCATAAACTACGCAAAGCCTTTTCAAAATTTTATAGACGCCATTCTGATTTAATTTCAAAATTCAATATTGGACTTAAATCTCTTCTGCAACAAGGTCTATCGGAACCCGAATTTTATGGTGACTTAGCATATAAATTCAGAAAAATATATAACCGCAATGACTTCAGCACCCAATTTCGTAAAATCATTCTTCGATATAAAAAGATTGGGTACAACATGGATATTATACGACAGACTGCATGCATGGTAGTTAACCCAATCACGGTTGGCAACTTTGCTTCCCTCTTTAATTGCACGCCGGTGGGTCAGGCCTCAGATTCTATGATGGCTCCAACGTAAAGGCTTATTGAAAATTAGAGAGATAATGTCGGTTGGTGCCTGATGCTCTGTCTCTGGTCGGGCTCATCGGAGTCTGGCTGTTGGTTTTCTTTTGCTCCAGCATTTCAGTGGTTTCTTGCTGTCGAGTCCTCGCCGTTGTCTCACCTCTGTGGTTCTTTGATTTTTGTGTTCACGGAGATGTTGCACTGATGAGTTAGGAGGCCTTCATGCGGACTGAATAAATTATTTGTCTAAATCGCGACGGAAGTAAGGGCGAGGATTGTGGCCACGTAAAATCGATTTAAGCCCCCCAGTGGAAATCTTCCACTGACCGTTCCAAGGCGGCTCTTCTGTGGCGATTTGTTTGTGTTGTTGTTTGTTACTTACTGTGTGTATCGCTTGTGTCTTTTGGTTTTGGATGGCCATGTGGCCATTTTGTGGGAAAGTAACTGTCCTTGTGGCCTTCCTTTGTTTAGGTTTCCATTATGGTCTGGTCGCTTAATGTTTGTAATTCTTTCCCTTTGGTGTCTTTTATGGGTGGAGTAAGTTAATTGTATCAATTCCTGATCTTTGTTTTACTTCTACTTTTTATAATATACTAAGTAAGTCACCATAAAATTCGGGTTCCGATAGAACTTGTTGCAGAAGAGATTTAAGTCAAACACTGAATTTCGAAAATAAATCGGAATAACGTCTATACAATTTAGAATAGGCTTTGCGTAATATACCCATGACCCTGATTAAGAAGTTTAGCAGTTAACTTATTACGAGTGTTGAGGTCAGTTATATGACTAGACACTCCGGTAACTCGAATTAACTGCGAAATATAAACGCCTTAGGATGCCACACGAGGAATACCAGCATCAAAGAAAGAAATATTTACAATCTCAAACTCAAAATCATCGCGATTATCATAATTGTTTGCAGGAAACAAACCCATCTACAACAGACAGTCTGATTAAAACTCGAACTAAGCTGAACTATGTACGCCTACATCTGACAGCGACACGTGGAAGGTTAAAATTTAAGGTCACAGAAGGTGACCTCCTACGGGTAGATGTCAGATCAAACTGCGGCGAGATAGGATTTTAATCAGGTTGCTACAATAGATAGATGTAAATCCAAAAACGTTGCCTCGGTATCAGAAGAATTTGTTTATTTCTACTGAAGTTCTGGAAAGGGGAGGGGGTGTAAACTTGACTGATCAAACCATCGAAATAGGAGTTGTCAATATTTAATTCCAAAAGTCGAGCTAAAGGCTTCAATGACCTCAGATTGGTTTTCAACGGAAAGGGACATCATGAAGACATTTTTCATAACAAAACAAGAGCAGATCAGTCACAAGGGGTGCGCAATTCGTACCCATCTGAATACCCACGATTTGTCTAAATAACTTAGTACCAAATCTTATGTAAACATTGTCAGGTAGAAAGGTGAGAGCTTCACACATTTTTTGACATCACCATAAAGTATAAATTTCATGCTCTTCAGAAGTGAAAAAAAGCATTTCTTACAGTACATGCAAGGTGCAGGGAAACTTCATAACACTGAATTAGGCGTAAGTCTGGTTACTGTACTCTCATATTTTTTTTTATCACTATAATGATTTTAGTTCTTCTATTTTCATTCAGTACAACAGAATGCGCATTTAAGATTTTGTTTCAGGCGGCTTTTGTGTCACTGCGCCCACTACCGTTTGCGTAGAATTTATGTAAAGAGTGAACTTCCCTGAGCTTTAGATGCAAAATGATCCATCAGCTATATTAAAATTCATGTAATATGTAGTTTATTGACTCAGATCGTTTTAAATATGGGATTTATAAACTTCGGGTATTTGAACATCCGATAAGGAAACTCGTGCGCAGGCGCCCTCGGTTTATAATTCCATTTCTCCATCATTGTGTACATTTCCAGCAATTTGGTAGGTTGAAGTAAAAGTTTTACACTGCAATAAATTCCATGAGCAAGAATCTCATAACTAGTTCATACAGCAGCAGGTAGTCATATAACGAGACGTAAAAGGCACATCTAGAACATGCGCGTTACGTCATTTATATAAAGCGACGCCAACAGCGTTCGATTGAAAGATGAAGAACTTTTGAATACGTAAATGTTTGAAGACATATAACTCAAATTAAAGACTTGAAGTGGTTTTTGCTTGGGTTTATTTCAAAGATGACAGTTTCTAATTGAAGAATCATTCCACCGTGGCTGTTTTTTTTTTGTTTTTTTTTTTGGTTTTACGGCCCTTTCAAGACTATTTCACTCATATCGAGCCGATCCTTAATCAGAGGTGGGTGAAAACTGAATTACCGAAAAACAAACACACCTGACCTTGCGTTGCAGAACTCGGCGCCAAACATTTGACCCGAGCCAGGCTCGTACCACAGCGGTGGGAGACCAAATGATTAAGAGTCAACGCTCTAATCCACTAGGCCATGGAGACCCGTTCGTGGCCGTTGGTATATTCATTCTTCCGCTTTCAAAAGAATTCTTAAAACATACCATTTTGATGGCATTTTTAAACATTTCGATGATGAAGTTGGAATTATACTGAATGTGTTATCATTTTGTGGATTTCATCGATGTGTAAACTCCGGCGAATCACTCACAAACTTAGCATAAAGCTTTATGCAGTATTTGAGTGATTCGCCGCAGATTACACATCGATGAAATCCACAAAAATGAAATTCATTCCTATAATAAATCCCCTGAGTAATAAACTCTATATAGTTATAAGATTAAAATCATCGTAACACCTGGAGCACAGTCTAACAGAGCATAACAGTGAAATTAATCAAAGGAAATCGTTGATATTTTTTTTTTGGCAACCAAACATGAAATCTCGATTTTTTATTGTTTTTTTTTTTCTTTAAATAATAATAATTTTATATTGAACTAAGGTAATGGCCAAGTAAGACCGACTCAGTATATGAAGATAGGTTTTGCAGTCTGTGGGGCATGCAGGTATGTTATTAAAATGCAGATGGAAGCAATAAAATATACTCATAAAAATATGAATATTTTTCGTGATTCTGCAAAACAGTGAACTTTTTATAGGTATAGGGGTAAACATGATTTCTTTTTCTTCATATTTAATATGGAAAACAGGGATTATAGATTGCCGATTGCCTTCGGACACCGATAATTTTTCGGCAATTTCCGGCGAATGAAGGAAAAAGTTCACCTGTCAGTGTTATGCGACGAAGTGACAAAGGTTTAACAGTGCGAACTGTAATGTATTAGAGCCTAGGACTGGTATAAAGGGTGATTTATTAAGCTAACCGGCTCGACTTGATTCACAAACCAACGTAGCCATGACAACATAAGAAATGGCACTTACCAGCTGCATGATAGTGAGATACCGCTTCCACCAGAGATATTTCTGGTACTGGGGACCCATGGCTGCTATGCCGTAATACGTGTACATGACCGTGTGGATAAAGGAGTTTATCATGGCTGCAAAGAATGCTGAAATAAAAATATGAGTCGACTCATAAGAAATGCGGTCATCAGAATGCTCCGACTTGTAATTCTTCAGATGCGCATGCTTAAACAACCATTCTAACACAGCGCGCCTATATAGGCAATTGAAAATAACCGTGTTTTATTCTGCAACAAATCACAGCTCGGAAGAGCGTGATGAGTGTCGTCATTAAAACTGCCAATTCATGACGTCACTTGTCGATTTCCTTGACGTTGGACGGTGTAACGTCATTTTCTCGCATCGAAAACGTTAGAAAGAATATAATTGCATGTGTTTCAGTCAATAAATTTTAGCGGGATTTCTTCTAACAATGGCGAAAAGTTGTGAAATTTTGAAGGAAACAACAGCCGAGTTTCAGCGTGTTAGAATCGAAATAGATCAGCTCTAGCTAGTGATTTGTTAGGTAATAAATCACAGTTTGTCGGTCAGTTGTAAGTAGACAAATCACGCGCGCTACGCGCTCGTGATTTGTCTACTTTACAACTGACCTCCAAACTGTGATTTATTACGCAACAAATCACAGTTAGAGCTGATCTATTTCTTAAACATGCATAACATGACTATCTCAAAGTGTCCAATACATGTCTTCGAGCAACAGAGGCTCTGGTGTGACTGCGCACATGTGGACTTTTGCTGTTTACAAATTGAGCCGGCGCATGACAAAACCTACAATTAGACCGGTGCGACTAGCAGAGACTCAAATCAACATGCGCACCCTTCCACTATGACAGTTAAGATCCTTTGCTTAGGTATTAGCCAATAGTAGGTACATGCGATCAGCTAAGACTCTGATCAGACTGCGCAGTCTGATCTGAGTCTTCGCTTGTCTCTCAAGACTTCTTGTAGATTTTGCTATGCGCTGGCTCAAACGTTTTAGTACCATGTTAGAACCATGAATTTCGATGGAAAAAAAAGTTCATTACACCGGAAAAATGCGTGTATAAGCCGCGCATAAGGTTTCAGTGGGCCCTAGTCCTTTATGTGTCTTGTCAGTTTAAACAGGAGTGAAGGATGGCGAATGTTCGATTGGACCTGCAGTTGAATCTGCCGGTCTCGGTAGCTCGATCTTAGGTGCATCTGAGTGGTGTTCGGGATGTCGCGGATTCGATACCCGATCGTGCCGGCAACGTTCTTTCGTGCAGATTAATCAAGAAAGTTTTTTAAGGCCATTCTCTTCCGTTCGCTGATTTAATAAGGGCAGTTGTCAGTTTCTGGCGAAAGAACGTGCACTGCACTGGATAGATGTTTTGTATAAGCATGTGGTTTAGAAAACTGACCGGCTTGATACGACTTAATTGGTATTGTTTAACTACAAATGAACGAATGATTCCCCTCCTTTATGCTGCTTCCAGCCACCCCTGAATTGAATCATGAGAGAGAGAGAGAGAGAGAGAGAGAGAGAGAGAGAGAGAGAGAGAGAGAGAGAGAGAGAGAGAGAGAGAGAGAGAGAGAGAGAGATTTTCAGTCACTATAGCTCGGGGTCCAAGCTGTATATGCCACTTAAAAAATTGACTTCGTAGAACTCAGCGTGTAACAGCAGATGTTTGGTTAAAATGAATAGATAATAGGTTATACTTATATAAATCGGCATGTTGCCAAGACTGAATCAAGGGCAGTTACTCGTGAAGCTTTGCCAAATTATGACGTCACAAATCTCAATATTGCATTAGCTCATTTAAAAAATCTTCGTTTCAACTTTCATTTCTGAAAACGGTGTGTATATTATTTAATAATGTCAATAAAAGTAAGAAGTGCATTATGTGAGGATACTTTGACAGTTATTACCAAAGCGCCAAAGGCACTGAAATGACATATTCTATGAGAAAGTCAAAACACTGTGAAAACTTACAGACAACCTTTCTAAAAAGATCTTAAAATTTAGAAAAGTAGTTCTGCAAATTCCATTGTATGATATGTTTGCAGATGTCTATATACCGGCGGTATCATGAAATGCCATTCGATGTTTCAAATTTTGGAAAGAAACTATTTACGTTTTCAAAACCAAACATTAAAATTCAAGTTTTAAAAATGCTACTGTCAATTAGTAACATTTTTGTCTGGTCGGTTGTGGATACCTCCCCCACAAAAGATACTCTACTTTTCACAAAGAGATCGGAGGAGAAAGGCTGGTCAGTCCAGTACATGAATTCCATTGGCTTGAAGACATTTTTGAGTAAGAACAGCACTATAAACCTGCTGGATTAGATATCCCGGATTCTGAGGGTAAACAAATAAATGGAACCACGCGAGGCCGACGCACTTGATTGATGTAACGTCTCGCTGTTCAGTTAACGTCTCAGCCATGATCTTGAATGTTCTTAATGTCGCTAGCTACATGCAATAGCTCGACATACCATTTCGGTTATTCCATCCGATTTGTCATGCTCTATTACGCACGAGTCGCCTCGGCATACCTTACACCTAGCACCTATATGTCGGAACACCCCGCAACGACAATCGGCGTGATTCACGCTGAAGTGCGATGTGTCACTGAAACGCATATCACGTGAGTCGCTTAGACGCCAATATACATGTACGTATTTCATGCACCAGCGTAAGTGTTCCGTACTTTTTCGACGTCTTAATTTTGGTCACGAGAGGGACGTCTAGCTCTAAAAAGTGCATCGCATAAGGGCGACGAACAGTGTCGGTGCTTATTAGTCGGTAGTTGAAACCCTTTGTTTATCTTGTTTATCTACAGGTACAGTGTAGCAGATGCCGGTGGAAATCTGCTTCGCATATGCATCCGTCGGATGAATCGATCTTGACGTACTGACGTCGGTCTTTCGCTACGTCGACGTCCACTAGCGTCTTCTGTTGATAGTAAGATGTCGCTCCAACAGACAAATAGATCACACACATGTGGCACCCAAAATCAGAGTCTACGCTATCCGCTTTCCGACCAGCTTCTAACTCTCCATTAGAAGTCTCTGTGGTGTAGTGGTTATGCTACTCGCCTTGTAAACCAGAGATCGCAGGATCGATCCCGGACTTCTCCAGACTTTCGGATGTGTCTTTAAACCAAGGTATCGTCTCCGTATGACCTTAGCTGTTGGTGGGACGTAAAACTCAAACACTCACTCACTCACTCTAACTGTTCAGGGTTTAATGAAAAATGTTGCAATACGTTCTCACTTGATGCTTTTTGAGAACAAAATACAATTTCTTCTTTTCTAGGCACGACCTTACACCACACATCAAAAGTTTGATCCTGAACATGTGGTTTCTATCAGTGCTGGTGTGAAGGTGGTACACAGGATCGTTGTCCCCCACCCATCGGGGCTTAAAGAAATATATGGGCTGCATGATGCTTCCACGCAGAGCTGAAACCGACCCGCACACGAGTACTGGTAATCTGCTTAGAGGATCTAAGCCTGCCCAGGCAAAGAGGTGCGAGTCGGACCGTCCATGCATATAAACCCTATTGGTTTCATTGGGCGGCAGGGCTTGAGATGTCATTTCATCTCAGTGTCGGGTAAAAGTTCCACAAAATTGGAAGCAACGTCTCCAAAATGACATATACAGTGTTGACGGGGACGTTCAACCTCAAATCAAACAAAACAAAACACAAGATCGTGGCCGGACTGGTAACCATACGTCACGGTTGATTGATTTAACCTTTTTTAGCTTAAGGGCATGGTGCCTAAGCGTGTCGTAATCATGCAATCGTTTGGTTTCAAAATCAAAGCACCGAAAGTGTTGAAGGGATGTAGGTTGGGGTAAAGGTCCTGGGTGAGATTAAATTGTTTAATTTAACTCTGAAATTCCAAACAAATAGTAAAGATTTTAATAAGAAGCGCGTTCTGCAGCGTCCGAAATTGGTCTACACTGTTTGCTAAGAACACCCTAATATTCCAGGATGACCCTCTTCAGTCTTATGGAATACCCTGATCTCACTGCGGCTATTTTCTGCAAGAAAAAGGTTATTCGGAGAAGTCAGTGATAGTCACGTAGACGTTAGCTCTGAATCGCTTTTTATTACATGATTAGTAACTTCGGGTCGAATGCCAAACAATCAACCCAAACATAGCCGGGTCGTTTGTCAGTCTTGGGTACATGTAAGTGTTATCTGTAAAATCTGCACTTGAATAAAATGTTCGATCTGGCAAACAATGTAGACTAAGATCAAACGCCACATAACACGGTGCTGATCTTGTTCTACATGTTTTGCATCAGTTACTCACATCCGGTAAGTTTAAACGGATAAGTCCAAGTCCTCGTTCATGACCAGCCTGCATTTAGAGACAATCTGCATGAGTGTTGTCAGTGCTTTGATTTATTCACTGCCTTGAGTTTCTGGAGTGTACTCTTCCATCACTGAAGTTGGGCTCGTCCATTCTGCTAAATATGTCACCTAGAATTATATCACAGGACCTACACTGTTTGCATAGGTATCTGTACCATATTCCAGGGTTGAAAGGGACAGCCTTTCTCGCAAAGTCTGATATACACCTAGTTGTAACTGACCTAGACTTGACCTCGAATGTCGGAAAACCCAAATAATATTCTGATCTGCAGCTGACCGGCTGGTCTTTAAGGATTAAATATTGACAGCACTGTTAGAAAACAGTGTAAAACCTGAGCAGACGTCTGAGCAGGTGCCGCATTGATCTGAGTATACATTCTCGCATGATGCAGCTGATTCATATGAAATGCTGAATCTATTCTCTGAAAGGTAAGCTAAAATCGTCAAGTCGTCTGCTTCAAAAGTTTGTATTGCGATTATAGGATGTACAATTTTGATAACTGTGCCAAACCGGACTACATTTTTGTGCGGACTCATATTTCTTTGGCGGTCAAAGCCGGAAGAAAGTTGTAAGAAAGACGGAACTACTTTACAACACGCAGGATAGCTAGAAATGACAGAGTGAATCTGTCATTAAAAATTGATACACTTATCTACGGTGGCTTATTATGGGCACGGATTGTATGGGTATATTTGTTTTCTATCGATTTCAGGAAATGGGGTGACATCAAATACGATATTTTTATTATTAATTAAGAAAACAGTGCATTTTTTCCGAATAATAGCCTATTTTATGGGCAAGCAGAATGCCGAAAATCGTGAAAACATATGGCAGTATTGCTAATTAATAGGACAGAAGTATAACAGGGGGTATAACAGTTCTTTTCAAGAAAAATGTTTTCATTTGTTACATTTGCAAGCTAATAAATACAATGAAATGATTCTTATGATCACAAGATGAGTATGTTTGTTTTATTGTTTCAAAACTGTTAACATCGAGGCACAAAAACGTAATATTTCTAATCCATTTTTTAACATTTATGAGAAAGAAACAAACAATTGTTTCAGATAATATCATTGTATCTTTCTTAAGCGATTGTATTAATTTATCGTACAAGGAATATAATGATTTTTTAAGATCAAAATTGTGTGAAAAACATATTTAATTATCCCCATCATCACGAAAACACGCCTATATAATTTTGACCCCCTCAAACCTCTGGGGAGTGCATGACATTTTCGAAATTTTGTTCCCATCCCTAGGAGCTGGGCCAGGGGGAGGGGCCCCGGGGGTCAAAAATCAAAGTTTTCAGATCATGGTCGTGTAACATATCAAAGCGAATGGCATAATGAGTAGAATACATCTCAATCAAAATTTGACCCCTCAGGATTGAACTTGGATTGACATGGTTAAATTTTTCATAAAAAATGATAAGTAATCTTTTAAAAAATGCACAAACTGTTAAACCAAAAACAAGAGCTGTCACCATAGGTGACCAATGCCCCCCGTGGGAGCCAATTTTTTAGTTTTTGCAAAATTTCAAGGGGAGATAATTCAGTAAAAAATGACAACAGAGTTATGGCCCTTGGTCAGAATGTAGCCCTTGTGATGGTGAATAAGTGTGTGAAGTTTCATGGGGCTGGTCAAATACTTTTTAAGTTATGATCAAGGTTAAAGTTTTTATGACGGACACAAACAGACAAATAGACAGACCGGGCAAATGCTATATGCCCCACCCCCCACCCCCACCCCCACCCCCCGAATCAAAGATTCTCGGGGTCGGGGTGGGGGGGGGCATAAAAACACAAATCCTATTATAAGTTTGTATTATGATGTATTTTAATGATTTAACCCCAAAGAACAATGTTTAATACATAACTAGGAAGAAAGTTACATATAATATTAGTGCTAATGTAGTGCTTGTTTTGTTTGATTTGACGTTTATAACGTCCCCGTCAACACTGAAAAGGTCATTTTAGAGACGTTGCTTCCAATTTTGTGGGACTTTTACCCGACACTGAGATGAAATGACAGGTCAAGCCCTGCTGCCCAATGAAACCAATAAGGTTTATCAGCATGGACGGGCCGACTCGCACCGCATTGCATGGGCAGGCTTAGATCCTCTAAGCGGTTTACCAGTACTCGTGTGCGGGTCGGTCGGTTTCAGCTCTGCGTGGAAGCATCATGCGACCTATCTATTTCTTCAAGTCCAGATGGGCGGGGGCTAGCTAATGTAGTGTCCGCATCAGCTTTCCCAGTGGTGATAAATATATCTTTAACATTTTAATGGCTTAATTTTAAGCCGAAAGATTTTAGGCCAAAATTTTGCGTTAGTCTATGACTCTTCACAACCAGGATACTTTCCTATTTTGAAAAATTCAATTTTCAACCTCAAGTGCAACGTACCTGTGCAGAATACCGTGAAAAGGGTAGGGCTGACTCATCGGAGCTGAAATTATAATCGATTATCGCGCGTGTCATTGTGATCGTTGATCGATTAATAATCGCTGAAGATTTTATCATAATTTTACCTTACTGGCTTTGACTCTTACCATATGTTATACAATATCATATGTATTTCGACAGACAGGCCTTAGCAAACAATGCAGACCCAGATGAGACGCCGCAAAATCAGGGTCTGCACTGTTTGCCACTCATCCAGCTATTTAAGACGCGACTTTGGGCAGGAAATTATACTTATCAAATGATCGATTATTAGCATATCAGTAACGATAATCATTATAGAATAATTTATCGATTAATTAATCGATTAACTGATTAATCGTGCCAGCCATAGAAAAGGGCATTTATATCTTTCATATCTCAAGTCAAAAGCCAGAGCCAGACTTTCTGTCTTTTTTCAATAAGCTTGCAATTTTAAGAAATCTAAAACTAACTTTAAGAGATTTGTTTTTGTTTCAAATTAGCATGTTTAATTGTTGGAACAAATTTGATATTAGACAAAAACCTTGGTTAATTGCCCTAAAGCTCCCTTGGTTTATCTTCAATAAATTTATATAAGTCTGTAACAAGGTGTGAAACCATTATGCATCCTTTTAGCACCATGGTACTTAATTTACCTGTCCGCAGTTGAATGTCTATGCGAGAAAATGAAAATTTTGAGCAAAATGCATATTTAATCAATTATAACACGCCAAGAATAGCACTGATGTATTTTTGTGAACGCTGATTGGTAACTTGGGGCATGGGGCTGCTGTTTATATCAGCCCACAGCCCAGTAAATCTTTTTTTAAATAGTTTTAATGGAAAGCAGACGTTTTTCAGCTTTCCTGAAAAATAAAAATTCTGTGTGGGTGCCTGTCTTCAAAGTTTTTCAGTTTCTTTAATTAGCGCCCAAGTGTTCTTTGAAGTCACAACTAGATAAATGTATCACATAATTTTGATATCGCAATCCATTTGGGATAAAATTTTACTTTTTCTCAGAATGACCAATTAATTTCGTTCCAGAAAATCAAAATTGCAAAATCTTTCTTTCAACTGAGGTTAGAAAAATCTTTGATACATATTATAGAGCATGTACTTGTGGTGCCTATCCAAAACTGTAAAACTTAACAACTCATTTGTGTTACTTTTCAGTAAATAACATCAATACAACTTTATTTTACACAATATAAAATAGCTTATATTAAACTTCAGCTTCTTAGCTTTTATTTAAGAAATAGATCAGATCTAAATGTGATTTGTTGAGTAATAAATCACAGTTTGGAGGTCAGTTGTAAAGTAGACCAAATCACGAGCGCGTAGCGCGCGTGATTTGTCTACTTACAACTGACCGACAAACTGTGATTTTATTGCTCAACAAATCACAGGCTAGAGCTGATCTATTTCGATTCTAACACGCTGAAAATCGGCAATAATGTTGTTGCTTCCTTCATAATCTCACGACCTTTCGCTATTGTTAGAAGAAATCCCGCTAAAATTATCGACTGAAACACATGCATTTATATCCTTTTCTTACGTTTTCGATGCGAGAAAATGACGTTACACCGTCTAACGTCAAGGAAATCGACCAGTGACGTCATAAATTGTCAGTTTTTAATGACGTCACTCGTCACGCTCTTCCGAGCTGTAATTTGTTGCAGAATAAAACACAGTTATTTTCCATTGTCAATATAGGCGCGCTTTGTTAGAATGATGTATAACATGTTAGGATTGCACCCTGTTAAGGTTGAGACAGAATCATTATGACCACTGTCCCAAGGTGTAGTCTATCCTTAAGCAAACATTTCAAACAACAGCTGTCGCATGACAGCATAGCTCGTCTGTTGTTTCGCGCCTTCAAGATATAAGGTAAAACTACTGAACCATGAAATATAGTTCACACTCACCTAGATATGTTTTGAGGACATGGAACATATATTCTAGATATTACATTTCAAAATCAAACTTAGTAGTGTCTGAATTATAAAAAAGGTCACACTGACCTAGAAATATTTCTATGTCAATGAACTGGTCACATGGAACTTATAATTCAGGTTTGGAGTTTCCCGAAGAAATAGTATTCAAAATATATGGCAGAATCACTGAATCATGAAGTATAGGTCACAATGACCTAGATGTATCTTATGTTATTCATCGGGTCACATGGAATTGATTATACAGATATGAAGTTTCTCCATCAAATAGTATTCAAGACATAAGGCAAAGTCACTGAACCATGAAATATAGGTCACACTGACCTACATACATTTTGAGGTCTATCATCTAGTTGCATCATCTAGTATCTCAGGTATAACATTTTCCATCAAAATAGTTTTCAAGATAATAGGCCAAATAACTAAATCGTGAAATATAGGTGACACTGACCAGGATATACTTTGAGGTAAACCATCAGGTCAATGGAACTAATAACCTAGGTATGACGTTTCTCCATCAAATAGTATTCAAGATGATACGTCACACTGACCTAGATGTATTTTGGGGTCAATCATCGGGTCACATGGAACTAATAATCCAGGTATGACATTTCTCCATCAAATAGTATTCAAAACAATAGGCAAATTCACTGAACTACGAAATGTAGGTCACACTGACCTAGATATATTTTGCAGTCAATTATTGTGTCACAGCGAACTAATAATCCAGGCATGACCTTTCTCCATCAAAATGTATTCAAGATAAAAGGCGAAATCGCTGAACCATGAAATATAGGTGACCTAAATATATTTTGAGATCAATCAGGTGGTCACAAGGCACTAATATCCCAGGTATGGTATTTCTCCAACAAACAGTCTTCAAGATATAAGGCAAAATCACTGGACCGTGAAATGTAGGTCACCATGACCTTCACCCTTTTAAACTTGAACCAGTGTCACATGGTTGGCTGGTGTATAACTAATTGTGTCTATAACTTGTTAGCATACGGCCCCCGCCCATAGGGGCTTGAAGAAACATATGGGCTGCATGATGCTTCCACGCAGAGCTGAAACCGACCCGCACACGAGTACTGGTAAACAGCTTAGAAGATCTAAGCTTGCCCAGGTAAAGCGGTGCGGGTCGACCCGTCCATGCTTATAAACCCTACTGGTTTCATTGGGCGACAGGGCTTGAGATGTCATCTCAATGTCGGGTAAAAGTCCGACAAAATTGGAAGCAAAGTCCCCAAAATTACCTTTACAGTGTTGACGGGGACGTTAAGCCTCAAATCAAACAAACAAAAACTTGTTAGCATAATGGAAAGGTATAAAACAAATTACAAAGGATGTTCTAGATTTTGACCCCCCCCCCCCCCCCTAGCCCCACCCCATCCCCCTCCCTGGCATGAACCCAGGGGTGTGTTGTTTGGAATCTCAGAAGACACGCCCAGGTATCCAACTTGTAAATATGATTGCTTTGTGATGAGTGACTGTTTTGATATAAGCATTTCAAAAACCTTAACACAGTATTGCATAGGTGTTCTAGATTTTGACCCCTAGCCCCACCCAGGGGCATGAACCCCAGGGTCTGTTGTTATATTGACTTTGGGGCTCACGGGTTTTTCATTACACAGACTTGTTAACGTAATACGTCGGTTTATACAAGTGATCGATGGTTGATTAACAATCGATGCAAGATACCAGAACTATTTACTGCACTGTTCCCAATTAAATGGTTCTTGGCTATATAAAACTGGAAGCTTATGTAAAATGTAAATATAATAGTGTCATTTTCCTAAATACTCTTACCAATATAAGTTTCCTTTTTTTCGGTTTGTGAAGTGTATTCAAAATGTCATTTGGCTCTTCCAAGATTATTTCACTTATTTTGATGAGATGGGCGACATGAAAATTTCTTATTTCTGCTCTATAATTTAGATTGTGGGTACTCGTCAGAACCGCCTCGCTGAGGCGGTTCTAACGAGTACCTACAATCTATATTTTGAGCAGAAATAAGAAAAATATCACAATTTTTCATCAAAAATTTCGATTTTTCGGAGGTAAAGTTTACAATGTATTTGTATAGGCGTGTTTTCGTAATGTACCCGGAGGAAAAAAAAACAATAAAAAAATATTATAAGGGATTGAATCACTGCATTAACAGTATGGGTGGGGCTAGGGGTCAAAATCGCTTGTTGGGCACAACTATACTAACAGTAGAAGTAAAACAAAGATCAGGAATCGATACAATTAACTTACTCCACCCATCAAAGACACCAAAGGGAAACAAACACAAACATGAAGCGACCAGACCATAATGGAAACCTAACCTCTTTATAATACTGTTGTTGGGATCCAAAGCACAAAACAACGTGAGTTAAACAACCATTTCAATATCCGAAATAAAAATATATGGGTTATATACAAAGATTTAAGATGACCATTTATGGTCCTTTTTCTGTATAATCTCTATGTTTGGGATCCCTCTTTAAACCGCGTTATATCCAGAACCGTGTTATAATGAGCCGTGTTATAAAGAGATAGTGTCGAAACAGTACTTACTTACGCCACCCCCGAACCATTTAACCCCCATCCAGCATAATGGAAACATGGAAGCATGGTGATACACGTGCAGGAAAGTAATTTGTCTGTTCTTCTTCCGAAGCACAAAAAACACAGTGTCCAACATATCAAACCATTTAGAGATATAATACCACCATAACGTTTTTGCTATCTGCAACAAGAAGAAAATACAAAGGAATTATCACATGAACACAGACAAGAGCATGTCCGCTCTCTGATCAGAGTCTTCAATAGGCGATATAAGTAAATATTAAAAGGGATTGAATCACTGCATGGACAGTATGAAAATACCCATGCATGGTAGGCAAATGAAATTCTATTACTTTATGATTTTAAATCATTCTTTAGTTTGGAAATATAGACTGCATATATATACGATTGGCCATTTAATTAGAAATTTCTGGTACGAGCCCGATGCAAGTGTCACACTTTACATATGAAATGACCACTCGTGTAAAATTCTGTTTATCTTGTTACGGGTTTAATCCATTCAGTACCAGAAACCCCTACCAGAAACCCCTAAAGGGGTATCTTGGCAAACAGTGCAGGCCCAAATCAGACGCCAGGACCTACACTGTTTGCAAAAAGTTAAGCCATTTTCGAAACAATTTTTGAAGAAAACACAACCAGTCACCCCTAAATTTTGAAATGAACTCCAGCCATATATAAGGAGGAAGATTCCATTTGGTACAAAAAGGGTTAACCCTTGTCCTGCTAATCCCGGATATGCCTTATCTTTGAAACAATGTAGATCCAGATCAGATGGCTTCTGACGAAGCCATCTGATCAGGATCTACATTGTTTGCCATTCAGATTGTGAATTTGTTGCAATAATTTGCATCAAGTAATCTGATTGGTTGATAATCGGTAGTGGGTGTGGCATATATAAATATTCAGCAGGACAAGGGTTAATAGTACATTTTTGGGAAAAGACAGGGTTGTCATGGGCGGTGTTACGCACCAGTAGCTTTGGGCTAATACACACGTGATCACATGACGTTTTCCGCTTTTGACTCATGATGCGGACCGTGACCCTCGAGGCTTCCCCTCCCTCTGTCCCCGCTCCCTCGCATCATATCAAATGGGGGCTCTTTAAATATGTGACCTAATCACTGTCCTGATATACAGCAATCCAATTCCTGAAAGGAAGGTACTTATTACTTATCACAAGTCTCCGGTGAGCCCGGGCATAAGCGCAGTCTGGTCAGAGTCTTTGATGATCGAACACGTGTAGAGAAACACTTGTGCCCTGCGAGCACAGAACAGCCGGCCAACGTCGGGCCGATAACGATACGACGCTCCCAGTAAGCATTCTACATAAATATACAGCGGGCCGTTAGCGGCCCGTCAGGGTAGCTGACGGGCCGCTAACGGCCCGCTGTAGATTTATGTAGAATGCTAGCAGGGCTGCCACTTCGTAACATTGACCCGACCTTCTTTGCTGTCTGGGCGGTAGGCCCGTTCGATGGCATAGTTTTGGGGTCGAATGTTTATTAATCGACGTAAAGTTATAAAAAGCAGTAGCGTTTCAATGCTGAGGTCCACGTGACAATGTCTGACTTAACGGAAATCAAGGTAACAGATGATGGAAAACAGAGTATAGAAAATATCCGGGCTATTCAAAATGCTTTGAGGTCAAGTGGTTGTTTGTTTGTATTGGAGTTTAAGGGCCCAGTCAACACTATTCAGGTCATTTTTCAGCCGGTCAGTTTACTTATCCACACTTTTCCTGGGCAAGCTTATACTTAAGCCGTTAACCTGTACAGTGCACATCCTTTTGCCAGAAACTGACAACTGCCCTTCTTGAATCTATCTGGTGGGTCTATTGTCTTTGAGTATATGCTGGGAAAATAGTCCTGAGTTGTGAGTTAGCCTGTTTCATGAAACTATTAAATTCCTTCACAGTAAGCAAACACTGTAGACCCAAATAAGACGCCGCTGACAAACCCAATACAAGTTTCCAGTCCAGATTCTATTGATAACTCTCATAGTGATGAAGCGTGAAAGAAGTCTTTGTAGATGATACACATTCGTCAGTTGTCCCCGGTCGCATATATAATGCGAAATAGATAACTTCTGTGACCATGCAACCAATCAAACAAATAGGCATAACACGATTATTAAGGGCATGTTATATGTTTCCCGGATTAAAGGTTGAAATCAAATCCGAATATGAAAACAAAAATGATGACATTACCTAAAACGACTCAGATGAAATATTTTGGCACCTACACAATTTTAGCACCTACACATAAATGATTCTGGTTTGTCTAAACCTAAATGATTCTTCTTAACCCTTGTCCTGCTGAATATTTAAATATGTCACACCCACTACTGATTATCAGCAAATCAGATTACTTGATGCAAATTATTGCAACAAATTCATTAACTTGATGGCAAACAATGAAGATCTTGATCAGATGGCTTCTTTAGAAGCATCTGATCTGGGTCTACATTGTTTCAAAGATAAGGCACATCCGGGCTCAGCAGGACAAAGGTTAATAATATACAAACACAGAAACTGATATCAACTATAGTATATGCTAACGCAACACTGAAGAAAAGCGCGGCGCTTATCAGAAAAGATGGCGTGACGTCATGTAACCTTTCATCGGTACTTGCACTACCCAGACCTATGGAAGCCGATAGGGGACATTTTGACTTGTGACTAACGACTTGTGACTACCGACTTGCGACTTATGACTTTTTACTTGTGACTTTCGACATACCTCAAGCAACGGCCGATTTCGGACAACGACGGCTAAGATTCCGGTGAGGCAAGCGATTTTTCTCCTGTTTTATATTGTTTGAAAAATGCCACCGAAAAGATCATATGGTAGGTTATTTACTCTGATTTTGTGAATTTTTAAGACTTATGACTTGTCACTTATGAATTGAAGGGGTTAGTGCAAGAAGGGGCCCAAGTCCATTTTTGGAAAAATCTGGGACATTATCATTTTCAGATACATCATCTCAAGACCTACAATCTGATATATAGTTTGTTATACCTTATTTCTTTACTGCCATTAAAAATGACGGGAAATAAAATTTTTGGTAGGGTCCTAAGTCCAGTGTCGTATTGTTGGTGCAAGAAGGGGTCTAAGTCCGTTTTACCGCATAAAGCTTTGAGTTTCCATTGTATGTATTGTTCATTTGTTTCAGATTTTTGTTGTAATAAACTAATAAACAGTCGTGATACGATAAAATATACATGTTCAACTAAATGACATAGGTTTCTGCTTTTAATAGAGAAAACTTTGTTGTATTTGTTTAGTGCAAGAAGGTGCCTAAGTCCAATAAATCCTGGACTTAGGCCCCTTCTTGCACTAAACCATTATTGTAACAAATGAATATCTGCGATATACTCAGAACTATTTATGCGGTTTTTGCACCATTTCAGATGACAAGATAACACATCAGAAGAATTTATTTAAATTCAAGTATGAAAAATATGAAAATTTTGCAAAATATTTTGTTTTTCGCGTTTTTCTCGAAATTATAAAAATGTGACTTAGGCCCCTTCTTGCACTAACCCCTTCAATTTTGACTTATGAGTTTTGACTTGTCACTTATGACTTTTCACTTTCGAATTGTGACTTTCGACTTATGACTTGTCACTTATGACTTTTGAGTTTTGACTTGCAACTTAAGACAATTTCTTGGCGCGAATCTAAAGTAATAGGGCATAACAACACAGGCGGTAGTAAATTGTCACTAAAACAGAGTTGATAATACATGAAACAGGGTCTTATAAGTGGCATTTCTAAACAATATACACCGGAATTGTCGGTGCCGTTGTCCGCTACCCGATATTTTTCGGGTTTGCACCAAAAGTCAACAAGTCATAAGTCGAAAGCGATAAGTCACAAGTCATAAATCACAAGTCAAAGTTATAAGTCGCAAGTCATAAGTCATACAAAGATAACAAAAACAGAGTAAAAAACATAAACAAGTCTTCTTAATAGCATTCATCAAACAATATAATACAGGAGCAGCAACACCGTCGTTGACCGCCGTCTTCCACTACGTCAGATTTGTCGAAAGTCAAAAGTCATAAGTCGCAAAAATTAGGCATGCAACTCCGACGTCGCAAGTCATAAGTCACAAGTTCAAAAGTCACAAGTCAGAATGTCCCCTATCGGCTTCCATACAGACCATAGAATAGGTGTTAGATTTCATTATTTTTATTTATATTGAGATAAGTTCAATGATAGATAGAATAAAACAGAACCCTTGTATTTATACGTTTTGATAGATAGAAAAAAGCAAAAACTTTGTATTTATACGCGATTTTTTTATTTTATTTTCATTACTTTTTTATTTTATTTTATTTTTATAGGGATCAATCATGGTTTTTCATGTATTAGCATTTGCCGGATCCCGAGGAAGCTGTTTGAACATGAGGCCGCTAGGCCGAATGTTCAAATATCTTCCGAGGGATCCGGCAAGCTGTTTGAACATGAGGCCGCCAAGCCGAATGTTCAAATATCTTCCGAGATATCCGGCAAATGTTAATGCAATGAAATAAGCATGGATGATCGTTGTTCTTGCATAACTTACGAATCCGACCGCAAATTTTGACGAAAACGCCCAAAAGCTCCATATAAATTCCATATAAACTCTTCAAATGCGACAGGCAAACCAAAATGGCGGCCAGTTCAGAATGTTGTTTACAATGACGTTGTCATACAGTGACGTCATCATAGAACCCTAAAACGCTACGTTCAGGGCGATAACGTTACGTCGCTCAACGCAACGTAAACAAAGCAAAGCCCGTCTTGTGATATCAAAAGTTCAAAATCCATGTTCAAACAGCACGCGAATTCCATGATTTTAACATGGTTTTTGCTGTTTGAGCACGGCTTTTGATCCATTTGACAACGGCTTCAAACAGCCATGCGCATAGGTTTTTATGCAAGAATTATTATTATATTCGTGAAAATAGATGTTACTATTCGGGAGATCATCATTAATCCCTATGCGGATTATATTTTATATTATGCTTTGCTTTTAGGTGTGTTATGTTTCTACCTAATGTCTGTGGTAGGTGACAAACAGAAATATATATTGTCAAATGTAATTTTCAATTAAGCTTGATTCGTGTTTATGCAAATCTACCGCTACAGTCCAAAGTTTTCCTCCTTCGTTTAATTAAAGTTTCGAAAATTCAAGAAAAATGGCTTAAATCCTTATCTTGCTGAATATTCATCTAAGCCACACCCATTTCTGTCTATCAACCAATCAGATTACTTGATGTAATTTATTGCTACAAATTCATAAATTAAATGCCAAACAGTGTAGATCCCGATCAGATGGCTTCTTCAGAAGCCATCTGATCTGGATCTACACTGTTTGCAAAGATAGGGGTTGTCGTGAACAGCAAGATAAGGGTTAAGACCACCTTTGGAACAGTTCAATGTAGATAAATATCTATAAAATTGACTTTCTTTGGGTAAAGCTTATTGAAAATAAATCTCAGACCATTTTGGGTTGTTAAATAAATAAATAAATAAATAAATAAATAAATAAATAAATAAAAAAATAAATAAATAAAAAAAAATAAATAAAAAATAAATAAATAAATAAATAATAATGTTGATATTTAGCTTAAAAAACTGATAAGCAAACAAAATGAAAAATAAATTAGAACTATTCAATGTTATAATAGCAAGAAAGTAAAGTAAAGTAAGTAATGTCTTTATTTTTAGAGGGTGGCTCATTTGGCATGCCTGAGGCGTTGTTGGTGACGTCCGTAGTGGCAATAAAACTGTAATCTATTTATTTTAATTTCTTTGGTCACAGTTGAGTACACAACTTCCTAAACAATAATTTCAATGTATTTCTATGTGCGTAAACAGAATCTGTACCCGTGAGATTACTTGTAAAGTTATCGATGACGTCATAGCCATCTTTTCTGATAAGCACCATACCGTTACCTGGATTTCCGACAAATCAGTGAATAATGACCCAGCAGGCATACGTCGCTACGGCAACGTCAAATCAAAGTCGATTCAACGTCATGACGTTGCACCGACGTAGTTGTTACGTTGCATGAACGTCATGACGTTGTACTGACTTTGATAGATGGGCTGCATGATGCTTCAACGTTGCGCTGCAACCCGTCGCACACGAGTACTGGTAAACCCCTTAGAGTATCTAAGCCTGCCCAGGCAAAGCGGTGCGAGTCGAACCGACCATGCCTATAAACCCTATTGGTTTCATTGGGCGACAGTGCTTGAGATGTCACTTCATCTCAATGTCGGAAAGAAGTCCCACAGAATTGGAAGCAACGTCTCCAAAATGACCTATACAGTGTTGACGGGGAAATGGGAGCGAGTTCGAAACAGCCGTGGTGAACGAGCCATCGGTGTTCGAGCCATCGAATTTTCACTGTAAATAAATAAATAAATGAATCTAACATAGCGCGCCTATAGGCCCCTATAGGCAATGGAAAATAACTGTGTTTTATTCTACAACAAATCACGGAAAGGAAGAGCGTGACGAGTGAAGTCATTAAAAACTGCCAATTTATGACGTCACCAGTCGATTTCCTTGACGTTAGACGGTGTAACGTCATATTCTCGCTCGAAAACGTTAGAAAAGGATATAAATGCATGTGTTTCAGTCGATAATTTTAGCGGGATTTCTTCTAACAACGGCGAAAAGTTGTGATATTTTGAAGGAATAATTATCGGCATTATTGCCGATTTTCAGCCTGTTAGAATCGAAATAGATCAGCTCTAGTATGTGATTTGTTGAGTAATAAATCACAGTTTGTCGGTCAGTTGTAAGTAGACAAATCTCGCGCGCTACGCGCCCGTGATTTGATCTACTTTACAACTGACCTCCAAACTGTGATTTATTACTCAACAAATCGCAGTCAGAGCTGATCTATTTCTTAAACAAAAGACAAAAACAACAACAACATAAAACATGGAACTCACATTCACTTCGTTTGTGTCGTCAGTGTAAACTATAGGTTGGCAGAGATAACTATATCCAGCTTTTGTGCTATAGTACAGTAACTGAAAAAGACGACAAATATTTACGTATTTTCTGGGACCGAATAAGTAAGTAAGTAAAAGTAAGTAAGTAAGTACATTCTTTATTTAACGAGGATAATCCAATTGGTTAATCCAGTCTTCCTTGGGGGCCTCAACAACATCACATATCAACACAAAATACATATTATACGAATTGTAAAAAAAAAATCAGAATTGGAAATCATTAAAGCAATGTTATGATATAAACTGAAATCTTGCAATCTTGCAGAATTTTGTATACAAAATATTGGGTCCGTGGTATTTTTTGAGTGAACGACTCGAATTTTTGGAGCGTAGCTGTTGCAGCGTAGCTCCAGTGAGATGAGAAGTGATTTCGGCACTACTTTCGGTGTTACTGCATATGACCCAATCACCAGTGAGAACATAGTACCCCGTGTTAACGTAGTAGATTATTACGCCATGCGGTATCTTCTTATAGACGGCTTCACAGACCACCTATTTCAAACGGAATAGATAAATATTTTTAATAGATGAACTGTGTAGCAGTCTAATCGTTTTATAGTTCAGTTTACATGTATATAACCCAGTTTACAGCCCATTTGTACCATAAAATCCCAAACCTGGCAACTTGCAAACAGGAAAAACCCAGATCAGATACCACAGAACGCGGAGTCTCATTATGCCCTTCACTGCATACTTACAAAACGGTTCAGCCATTTTTGCCAAATATTTCGTGGAAGCCACAACCTGACATCCCTGATTTTAAAATGAACTCATTCCATACTGATATAAGGTGTTGAGGATTCCATTCGTTTAAAATGGGTTAAAAGTACGCAGTGTGGGTCGATAATGTATTACCAAAATAAGACAGTTGGAATGAGTTTGGACAGGTGCACGTCAAGGCTTATATTGTAAGGAGTAAATTTTGCAGTTTAGACACAGATGAGACGCCACTTGTTGTAGCGTCTGATCTGGGTCTGCTATGTTTGTCCCTAAAAAGGCTGCTAAACATATACTCAGAGCATGGGTTAATGTGTGTGTGTGTGGGGGGGCGAGGGGGGGGGGGGGGGCAATGTTACTTTTTTAAAGCGACCTGTCTGCGTCCTAAGCATGTGACCATAAATAAAGCACATTATCAGCTCAGACGCAAGTTCGATACCTGCCGGGTTCGGCAACATTCTTTCCAGGAGATTGATCGTGAAATCTGTTCCACGGGGATTCTATCCCTTTCGCGCTGATTCAAGAGGGCAGTTGTTGGTTTCGTGTAAAAGACTGTGTACTATGCTGTATTGACAATATCTAACCAAAGAAATTGCCTTATTGCCAGATCATTTCATAAATGGCCTCGTCGAGGCAATTTATTTTTATATAATAACAACGGAGTATAATGTCTAAACCTCTTCAAATATTCCTATGGATTGATATTGACAATAACTAACCCAAGAAACTGTCGTATGCAAGATCACTCCATAAATTGTCTCACCGATGCAATATATATTTAGAAAAATGTTAACAAAGTATAATGTTTAAACCTCACTGAATATTCCGATCATGTTTGCCATTTAGGTTGCAAATCCAACTTAATACATTATTTCAAGGCATATATTTGATTGGTGGCCATAAATAGTTGTGGCGAGTCAGTTTAATTTTCAGGACAGTAGCTAGTGTTTAAATCACCTCTATGTTTAATCGAGTGTACCTATGACATATTTGTATCGCTCCTCTTGTTATTACATTTATTTGTAATCAGAGTGAATAAAAGCTTTGATTGATTTGAATGTATTTTTTACACGAATCCTTGTAATTTATCCTCCTTGTGCAATTCCAATACATACAGAAATTGTCGGCCCCCGCCCATCGGGGCTTGAAGAAAGAGATGGGCTGCATGAGGCTTCCACGCAGACTACACAACTACTGGTAAAGCGCTTAGAGGATTTAAGCCTGCCCGTGCAAAGCGATGCGAGGCAGCCCGCCCATACTTATAAACCCTTTTGGTTTCATTGGGTGACAGAGCTTGAGATGTCATTTCATCTCAATGACGGGTAAAACGCCCAAAAATTGGAAGCAACGTCTCCAAAATGACCTTTACGGTGTTGAAGGGGACGTTAAACCTCAAATCAAACAAACAAACAGAAATGGGCACAACAGGAAGCTCAGTTTAAAAGTGGCTTTAGTGTATATTTAACCCATAACAACCCCTACTTTTGCAAACAGAGATGAGGTCCTACACTGTTTGTCATGCAGCTTGTGAATGATGTTAAGAAATTTTAATGTTTGGCAGTCAGCAATGGCTGTGGCTAAATTTATTTATTCAGCAGGATAAGGGTTAAGACTTGTTGGTTTTTCTGGGTTTCTTCTCCTTTTTACCGCCCATTTTTGTCCAGTTGTGAGGAAGGTTTCAAAATTTAAAAGGCTGGACCCATAAGGTCTCCTGGGAGCACGCAAAAAACCGCCCAAATATTTTACTAACCGTCGAGTCGAGCAATTATTTTTGAGACTTTGAGTGGAATGCATACACCTTCAGGGGAGGCAACTCCTTCAAGCGTATTTTAGTCTCCCATGTCAATAAGGGTCAACTCTTAAAGGAAAGAATTTGCTCCTGAGGAGCAAATTCTTTCCTTTTAGAGTATATCACTATTTCGCGGGACAAAGCTTATAGAAAAGCAAACAGGAAGTTCCGAAAGTTGTCCCCTTTTGAAAAATGGTGGAAAATCTGCCAAGTCATTCCCCTCAGAATTCATGTCACCAATAACAGACTTTAATTGACCAATATTTCTGCGTTTCTGTTGACTGTTTGTTTACTTGATTTGAGGTTTAACATCCCCATTAACATTATTTAGGTCATTTTTGAGACATTACTTCTAGTTTTGTGTGAAATTTTACCCAACAGTTAGATAAAATGACATTTCAATCCCAGTGAAATGGTCCCAACTCGCCAGGGCAGGCTTAGGGACTTTATGGCTAAAGTTAACAGACATCTGAAGCGTTGCATGCTGTGCCAGTATTATAGGCTGTTGTGTTAGGCAGCACCATGAACATGTGTCTCGTAAGGATCCGAAAGACTTTGGGGCTTGAACCATATGTAATAGAATAACCGGGGTTAACAGAGGTACATCTTACTTTTCTTATTTCTGTTCATAATATAGATTGTGGGTACTCGTTAGAACCGCCTCGATTAGGCGATACTAACGAGTATCCACAATCAATATTTTGAGCAGAAATACACACGACTGTACGTATAGGTCATTTTGGAGACGTTGCTTCCGACTTTGTGGGACTTTTACCCGACATTGTGATGAAATGACATCTCAAGCCCTGTCGCCACATCGAGGTTTTAACGAGTATCCACAATCTCTGTTTTGAGCAGACTATAGATTGTGGGTACTGCTAGTTAGAACCGCTTCGATGTTTTAACGAGTATCCACAATCTCCTTTTCAGCAGTATTGAAAATCGATTGTAACATAAAGTGACAGCGCTATTGTCCCGCCCACGCTTTTAACGTTCAAAGACGGTTGTCAATCATCTCAAATACCAGTTCAGAAGCACGTGATGGAGAGTTCAAAACGGTGCTACAAAGCTTTCGGCACGTATTTGATATTCGTCTCAAACAAGATCAAAAGTGCGTCTGAGAGAAGGCCTAGTGCTAACTTGCCGGTTGCGTTGTTGTAACTCCTTTTGGATTTGAGAAGCATTTTTTGGATAGGAATACAATTCTCATGAACTCTGTAAAGATTGCGGATTATCGCGAGAAATTAAACGAGACTCCAGGCGAGATTTGGGTGCCTAAGTATGTTGTTCCAGTCTCTCTACAGTAAAGCAAACACTTCGTGTGTTTGCTATAAGTATAGATCAAGACTTAAGCCCCCGCCCATAGGGGCTTGAAGAAATATATGGGCTGCATGATGATATCCACGCAGAGCTGAATCCGGCCGGCACACTAGTACTGGTAAACCGCTTAGAGGATCTAAGCCTGTCCAGGAACCGCGGTGCAAGGCGGACCGTCCATGCTAATAAACCCTATTGGTTTCATTGGGCGACAGGGTTTGAGATGTCATTTCATCTCAATGTCGGGTAAAAGTCCTATAAAATTGGAAGCAACGTCTCCAAAATGACCTTTACAGTGTTGACGGGGACGTTAAAACTCAAATCAAACAAACAAATAGATCAAGACTTAATGTACTGCATACTCTGTGATATCTACTGTAATTACTTTTATTTATCAAATGACGTCGCGTCTGAGAATGTAATAACGCCATGCGGAATATTGACATTATTGTTAAACAATCGTGAATAAAATGGGTTTTAAATGTCATATGATAATCGTGCTCATGTATTATTGAATTTATTAAACTCGTTGAGGAAAAGGGATCAAATGCTCGGCGAAGCCTCGCATTTTGTCCCTGTTCCTCAGCTCGTTTAATAAATCCAATAATACATGACCACTCATGTAAGATCGTCTATGTTTTCATTATTTATGTGTCTGCAAGTGATATAATTTTGTTGATTTACAAATGTTTGTCGAAGTACAAGTCCATAAGGGCTTAAAGAGTTCGTTAGTGGTCAAATTGTTAACTGTTCTAGTAAGTATAATATCTAAAATTCTGGTGTTTTGCTGAACAAATGTGAGCAGCTGCTCACATTTTTCAGCAAAAATATTAGCATATTTGCCATATTAAATGATCAAAATTTCAACGATACGTTAACTAACGACGTCGTTAGTTTTGAACAGCTGGCCCCAGAACGTCACACGTAAACATTTACTCCTGACGACGTCCGGAAAAATTGCAACAATGTACAGTATGTCCATAGAAAGCTTTCCAGTATAACAAATTCGTTATTTTGATTCTTGACGGGGAACATACCCTGCAGGCACATGACGTTATTATGACGTCACACCAACGTCGGTACAACGTCATGACGTTTATGCAACGTCACATCAACGTCGGTGCAACGTCGTGACGTTGCACCGACGTTGATTTGACGTTGCCCCTGCGACGTGTGCCTGCTTGGTAGGATCACATTCCCCGCATGAAATGGAGATTTACTCTCGCCTAACTCGCTGTGATCACATGCTCCCCGCCAATAATCAAAATAATTTAAAATATATACAGGTCTAAAGGTTGCATCTAAAAATGTCGTCTGTTTATGTCGTCTGCTGAATCTGCTTGCAAACTTTTCAAAGATATTTCGACAAATACGTAGGCAAACATCATGAGCACAGTTTAAACCGCTCATGCAGGAGCAGTCTGATCTGGGTCCACATGTTTTTTTAAATAACTGGCTGACAGTAAAGCAGACGACAATTGTTCTGATTGGCGTTACTTACCGATAAAAACATGTAAAGGCTAAGTCCTACATTGATGAAATTATAGATGACAATTGGCCATTTTAATTTGAACGGTTCCCGATTTTCCATGAATTTTGGCCCTATCCAAGTGACAAAGAGTATATATAATGCTGTAATGACTAGAGTAGGTGTGAAAGTTTGCATCAGGAACCAATTCTCAACACGTTTGTCTGAAAAATAAATGACATCTCAATTTTAGTACATGAAGTAGCAGTACATCACGTGAACAAGTCCGTGAAATGAAGACCCCCCTGAACGCCACTTTATATAGAGAAAACTGGGGTTTACGGGGGTATTCATTATTTTTCTTATTTGAGCATTTATAGGAAAAATATCAAGGATTTTCATCAGAAAAGTAGCCATTTTGGAGATGTGAAAAATACACTATGCCATTGCCATACGGGTGTGTTATCGTAAAGGTAATTCCAATTATCCGTCATTATGGACATTTCGAGCGATATCACCCATTACGCGTCAAGAAACAAATGTTGTGGACATTTGTTGGAATCCTCTGTTCCAAGAAATATCCATTCCATTTGTTTCTTTCAGTATTATTTTGCATATCACCATACATCTGCCTTAACTTATAGAGCTAGTGTTCGATCCAGTGAAATTGCCGTTAAAACGAGTTATGCCATCATGTCGAATGACGGTATTCACCATATTTGCATTATTTGCTGGCTCCCAGCTTGCATATTGTCAATATTGGAAAAACACGTAACCAGACCCCCCTGACCTTTCAAGGTCAGGGGGTCTGGTTACCTGTTTTTCCAACACTGATAACCTTCAGACAAGGAACCAACAGATAATGCAAATAAGGTTAATGATTTGTTTGTTTGATTTGAGGTTTAACGTCCCCGTCAACACTGTATATGTCATTTTGGAGACATTGCTTCCAATTTTGTAGGTCTTCTACCCGACATTGAGATGAAATGACATCCCAAGCCCTGTCGCCCAATAAATCCAATAGGGTCTGTAAGCATGGACGGCCCGACTCGCACCGCTTTGCCTTGGCAGGCTTAGATCCTCTAAATGGTTTACCAGTACTCGTGTGCGGTCGGTTTCAGCTCTGCGTGGAAGCACCCCGATGGGCGGGGGCGGCGTTCGATTGAAAGGTCGTCAGCTATTGAAACCATAAATAAACTTAATTTAAACACTTGACGCTTTGTTGTTGGTGGTGGTGGTGTTTTGTTGTTAACGTTGGTGTTGTTGTTGTTTTTAACGAAGTTGGAATTATAAGGATATAAGGAATGGATTATCATTTTTGTGGATCTCCGGTAAACCACTCACAAACTTAACATAAAACCTTTCGTGTTAGTGATTCGCCGGAGTTAATCCATTCCCACAGTCAAGGTCCCTTCCGGATCAGTCACGAGTTATTGAGTGTATAGTAGCCTATACGGTTGCTTGCTGCTACCATTTTATAGAAAATTTATCAATCTACAAAATGCACATAATCATTTTTCCTAATCCCATTCGGCTGACTTTCAGGATTTTACAGAATATGGGACCACTGTTAGACCCCATCCCCCCCCCCCCCCCCCACACACACACACACACAGTTGCGAATCACGAGATATAGAATAGCGTTAAAGCTATTTAGAAACGATCGAAATATATCAGTTCCTCTTCAGTGGCATGCATTAAATCCTAAATATCAATTTGTGACTATGTCTTCACCTCCACCTCTCCCTCCACCCCCTTTCCCCCGATGGGATCGAAAGATATTGTTTTGTACGAGATGAATACAGAACGCAGAAGCCTATCTGGTGCTGTGGCACGTCTAAATAATTTTAAGCAGATATATGGTAAAGCGCGTCTTTTAGATGAAATATGGTAAGCAAACTTCACGTGTAGTTATGATACGATGTATTCATGCGCGATGTTAGAGTTCATTTTCTGTGACGATGTCAATTATGTGTTGAAATCTGCTTATACAGTTTAATCATATTTTATTGCATGCTCGTGTAATAGCAAGCAATGGGGTTGGGCCACAAGTTCTCACAACATTACTTACGGCCCTTCCCCTACAATTATACACACAATTTATGCACATGGCAATGGCTAAATATAATGCAGCATGTTGAAATAAATAAATGAATAAAAATGAAGTAAATAAATAAATGCCCATGTCTGGAAACTCTGTAAGTCAAGACAGCCACTTTTAACAAGTAAATAATAGACAGATACACGATCTGTCAACTAAGATGCATGTTCATACATGTAATTTTTTAAGAGTTATTGAAACGTTTAGTATCTTTGATAATTTTTTGGACAGCACCGAAAAGAAGTAGATTATCCTGATCAGTCAAGAAAGGATCACCAAATAAAATTTTGTTCAAAGACAGAGGGTGAAAAGATCTGGTAGTCTGGAACAAAGTGACACGTTCAGTGAGGAAATTGGAACATCTAAAAAAGAAGTGTTCAGCGTCTTCGATAACTTCTGAACAACTGCAGACAAATATGACTAGAATATAAGTCTCCTTTGAGATTGCTACATTTGTTCCTAATCCTTGCATGTATAACAGAGAAGTTGTTGTTTACCTTGTACATAAAAGCCAATTTCTGATAATTTCGTTTGTCAGACAAGGGTTCCCAACCACATTCTCTATATAGATTTTCAAGAGACACGGACCTCGTAAGACCAAGAAATCTGCTTATACCTGTATTGCCGTAAACAAGGTTTTTTTTTTTTTTTTTTTGTTTACACGCATCGCATTAAGGGCAGGCTGATATGCAAATTGACTAGTTTGGGTGTTTGGTTGTCACACGTTGTAACGGTCTGAGCGACGTAATCGACGTCGCAAAGTTGGTTCTAACGTTACGGCTACCAAACACGGAGGTGATATGTTAAGCCAAATAGTGTAGATCCGCTCAAAGATAGAATCGTGGTGTGAAGTGGGCGGTAAAAACGTCCTGTTTTTAGTTTCTAGGTGTTACTAATTTAATGAATTTGTAAACAGTTAATATTCATGAGCCTTGTCACGGAGAAAGGTCTGAAACTGAGCTTTGTTCTGTAATTGCGGTGAGCACGAATGTGATGGGTGTTATGCTCAGTTATAGTGATTTCACTAGTGCTCAGTAAGGGAGCGTAAATTTTGAGTATTCTTGTTTCGAGCACTGGGTGCTGACATTTTTGGCTCAGACAAGCGGAGTTCTGCTGTGCGGTTATTGTCGCATGCACGGATCAGCATGTTTGTCTGGTCAGCGCATACGCGATAACGGAATATGCATGAACATGTTCAGAGTTCTTCAGGACCGGGATTATGATGGTATGTATACGTTTTGTGAACTGTATTGTAGATATTTGTTACGGATTCCAGGCACTGTGTATGAAGATGTTATAGCCCGCTGCTCACTGCTCTATACGAGCAGGCACATCCATCGATGATAAACCGCTGTGTCTAAGTGTCCCGCAGAGGCGGGAAAAGCCACATTAAGGATCACCTTCGTCTGGACCTTTCTATCGAATATGAGAAGCAGGTAATTACCAGGAATCGTAGGTTCGTTTATGGGCTTCTCAAGACTTGTGAGTGAGTCTTAAAACCGAGATCTCGATATGACCTTAGATGGTGGTTACGACTTTAAGTCCACATACGCGGTCTGCGAGACTCATTAGTTAATCACGTGAATTATTTTAACCTTTATCTTAACCTTTATCTTAACCTTTATTCATTTAAGCCACACCCATTTCTGTCTCTCAACCAATCAAATTACTTGATGTAATTTATTGCTACAAATTCATAAACTAATTTATAAATGCCAAACAGTGTAGATCCTGATCAGATGGCTTCTTCCATCTGATCTGGATTTGCACTGTTTGCAAAGATAGGGGTTGTCGTGAACAGCAAGATAAGGGTTAATAGTCCGTCTGAAGTGAGTGCTGAAGCCGGCCTTTTTTGGAGGTGGGGGGGGGGAGGGCTTTTTTGGAGGGGGTGGGGTATTTTTGTGATTTTCACGTCGCGGTTCAGTGAGCGTTAAACTAAGTTTTGCCTTCGCAGCAGCGCCGTAAAGAAACAAATATTCTGTTAGTGTTGTGTTGTTGTATATAGTTAATGTTAATAAATAATGTCTCGCATATGATATCTTCCTTGTGATTTGCCCTACGGTTCGCCGTGCAACTGTCGGAGATCGCCCTTGGTCGTCTTGTCAGCATGTGAGTTTGCGGGACGCCGTAACCTAACATGTAAAACCCCGGTCTGTCGATCCGTCAGTCTGTATGTGCGCCAAGTTTTCGTGTCCGCTCCGTATCTGAGATAAGTTTCGCGAAACTTTACAGAATAGAAAAACACCATGATATGACGTGCAGAAGACAAGAATCATAATTCTTGCTTTACTGTTTATGGTCATTTGAGTATTGAAAATGGCGATTTTGTCATTTACTCACGCCCTCTCTTTCATTTTAAAATTGTGTTAGTTGTTTTTATGCAACTTAACATACATGTTAACCTTCAACAGATGATGCGCAGAAGAAACATGGCAACTTTACTTTTGCATGGGCCTCAGTGGCCTAATGGGTAAGAGCGCCAGTCCAGGGATCAAAGTTACTATATGACTACCAATATGACTCGCTACCAACTTTATACAGTAAGTTGCCTGGCATTCTGGCTTCAAATTTTATGAAGATGTTCCATTCCCTACTTAAGTGGACTCCGTGGCCTAGTGGGTAAGAGCGCTGAATCTTAATCATTAGGTCTCTCACCGCTGGGGTTCGAGCATGTGACAACGGAAGGTCAGACTATTTTCCTTCAGGTACTCCGGTTTTCGCCCACCTCTAACGACCGGCGGGATATATTTGTTTGTTTGAATTGTGGTTTAACGTCCCCGTCGATACTATTAAGGTCATTTTGGATGTGTTGCTCCCATTTTTATCCGACATTGAGATGAAATGACATCTCAAGTCCTGCCACCCAATAAAACCAATAAGGCGTATATGCCTTTGACGATCTGATACACACCACTTTGCCTGGGTAGGCTTAGTCCTTCTAAGCGGTTTACCAGTTTTCACGTGCGGTCAGTTTCAGCTCTGCGTGGAAGCACCATGCAGCCCAAACTATTTCTCCAAGTCTCGATAGGCGGGGGTACAGTCGGATATGAATGAAATAATATTGAATGGGCCGTAAAACAAATACCAAAATCAAAATTCTGTCCCTACTTACGTAGAGAATGTGCGGATAGGATGCAGATTTATCCCAATGTAACTAATGTGGCATTGAAGCCCTACATTATAAAAGATGATAGAACTCTCTCTCTCTCTCTCTCTCTCTCTCTCTCTCTCTCTCTCTCTCTCTCTCTCTCTCTCTCTTTCTCTAACAAAGCTCAACAAAAATGGAGAGATAGATGGGCTGCATGTTGCTTCCATGCAGAGCTCAGTGAAACTGACCATACATGAGTACTGGTAAACCGCTTAGAAGGACTATGCCTGCCCAGGAAAAGTGGTGCGAGTCAGACCACCCAATGCATATAACCCTTCTGGTTTCATTGGGCAGTAGGGTTTGAGATGTCATTTCATCACAATGTCGGGTAAAAGTCCCACAAAATTGGAAGCAACATCTCCAAAATGACCTAAAAATTGTTGACTGGGACGTTAAACCTCAATTCAAACTAAACCAACAACCTTTGCATTGCAAATCAGACAGTCTCAGGTTTCTATCTATGCTTAATGTTGGTGATTCCAATGTTGTGGTTTTCAATAACAACATCATTAAATAGAGGATCTTACATGAGTTCTCATGCACTATTGAATTTATTAAACGAGTTGAGGAAAAGGGATAAAATACGAGGCTTTGCCGAGCATTTTATCTCTTTTCCTCAACGAGTTTGATAAATTCAATAATACATGAACACGAATGCAAGATTCTATTTATCATGTGACATTTGAAACGCATTTTATTCGCGATTTCTTATTAAATGTCAATACTGCGGCATTAGTATACTCGACGTAGTTAAGGACGTCGTGCATGTCAAGTTACGGGGCATATTTAACTAATTTGCATATTTAATCCACCAGTGGATTACGGAATTTATTACATGGCGTTATTACACTCTCACACGCGACGTCATATGGGCCCCGTCAAGCGATTTTGGTACTTATCGCCTATGCGAGCAGCGAAGGTTCAGGCGAGCCTGCGCATCCGCGCAGTCTCGCCAGAACCTTCGCTGCTCGCTCATACAAGCAGTGAATCAAGAGGAACCTTCAGACAGAAAGCCATATCCCTGATCCCTCTGAATGGCTGGGCATGCGCAGTTAAAATTTGTCATGACGGAATGCTCGAAGACACAAATTCGCTAGGCGGGGCTCATATGATAAAATACTGTTTAGGTTTGTAATTTGGTGCACCCGTAATATAAGTTTTACGCAGAAAAATATCTTACTTGTTCTTTGTGGGAGACAAGAAAGAGAGCTTGTGTTGTCCTAATTATAAAATTTACCTGACACGGTGAGGGCCCAGTCATACAACTCCCCAAAGGCGTACCACTTCTCCAAAATCAGCGTCATGATGACAAACTTTCACACCTAAAATGGACAGAATTTTCGTTCACAATACAGAGGACCCTCGTTTTCATTGCAATAACATAGTGCTTTTTTTCACAGCTCAAAACTTACATTTTTCTGACGAAAATGTGATATTTTTCTTATTTTTTACTCCAAACATAGGTAGAGGCCTCATCGAGCGGTTTTAACGAGTACCCACAACCTATAGCTATGTCTTGGACCAGGAATAAAGAAAATTATGTATACCCCCGTAAACACACTTTTCTCTATATAATTTGGGGTTTAGAGGGGTATTCATCACCACACGGGTTTTATTTACGTGCATGATTGCACGACCCGCAGGAAAAGCGACCGACTGAGTCGGTTGATTTCTAAGAGTGCCCTAAAATCACCGTGTCATTCTGTCAGTCTGTCAGTCTGTAAGTGTGTCTGTCCATCCGTAACCCGTTTGTGAAAATTGGTGATAGTGACCTAACCGCTTGGAATATTCAAACAATTTTTGGCATACTGATAGATATCAATGAGATCTAACCAATGAACTTGCGAAATATTACATTCCATTTAGTATAGCCTCGCCGAGGCGAAAAATGTGAAAATTTTCGAACTGCTTCTCCTCGGAAACCGTTGGGCCGATTGAAGTCAAATTTCATATGCAGCCTCTATGGGATGGGGGAAACCATAATTTGCCCATGGGGGTCCAGGTCACATGACCAAAATGGCCGCCAAGCCATATATGGTCTGTCTGTCTGTCTGTCTGTCCGTCCGTAACCCGTTTGTGAAAATTGGTGATAGTGACTTAACCGCTTGGAATATTTAAACAATTTTTGGCATACTGATAGATATCAATGAGATCTAACCAATGAACTTGCGAAATATTACATTCCATTTAGTATAGCCTCGCCGAGGCGAAAATGTGAAAATTTTCGAACTGCTTCTCCTCGGAACCCGTTGGGCCGATTGAAGTCAAATTTCATATGAAGCCTCTATGGGATGGGGGAAACCAACATTTGCTCATGGGGTCCAGGTCACATGATCAAAATGGCCGCCAAGCCATATATGGTAAAAACCCTTCAAAAATAGTCTTCTCCAGAACCAGTGGGCGGATTTCCACGAAACTTGATAAAAAGCATCTGGGACGTAGGCCCATCATAAATTGATAAAATGGTGACCATGGGTTGACCTTGACCTTCTTTGTGCCTAGGTCAAACTTTGACATATATGCTTTTGTAGGAATATTTAAACAATTTTTGGCATACTGATAGATATCAATGAGATCTAACCAATGAACTTGCGAAATATTACATTCCATTTTGTATAGCCTCGCCGAGGCGAAAAATGTGAAAATTTTCGAACTGCTTCTCCTCGGAAACCATTGGGCCGATTGAAGTCAAATTTCATATGGAGCCTCTATGGGATGGGGGAAACCAAAATTTGCTCATGGGGTCCAGGTCACATGACCAAAATGAAAATTGGTGATAGTGACTTAACCGCTTGGAATATTTAAACAATTTTTGGCATACTGATAGATATCAATGAGATCTAACCAATGAACTTGTGAAATATTACATTCCGTTTAGTATAGCCTCGCCGAGGCGAAAAATGTGAAAATTTTCGAACTGCTTCTTCTCGGAAACCGTTGGGCCGATTGAAGTCAAATTTCATATGGAGCCTCTTTGGGGCGGGGAAACCAAAATTTGCTCATGGGGTCCAGGTCACATGACCAAAATGGCCGCCAAACCATATATGGTTAAAACCCTTCAAAAATAGTCTTCTCCAGAACCACTGGGCAGATTTCCAAGAAACTTGATAAATAGCATCTGGGACGTAGGCCCATCATAAATTGTTAAAATGGTGACCCTGGGTTGACCTTGACCTGTGTGCCTAGGTCAAACTTTGACACATATGCTTTTGTTGGAATATTTAAACAATTTTTGGCATACTGATAGATATCAATGAGATCTAACCAATAGACTTGCGAAATATTACATTCCATTCTCTATAGCCTCGCCGAGGCGAAAAATGTGAAAATTTTCGAACTGCTTCTCCTCGGAAACCGTTGGGCCGATTGAAGTCAAATTTCATATGGAGCCTCTATGGGATGGGGGAAACCAACATTTGCTCATGGGGTCCAGGTCACATGACCAAAATGGCCGCCAAGCCATATATGGTAAAAACCCTTCAAAAATAGTCTTCTCCAGAACCAGTGGGCGGATTTCCACGAAACTTAATAAATAGTATCTGGGACGTAAGCCCATCATAAATTGCTAAAATGATGACCCTGGGTTGACCTTGACCTTCTTTGTGCCTAGGTCAAACTTTGAAACATATGCTTTTGTATTGGAAAAGTGAGAATGCATTTTATCCTGCAAACGATTCAGAATACAGTACTAAAGTATAAGATATATTTTTGCTCCTTACGATAAGGCGCATTTATTGGGGGAACAGTTTTAGGTCCAGGTCACATGACCAAAATGGCCGCCATACCCATATATGGTAACACTCATAAAGCTAAAAGTATCCGGCGGGTCGTGCACTTCACTTCACTTTAACGTCAGTATTTGTTCCTCGAAATTTTGCCAAAAAACAAAACAACAGAAGTTACCGTTGTAAAGAATAATAATAATTCTTAGAGTGCATGTAATAAAGGCCTATCACCCATTACTCCAAGAAACAAATGGTGTGGACATTTGTTGGACGATTCCAACAGATACCCATTACATTTGTTTCTTGGAGTATTATTTTTGCATATCACCATAAAGCTAGGGTTAGATCCAGTGAAATTGTCGCTAAAAACGAGTTACGTCATCATATCGTTTGTTTGTTTTGAGTTTTAACGTCCCCGTCAACACTGTATAAGTTATTTTGGAGACGTTGCTTCCATTTTTGTGAGACTTTTACCCGACATTGAGATGAAATGACAACTCAAGCCCTGTAGCCCAATGAAACCAATAGGGTTTATAAGCATGGACGTTCCGACTCGCACCGCTTTGCCTGGGCAGGCTTAGATCCTCTAAGCGGTTTAACAGTACTCGTGTGTGGTCGGTTTCAGCTCTGCATGGAAGCATCGTGCAGCACATCTATTTCTTCAAGCTCCGATTTGCGGGGCCTGAAGAATGACGGTATAAAGAAGGCTAAACGTACTCAGGGCCTTCAAAAACTCGGTGCTTGTGTTGATAAGTTGTCATGCTCCACAACACGACAACGAATCCGTATTATGAAAATGCTTAATATATAAGAAAGGTGGAGTTTACTTGGGTATTATTAGTTTTCTTATTTCTACCCGTCTGTTGCAATTTAGAACCACCTAAATCTGCTAACAATGTCTGCTGTTCGAAAGTTTATACCAACATTAAACTTCTTACAACGACACTTCCAATGGAACGGATCCTTAGCTCACGTGGGTTAGTGGAGATATCCATGACCATTGAATTTGTTACTCAAAAAGCCAAATGTTGTGGAAACTTCTTAGAATCGCCTCAGCGAGGCGATTCTAACAAGTTTAGAAGGCTCTTTATAGCGGCAAATTCTTTATAACGATAAAGTGTTGGGGAAACAAATACTGTCGTTATAACAAGAAGTCCTCTGTTCCCACAATCTGTCTTTGCTGTCGAAATAAGAAAATATATGGCATTTTTATATAAAAATTTCCATTTTGGAGTCATAATTGATTGATTGATTTGCTGGATGGAACGACACATCAACCTTTGAGTGTCATTTTGTGTCGTTTCCCAGAGAAAGGAAGAAAAGAGATAGAAGAGGTAGTAGAGGAGATGAATGTGAGGGACAGAGAAGAAAGAGGAAAATGAATGGAAGAGTAGAAACAGACGAAACAACAACTCCCACTCTACCCTTACCTACTGCAAGGACAGCAGGCATTGTATAAGCGTAAGCCAATATCACATTGGCGTCTCAGTTACACAAGATACACGTCATCTTTGTCTCACCCAACCACTCCGGGAGCCACGAAAGAATATTCTACGTGACAGGGTCTACTTTTAATGCAAAGTGAAGCAATTCTTTCCTTCAAGAGTAGACCCCAGCATGTTAACAAGTCCGTGAAATGAACACCACTCTAAACCCCACTTTATATAGAGAAAAAATGGGGTTTACGGAGGTATACACTATTTTCTTTATCTCTGCTCCAAGACGTAGTTTGTGGGTGCTCGTTAGAACCGCCTCAATAAAGCGATTCTACCGAGCACCCTCAACCTATGTTCGGAGTTTGTTTGATTTGAGATTTTAACATCCCCGTAAACACTGTGTAGGTCAATTTGGACACGTAGTTTCCAATTTTGTGGGACTTTTACCCAACATTGAGATGAAATGACTTCTCAAGCCCTGCCGCCCAATGAAACCAATAGGGTTTATAAGCATGGACGGTCCGACTCCCACCGCTTTGCCCAGGCAGGCTTCAACGGCCCAGTCACATTTTTGAGCCGGTCAGTTTACCTATCTACACTTTTCCTGGGCAGGCTTATACGTAAGCACTTAACCAGTACAGTGCACATTCTTTCGCCAGAAACTGACAACCGCCCTTCTTGAATCAGCGGAAGGGAGAGATTGACTGTAGAAAAGATTTCCATACGAGAACACATTGCACATTCTGTATTATCTCCAAAACGGTGAATCTTCTGATGAAAAATTGTGACCGTACCCACAGCCTATAAAATTCCTATATTAAGACCACCTTTGGAACTGTTCAAGCCAGGGGACACTGTGAGCAGAAACACAAAGAAAGATTAAGTGCAGCCTTCAAAATAAGCTTTAAAAAGCAGGATTAGTCTTAATTTTAGGTTGTCTTAATAGTGGAAAGTTACTGTATATTTTTTTTTTACGGCGTAGCCGTTATGGTTTTGCTTTTGTCCTACATTTTTCGTTACTCCATTGGTCAATAAAACCACATGTCCAAGGAGATGACCATTTCATTGGTCAATGATTTGCATAAATAAATCTACTAAAAAAATACGACAGTTTACCGAAGTTTTAACCTAGGAGATGTTTCATTTTTTATGTGAGACATGAATGAAAAATATATACAGTTTCGGCTTGCTCACCGTCTTGTCCTTTGATGACCATACGCCATATGTATAATTGGGATTCTAGTGAATTCTGTAACTGCTGCGGTTAATAGCTATTTTTACCTAATTTCACGTGGTTGGTCTATATAGCGAAAGGAACCATTACGCGAAAGGAAGGTTCCTTTCGCGAAAGGAAGAATTTTCGGCGAAAGGAATTATTTGTTTGATTTGAGGTATAACGTCCCCATCAACACTGTGTAGGTCATTTTGGAGACGTTGCTTCCAAGTTTGTGGGACTTTTACCCGACATTGAGATGAAAGACAACCCAAGCCCTGTTGCCCAATGAAACCAATAAAGAGATAAAGCATGAACATGTAATAATCGCATTACAAATTGACAGATGTTTAATTTACAATATATGCTAAATAAAAGTTGCAGTGTATCATTTGTCTTCAGCATACTTTATCTCCTCCATTTTAACACAAAATGGACATTTTCGAATATCATTAATGTTATATAAATTCTGAAAAGGAATAAGTGTAATTAGAGTTTTAGTTAGGTGCACATAAGATCAAGTTTCCGTCCGTTTGTCTGCTCGTCCGTTTGTCCGTCCGTCTATGCGTTTACGTTCACCATAGCGACAACCCTAAATGTTAACCCTAGAATTTGTGTTCAAAAACAGTGAATGATAACGTTTTCTTATTTGTTGTGCATATACTTGAGATCATATGCTCTTGAAATGAGGTCATGTTTTTAACCTTGACCTTTTACATTGACCTTAGCTCAAACAGGCGGTACACCGCCCTCTGCAAAGCTATTTTTCCTCGCGTGACATCTGAATTGTTTGAATACAGTAAACCATTTCATAGCTAGACAATTGTTGCTGTCACTATTGTAGCTCATATTGCACGACCCGCAGAAAAAGCGACCGACTGAAGTTGGTTGATTTTCTAAGAGTGCCCTAAAATCACCGTGTCATTCTGTCAGTCTGTCTGTCCGTCCGTAACCCGTTTGTGAAAATTGGTGATAGTGACTTAACCGCTTGGAATATTTAAACAATTTTTGGCATACTGATAGATATCAATGAGATCTAACCAATGAACTTGCGAAATATTACATTCCATTTAGTATAGCCTCGCCGAGGCGAAAAATGTGAAAATTTTCGAACTGCTTCTCCTCGGAAACCGTTGGGCCAATTGAAGTCAAATTTCATATGGAGGCTCTATGGGATGGGGGAAACCAAAATTTGCTCATGGGGTCCAGGTCACATGACCAAAATGGCCACCAAGCCATATACGGTCTATCTGTCTGTCCGTCCGTAATCCGTTTGTGAAAATTGGTGATAGTGAATTAACCGCTTGGAATATTTAAACAATTTTTGGCATACTGATAGATATCAATGAGATCTAACCAATGAACTTGCGAAATATTACATTCCGTTTAGTATAGCCTCGCCGAGGCGAAAAATGTGAAAATTCTCGAACTGCTTCTCCTCGGAAACCGTTGGGCCGATTAAGGTCAAATTTCATATGGAGCCTCTATGGGATGGGGGAAACCAAAATTTGCTAATGGGGTCCAGGTCACATGACCAAAATGGCCGCCAAGCCATATATAGTAAAAACCCTTCAAAATAGTCTTCTCCAGAACCACTGGGCAGATTTCCACGAAACTTGATAAATAGCATCTGGGACGTAGGCCCATCATAAATTGCTAAAATGGTGACCCTGGGTTGACCTTGACCTTCTTTGTGCCTAGGTCAAACTTTGACACATATGCTTTTGTATTGGAAAAGTGAGAATTCATTTTTTCCTGCAAACGATTCAGAAAACAGTACTAAAGTATAAGATATATTTTTGCTCCTTACGATAAGGCGCATTTATTGGGGGGAACCGTTTTAGGTCCAGGTCACATGACCAAAATGGCCACCATACCCATATATGGTAACACTCATAAAGCTAAAAGCATCCGGCGGGTCGTGCACTTCAGCTGAAGCACTGGTTTCTAAACAACCTTCCAATTAAATCTACGCCGCATATCTTTTTTAAAGATATTTCTTGTTATTCGAACCCTGAGAAGACAGAAAAATAGAGAGAAAAAATAAGCGGATATATCAGAGTTGGAAAGCTGAATGTATTTCCCACAATACAACAGTTCATAGCCAACCAGCCTACGAAATTTCAGAATTCTAGGCCCAACAGTTGACGGAAAAAAGTTACACACCAGACACACACACACACACGGAAAAAGACAAAAACTCCCATGTACCCCCATGAGATGCTATGTATGCCGGGGATACAATAATGTATACCCCTGTAAACCCCATTTTTCTCTGAAAAGTGGGGTTTAGTGGGGTGTTAATCCGAATCTGCATCGAGTGCAAGTGAAAACTGCCATTACAAAAACATGCCTATACAAATACATTGTAAACTTTACCGCCACATAAAGAATATTTTAAGATGAAAAAGTGTGTTATTTTTCTTATTTCTGCTCAAAATAGAGCGTGGGTGCTCGTTAGAACCGCCTCATCGAGGCGGTTCTAACGACTACCCATAATTTATATTTAGAGCAGAAATAAGACAAATAAGGTTTACCCCTGCAAACCCCATTTTTACTATTTTACTGTACTGTATATATACAAATGGGGTTCAAGGGGGTCAAAAAAGTATATAGGCGTGTTTTCGTGATGATTGATTGACCAAAGCATTAGTACAGCATCACGAAAACACGCCTATATAATTTTGACCTCCTTTAACCCCAATTTTAAATAGTAAAACTGGGGTTTACAGGGGTAAACCTTATTTTCTTTTTTCTGCTCTAAAATATAGATTGTAGGTACTCGTTAGAACCGCCTCGATGAGGCGGTTCTAACGAGTACCCACAATCTATATTTTGAGCAGAAATAAGAAAAAAATCACATTTTTTCATCTTAAAATTTTCGTTTTTTTTTTTTTTTTTTTTTTTTTTGTGGTAAAGTTAACAATGTATTTGTATATGCATATTTTCGTAATGCGAACTTACGAGAAATAACAACTTGATGTTTTCTATATCCACCAGAATGTCTTTCCACAATGTTATAGCGTTTGCACAACACACGAGCCAAAAGTATCCTATAGTTTCACCAAGGCATTAATAGCTTTCAAAATTCTAATATATATATATATATGTTATATTTTTTCAGCACCCAGAAAATCAGTAAAATTTTAAAATTTATTTAGTACGTTTTAATAAATCCATATTCGATTTGTCCATCGAAATTTGAAATAAAATTCAAAATTATAAAACTAGCGGCTGTGTTTAAATAATTCTCCAAACTGAAACTTTGCAAAAACAAAACAAAAAAAAAAAAATGTAATTAATACTCTTATATTTTTCTCACCTCGGTTCTCCGCGACTCTGGAGAAGTAAGAGACAGAGCTAGCCCGGATCCTTTCTTTTACGCAAAAGGACGGGACTGCTTAACCCATACGTGCCACATGGAATCTTCCATCAGGTCCGTTACAAACTTTAAGGGTTGTAGTTAAATGTATACACTGAACGTTTTACAAAACTCCATTTGCAGTAAGCGAAAAGTGTAGACCTAGATCAGACGCCACGTTTGGCGGCGGCTAATCTAGATCTTTTCTTTTTTTTTTTTTTTTTTTTTGCCTCATGCCGCACTGACGGGACGTTAGGCATACATGGGTCAGTATCAACAAACGCCGATTGTCACATTTTTCACCATTGGATGGTTCGCCCTTATCTTTGTTTTTTTGTATACAGACTGTCATAAAAAGGATCTTGGCGTATATTTTTGATCTCATGGTCCATTTGTTATATCAATAGTACGAAAGTGTCTGTGTATCTGTTTGTTTACCTACGTAATCGCTGAAAAATAAATAAATAAATAAGTTAGATCATGAGAAAAGAAAAAAAATATTCGCATCGGCAACATCACGTGAACAACTCCGTGAAATGAACACCTCCTAAACCCAACTTTATATGGAGAAAACGGGTTTTCGGGGGTGTACATTATTTTTCGTATTTCTGCTCCAAGACATAGGTTGTGGGTACTCGTTAAAACCGCCTCGGTTCTAAAGCGTTCTCAAAATCTATGTTTTGCGCAGAAATATGAAAAATATCAGATTTTTTTTTCAAATCTGAAGATAGTCCTTTTTGGTGGTAAAGCGTGTTTTTTTTTTTTTTTTTTTTTTTTTTTGTTTTGTTTTTTGGTTTCGTCGCGCCTGCATTAAGCTTGACGCGATATAGAAATCGAAATTTCCGTCCGTTCGTTCGTCCGTCAAGCCGTCAACATTTGCAACTACCCCGTAGCGTTCACCCTAATGTTCAAGTCCATTTCACAAAAACGACAAGAGCTTCATTAATGATACTTCATAGAAACGTGCATCTAGGGATGACAATTTAATTCAGGCATCCATATTAGTTGACCTTGACCTATATTTCATGGTGAACTGACTTTGTGAACTATTGGGTCAATTCGTTCACCCTAACGATCAAGTCCATTTCTTAAGGACTGTAAGTTTGTTTGTTTGTTTGATTTGAGGTTTAACGTCCCCGTCAACACTGAAAAGGTCATTTTGGAGACGTTGCTTCCAATTTTGTGGGACTTTTACCCGACATTGAGATGGAATGACATCTCAAGCCCTGTCACCCAATGAAACCAATAGGGTTTATTAGCATGGACGGTCCGCCTCGCACTGCAGTGATACTTGGTACAAATGGTTTGCCTTCATGCGGACTGAACACATTATTTGTGACGGAATCCAGGGTGAGAATTACGACCGCGTAAAATCGATTTACCCACCCCGTGAATCACTGAATGTTCCAAGGCCGTTCTTTTTTATTATGGTTTGTCTTTGTCTTTGCATTCCGCACATGATGCAAGCACAACTGACCATTGTCAAAGCATGTGTTGAGGTTTTACGTCACTGTCAGCACTATGCCATTTAGCAGACGTTGCTTTCGATTTTGCAGCTGTTTTACCTTTTTTTTTGCCCGACATTGACATGAATTGGCATCTCAAGCCCTCCGGTCAAAGAAACTGCAAGGGTTTAAGGAGCAGTAGGACTCGCTTGGCCTTGGCAGGTTATACCTTCAAAGCGGTAAACCAGTACTCAGTATATTTCTCCAAGCCCCGATTGCGGGGGCGAGATATATACGACAAAGTAAATCTAAAGTTGCAAATCAAGAGAAGAATTAATTTGAGCCAGCGCACGACAAAACCTACAATAAGACATGTGCGCCCAGCGAAGACTCAGATCAGCCTGCGCATCCGCGCAGTCTGATCAGAGTGTTCGCTATGCGCTCTTAGGATAGCTAAGGGCTCATTGCTCCTTCATGCAGCAAATAATAATAATAATAATAATAATAATAATAATAATAATAATAATAATCGACCTTATTTATAGAGGGTAACACCTTTAGTACTAGTAATAATCATCCATGTGGCCCTCTTTTCCCGGGTAGGAACCAGTACAAAGCAATGTGGACAAAGTTTCTTGGTCAAGGAAACAACACGTGGCGCTTGCGAGGATCGAACCGGCTACCTCTCGGTCTCAAATCCGATGCTTTTCCACAGCGCTCCACAAGAGAAGTCTCTGGTTAGACTACATGGATGCGCAGGCTGATATGATTCTTCGCTGGACGCACATGTCTTATTGTAGGTTTTGTCGTGCGCTGGCTCAATTAGAATGACATAACTATATGAGATAATGCAATCTTCCCTGGCTGTAATCATTACGAAAACACATCCGTAATTTTATAGTGCATTTTCCTTATCTAAAAAAAAAAAAAGACATTTTTTCTGATGAAAATTTGTGATATTATTCTTCATTTTATTCCAAACACAGGTTGCGGCCCCCGCCCATAGGGCTTGAAGAAATATATGGGCTGCATGATGCTTCCACGCAGAGCTGAATCTGGCCCGCACACTAGTACTGGTAAACCGCTTAGAGGATCTAAGCATGTCCAGGGACCGCGGTCGTCCAGTCTCATAAACCCCTTTTGGTTTTTATTGGGCGACAGGGCTTGAGATGTCATTTCATCTCAATGTCGGGTAAAAGTCCCACAAAATTGAAAGCAACGTCTCCAAAATGACCTTAACAGTGTTGAAGGGGACGTTAAACCTCAAATCAAACAAACAAACAAACAAACACATGCGGTTAAAGGTGCTCGTTAGAACCGCATTAACGAGTGCCAACAATATGTCTTGGAGCAGAAATAAAGAAAATAATGAATACCCCTGTAAATCCCTTTTTTTCTCTTTATAAATTGGGTTTTAGAAGGGTGTTCGTTTTACGGGCTTGTTAACATGATGTAGATGTGTTTTATCATTCCCGAGACGCCAAGTTCTGGTGGTTTTTCTCCGGGTACTCCGGTTTTGGCCCACCACTGATTAACGATCGGCTCGAAATAAATGAAATAATCTTGAAAGGGCCGTAAAACCACACACACACACACACACACACACACACACACACACACACACACACAAGCACACACGCACGCACGCACGCACGCACGCAAAACAAGAGGATCATGAGGTTGCGGCCCCCGCCCATAGGGCTTGAAGAAATATATGGGCTGCATGATGCTTCCACGCAGAGCTGAATCTGGCCCGCACACTAGTACTGGTAAACCGCTTAGAGCATCTAAGCATGTCCAGGTACCGCGGTCGTCCAGTCTCATAAACCCCTTTTGGTTTTTATTGGGCGACAGGGCTTGAGATGTCATTTCATCTCAATGTCGGGTAAAAGTCCCACAAAATTGAAAGCAACGTCTCCAAAATGACCTTAACAGTGTTGACGGGGACGTTAAACCTCAAATCAAACAAACAAACAAACAAACACATGCGGTTAAAGGTGCTCGTTAGAACCGCATTAACGAGTGCCAACAATATGTCTTGGAGCAGAAATAAAGAAAATAATGAATACCTTTGTAAATCCCTTTTTTTTTCTCTTTATAAATTGGGTTTTAGAAAGGTGTTCGTTTTACGGGCTTGTTAACATGATGTAGATGTGTTTTATCATTCCCGAGACGCCAAGTTCTGGTGGTTTTTCTCCGGGTACTCCGGTTTTGGCCCACCACTGATTAACGATCGGCTCGAAATAAATGAAATAATCTTGAAAGGGCCGTAAAACCACACACACACACACACACACACACACACACACACACACACACACACACACACACACACACACACACACAAGCACACACGCACGCACGCACGCACGCACGCAAAACAAGAGGATCATGAGGTTGCGGCCCCCGCCCATAGGGCTTGAAGAAATATATGGGCTGCATGATGCTTCCACGCAGAGCTGAATCTGGCCCGCACACTAGTACTGGTAAACCGCTTAGAGCATCTAAGCATGTCCAGGTACCGCGGTCGTCCAGTCTCATAAACCACTTTTGGTTTTTATTGGGCGACAGGGCTTGAGATGTCATTTCATCTCAATGTCGGGTAAAAGTCCCACAAAATTGAAAGCAACGTCTCCAAAATGACCTTAACAGTGTTGGCGGGGACGTTAAACCTCAAATCAAACAAACAAACAAACAAACACATGCGGTTAAAGGTGCTCGTTAGAACCGCATTAACGAGTGCCAACAATATGTCTTGGAGCAGAAATAAAGAAAATAATGAATACCATTGTAAATCCCTTTTTTTTCTCTTTATAAATTGGGTTTTAGAAGGGTGTTCGTTTTACGGGCTTGTTAACATGATGTAGATGTGTTTTATCATTCCCGAGACGCCAAGTTCTGGTGGTTTTTCTCCGGGTACTCCGGTTTTGGCCCACCACTGATTAACGATCGGCTCGAAATAAATGAAATAATCTTGAAAGGGCCGTAAAACCACACACACACGCACGCACGCACACACAAAAAACAAGAGGGCCATGAGGTCCTGATCGCTCTCCTGAGCCCTGAGTATTATTTGGTCCATTTTTCCTCAACGTCAACCCGGGATCATCAATATTGTATTAGTCAGTCACCCGAAGCTGCATACAAAGTTTCAAACAATCAGCCAAACGATTCTGGAGATGTTTTAAGTTTATGTTTTGTTATATATGGCCATGTCAGCCATTTTGGTCATGTGATCGGGACCATTTAAACGAACTTTCGTTCAGCCATTGCCAAGGCAGCTGTATATAAAATTTAAGTTAAACAGTTGATAGACACCTGGGGCCAAGGTCCCTGAATGACCTTGCCATATAATAGCATACTCAGACATTCATACAGTATACCTACTCTAATTTCATAATCACATCAGTTTTTTTTTTAAACAAGAGGGCCCAATGGCCCTATATCGCTCACCTGTGTACCAGAAAATCATTAGTGTAGGAGACCACTTGACATTGCTACATACTAAATATCTAAACATAGGCAAAGCGGTGTCCATGCTTATAAACCCTACTGGTTTCATTGGGCGACAGGGCTTGAGATGTAATTTCATCTCAATGTCGGGTAAAAGTCCCACAAAATTGGAAGAGACATCTCCAAAATGACCTATACAGTGTTGACGGGGATGTAAAACCATAAATCAAACAAAATCTGTGCCTTATGGTTTTGGAGAAAAATGATATTTTAAAGTTTTTTCCAGTATAAGTCTATAGGAGCTAATGAGCCCTGGGGCTTGACCAATTTTGACCCAAAGGGCATGGTTGGCAGGATTTATGTAGGCGACCATTTTGTGTTGCTATATACTAGATATCTAAGGTCTGTACTTCATGGTTTCAAAGATGATGTTTGAAGCTTTTTCCATTATAAGTTTGTTGGAGTTTAGGGGCCACAGGATTTGGACCCCAGGGGCATGATTGGCAGGATTCATGTAGGCGACCACTCGACATTGCTACATGCTAAATACATAGGCTCTGGGACTTATGGTTTCAGAGAAGAAGATTTTTGAAGATTTTTTTCCCCATTTTTTTTTTTTCATTGTTAGGGCCCTGTGGTTTCAGAGAAGAAGATTTTTGAAGTTTCTCCAATTGTAAGTCTATGAAAGCTAAAGAGCCCTGGGGTGGGGCCAATTTGGATCCCAGGGGCATAACTGGCAGGATTTATGTAGGTGGCCACTTGATGTTGCTACATACTAAAAATCTAAGCTCTGGGCCTTATGGTTTCATAGAAGAAGATTTTTTAAGTTTTTTTTTCCATTATAAGTCTATTGGAAGTGATGAGCTGGGGCGAGGCCAATTTTGACCCCAGGGGCAGGGTTAGCAGGATTTATGTAGCTGGCTATTTTATGTTGCTAGATACTAAATATCTAAGTTCTGTGCTTCACAGTTTCTGAGAAGACCATTTTTGAAGCTTTTTTTTTCCATTATGAGTCTATGGGAGCTAAGGGGCCCCGGGGCGTGGCCCATTTGGACCCCAGGGGCATGATTAGCAGGAAATATGAAGGTTACCACTTGCCGTTGCTACATGCTAAATATCTAAGCTCTGGACCCTGTGGTTTCAGAGAAGAAGTTTTTTAAAGCTTTTTTTCCATTATGCGTCTATAGGAGCTAAGGGGCCCCGGGGCGTGGCCCTTTTGGATCCAAGGGGCATGATTGGCAGGAATTATGTAGGTGACCACTTGCCGTTGCTATGTGCGTAATATCTAAGCTCTGGGCGCTGTGGTTTCAGCCGAAGGCTCCAGGGGATCTTATAGTATAGTGGGTCGTCCGTCGTCCGTCCGTCCGTCGTCCGTCGTCCGTCCACACTTTTGAGCAGCTATATCTCTGCAGCCTGCAGGCTGATCTCAATCATTTCTCATCTGTAGCATGCCTCTGGTAGGGCATTGATGACATAAACTTTTTTTCGAAATCGTTCTAAAACTTTGGTTGTTATGGCAACAACAAGGTCCCATAGACTTACTATGGGAAAATGCTTGTCATCACCGTAGCGCCTTCAGTTTTGATCGGATCTTTCTAAAACTTATATGTAAGGTGGCTGGGGATAAAAACTCGGATGAGTTCGAAAACCGACCAAGTCGGCCCATTTAAAGTAGAGTTACGTCCCTTTGATTGCTGAAAATGCCAATTTTTGACCTTGTCATCACCGTAGCCCCTTCAGTTTTGATCAAATCTTTCTGAAACTTATATGTAAGGTTGCTGGGGATAAAATCTCGGATGAGTTCGAAAACCGGCCAAGTCGGCCCATTTATCATAGAGTTACGTCCCTTTGATTGCTGAAAATGTCAATTTTTGACCTTTTCATCACTGTAGCCCCTTCAGGTTTGATCTAATCTTTCTGAAACTTATATGTAAGGTGGCTTACAGATTGCTGAAAATGCCTATTTTTTTTATTTTGTCATCACCCTAGCTCCTTCAGTTTTGATCGGATCTTTCTGAAACTTATGTGTAATGTGGCTGGGGATTAAATCTCGGATGAGTTCGAAAACCGGCCAAGTCTGCCCATTTATCGTAGAGTTACGTCCCTTTGATTGCTGAAAATGTCAATTTTTGACCTTTCATCACTGTAGCCCCTTCAGGTTTGATCTAATCTTTCTGAAACTTATATGTAAGGTGGCTTACAGATTGCTGAAAATGCCTATTTTTTTATTTTGTCATCACCCTAGCTCCTTCAGTTTTGATCGGATATTTCTGAAACTTATGTGTAATGTGGCTGGGGATTAAATCTCGGATGAGTTCGAAAACGGCCAAGTCTGCCCATTTATCGTAGAGTAACGTCCCTTTGATTGCTGAAAATGCCTATTTTTTACTTTGTCATCACCCTAGCTCCTTCAGTTTTGATCAGATCTTTCGGAAACTTATATGTAATGTGGCTGGGGATACAAATTCGGATGATTTTGAAAACCGGCTAAGTCGGCCCATTTTCCATAGAGTTACATCCCTTTGATTGCTGAAAATGCCGATTTTTTACCTTGTCATCACCGTAGCCCGTCAGTTTTGATCGGATCTTCTTGAAACTTACGTACAAATAAGTCAGTTTTAAAAGCTTGGGTGAGTTTGAAAACTAGCGATGTGGGTCAATTATTGTTGGAGTTATGTCCCCTGCCTTGCTGGTAATGCTTATTTTTGACCTTGTTTTTTTTAGCTCACCTGCGCCGAAGGCTCCAGGGGAGCTTATAGGATGGTAGTCCCTCCATCATCCGACCGTCAGCCCATTGTCCGTCCACACTTTTGACCAGCTATATCTCTGCAGCCTGCAGGCTGATCTCAATCATTTCTCATCTGTAGCATGCCTCTGGTGGGGCATTGATGACATAAGCTTTTTAGCTCACCTGGGCCGAAGGCTCCAGGGGAGCTTTTAGTATAACTGGTCATCCGCCGTCCGTCGTCCGTCGTCTGTCCGTCACCACCTTTGACCAGTTATATCTCTGCAGCCTGCAGGTTGATCTCAATCATTTCTTATCTGTAGCATGCCTTGGGTGGGGCAACGAAGAATTTAGCTTTTTATCAAAATTGAATGAAAACTTTGGTTGCTATGGCAATTCCAATTTCCCATAGACTTACAATGGAAAATGCTTGTCATCACCGTAGCACCTTCAGTTTTGATCGCATCTTTCTGAAACTTATATGTAAGGTGGCTGAGGATAAAAGCTCGGATGAGTTCGAAAACCGGCCAAGGCGGCCCATTAATGATAGAGTTACTTCCCTTTGATTGCTGAAAATGCCGATTTTTGACCTTGTCATCACAATAGCCCCTTCAGTTTTGATCGGATCTTTCTGAAACTTATATGTAAGGTGGCTGGGGATAAAAGCTCGGATGAGTTCGAAAACCGGCCAAGTCGGCCTATTTATTATAGGGTTACGTTCCTTTGATTGCTGATCAAATCTTTCTGAAACTTATATGTAAGGTGGCTGGGGATAAAATCTTGGATGAGTTTGAAAACTGGCCAAGTTGGTCCATTTATCACAGAGTAACGTCCCTTTGATTGCTGAAAATGACGATTTTTGACCTTGTCATCACCGTAGCCCTTTCAGTTTTGATCGGATCTTTCTGAAACTTAAATGTAAGGTGGCTGGGGATAAAACCTTGGATGAGTTCGAATATCGGCCAAGGTGGCCTATTTATCATAGAGTTAGGTCCCTTTGATTGCTGAAAATGTTCATTTTTGACCTTGTCATCACTGCAGCTCCTTCAGTTTTGATCGGATCTTTCTGAAATTTATATGTAAGGTGGCTGGGGATAAAACCTCAGATGAGTTCGAAAACCGGCCAAGTCGCCCCTTTTACTATATAGTAATGTCCCTTTGATGGCTGAAAATGTCGATTTTTGACCTTGTCATCACCATAGCCCCTTCAGTTTTGATCGGATCTTTCTGAAACTTATATGTAAGGTGGCTGGGGATAAAATCTCGGAAGAGTTTGAAAACAGATTAAGTCGGCCCATTTATCTTAGAGTAACGTCCCTTTGATTGCTGAAAATGCTGATTTTTGACCTTGTCATCACCGTAGCCCTTTCAGTTTTGATCAAATCTTTCTGAAACTTATATGTAAGGTGGCTGGGGATAAAATCTTGGATGAGTTTGAAAACTGGCCAAGTTGGTCCATTTATCACAGAGTAACGTTCCTTTGATTGCTGAAAATGACGATTTTTGACCTTGTCATCACAGTAGCCCTTTCAGTTTTGATTGGATCTTTCTGAAACTTATATGTTAGGTGGCTGGGGATAAAACCTTGGATGAGTTCGAATACCGGCCAAGGTGGCCTATTTATCATAGAGTTAGGTCCCTTTGATTGCTGAAAATGTTGATTTTTAGCTCACCTGGGCCGAAGGCTCCAGGGGAGCTTATAGTATAGTGGGTCCTCCGTCGTCCGTCCGTCCGTCGTCCGTCCACACTTTTGAGCAGCTATATCTCTGTATCCTGCAGGCTGATCTCAATCATTTCTCATCTGTAGCATGCCTCTGGTGGGGCATTGATGACATAAACTTTTTTTTGAAATCGCTCTAAAACTTTAGTTCCTATGGCAACCACAAGGTCCCAAAGACTTACTATGGGAAAATGCTTGTCATCACCGTACCGCCTTCAGTTTTGATCAGATCTTTCTGAAACTTATATGATAGGTGACTGGGGATAAAAACTCGGATGAGTTCGAAAACCGGCCAAGTCGGCCCATTAATCATACAGTTACGTCCCTTTGATTGCTGAAAATGCCCATTTTCGACCTTGTCATCACCGTAGCCCCTTCAGTTTTGATCGGATCTTTCTGAAACTTAAATGTAATGTGGCTGGGGATAAAACCTCAGATGAGTTTGAAAACGGGCCAAGTCTGCCGATTTATCATAGAGTTACGTCCCTTTGATTACTGAAAATGCCGATATTTGACCTTGTCATCACTGTAGCCCCTTCAGTTTTGATCGGATCTTTCTGAAACTTATATGTAAGGTGGCTGTGGATAACATCTCGGATGAGTTCGAAAACCGACCATGTCGGCCCTTTTATCGTAGAGTAACGTCCCTTTGATTGCTGAAAATGCTGATTTTTGACCTTGTCATCACCGTCGCCCTTTCAGTTTTGATCGGATTTTTCTGAAACTTAAATGTAAGGTGGCTGGGGATAAAACCTTGGATGAGTTGGAGTATCGGCCAAGGTGGCCTATTTATCATAGAGTTAGGTCCCTTTGATTGCTGAAAATGTTCATTTTTGACCTTGTCATCACTGCAGCTCCTTCAGTTTTGATCGGATCTTTCTGAAATTTATATGTAAGGTGGCTGGGGATAAAACCTCAGATGAGTTCGAAAACCGGCCAAGTCGCCCCTTTTACTATATAGTAATGTCCCTTTGATGGCTGAAAATGTCGATTTTTGACCTTGTCATCACCATAGCCCCTTCAGTTTTGATCGGATCTTTCTGAAACTTATATGTAAGGTGGCTGGGGATAAAATCTCGGAAGAGTTTGAAAACCGATTACGTCGGCCCATTTATCTTAGAGTAACGTCCCTTTGATTGCTGAAAATGCTGATTTTTGACCTTGTCATCACCGTAGCCCTTTCAGTTTTGATCAAATCTTTCTGAAACTTATATGAAAGGTGGCTGGGGATAAAATCTTGGATGAGTTTGAAAACTGGCCAAGTTGGTCCATTTATCACAGAGTAACGTCCCTTTGATTGCTGAAAATGACGATTTTTGACCTTGTCATCACAGTAGCCCTTTCAGTTTTGATTGGATCTTTCTGAAACTTATATGTAAGGTGGCTGGGGATAAAACCTTGGATGAGTTCGAATACCGGCCAAGGTGGCCTATTTATCATAGAGTTAGGTCCCTTTGATTGCTGAAAATGTTGATTTTTAGCTCACCTGGGCCGAAGGCTCCAGGGGAGCTTATAGTATAGTGGGTCCTCCGTCGTCCGTCCGTCCGTCGTCCGTCCACACTTTTGAGCAGCTATATCTCTGTATCCTGCAGGCTGATCTCAATCATTTCTCATCTGTAGCATGCCTCTGGTGGGGCATTGATGACATAAACTTTTTTTTGAAATCGCTCTAAAACTTTAGTTCCTATGGCAACCACAAGGTCCCATAGACTTACTATGGGAAAATGCTTGTCATCACCGTAGCGCCTTCAGTTTTGATCAGATCTTTCTGAAACTTATATGAAAGGTGACTGGGGATAAAAACTCGGATGAGTTCGAAAACCGGCCAAGTCGGCCCATTAATCATAGAGTTACGTCCCTTTGATTGCTGAAAATGCCCATTTTCGACCTTGTCATCACCGTAGCCCCTTCAGTTTTGATCGGATCTTTCTAAAACTTAAATGTAATGTGGCTGGGGATAAAACCTCAGGTGAGTTTGAAAACGGGCCAAGTCTGCCGATTAATCATAGAGTTACGTCCCTTTGATTGCTGAAAATGCCGATATTTGACCTTGTCATCACTGTAGCCCCTTCAGTTTTGATCGGATCTTTCTGAAACTTATATGTAAGGTGGCTGTGGATAACATCTCGGATGAGTTCGAAAACCGACCATGTCGGCCCTTTTATCGTAGAGTAACGTCCCTTTGATTGCTGAAAATGCAGATTTTTGACCTTGTCATCACTGTAGCCCTTTCAGTTTTGATCGAATCTTTCTGAAACTTATATGTAAAGTGGCTGGGCATAAAATCTCGGATGAGTTCGAAAACCAGCCAAGTTGGTCCATTTATCACAGAGTAACGTCCCTTTGATTGCTGAAAAGCCGAGTTTTGACCTTGTCATCACCGTAGCCCTTTCAGTTTTGATCGGATCTTTCTGAAACTTATATGCAAGGTGGCTGGGGATAAAGCCTCGGATGAGTTCGCATACCGGCAAAGGTGGCCTATTTATCATAGAGTTAGGTCCCTTTGATTGCTGAAAATGTTGATTTTTGACCTTGTCAACACTGTAGCCCCTTCAGTTTTGATCGGATCTTTCTGAAACTTATATGTAAGGTGGCTGGGGATAAAACCTTGGATGAGTTCGAAAACCGGCCAAGTTGCCCCATTAACTATATAGTTATGTCCCTTTGATGGCTGAAAATGTCAATTTTTTACCTTGTCATCACCGTAGCCCTTCAGTTTTGATCGAATCTTTCTGAAACCTATATGTAAGGTGACTGGAGATAAAACCTAGGATGAGTTTGAATTCCGGCCCAGTTGCCCCATTTATCATTGATTTACGTCCCTTTGATTGCTGAAAATGCCGATTTTTGACCTTGTCATCACCATAGCCCCTTCAGTTTTGATCTGATTTTTTTGAAACTTATATGTAAGGTGGCTGGGGATAAAATCTTGGATGAGTTTGAAAACAGGCCAAGTCAGCCCATTTATCGTAGAGTTATGTCCCTTTGATGGCTGAAAATGTTTTTGACCCTGTCATTACCGTAGACCCTTCAGTTTTGATCGGATTTTTCTGAAACTTATATGTGAGGTGGCTGGGAATAAAATCTTGGATGAGTTTGAATACTGGCCAAGTCTGATCGGATCTTTCTGAAACTTACATGTAAGGTGGCTGGGAATAAAACCTCAGGTGAGTTCGAATACCGGCCAAGTCGGCACATGTATCATAGAGTGACATGCCTTTGATTGCTGAAAATGCCTATTTTAGACATTGTCATCACTGCTGCCCCTTTAGTTTTGAACGGATCTTCATGAAACTTGTCATCACCATAGCCACTTCAGTTTAGATCGGATCTTCTTAGCAAGTCAGGAATAAAAGCTTGAATGAGTTTGAAAACCGGTGAGGTCAACCTGTTTATCATAGAGTTACATTCTACTTGATTTTCAGAAAATGCTTACCCTGTCATCACCATGTCCTCCCATAAAGCCTTCAGTAAAGGTTGGCACTTCCTTAAACTTTGAATCTGTTAGCCCAGGTGAGCGATACAGGACCAAGCTAGCTTGGTCTTCTTGTTTTCCATTATGAGTCTATGGGAGCAAAGGGGACCCGGTGCGTGGCCCATTTGGAACCCAGGGGCATGATTGGCAGGAATTATGTAGGTGACCAATTGCCCTTGCTACATGCTTAATATCTAAACTCTGGGCCCTGTGGTTTCAGAGAAGAAGAGTTTTGAAGCTTTTTTTCCATTATGAGTCTATGGGAGCTAAGGGGCCCGGGGCGTGGCCCATTTGGACCCTAGGGGATGGTTGGCAGGATTTATGTAGGTGACCACTTGCCGTTGCTACATGTCAAATACCTCAGCTCCGGGCCCTGTGGTTTCAGAGAAGAAGATTTTTGAAGCTTTTTCCCATTATGAGTCTATAGGCGCTAAAGGGCCCGGGGCGAGGCCCAGGGACATGATTGGCAGGAATTATGTAGGTGACCACTTGCCGTTGCTACATGCTAAATATCTAAGCTCTGTGCCCTGTGGTTTACGAGAAGAAGATTTTTGAAGCTTTTTGTTCCATTATGAGTCTGTGGGAGCGAAGGGGCCCCAGGGTGTCGCCCATTTGGAACCCAGGGGCATGATACGCAGGAATTATGTAGGTGACCACTGGCGGTTGCTACATGCTAAATATCTAAGCTCTGGGCCCTGTGGTTTCAGAGAAGAAGATTTTTGAAGCTTTTTTTCCATTATGAGTCTATGGGAGCTAAGGGGCCCCAGGGTGTGGCCAATTTGGACCCCAGTGGCATGATTGGCAGGAATTATGTAGGTGGTTACCACTTGCCGTTGCTACATGCCAAATATCTCAGCTGGGGGCCCTATGGTTTCAGAGATGAAGATTTTTGAAGCTTTTTTCCATTATGAGTCCATAGGAGCTAAAGGGCCCCGGGGCGTGGCCCGTTTGGATACCAGGGGCATGACTGGCAGGAATTACGTAGGTGACCACTTGCCGTTGCTACATGCTAAAGTTCTAAGCTCTGGGCCCTGTGGTTTCCGAGAAGAAGATTTTTGAAGCTTTTTGTTCCATTATGAGTCTACGGAGCGAAGGGCCCCGGGGCGTCCCCCATTTGGACCCCAGGGGCATGATTGGCAGGAATTATGTAGGTGACCACTGGCCATTGCTGCATGCTAAATATCTAAGCTCTGGACCCTCTGGTTTCAGAAAATAAGATTTTTGAAGCTTTTTTTCCATTATGAGTCTATGGGAGCTAAGGGGCCCCGGGGTGTGGCCAATTTGGGCCCCAGGGGCATGATTGGCAGGAATTATGTAGGTAACCACTTGCCGTTGCTACATGCCAAATATCTCAGCTCATGGCCCCATGGTTTCAGAGAAGAAGATTTTTGAAGCTTTTTTTCCATTATGAGTCTATAGGAGCTAAAGGGCCCCGGGGAGTGGCCCGTTTTGACCCCAGGGGCATGATTGGCAGGAATTATGTAGGTGACCACTTGCCATTGCTACATGCTAAATATCTAAGCTCTGGGCCCTGTGGTTTCCGAGAAGAAGATTTTTGAAGCTTTTTGTTCCATTATGAGTCTATGGGAGCGAAGGGGCCCCGGGGCGTGGCCAATTTGGACCCCAGGGGCATGATTGGCAGGAATTATGTAGGTGACCACTGGCCATTGCTACATGCTACATATCTAAGCTCTGGACCCTGTGGTTTCAGAGAAGAAGATTTTTGAAGCTTTTTTTTCCATTATGAGTCTATGGGAGCTAAGGGGCCCCGGGGTGTGGCCAATTTGGGCCCCAGGGGCATGATTGGCAGGAATCATGTAGGTGACCAATTGCAGTTGCTACATTTCAAATATCTCAGCTCTGGGCCCTGTGGTTTCAGAGAAGAAGATTTTTGAAGCTTTTTTTCCATTATGAGTCTATAGGAGCTAAAGGGCCCCCGGGGCGTGACCCGTTTGGACCCCAGGGGCATGATTGGCAGGAATTATGTAGGTGACCACTGGCCGTTAATACACGCTAAATATCTAAGCTCTGGGCCCTGTGGTTTCAGAGAAGAAGATATTTTAATTTTTCCCGTTGTAAGTCTATGGGAGCTATATGTTGCCATGGCAACCACAATTCCAATCTGATCAGCCCAAAAACCTTATACGGCCTTTCCCCCTACCTGATGATGCTTCTCATGAAATTTGATCAAGACTGACCATGGGGTATTGGAGATATACTTATTTGAAATTGTTTACGGACGCACGAACTGACGGACGCACGGATGCACGACGGACGACGGACAAAATGTGATCACAAAAGCTCTCCTTGTCACTATGTGACAGGTGAGCTAAAAAAGCCCATTCAAAAGCCCCAGGGACCAAAGTTGACCTTGCCAAAAGATAATTCAATGTCAACCTAGGGTCAAATGGAACAAATGTGTTTGTACTTAGTTACCTCAAGCTACATACTAAGTTTCAAAGCAATTGGCCAAGAGGTTCTTGAGAAGATGTTAGGTTGGGAATGACAGAAATCTTTGCCATGTGGCCTGAACCATTCAAATAAACTTTCATTCTGCCATTGTCAAATGACATTGACCTTAGACATTCATATTTGACCTACTCGAATGTCATGAGGCACAAGTTTTCGAAAAATACATTTTAACCATCTACCAAATCAAAAGCCTTAAGGACCAAATTTAACATTGCTGTAAAATTGGTCCACGTCAACTAGCGGCATTATTACAACAGACCTAGTGGTACTCAGTCACCTATTGCTACATAAAAAGTGTCGAGAAAACTGGCCAAGCACGTTCTCCATTGAAAAGCCTAAGAAACTACATTTGACCTTACCGTAAAATAAGTCAAGGTCAAACTTTGAAGTATTCAAGTCACCTAATTCCGTATACACAGTTTCAATGCAATCGGCTTAATGGTTCTGGAGAAGATTGTTTTAAGGTTTTTACCACAGTTAGGCATGGCAGCCATCTTGGTCATGTGACCTGGACCATTTAAACAAACTATTGTTCCCCCGATGACAGGAGGCTACAGATAAAATATAAATAAAATTGGGCCTGTGGTTTCAGAGAAAATGTCTATTGAACTGTTAATGGATCCCAAATGTAGGCCAAGGTCGCTGAATGACCTTTACCTGTAGCCTCCATAGACATTCATTTTTTACGTATTCTCATGTCACATACTACAATATTTTTCGAAAAATACATTATTTTACTTTTTTCATTGAAAAGCCTAGAAAAACAAATTTGACCTTGGCCTTGAGATAAGGGTCAATTCATTCAGGCGGTTCTAACGAGTACCCACAACCTTTGTCTTGGAGCAAAAATATGAAAAATAATGCATGACAGGACGTAAACCCAAGTATTCTCTACATAAAGTGGGGTATAGGGTTGTCTTCATTTCACGGACTTGTTCACGTGATGAGACCAAACACCTGGTCACTAGGTCAAATTTCGGTAAACCCTTGTTTGCACCCTAGAGGCCACAGTGCATGAAACTTCACATGAATGTTTGAATTGATTAAATCTCGGTCAAGTTTAAATATGAGTCATGTCGTATCAAAAACTTGGTCATTAGGACAAATTTCGTTAAAACCTTGTGAGCACTCCAGATACCGCGGGTCACTAGGCTAAATTTCGTTAAAATATTGTATGCACCCTAGATTTTGGTAAAAAAAAACAACAACAACAACAAACAACTTGCTTGCACCCTGGAAACCGCAGTTTTGCTTCAATCTTCATGAAACTTCACCTGAATGTTTGACTGATGATACCTCGATCAAATTGAATAAGGATCATGTCGGATCAATACTAGGTCACTAGGTCAAATCGGGTTAAATTCTTGTGTGTACCCTAGAGGCCAAAGTCTTGCTTCAATCGTCATGAATCTTCACATGAATGTTTGACTTGATGAAAGCTTGGTCAAGTTTAAATACGGGTCATATCGGAACAAAAACTCGGTCACTAAGCCAAACTTCGTTGTGACCTTGTGCGCACCGTAGAGACCACAGTTTTGCTTCAATCTTTATGAAACGTCACCAGCATGTTTGACCCGATGATATCTCGATCAAGTTTGATATGCGCCATGTCGGATTAAAACTAGGTCAAATTTCGTTAAAACCTTTTGTGCAATCTAGAGACCACAATTTGCTTCAATCTTCAAGAAACTTCACCTGATTTTTTTTTACTTTTTACTTGATAACTCAATCAAACTCGAATATGGGTCATATCGGATCAAAAACTAGGTCACTAGGTGAAATTTCATTAAAACCTTGAGTGCACCCTAACCTGAGTCACAGTCTTGAAACTTCACCTGAATGTTTGACTTGATGACACCTGTCAAATTTGAATATGGGTCATGTCGGATCAAAAACTAGGTCACTAGGTAAAATTTCGTTAAAACCTTGTGTTCACCCTAGATACCACAGTTTTGCTTCAGTCTTCTAGAAATTTGTCATGCGCATATCTCAGTCAAATATAAATATGGGTCATTTCAGATCAAAAACTAGGTCACCAGGTCAGATTTTGTTACAAACTTGTTTGCACCCTGGACATCCCAGCATTGATTCAATCTTCGTAAAATTTTCAAGAATGTTTGACCTGATTACATCTCCGTCAAGTTAGAATGTAGGATTTTGTTTGTTTGATTTGAGGTTTTAAGTCCCCGTCAGCACTGCAAAGGTCATTATGGAGACGTTGCTTCCAATTTTGTGGGACTTTTACCCGACATTGAGATGAAATGACATCTCAAGCCCTGTCATCCAATGAAACCAATAGGGTTTATTAGCATGGACGGTCCGCCTCGCACTGCGGTTCCTGGACAGGCTAAGATCCTCTAAGCGGTTTACCAGTACTAGTGTGCGGGCCGGATTCAACTCTGCATGAAAGCATCGTGCAGCTCATATATTTCTTCAAGCCCCTATGGGCGGGGGTCGTTAGAATGTAGGACATGTCGGATGAAAATCTAGGTCAATTTTTTTTTAAACGTCTTAATGTTATCTTTGTCAAAATCAAATACCGGTTATATGGGGTCAAAACAAGGTCATAACGCCAGATATATTAAAAAACGTTTTTTTTTCTCTCTCTCTAGAGGCTACAGTTTTGCATTACTCTACATGACACTATACCAATTGCCTGTTTGTTTGATTTGAGGTTTAACGTCCCCGTCAACACTGTAAAGGTCATTTTGGAGAAGTTGCTTCCAATTTTTTTGGGACTTTTACCCGACATTGAGATGAAATGACATCTCAAGCACTGTCGCCCAATGAAACCAATAAGGTTTATAAGCATGGGCGGTCCGCCACGCACCGCGGTTCCTGGACAGGCTTAGATCCTCTAAGCGGGTTTACCTATACTAGTGTGCGGGCCGGATTCAGCTCTGCGTGGAAGCATCATGCAGCCCATATACTTCTTCAAGCCCCTATGGGCGGGGGCCATACCAATTGCCTGACTTGATGTTATGCCATTCTAGTTACTATGGTAAGTATCATATAATGAGGTCTTGATCTCTTGCTCTAGATGCCACAGTTTTGAAACTTAGCCAGAAAAGACCGAATTTAAGTTTAAATATTGGGTAAGTTTAATTATGGGACATAAAGGGTCAAAGACAATGTCATCAGCTCATATTTTTAAATGACTTGGTGAGCGATTAAAGGGTCGCCATGGCCCTCTTGTTTAATGATCCATTTCTGTTCACTGCATCACCTGAACAAGTCCGTGAAATGAACACCCCCTTAAATTCCACTTTATATGGAGAAAACTGGGGTTTATGGGGGTAAAAATTCTTCTTTTTTTCTGCTCCAAGACATAGGTTGTGGGTACTCGTTAGAACCGCCTCATTGTTCTAACGAGCACCCACAACCTATGTTTGCTGTATAAATAAGAAAAATATTACGGATTTCCACCAGAAAAGTAGCCCTTTTGGAGATAAGAAAAATGCACTATGCCACACGGGCGTTTTATCGCAATGGTAACGGACAGCAACAATGGAAGTTCATCATCATCACGTTAACAAGCCCGGGCAATGTAAACCCTCGAGATTTTTTTTCTTCATAGTATTCCTGCTAAATACATAGATCGTTGTTAATACTTGTTAGATAGCCCCCGCCCATCGGGGCTTGAAGAAATAGATGGGCTGCATGATGCTTCCAGGCAGAGCTGAGACCGACCCGCACACGAGTACTGATAAACCGATTAGAGGATCTAAGCCTGCCCAGGCAATGCGGTGCTAGTCGGACCGTCCGTGCTTTTAAACCCTATTGGTTTCATTAGGCGGCAGGGCTTGAGATTTCATTTCATCTTAATGTCGGGTAAAAGTCCCACAAAATTGGAAGCAGCGTCTCCAAAATGACTTTTGCAGTGTTGACGGGAACGTTAAACCTCAAATAAAAAACAAAAAAACAAAAAAAAAACCAAACATCAAGTCAGGCAATTGGTAAAGTGTCATGTAGAGTAATGCAAAACTGTAGCCTCTAGAGAGAGAGAGAAAAAACAAACGTTTTTAAGATATCTGGCGTTATGACCTTGTCGGGTAAAAGCCCCACAAAGCTTTAAAACGGGTGTCAAGTAGCGTAATTCTGGAGGCTGCCTGGAAAAACTGGCAGTACAGGTTTGTTCCCTTGATTTCCCTTGATTTCACATGGCCGAACTTTTCCCGTATGCTTGGAAGCAATGTCTCCAAAATGACCTTTAAAGTGTTGACGGGGACGTTTAACCACAAATCAAACAAACAAACAACACTTGTTAGAACTCATTACGAAAACACGACTGTACAAATACATTGTGAATTTTATCGCCGGAAAATTTGTTTGTTTGATTTGAGATTCAGCGTCCCCGTCAACACTGTAAAGGTCATTTTGGAGACGTTGCTTCCAATTTTGTGGGACTTTTACCCAACATCAAGCCCTGTCGCCCAATGAAACCAGTAAGGTTTATAAGCATTGACGGGCCGACTCGCAACGTTTTACCTGGGCAGGCTTAGATCGGCTAAGCGGTTTAGCAGTACTCGTGTGCGCTTCGGTTTCAGCTCTGCGTGGAAGCATCATGCAGCCCATATATTTCTTCAAGCCCCGATGGGCGGGGGCCGTACCGCCGGAAAAAGGAAACTTTTAAGATGTAAAATCGTCATATTTTCCTTTTTTCAGCTCAAAATATAGATTGTGGGCACACGTTAGAACCGCCTCTAACGAGTACACACAATCTATATTTGCTCAAATTATAGATTGTGGGCACACGTTAGAACCGCCTCGGTTCTAATGAGTACCCACAATCTATACTTTACAGCAGAAGTTAGGACAATAAGGTTTACCCCTGCAAACCCCAGTTTTACTAAATACATGTGGGGTTCAAGGGGGGTCAAAATTATATAGACGTGTTTTCATGATGTGCCTCATTTAGGAGGTGCTAACGGGCACCCTCAATGTGTTTAAAGCCAAATAAGAAACAAGAGGCCCATGGGCCACTATGCTCACCAGAGCTCCTGGGGCACTGCCCACTGACAGCGAAGTATTTTAATAAACAATGGAAGCCCTGAGCCCAAGGACGCTCCAGATAAAATTTGGACCCTATCTGTCCAGTGGCTTCAGAGCTCTGACATCGCTGAGCAGTAGGCCAAAAATCATATGGCGGATAGAAGATTCCTTTAAGAATATTTCTATGAAAGTTTTGCAAAAATATCCGCTAAGGCTTGGCAGTATAGGCATTTTTCATTTTTCCCCATTATGAGTCAATGAAAACTCTCAGCCACATAGAGCATATGGTTTCTGAGGAGATGATTTTTGAGTATTTTTTTTTTTTATTTTGGTTTTCATGGCAACCAATCAAAATGAGCAGCAGGCCCAAAATAATATGGCAAATAGGAGATTGCTTAAGGAACATTTCTATGAAAGTTTTGTCAAAATATCTGCTAAGGCTTCACAATTAATGCCATTTTTCAATTTTCCCCATTACAAGTCAGTGGAAACTCTAAGTTGCCATAGCAGCTAAACTAAAGAGCTGAAATCCATAAAAACACAAAACCTGTTGAGGTTAATATCATGGTTAATATTTTCATAAAGTCTCAGCTTCATAGAGCATATGGTTTCTGAGGAGATGATTAAAGTATTTTTTTTTTCTATTTTTTTTTTCATTTTGGTTTCCATGGCAACCAATAACAAGAGGTTCAATGAGCCTAACCGCTCACCTGAGGAACATTTTAGTTAGCTGTTTGTCTCATGGTCTTTGAGCATAATTTTTTTTTGAAGTTCTTCCTAATGGGACACAGCATTGTCAATTTGGACCCTAGGGGCATGTTTGGAAGGATTAATGTAGGTGACCAGTTAATGCTGCAACATACTAAATATGTATGCTTCGGACCTTTGGTTTCAGAGAAGGAAAGCCAGCCTCCGTAGCTCAGTCAGATGCGCATCTAACTGGTGATCAGGAAGATACGGGTTCAATAACTGCTACATTTTTTTCTTGCAGATTGATTATGAAATCTTTTCTATCGTCATTCTTTCCCTTTGGCTGATTCAAGAGGGGCAGGTGTCAGTTTCTGGCGAGAGAAGGAGCACTGTACTGTTTAATTGTTTACATACAAGCCTGCCCAGAAAAAGTATTAAAAATGAGCTAATTAGTGTTGAATGGGCCTTCAAACTGAAATACAGTTTAGCCCAATTTTGAAGTGTGGCTATAACTATTTAAAATTTATCAGACTAAAAACAGATTTTAAGTGTTTGAATTTCAGTTTTTGTTTAATTTGCGGTTTAACATGTTATCCAACACTGTAAAAGTCATTTTGGAGGTGTTGCTTCCAATTTTGTGGGACTTTTACCAATGCTGAAGTGAAATGACATGTCAAGCCGTGTTGCCAATGAAAGGAGTTTATAAGCATGGAAGGTCAGACTTAACCACCTTGTCTGGGCAGACTTAGATCCTTTAAGCAGTTTACCAGTACTTGTGTAACCATTGCTACATGCTTAATATGTAAGCTCTGGGCCTAGTGGTTTCAGAAGAAGATTTTTTAATTTTTTCCCATTGTAAGTCTATGGGAGCTATATGTTGCCATGGCAACACCAGTTTCAATGTGAATTGCCCCAAAACATACTGCATCTTTTCCCCCAACCGGATAATGCTTCTCATGAAATTTAATCATAATTGGCCAAGTGGCTTTAAAGATATACTTATTTAAAAATGTGAAAGGATGCCAGACGCAGGACCATTGGCATACTAATACCTCACATGAGCCTTCGGCTCAGGTGAGCTAATAATACGAGCGGTTTTAGAGAAGAAGATTTTTTAAGCTTTTCTTTCCATTATAAGTCTATGGGGGCTAAGGGGCCCCGGGGTGTGGGCAGTTTAGACTCCAGTGGCATGATTGGCACAATTTATGTATGGGACCACTTGACATGGCTACATGCTTAATATGTAAGCTCTGGGCCTAGATGTCAGAGAAGAAGATTTTTTAAGGGTTTTTAATCTATAGGGGCTAAGGGGCCCCGGGGCATGATTCGCACAATTTATGAAGGGGACCACTTGACATTGCTACATGCTTAATATGTAAGCTCTGTGCCTAGCTGTTTCAGAGAAGAAGATTTTTAAAGTTTTTTTTTTTTTTTCCATTATAAGTCTATGGGGGCTAAGGGGCCTCACGGCATGGCCAGGTTAGATCCCAGGGGCATGATTGGCATAATTTATGTAGGGGACCACTTGACATTGCTACATGCTTAATAGGTAAGCTCTGGGCCCAGTGGTTTCAGAGAGGAAGATTTTTTAAGCTTTTTTTCCATTATAACTCTATGGGGGCTAAGGGGCCCCAGGACGTGGCCAGTTTAGACCCTGGGCCTAGTGGTTTCAGAGAAGAAGATTTTTTAAGCTTTTTTTCCAATATAACTCTATGGGGGCTAAGGGGCCCCAGGGCGTGGCCAGTTTAGACCCCAGGGGCATGATTGGCACAATTTATGTAGTGGACCACTTGACATTGCTACATGCTTAATATGTAAGCTCTGTGCCTAGCGGTTTCAGAGAAAAAGATTTTTTAAGCTTTTTTTTCCAATATAAGTCTTTGGGGGCTAAGGGACCCCGGGGCGTGGCCAGTTTAGACCCCAGGGCCATGATTGGCACAATTTATGTAGGGGACCACTTGACATTGCTACATGCTTCATATGTAAGCTCTGGGCCTAATGGTTTCAGGGAAGAAGATTTTTTAAGTTTTTCCCATTGTAAGTCTATGGGAGCTAGATGTTGCCATGGCATCTTATCTGCCCCATTGGCATACTAATACCTCACATAAAGAAAAGCAGTGGGCCCAAAATCATATGGCAGATAGAAGATTGCTTATGGAACATTTCTATGAAAGTTTTGTCAAAATATCTGCAAAGGCTTGTTTCACAGTTTTCCCCATTATACCTGTAAGTCTATGGAAACTCTAAGTTGCCATAGCAACCAAACTAATGAGCCAATTTTCATAATAAACACAAACTTTCAGTCCCCTAGCCCAAGGATGCTGCAGAAAAAATTTGGGCAAAATCCACCCAATGGCTTCAGAGATGTCGTTTGAAAGTGTTGATGTCAGACAGACAACAACAGACAGCTGCCTATCCTATAAGCTCCCCCTTGGGAGGTCGATAAACCGATAAAGAAACTTGTGCACAAGCTCAATAATGTCTCGCCCTAATGTTTCTTTATAAGATTTTCAACCTCCTTGGTTTATATATCCCATATATTTTAAACATTTTAAATATAAGATTATAAACCTTGGGAGGTTAAAAAACTGATAAACTTGTGCGCTAGCACAACAATGTTTCTTTATCAGATTTTCAACCTCCTTGGTTTATATATCCCATATATTTAAAACAATTTAAATATAAGATTTATCAACCTTGGAAGTTGGAATAACAGATAAAGAAACTTGTGCACAAGCACAAATATGTTTTTCTTTATCATGCAGATTTTCAACCTCCTTGGTTTATATATATCCTTCCCATATATTTAAGGGGAATGGGAACACCTGGCACATTTGTTCCCCAGTTTTCAAAGGTAGACAACTTTCGGAACTTCCTGTTTGCTTTTATATAAGTCCTGTCCCCCTGAAAAAGGGGTCTACTCTTAAAGGAAAGAATTTGCTCCTCAGGAGCAAATTCTTTCCTTTAAGAGTTGACCCCTATTGTCATGGGAGACAAAAATACTTCTGCAGGAGTTGCCTCCCCTGAAGGTGTTCCCATTCCCCTTAAAACATTTTAAATATAAGATTTATAAACCTTGGGAGTTTGAAAAACTGATGAACTTGATGAACTTGTGTGCAAGCACAATAATGTTTCTTTATCAGATTTTCAACCTCTTTGGTTTATATATCCCATATATTTAAAACATTTTAAATATAAGATTTATCACCCTTGGGAGTTTGAAAAACCGATAAACTTATGCACAAGCACAATTATGTTTTTCTTTATCATGCAGATTTTCAACCTCCTTGGTTTATCATATATTTAAGGGGAATGGGAACACCTGGCACATTTGTCCCCCATTTTTCAAAGGGAGACAACTTTTGGAACTTCCTGTTTGCTTTTATATAAGTCCTGTCCCCCTGAAAAAGGGGTCTACTCTTAAAGGAAAGAATTTGCTCCTCAGGAGCAAATTCTTTCCTTTAAGAGTTGACCCCTATTGTCATGGGAGACAAAAATACTTTTGCAGGAGTTGCCTCCCCTGAAGGTGTTCCCATTCCCCTTAAAACATTTTAAATATAAGATTTATAAACCTTGAGAGGTTGAAAAACCGATAAAGAAACTTGTGTACAAGCTCAATAATGTTTCTCATATTTAAAACAATTTAAATGTAAGATTTATAAACCTTGGGAGGTTGAAAAACTGATAAACTTGTGCGCAAGCACAACAATGTTTCTTTAGCAGATTTTCAACCTCCTTGGTTTATAAATCCCATATATTTAAAACATTTTAAATAAGATTTATAAACCTTGGGATAAAGAAACTTGTGCACAAGCGCAATAATGTCTCTTTATCAAATTGCCAACCTTCTTGGTTTATAAATCCCATATTTAAAATGGGCTGATTAATAATAAACTCTATACACAAAAAGAAGGAAAGAGTTAATAGTTTCATACTTTTATTAGGTTGAAAATATCAGAAAGAATTCATAGAAATATATATTCATAAAGAAAACATACTGATATCACGCAAAACTAACAAATGTCTTTACGCTAAAATGAAATTTGAGTGGTATAGATGGTCACTCTGGACACTAGAAGTTGTCGGGAGAGGTATCCAAGTTAACAACATATGGAAGTACTCAGTACATGCCTGGTATAGCCACCTATGTGAGTAGTAAAGGGGACCAGTGGAGACAAGCACCTGCCTACAGCTGTCATCACAAAAACAGACCTACAGAATTTTGACCCCCTTAAATGCCACTTTTATATGGCAAAACTGGGGTTTATAGGGTTATACATTATTTGTCTTATTTCTGATTGTAGACGTAAGTTCTGGGTACTCATTAGAACCGCCTTAATGAGGCAGTTCTAATGAGCACCCACAACTTGTGTTTGCTGTATAAATAAAAAAATATTGCAGATTTTCATTTGACAGAAAAGTAGGCATTTTGGAGATGTGAAAAATGCACCATGTAAAGAGCTTCCACAATCTATGTTTGCAGTATAAAAAGGAAAAATGACATGGATTTACATGAGACAAGTACCCATTCTGGAGAAGTGAAAAAATAAACTAAAGTGCACGGGTGTGTTATCGTGGTATGTCTTGTCAAATTTTTCTCATTTAATTTATGCTCCAAAGATAGGTTTTGGGTTCTAGATAGAACTGCCTCGTTGAGCCCACAACCCATGTGGCTGAGAAGGCAGTTTAACTCTTACCTGGCTCGGAGGTTATAAAAAAAATTTCATGCTCAACATACTGGAAAATGACATTTATCCTGCTCAAAAATTTTAAAATGCCAAAAAATGTTGGCATTTTAAAATTTATGAACAGGATGCCAATCTGAGCAGGAACATTGCCTGATTCGTTTGCATTTTAATAGATATGAGAGTTACAAATTTCATGCTAAACTGAGCTAAGCAATACTCTCGGGGCCTGGTTGCAATCCCAGAATACAGGTTTTCCCATGACGGGCATAACAATATGAAAATAAGTGTGCTGAGTGGAAACAAATGCTGAGGGGCTCTATGGCTTTTCTACATCTATTAACCCTTTTTGTACCAAATGGAAACTTCCACTTTATATTGTCCATTTAAAAATTTAGGGGTGTGAGGTTGTGTTTTCTTCGAAATTCTGGAAAATGGCTGGATTTTTGGCAAACAGTGTAGGCCCTGATCAGACGGTGTCTGATCTGGGCCTGCACTTCCTACCAATTACCCATTTTTGGGGTTTTTGGTACTAAAAGGGTTAATCCTTGCAGTACTATTCATGCCAAGCAGACAGCCTTTTCAATACAATTTTTTTTTTCTTATTTAAAAAAAAAATTAAAAAAAAGGCTTGCTATTTCATGTCAATCTTCTTTGTGGCCAGAAATGCCATGCCTTTTTTCTTGGAAAATGATTATGATAATGATAAAAAAAAAAAAAAAAAATAAGATTGTCATATGCATTAGAATTTTATGCAGCAGCTGAAGGGTTAACACTCTGGGCCCAGATGTTCAAAGCATTGTTAGCTTAACGAGCTCGTTAGTAGTAAAACTGTTGACTGTTCTAGCAAGTACAATATCTAATATTGTGTTATTTTTGCTGAAAAAATGTGATCTGCAAAAGCTGCTCTCATTTTTTCAGCAAAAATATTAGCATATTTGCCATATTAAATGATCAAAGTTTTAACAATACGTTAACTAATGACATCATTAGTTTTGAACAACTGGTCCCAGGGCTAGAGCCTCACTTTGGTCATATGTTACAGTGATAAAGTTGCAGACAGTCTAGTTTTCACCAACTCTGATTAACGACTTGGTCTTGTACGTAAAAAAATTTTGAAATGACCACAAAAACCCAAGTAAAGTATGTTTAATACTTTCTCAGGCCTCAGGTTATGATTGTTGTTTCCATGCTTAACTCAGTCGAGCATGAAATTTTTATCTTTTATCAAATATCAATACAGTAAAATTCCTATATATCAAGACCACCTTTGGGACTGTTCAAAAGTGGTCTTAAAGACCACTTTTGAACAGTTCCAAAGGTGGTCTATGACCAGATGACACTGTATGAAGAAAACACAAAGAAAGAGAGTGAATGCCGGAAAGACAAAGATCATGATCTGTGGTACAGGTCTGGACCTCTTGCAGAGTACAGGCCAGTTCCCATGCGCTGTATGTCGCACTGGAGTGGGCAGCAACAGTACCTTTTGTAATGGCTGCAAGTTCTGGGTACACAAGAAATGCAGTGGGCTCAAACGCTTGATAGAGGACCCAGATTACAGGTGTACACGGTGCCAAGGAACTGCACGCCCCTTAGATGGCAGACCACAGAGGGAAGTCCAAGTCGGATCCGACAAGCTGGAGGTTGTAGCTTCGTTTTGCTACCTAGGTGATATGCTCTCTGCAGCGGGTGGTTGCGACCTTTCAACTACATCATGTGTGAAAACAGCCTGGAAGAAATTCAAGGAGTTGCTACCAGTTCTCTCTTCCCGCCACATCTCGTTCAAGACACGTGGCCGTGTGTATAGCTCTTGTGTGCGGAGCGCAATGCTCCATGCCAGTGAGACATGGCCATTGACAAAGCCAAACCTCCAATTTCTACAGCGAAATGACAGGGCAATGATCAGACAGATCTGCAATGTCAAGCCACAGGACACTGTCACCATCAGGTCCAGTGAGTTACTTGAGCGTCTTGGCATTGAGGACCTGGACCTCATCCTGAAAGGGAGAAGGCTTCGCTGGTATGGACATGTGGAACGCTCCAACGGTGCAGTCAAGACTGCCTGTGACATACAGGTAGGTGGAAAGCGGGGGCCAGGAAGGCCCAAGATGACCTGGAAGCAGCTAACAGAAAGAGATTGCAGAGAATGGAAGCTCTCTGCTATCGATCCTCCTGATTGACAAGCCTGGAGATCTGGCGTAAGATCTGCCATGCGTGCAGCAAGCCAGCTACCTGGAAGGGGGCCCACTTATGTGGACGTTGCCCCTGTACCTGCACGTTAATAAAAAATCCGTTGATGATGATGAAAGAATAACCGAAACTTTCTAAACAAGCTTTTTAAAGCAGAATTAGTCTCAATTTTTGGTCAAATCTACACGGTGTTCAATGAAAAAATGATTACACCATTTGAGATTGCTTCATTTATGTCTTAAGTTTTTCACATGGATCCCATAAACTTGTGGTGTTACGAGGAAAAATGCTACATATCACTTTATATCCAGAAAGCATGGAATTTGTCCTGCTGATAAATATAAAAAATTAATACATGTATCTTATAATCATCAGCATGACAAAGTTGATGCTCAAGTGATATGAGCATGAAAAAAAAAAGATTTATAACCTAGGCTGTAGCTTTTCTTAACCCTTTTTGTACCAAATGGAATCTTCCTCCTTATATATAGCATGAGTCCATTTCAAAATTTAGGGTTGTCAGGTTGTGTTTTCTTCAAAATTTAATAGAAACATGGCTGAACTTTTTGCAAACATTGACTGGCCCTGATCAGATGCCGCATTCTGCGGCGTCTGATCTGGGCCTGCACTGTTTGCCAAATACCCATTTTCTGGTTTCTGGTACTAAATGGGTTAATAAACAGAGAAATAGTAAAAGAAATACGCTAACAAATAAATAATGAGTCATGTGAGTGTACAAAAGTTTACAAACAGGTAACAGTTAAAACAAACTGAGATAAACTGCAATTGAAAGTAAAATAATAACAATTCAGGGCTCTGTTGTTAAAATCATTGTTAGCTAACGAGTGAGTTGGTGGTCAAATGGTAAACTGTTCTAGTAAGTACAATATCTAAAATAATGTAATTCTTGCCAAAAAAATGTGTGCAAAAGCTGCTCAATTTTTTTCAACAAAATATTATCACATTTGCCATAGTAAATGATCAAAGTTTTAACAATACATGTACTTTAACTAACTGCATCTTTACTTTTGAACAACTGGCCCCTCACGATTTTGAGTACTTAAAGAATTTTAACGTCCTGGCCCTGAGTTATAAAATACTTTTCATGCTCAACTTACCTGAGCATGAGAAATTATCCTGCTCATAAATATTAAAGTTCCAAATGACAAGACTTCTTCTAGCTCTAATCAGGTGAGTACAATATTTGTTTTGTACATAAACACAATGTACATGTATTAAGGGGAATGGGTATGCCTTCAAGGGAGGCAACTCCTGCAAAAGTATTTTTGTCTCCCATGTCAATAGGGGGTCAACTCTTAAAGGAAAGAATTTGCTCCTGAGGAGCAAATTCTTTCCTTTAAGATTAGACCCCTTTTTCCTGTGGACTGAGCCTATAGAAAAGCGAATAGAAAGTCCCGAAAGTTGTCTCCCTTTGAAAAATGGAGGTAAAATCTGCCAGGTGTTCCCATTCCCCTAAAGGTATTGGTCAAAAAAAAATTTTAATGCTTAAAGCAGGAAAGGATACTATTTTTCTTGCTCACAAATATTAAAATGTCAAAAACAGTTGGCCATATAAGCAGGACAAATTCCATGCTAACCTGGTCTGGGCATTAAATAAGTTTCATAACCTCATTTCTTTGTTCTTAAATACACGTACACCAGTCATTTGTAACACTGTTTTTGTTCCAGAAGGGAGGGCAAATGTTACAGGGGGCATATAAAGAAAGGTTGTTTCTAAATAAATCAGCTGAATCATCATAGACTTTTGGTCTTGTTGCTCAAAACATTGTTAGCTTAAACAGCTTGCATGTTGGGTATTTTCTCAACAGACATTTTAAAATATTTTTCTTATTTTTCCCTGAAAACAGAATTAGACATTAGAGATGTCAAATCCTGTTTTCTGGGAAAAATAAAGACAAATACTGACACTTTGTTGTCTGCTGGTTTAGCCTAGCGAGTGTTTAACCCTTGACCTGCTGAATATTTAAATATGCCACACCCACCACTGATTATCAACCAATCGGATTTCTTGATGCAAATCATTGCAACAAAGTCATAAAATGAATGATAAACAATGAAGATCTTGATCAGATTCAGAAGCCATCTGATCTGGATCTACATTGTTTGAAAGACAAGACACATCCAGGCTCAGCAGGACAAGGGTTAAGGTTAAAGAGCTTGTTAGTGGCCACAACAATATATAGTATAGCAAGTATGATAGCTAATACAGGTATTTTTGCGGAAGAAATGTAAACAGATTTTTTTAGCTTTTTTTTTTCGCAAAATATTAGTATTATTATATTTAGGGGATAACTGTATTCAAAATTGTCATTTTGGGAGTTAAATTGGTGGTTTTATGGTGGTATATTTAATTTTAAGGCAATGCAATAGTGGAGACAAAAAATGTAATTTGCAAAGCCAATGATTTACCACCCCAAATAACAATTTTCAATACAGATATCCCTAATCTAATGCACTTTTGAACTTATATTGTTAAAAAGTTGTTTTATCTGCATAAAGGGGCTCTTACACTGTCACGACTTTGACCACGATTGTCCACGACTGTCCACGACCAATTGGGACCATGAAAATCGTGGCAAATTGGGGCATACACGGTTCCGATTTCACTACCCTACGAATACTCAGGACATTGCTACGACACTTCTACGAACAATCACGATTGCTGTACGATAATGGAGCCGATCTACAACGATCCTCTACGATCGACTACGATGTCTTACGATCCTCTAGGATTCCTCTACGACTGCACCACGATTGCTTCAAGATATCAGACGATCATACACGATTTCTCACGATCCCTGCAAGACTGCTCTACGACCAAGGCACGATGATCAAAGACTCAGTACGATCATGGAGGATTCGATACGATTTACTCACGATTAACCAAGACTTCTCCCGATTCGTCAGGATTTATAACGATCTGGGTATATAAAAGTGTTCATCAAATGTACAGTGTCATTCAGTTTCAACCATTTCTGTAGAGAGCATCTGACGAAAATGTTTTTGCAGCCAGGTCAAAGGCTTCTGTATCTTCAAAATTTAGTTCTGCTCGAACAAGACATGATCGAAAATGACATTGCAATGGCTGAACAACTGGAGGTGCAGAGGAACAGGAGGGACAGGTGACAGTTGACCATAGTTGCTTGGGTAATTACATGTACAAAGTTACGTGGAGAAAGTAGTGCGTTCGACGTAGCGTCGGGATAAATCGTGCTAGCGTCGTCATCAATCGTAGTGCATTCCTGGTGAATCTTGCATTGTCGTGAGCAGTCGTCATGATATCGTAGTAGATCGTACGGCAGTCGCAACGGAATCGTAGAGGCATCGTAGATGATCTTGTCTCGTCGTAGCACAATCGTGGTAAAAATCAGTCACGATTATTCACGATTTACCACGACGACGGCTCACGACTGACCTACGATTTCTCTACGATTTGAAAAATGATGCCGACTCGTCACGAATGTTTTGAACATGTCCAAAACAGTCGTGGTCACTCCCGAACTATCACGATCAACAACGATTCCTCAAGATCTCTGCCGACTTCTCTACGACGTTGTTCACGATTTACCACAATTTAAAAAATCGTGGTGAGTCGTGGCCAAAATCGTGACAGTGTAAGAGCCCCTTTAAGCGGCAAGCGCTGTGAGCTGCAAAAAAACAAATGCTTAGAAATGAAAAGCGTTGTTATGTGATGATATAAGATTTCTTACATCATATCACAGAATATACTGTCGCAAGTTTTTGGCATTATCCAATCAGACGTCCTGTTACAAACAAAAGTGCATTTATTAGAATAATTGATCAAAGTTTTTATAGTGCCAGTATATTACTAAAATTATTGTTTCTTTTGAACAACTTCTGGTCACTGGTGATTTTCCTCTAAGGGGTAGGAGAGTTTGATAACAAATGACTGGTGCATCACTGTCGTGAATAATAATCTAGGGACTTGGGTTGGGGGTGGGGCGAATGTCATGCATATGGCACAATTAAATTTAATAAATAAACAAAAAACATCTTCATGAAAGTGATGAGAAATTTACTTTACATGTTCTGATAATGGTTCTAGTCTAGGTATAAAACATTTCGCTTAAACACATCACGTGAACAAGTCTGTGAAGTAAAGACCCCCATAAACCCCACTTTATAAAGAGAAAACTGGGGTTTATGGGGGTAAACATTATTTTCCTTATTTCTGCTTCAAGACATAGGTTGTGGGTACTCGTTAGAACCACCTCAATGAGGTGGTTCTAACGAGCACCCAAAACCTATATTTGGAGTATAAATAAGAAAAATATCACAGATTTTCATCAGAAAGGTAGCATCTTCGGGCTGTGAAAAATGCACTATGGCGCACGGGCGTGTTATCGTAATGTTAATAAATTCAATAATACATGAGCACGAATGCAAGATTCTATTTATCATATGACATGTAAAACACATTTTATTCACGATGGTTTTATAAAAATGCCAATATGCGGCCATTAGTAAACGCGACGTCGTTAAGGCCGTCTTACATATAACTTTACGGAGCGTTTCTAACTAATTTGCATATTTAATCCACAAGTGGATTATTGAATTTATTACATGGCGTTATTACATTCTCAGACGCAATGTCATATAAATATGGATATAACATGGTCTCATTGTAACATAATACACCAAAAACCTCTTTATAACACTGTTCATCATAACACTGTTTAAGATATAACAGTACCATGTCATGCCTCCCAATTATTTATTCTTCTAAACATTCTAACACCTTCATTACTGACCTCATTACGATAACCCACCCCTGAGACATACTGCATTTTTTTTCACATCTCCAAAATGGCTACTTTTCTGGCAAAAATTCATGATATTTTTCTTATTTATACTGCAAACATAGGTTGAGGGTGCTCGTTAGAACCACCTCATTGAGGGGGTTCTAACGAGTATCCACAACCTATGTCTTGGAGCAGAAATAATTAAAATAATGTATACCCCCCGTAAACCCCAGTTTTCCTTATTTAAAGTGGGGTTTAAGGGGGTGTTCACATGATGGGACTTTCTTTTGCTTCTTCAGTATAGATACTGATGAAAAAAAAGTAACCAGCTGTGCCATGTATTCTGTTTAGTTTCCTTTGCAAAACTGGTTACTTTGTATTACTCACTGACCAGGGAATAAAATTTTGTAATTTGCATTGATAAGAGGATTAACCCATTTAGTTGGCCCCAGCCCATCGGGGCTTGAAGAAATAGACGGACTGCATGATGCTTCATGCAGAGTACTGGTAGACCGCTTAGAGGATCTAAGCCTGCCCAGGGAAAGCAGTGCGAGTAGGACCGTCAGTGCTTATAAACCCTATTGGTTTCACTGGGCGACAGGGCTTGAGATGTCATTTCATCTCAATGTCGGGTAAAAGTCCCACAAAATTGGAAGCAACATCTCCAAAATGACCTATACAGTGTTGACGGGGACGTAAAACCTCAAATAAAACAAACAAAAATCTGGTTAATTTCCAGTGCAAAAACTGGTTTCTTTGTATTACTCACTGACCAGGGAATATAAGTTTGTAATTTGCATTGATTAGGGTATTAATTAACCTATTTAGTACCAGAAACCCCAAAACGGGTTCCCTCACGAACAGTGCAGGCCCAGATCAGATGCCGCAGAATGAGGCATCTGATCAGGGCCTCCACTGTTTGCAAAAAGTTCAGCCATTTTCCAAATCAATTTTGAAGAAAACACAACCTGACACACTTAAATTTTGAAAAGGACTCCTGCTATATATAAGGAGGAAGATTCCATTTGGTACAAAAAGGGTTAACTTTCCAATTTTCTAAACCCTTGGCCTGCTGGAAACAACAATCCTACCTTCATTACGATAATATGCCTATACAAATACATTGTAAACTTTACCGCCGAAAAATTGACAATTTTCATATGAAAAATTGTAATATTTTTCTTATTTCTGCTCAAAATATAGATTGTGGATACTCGTTAGAACCCCCTCGTCGAGGCGGTTCAAACGAGTACCCACAATCTATATTTTTGAGAAGAAATAAGAAAAATTAGGTTCACTCCTGTAAACCTCAGTTTTTCTATATAAAAGTGGGGTTTTAGGGGTTCAAAATTATTTAGGTATGTTTTTGTGATGTTAAATTTGCAAACAATGTAGATCTATATCAGATAGCTTCTAAAGAAGAAGCCATTTGATCAGGATCTACACTGTTTGTCATTTAGTGTGTAAATTAAATTTCAATGAATACATTATATCAAGTAATTTCATTGGTTAATAGTCAGAAATGGGTGTAGCAAAATTAATTTATTCAGCAGGGCAAGGGATAATGATAGGATGTAACAACAATTTTTTTAATTGAATACTATTGTGTTTTTAAATAATCCTTTATGTGATGATCAAAGTGATTGTTGATGTCTAATCACTCATTATAACGCTGTCTACCTTTCTATGCTTAGGAACTTTTGTCAGTTATAGATTTTGTTTTTTTTTCTTAACCCTTTTGGTACCAAATGGAATCTTCCTCCTTGTATATGGCAGGACTCCATTTCAAAATTTTGGGGTGACAGGCTGTGTAATCTTTAAACTTTATTGGGAAAATAGCTAACTTTTGATAAACAGTGTAGGCCCTGATCAGACGCCGCGTTCTGCAGCGTCTGATATGGGCCTGCACTGTTTGCCAGGATACCCGTTTTGGGTTTCCAGTACAAAATGGGTTAACCCTTGTCCTGCTGAGCCTGGATATGTCCTATCTTTCAAACAATGTAGATCCAGATCAGGTGGCTTCTGATCAGGAACTACATTGTTTGCCATTCAGATTGTGAATTTGTTGCAATAATTTGCAATCAAGTAATCTGATTGGTTGATAATCAGTAGTGGGTGTGGCATATTTAAATATTCAGCAGGTCAACTGTTAAATACTGTATCTGCCCTACTTACTGCACTTTTTCATACCAAAGTTATTTCTGGAAAAAAATGCACAAGTGCACATTGCTTCTTTAGAAGCATCCGTAGAAAATTAAAGCTTACTGCCAGAAGTGCAGAATGAAAGCGCAGTCACCCATGTGCAGTGGTAAAGCATCGGATTTGAGATCGAGGGGTAGCTGGTTCTATCCTCGCAAGCACCATGCGTTGTTTCCTTGAGCAAGGGAATTTTGAAAATATCTGAGGGTCACTGATGAGGCCTAATTGGCCGAAACTAGCTAGTCTGGCCCAGAAAACATGTACACTCAATATATTTCAGTTCTGTGGTGTATTCCTTGCTTCCAAAGGATAACCCTTTTATAGAATGTATTTAGCTTTACTACAGCTGGTGTGTGGGAATGTGTGGCGGCGGTAAAACGTCTCCCATCCCTACATCATAGTGTAGATTATATTTTCTTGTCCTTTGGGATCATTGATTCCATTGTGGAATTTTGAAAATATCTGAGGGTCACTGATGAGGCCTAATTGGCTGAAACTAGCTAGTCTGGCCCAGAAAACACGTACACTCCATATATTTCAGTTCTGTGGTGTATTCCTTGCTTCCAAAGGATAACCCTTTTATAGAACGTATTTATCCACATTGCTTAGTACTGGTTCCTACCCAGGAAAAGAGGGCCACATGGAAGATTAGTACTAGTACCAGGGCTCGAGAAACTGAAGAATCCAAATCGGTCCAGCCAGATTTATGCCAAAAATTACGGAAATTGCCGATCGGTTTCGGTAATTTCCGTAAATGTGCTTGGCGATTTGCAATTTCAAAATGTGTTATTAGCGTAACAAATGACAAACCAATGTTGCTCTTACACTTGTCAACGGATATGAGCACCAGTATCTCGATTATAAACAGCAATTATTGCTCACATCGTTCAGATTTCATCTACTCTCATTTTCTACGCCAGATTTCATCTACTTTCATTTTCCCAATATCCGGGTCACTAAGAACCTGAAGACCACTAAAGGGAAACAACCGACGTGGAGCAGTCAAAGACCAGTTCGATGGTCACTATATAAACCTTTAAAATATTTCTCTTATTTCACGCATTTTATTTTGCCCAAATTGCTTTGTTTACAAATGGCGACCGATTTTGAAGTCACGTGGTCGGAAAATGACGTCATACGGTTTCCGTTTACACAATACACATTAATGCAGTCAAGGACGTAACACACACACCTGTTTTATGTCATTCATTTTAATAGAGCATATTTCAAAAAAAAAAAAAACGCTTTAAACGGGTTAAAAAATCGAAAAACGTTCCTTTAATCTCGAACCAAAACATGGCCGAACAAGAGTAATTGAAAATCTTACATGCAGTTTTAAAGAATATAGATACATATTTCACGATTACACAAGCCTGAAATAAATCGCTTTGTCTACAAATGACGAACGGTATTGAAGCCACGTGATCGGAAAATCACGTCATGCGGTTTCATTTTAATTCATTCAAGGGCGTAAATCACACGTGGTTTATGTTATTGGTTTCAATGGAGCGTATTTCTTCAATAAAATTATCGTTTAGAATGGGTGAAATAAGGCATTTACCCTCGAAGGCATAACACGCAATGTTCAGACATGACAGGTGTGTATTGAATATTGCGCCCTGTGAAAAAAAAAAAAAAATTATATTCAAATACCGGTTCTATAGTAAGCCATAAATTAATGACTTGTGTAAACAAACTAGCGTATGTCCTGCACTGATTGACCTTATTTTCTCACCTTGCCAGCTTGCCGATAACACCTGAGGCCAGTGTTCACGGTTTAATAATTTTGACAAACGGGTCAAATTTCGCTGTGATAAGATCAAAGAACCCGACATGGACTTGTCCGATTTTCACCTAGTTAGATAATGAACCGGTCAAACACCATGTGCTGTAGGCGCTTTTTGTTTACATGCTTGGATTATCAGTGGCAATCGGTCAGCTTGTTATTATAACATAATGATTTAGCGAAAATTTTCGAACCGATTTTTTAAAATGTTATTATGGACCGATTTTTTAATCTTCTTCTGAAGTCAAAATCGGTTTATGGAAGCCAAATTCGGTTCAGAACTGGAAAACCGATATTTTCTCGAGCCCTGACTAGTACTAAATATGTTACGCTCTATAAATAAGGTCGATTGTTATTATTATTATTATTTAAAGCTTTTGTAACCATTTTATTCCCTTGAAGCATCTTGGCAGCTTAAATTTTCATACAGGGTGTGCTTATTAAGTATGTTTTTCACTGTCGGTGTCCCTTTTTGTTTGTAGTTTTGAAAAAAAAATTAATGCACAGTGCTGTAAACAGGACAAATACAGTATTGGCATACATTGTTGGTACTCATTAGAAATGTCTCAAAGGCATAAGCTCTTGGTAATCATAACAATTGCCTCAAAGAAGCGTCTAATAAATACCACCAACAAATATTTTGCCAAGGAAAAACAATTCGGAATACTGACCAAAATCAACCTCTAGCAAAATCCCTGAAACTCTTTTCAAAGACAACAAAAAATCAGAATACTAATAAACCCATGAAATGCCAATCACGACAATTGTCATCTGCTTTGTCATCTTCCAGTTTCTTTTCAATGTCATTTTTGCAAACAGTGTGGACCCAGATCACACTGCTCCTTAAGGAGCAGTCTGATCTGGGTCCATACTGTTTGCATGTAGGCAAAAACATTTTAAAAAAATTTGCAAGAAGATTCAGCAGACGACATAAGCAGAAGACATTTTCAGTTATAATTTTTCTCGGCATCTTAAGGGTTGACCCTGAACTGTTCAGCAGCTGAATGATGCAAAATCACAGCTAGAGAGAAGTTGAGAATATGACACTATTGAGCATCCTGAGATTCATTTCTCTTTCTTGGTTTCTGAAGGTCCATTTGAAATAGCCCCATTTGATAATGTGCCGTTGGCTACTTGGCCTTTCTTTTCTTCTTCTTTGACCTGTTTTGCCTGGAATAAATATTATATTAACCATTACAAGAATGCCATACTGCAAGAAACATTTCAATTTCTTACTTCCTTTCTTTAATTCTTTCTTTCTTTTAATTTAACCCTTGTCCTGCTGAATAAATTGATTTATGTGTGGAGCTTGGTAGCTCAGTGGTTAGTGCAATTGCCTATCATGCTACAGGCCCCCGGTTTGAATCAAGGCAGCGGTATTAAAATCACAGTGTCCGAACATGCTCCAATGGCATCATTTGCGGGAATGAATGCCACAACGTGCACCGTCCTTAGGATTGGGATGTAAACTGGAGGCCCCATGTGCAGGGAGAACCATCCCCTGTGCATGTAAAAGATCCCTACCGTAATTACATGATTACTGTATAGGCTTTCATCCTGGAAACCTGGAGTGTATTTAATGTACACCTGCAGGTAATCCTTGTGAGGGGGTGTTGCAGTATATATAGAAAGAAAATTTTGCCACACCCATTGCAGACTATCAACCAATCAAATTACTTGATAATGTATTCTTTCAATTCACAAACTGAATGAGAAACAGGGTAGATCCTGATCAGATGGCATCTACAGGAGCCATATAATCAGGATCTACACTGCATGCAAAGGTAGGGTTGTCATGTCCAGCAGGATAAGCGTTAAACTCCGGATCAAATTTTTATAAACAAGAGTGTCATAAACACAGTCACAATGATATTTAATATTTTAAGCTTGTTGCCATTAAATTTATATCACAATTCTAGAATTCTATCTTTCCGAAGCTTGAAACACAGCATAACTAGATCGTCAGAAGGTCTGAGTGCATGCACACTTTAACATTTTTAAATGCACAACCTCTTGACACCAGTCAGAAAGCCCACTGGCTCTTGCATGATATAAGTTATCATAACTGCAGACCAAGTTGATGGGGTATACAATATTTTCCTTATTTCTGTCCCTAGACACAGGTTTTGGGTACTCATAAGAACTGCCTCAATGAGGCAGCTCTATTGAGCACCCACAACCTATGCTTGGAGTATAAATAAGAAAAAAAAATCACAAATTTTCATTTGAAAAGTACGGGTAACCATTTTGGAGATATGAAAGAATGCTCTAGTGTATGTCACAAAGGTGTGTTAATGTACATGTAATATAAAGATTAAACGGACACAACAATGACCATTAATGTTCTATTTTTTCTATATGATGGTAATGAGCCAAGTATTGTGACAGACAGTTCTAAGCAAACAGTGTAGACCCAAATCAGACTGCTCCTGGAGGAGCAGTCTGATCAGGGTCTACACTGTTTACTATTTTGTCAGCAACTTTTGGACTCCTCGCTAGATCGTGAAACAAATTTGTTAAAATTTTAGGTGAATTATTGCAAGTCCTTGAGGTGTCCAATTTTTTTAGCATCTTTACAGTATATACTTTTCTTTGGGTTTAAAATAATTTCTGCTTTGGACCCAAAAGCGGTTGTGGTGAAGCAGTATGCTACAGTACTGCATGGTTTTGAAACCACTGTAAAGTATGCTGTATAACCACTCAGTATAACCAATTTATTAATGTCACCAACTGAACTGAAAACTAAGCAAACAAAAAAAAAAAAAAAAAAAAAAAAGATTATTTTTGGAAGTATAACTGCTCTTTAAGCCTGAACAAATTAAGCAGGGTATTCCACAAGCAACATTTACCCTTATTCCACTGAACACAACAACCCTTACGTTTGCAAACAATGTTTTTGTTTTGTTTGATTTGAGGTTTAACGTCCCCATCAACACAGTATAGGTAATTTTGGAAACGTTGTTTTGTGGGACTTTTACCCGACATCGAGATGAAATGACTTCTCAAGCCCTGTTGCCCAATGAAACCAATAGGGTTTATAAGCTTGACGGTCCGACTCGCACCGCTTTGCCTGGGCAGGCTTAGATCCTCTAAGAGGTTTACCAGTATTTGTGTGCGATCTGATTTCAGCTCTGCGTGGAAGCATCATGCAGCCCATCTATTTCTTCAAGCCCCGATGGGCGAGGGCCATTGCAAACAATGTAGATCCCCGATGGGCGAGGGCCATTGCAAACAATGTAGATCCAGATCAGGATCTACTCTGTTTGTCATGTAGTTTGTGAATGGAATAACATTATATCAAGTAATTTGATTGGCTGACAGTCAGAAGTGTGTGTAGTAATTTATTCAGCAGGATAAGGGTAAAGATGGAAAATAAATGAAAGTCTTTTTAATGCTTCTTCATCAGCAAAAATGTTGTTTCCTTTATCCATCTTTTGTAAAGTTTTTTTTTTTTTTTTTTTGTCAGTACTTAGAATTGCAACTTGTTAAAGCATGCACTAAAAGCTTAATTAACCCTTCCAGTTTAGCCTAACCCATTTCTATCTGTTAACCAATTAGATTACTTGATGTAATTTATTCATACAATTTCATAAACGGAATGTCAAACAGTGTAGATCCTGATCAGATGGCTTCTCTGAAGAAGCCATCTGATCTGGATCGACACTGTTTGCAAAGATAGGGGTTGTCGTGAACAGCATGATAAGGGTTAATTTAAAAACAGCAGCAGTTTTACTAGTGCATCTAAAAACAGAACAGAAACAAAACCAAAAAAAGGTAAACTTTACCTTGCTTTTTTGATGAGACTTAATATATGCTTGGAAGTAGAAGTTCAAGAATAGTGATAGAATACTGAAGGCGTATATCACTACAGCATACTGCATCCATAACGGAAATTCACACCCTACGAGGAGGGACTGAGTGGCATGTATGATTCCGACGTTGAACTGAATCTAAAATAATGAACAAAATATACATTGTGAAAATAATGAAAAATAAACACCCACATACCTGTGTATGCATTTTGCTCTTTACATAAGCATGAAAATAGAAATTGAGGAAAAGAGCTATAATGGAGACACCATAACCTAGTGACGTCCACGTCATCCACCTAGGATAACTGCAATCTACTATAAGAGTCTGAATGCCGTAAATCATTCCCATATAAAACTGGATCTGAAGATAAAGGGAAAAATCATTATGATAACACACCTGTGCAACATAGTGCGTTTTCTCACATCTCCAAAATGGCTACTTTTCTGATGAAAATGCGATATATTTTTCTTATTTATACTGCAAACATAGGTTGTTGGTGCTCTTTAGAACGTTAGAACCACCTCATTGAGGCAGTTCTAACGAGCACACACAACCTATGTCTTGGAGCAGAAATAAGAAAAATAATGTATACCCCCTTAAACCCCAGTTTTCTCTATATAAAGTGGGGTTTAGGGGGTGTTCATTTCACGGACTTGTTCACGTGATGAACTGGAGGGAATAAGTTTTTGGTAATTTAGAATTTAGTGCTACGTATACATAAATGTGCAGTAAAATCCTATATTCAGACCACCTTTTGGGACTGTTCAAAAGTGGTTTTGATGACCACTTTTGAACAATCCCAAAGGTGGTCTCTTGCTAGATCGCACTGGCAGCAGAAAATATAAAGAAAGAACTGCTGAAACCTTCTAAGCAGAAAATAGTCTTCATTTTAGCAGACCTGTATTACCCCTTTTTGTACCAAATGGAACCTTCCTCCATATATATAGCAGGATTCCATTACAAAATTTAGGGGTGTCAGGTTGTGTTTTCTTCAAAATCTATTTAGAAAATGGCTAAATTTTTTGCAAACAGTGTAGGCCCTGGTCAGACGCCGCATTCTGCAGCGTCTGGGCCTGCACTGTATGCCAAATACCTGTTTTGGGGTTTCTGGTACTAAATGGGTTAATAAACAGAGAAATAGTAAAAAGAAATATGCTAACAAAAATTTGAGATCAAAAGGTAGCCGTTTAGATCCCCAAGAGTGCCAAGTGTTGTTTCCTTGAGTAAGAGACTTTATCCACATTGCTTAGAACTGGTTCCTACCCAGGAACAAAGGGCCACATTGACAAATCGATGACTTGTTTATCAAAGAACTTGTTGTGTTTAATTATATGCTCCTTATAATGCCAACTTTGGAAATGTTTAGTTCAGCCAAATATGTCAGAAGTCGGCAAAAAGAGTATACAGTTGCAAATGACCATGCACTAAACAAGAGAACTTTTATGGTTAGAATGAAATGTCTTATTGCAGCAAATACAGTAAGAATAGTTAAAATACAGTAAATTTCTGTGTGCTATTAAGGGGAATGTGAATGCCTTCAGGGGAGGCAACTCCTGCAAAAGGGGTACTTTTGTCTCCCATGTCAAGAGGGGTCAACTATTAAAGAAAAGAATTTGCTCCTAAGGAGCAAATTCTTTCCTTTAAGAGTAGACCCCTTTTTCAATGGGACAGGGCTTATAGTAAAGCAAACAGGAAGTTCAGAAAGTTGTCTCCCTTTGAAAAATAGCGGAAAAATCTGCCAGGTTTTCCCATTCCCCTTAAGACCAGCTAGAATTAGGACTAATTCTGGTTTTAAATGCATATTTGTAAGGTTTCAACTGTTCTTTCTTAACATTTTGGACAACAAATGTCCTTGTGGAGCACGGTGGTGCAGTGGTAAAGCATCGAATTTGAGATCGAGAGGTAGCCGGTTTGATCCCCAAAAGTGCCAAGTGTTGTTTCCTTGAGTAAGAGACTTTATCCACATTGCTTAGTACTGGTTCCTACCCAGGAAAAAAGGGCCACATGGAAGACTAGTACTGCACAAGTACTAAATCTGTTACCCTCTATAAATAAGGTTGATTATTATTATTATTTTATTCTGGTAAGAGACCACCTTAGGGACTGTTCAAAACTTGTCCTTAAGACCACTTTTGAACAGTCCCAAAAGTGGTCTTAAAATAGGAATTTTACTACATATTTCTTATCATGATAAGAAGGTGGGTTGCAAAGTACATGAATTAATTCACAATGGCAAAGCCTGAGTGAATATAGGAAAATCAAAAACGGGTTATTGGCAAACAGGGGTCAACTCTTTAAGGAAAGAATTTGCTGCTGAGAAGCAAATTCTTTCCTTTAAGAGTGGACCCCTTTTTCAGTGGAAGAGGGCTTATAGAAAAGCAAACAGGAAGTCCTGACAGTTGTCTCCCTTTGAAAAATGGTGGAAAAAATCTGCCAGGTGTTCCCATTCCCCTTAATTAAGCTATAGCAACAAGTATTTGCAATGTAAACTCAATAGTTACCAACACAAGGAAACATGCAAAACATGAAAAGCTATTGAAAACATTCAAATAGACAGAACTTATGTAAACTTACTAAGTTGAGCATTGTTTACATTATAAAATAAAAATAAATACTGCCCAGTCAAGCAAAAAGGGTTCTTCATTGAGAATGTTATCTTAATCAGTATTCACTTAAATGCACACTTAGTGTGGGCCTGAGGCCAGGCATACTGTATTTTTGGTATGTATTCGGACAGACACGCCTGAGCAAACAGTGTAGACCTAGATGAGATGCCACAGAATGCGCAAGTTTAGTAAGGAGTTGAGGTTATTGAGAATATTTAGGGTAAATACAGTTAAATCAAGAATACCCCCAGCCAGCAAAGAATGACGGGCCTAGGTTGGGCCGACGGCGATACGATGTTGCAGGCTAGACGGGCCTATGCAACCGGGGATGGCTTTTAGCAGATTGTGCATATGCACAGTCTGATCAGAGTCTTCACTGGCTTTGCATGAAACTTTTGTCGTCTCTGGGCTAAATGCAAAGGGAGATAAGCAAGACTCTGTGCAGATAGGGAGGTTGATCTGGATCTTTACTTCTTGCTCATGTGTTCTTGAAGGTTTTCTCACATATCGGATCAGTAACACCCTGACAGCTGAGATTCAAAGCTAGTGAATTAGAATTCTTACATTCAGACCACCTTTAAGACTGTTCAAAAGTGGTCTTAAAGACCACTTTTGAACAGTCCCAAAGGTGGTCTCTTACTAAAACCACACAGAACAGATAACTGAAAGTTTCCAAATATGCATTTAACAGAAGAATTAGCCTTAATTTTACTTGATCTTAATATCAGATACATGAATTAATGCTTACAAATGTGAGGTGATGTCCTATTGGATAATGCAAATATTTGACAAAGTAATGTTGCCTTTCAATGGCTGATGCTTGGTTTTACACCAATGACAGCACTTGACAATTTTTGCAAATGCAGAGCTGCTCTTTTTAATAAAACAAATGTATAAAGTGCATTTGTTTGTTTGTTTGTTTGATTTGAGGTTTAACGTCCCCGTCAACGCTGTAAAGGTCATTTTGGAGACGTTGCTTCCAATTTGTGGGACTTTTTCCCGACATTGAGATGAAATGACATCTAAAGCCCTGTCGCCCAATGAAACCAACAGGGTTTATTAGCATGGATGGTCCGCCTCGCACCGCGGTTCCTGGACAGGCTTAGATCCTCTAAACGGTTTACCAGTACTAGTGTGCGGGCCGGACTCAGCTCTGCATGGAAGCATCATGCAGCCCATATATTTCCTCAAGCCCCTATGGGCGGGGGCAAATAAAGTGCATTTAAATGAATATATACATGTAATTGCTATATTGAAAATGGTCATTTTTTGCAGGAAAATCAGGTATTAGGTTTGTAAAATAACATATTACAGTTCCAATCACATAGTCACATTAAAATGAAATTTGTGATCCCGAACCCACTGTTTCACCTCCTCAAATGACAATTTTGAAAACAGTTATCTCCTATTAACCCTTTTTGTATCAAATGGAATCTTCCTCCTTATATACAGCAAGAGTCCATTTCAACATTCAGGGGTTTCAGGTTGCGTTTTCTTCAAAATTGATTTGGAAAATGACTGAACTTTTAGCAAACAGTGGAGGCTCTGATCAGGCGCCGCCTTCTGCGGCGTCAGATCTGGGCCTGCACTCTTTGCCAGGGTACCCATTTTGGGGTTTCTGGTACTAAATGGGTTAGATATGTACAAGTATGTTATATTAGCAAATGCAAACTTACACATACACTATACAATAAAGTGATATAAATGGATGTATTTTTTTATATTTTTTGCTTGCAAAAACAGTTATTTAATAAAATGTAACATAACTAACATAACACAGAACATAGCATAGCATTGCAAAGCAAAGCAGAGAGCAGCCCAGTGCAGCACAGACCAACATAGCATAGGTATGACATGAAATGACATGACACAGCATTGCCAGTAGAATAGAACAGTATTGCATTGCATAGCAAAGAATTAACATAACATATCATAATGTATATATAACAAATTATAACATGACATAACCTACAGTTTTCAACTCAAAGCAGTCACAGTTTAGGTGTTGAAAGATGGGGCCCAAAAATCATTTATACAGGCAAAAATAACCAGTATCAGTGATTTTTCTGTAACTGTGATCCACCATGCATCATATAACCTTCTGGGCATCATTCAATTATCAGTTCTTAGTCAGCAACCAGCTAAATGAGGCCATAAGTAATCCAGTCATTTAGTGTGCATAAAAGGCATTGTTTAACTCTTATCCTGCTGTTCATGACAATCCCTATCTTCGGAAACAGTGTAGATCCAGATCAGATGGCTTCTGATGAAGCCATCTGATCAGGATCTACACTGTTTGACATTCAATTTATGAATTTGTAGGTATAAATTATATCAAGTAATCTGATTGGTTCAAAGTCAGAAATGGGTGTGGCAAAACTGAATTTTCAGCAAGAGAAGGGTTAAGGGGATTGAAAACCTCACATTTTATATCTGTGCCAGCACTGTTTGCCAAATACAATGTACCTGTTTTGGGGTTTCTGGTGCAAAATGGTTGAAAGACACATTGTACATAGCTCCAGATAAGGTGCTTTTTTCATCCGAAATGTACCGATATTTTTCTTATTTCTGCATGAAAACATAATTTGTTGGTACTCATTAGAAGCGCCTTGCCATGGCCTAGTGGGTAAGAGCACTGACTTCATCAGAAGGTCTCTCACCGCTGTAGTTTGAGCCTGGCTCAGGTCACATGTGAGATGCCAAGTTCTGCAATGGAAGGTCAGGCGTTTTTTCCTCTGGTTTTCACGTTTAAAAATCAGCTTGATATGCATGAAATAATTTTGAAAGGGTCGTAACCCCCCCCCCCCCCCCCCAAAAAAAAACTCAAATCTGGGGCTATGCTGCCACAGAGAGAGCTTACCAGCTGAATGATAGTGAGATATCTTTTCCACCACAGGTATTTCTGGTACTGAGGTCCGAGAGCTGCTATGCCGTAGTATGTGTACATGATTACATGGATGAATGAGTTTATCATGGCACCAAAGAATGCTGAAATTAAAATCAAGATTCTATCTAAACTTCACTGTTCATTTGAGCATGGTTTTGGATACAACACATTTGAATGTATAAAGATTAAACAGAAAAAAACATGTATGGTCATTTTTCTACATAATCTATACATTTTTGTATGGATATTATATAAACATGGTTGTTTATTAACTAAAATGGTTCTCTCCCTTCTGCTGATTAAAAAAACTCTTCCTTCTGCTGTTCTGCTGATTAAAAAAAAAAAACATCATGAATGCTGCACCAAGCATAAAGGGGTCTTCGACATGTGTACCCAGTGAAGACTCAGATCAGCCTGCACAATTAGTCTTCTCTGTGTGCTTTATGCACAAAGCTTCTTGAAGACTGCTTTCTGACTAAGAGAGTGTATGTATATACCACAGGCTCCATGATGACCAGATGAATGACTTGGCACAGAAAGCTGCCATTGAGCTACACCACAACCTCTTTATAACACTATTGTTGGGGTCCAAAGCAGAAACTATGTTAGTTAAACAACCGTGTTATATCCAAACACACATGTATAGATTATATAGAAAAATGACCATTTATGGTCATTTTTCTATATAAAATATACATTTCTGGGATCCATCTTGAAATCGTGTTATATCCAAAACCAAGTTATAATGAACCATGTTATAATGAGGTTGTGGTGTATTCGTTTTATCTATTAACCCAAAGTTATAAAGCGCACTAAGCTTTACAATGCTGAAGTACACTTTTAACCCTTGTCCTGCTGAGCCCATATATGCCTTATTTTCCAAACAATGAAGATCCAGATCAGATGGCTTCTGACAAAGCCATCTGATCAGGATCTTCAGTGTTTGCCATTCAGATTGTGAATTTGTTGCAATAATTTTCATGAAGTAATCTGATTGGTTAATAATCGATAGTTGGTGTGGCAGATTAAAATATTCCGCAGGACAAGGGTTAAAACTACAGTCAACCCTCTTTTTACCGACATTCTTTATAACGACAAAACTCGTAATAACGGCAATTTCAATGGAATGACTACTTTGTCAAAGGTTTAGACTAGGTTCTGAGGGGGGTGGGCTTCTCTTGGGCTGGATAAATCGAGTCCATAGTCATAAAAGATTTTTGTAATCTAATACTCCAAGATCCAAATGTAATAGATATTTGTTAGAATCGCCTCAACAAGGCGATTCTAACAAAGGTCTATAATATTGCTCCAAGAAACAAATGTTATAGATATTTGTTGAGGCGATTCTAACAAATTTATGTCTATAATATTGGTTTCTTGGAGTAATGATCGGGAAAAGGCCTTTTATTACAACTAGGATTCTTTATAACGGCAAATTCTTTATGACAGCACAATAATAGGGAACAAATACTGTCGTTAAAAAGAGGGTCCTTTGAATCACTGACTTGTAGAAAAACTGGGTCACAGTTATATATAGAAAGTAGCCACACCATTCTTATCAATGTGAGTGAGATTGTTGGGTAAAAGGTTTATCTATAGAATCTGGACTCGAATCATGGATTTTGCTTGGCAAACAGTGTAGTTCCAGATCAGACACCACAGAATGGGGCATCTAGTCAGGGTCTACACTTTTTGCTTAAAAAACTGGAATTTAAGGGTTAAAGGAAATAGTCTAATGTCTCAGTCCAGGACTGTTTTTCCATTCTACACTCAGAGACAATCAACTTTTTGCAAACAGTGCAGGCCCTGATCAGACGCCGCGTTCTGCGGCGTCTGATCTGGGCCTGCATTGTTTGCCAGGGTAACCGTTTTGGGGTTTCTGATACTAAATGGGTTAAAGAGTGACCTCTACACTCAAAGTGTAAGCTGACTGGTATGAGACATTTACATGTAGAAGTTCTCTGATTAATTGTCTCAAAATGTGGCTGTGCACATGCATCCAGCTATATGGTCTACCATAACAATCATAAACATTCAGACACCATAAGGATTTGCCATAATTCCCTAAAATTTTGACAATTTTGTTTCATGATATAGCAAGGAGTCCAAAAGGTGCTAACGGAATGGCAAAAAGCATTGACTGTTTGCCTTAGGCCTATATGTTCCAATAATTAGGATCAGTAAATGAGAAATGAACACACCCATAAACCCCACTTTATACAGAGAAAACTGGGGAACTTCACAAGGTATTCATTATTTTTCGGATTTCTGCTCCAGGACAGGCTGTTAGTACTTGTAAGAACCCCATAAGGGAGGTGGTTCTAATGAACACCCACAAACTATGTCTTTGAGTATAAATAAAAATAATAGCAGAATTATTCATCTGAAAATTGACCGTTTTGGAGCTATAAAAATACACTATGTCGCATAGATGTTTTGTCATAATGTGCACCAAGCTATTTCAAGGTATCCTCTATATGTCGGCAAGCAGGACTCATATCAATAAATATGGTTGGTATCATTATGAAAACAAGCCTATACAAATGCATTGTAAATTTTACTGCAAAAACGAAAGTTTTAGATGAAAAAAACTGTGATATTTTTTTTATTTCTGCTCGAAATATAGATTATGGGTACACGTTAGAACCGCCTCGTTGAGGTGGTTCTAACATGTACCCATATTCTATATTTTAGAGCAGAAAAAAGAAAAATAAGGGTTACCCCTGTAAACCCCAGTTTTACTACGTAAAAGTGGGGTTTAAGGTGGTCAGAATTATATAGGCCTGTTTCCGTGATGTTTTGTGATGATTGACTGTTTGTTTGTTTGATTTGAGGTTTAATGTCCCTGTCAACACTGTATAGGTCATTTTGGAGATGTTGCTTCCAAATCTGTGGGACTTTTACCCTACAATGAGATGAAATGACATCTCAAGCCCTGTGACCCAATGAAACCAAAAGGGTTTAAAAGCGACAGGCCAACTCGCACTGCTTTGCCTGGGCAGGCTTAGATCCTCTAAGCGGTTTACCAGTACTCGGGTGTGGTCGGTACAGCTCTGCATGGAAGCATCATGCAGCCCATCTATTTTTACAAACCCGATGGTCAGGGGCCAATATGTGATAATAAAAGGATAGTTTTTGTAAATTCTTCATAAAAACCTATGCTGTGGGTATTCAATAGAACTGCCTCAGTATATTGCTTAATGAAATTATGGACCTATATCTATCATCATATCAACTCTAAACCAATTTCATCATATGGTCTGGAAAATATGAGCAGTTAGAAAACTTTAACATATTCTTTTTTTTTAAAAAAATAGGTACAATTTACTACCCAAAGTTATGCCTTAAATAGCTGGATGAGTGGCAAACAGTGCAGACCCTGATGAGACGCCGCATTATGCGGCGTCTCATCTGGGTCCACACTGTTTGCTCAGGTCTGTCTGTTCAAATATACATATGGATAAGTGAAACATATGGTAAGAGTTATGCTCAGATAGAAAGTCAGACAGGTAAAATAATGACAAAAACCTTAGCGATTACTAATTGATTACCGATCGCAATGACAGGACTGATAATCGATTATCTTTTCAACTCCGATCAGCCAGCTCAGTACTCTTAAACAACTTTAACATAAATGCAGATGTCGTCACCGACTCCAACGATGATGCTGGGGGTAGTGCAATAGCTGTTCCTGGACTTTTTCCAGGCCAACTACAAAATAACTAGGGCTGGCTAATGGGAGCTGAAAAGATAATCGATTATCAGTCCTGTCATTGCGATCGATAATCGATAAGTAATCGCTAAGGGTTTTGTCATAATTTTACCTGTCCGGCTTTCTGTCTGAGCTTGACTCTTACCATATGTTGCTCTTTACCATATGTATATTTGAACAGACAAGACTGAGCAAACAGTGTAGACCCAGATGAGACGCCACAGAATGCGGCGTCTCATCAGGGTCTGCACTGTTTGCCACTCATCCAGCTATTTTAGGCATGCATTCCTTTGGGTAGAAAATGGTACCTATCAAGTAATCGATTGAAAGCAAATCAGAAATGATAATCATTTTTTGTGGAATTTATCGATCCATTAATCGATTATACAATTAATCATGTCAGCCTTAAAAAATAACAGTACTTACATTGACCACCTGCCACCCATTTAATCCCCATCCACCAGATAGGAAACATAGTAGCATGATGATACACATGAAGAAAACTAATCTGATTGTTCTTCTTTCGAAACACAAAAAACACAGTGTCCAACATTTCTATACATTTGGAGAAATAAAACCACCATAATGCTTTTGCTATCTGTAACAAAGAGAAAATGCACAAAATTTACTACAGAACCCAGAAAAAAAAAAAATACACCACAACCTCATTATAACACCTTCCGTTATTACACGGTTATGGATATAACACGGTTTCAAGATGGATCCCAAAAATGTCTAAATTATATAGAAAAATGACCATAAATGGTCATTTTTCTATATAATCTATACATTTTTGTTTGGATATAACATGGTTGTTTAACTAACACGGTTTCTGCTTTGGACCCCATTAAAAGTGTTATAAAGGGGTTTTGGTGCAACTTCTACCATACATGCACTAGGGAAAATTCAGTAGCAGATAACGATCTATTGTTTTATTACAAGTATTATTTTCTACAAAAAAACAACTAGAAGATGATTCACATGTAATATTGTGCTTTCTCTGAAAAATAAGGGATCTTTTCTAAAATTTTATATTTGGTTTTATTTCCTTTAAAGACATTTCACTTATAGAGCTGGTCATTAATTAGAGCTGTGAAAAATATACACAAATACATTAATCCATTTTATACATGAAATTTTAAAACAGAAAACTAGCAAACTTCAAATGCAGGCCCAGATCAGATGCCAAAGAATGCGGCATCTGATCATGGCCTGCAGAGTTTCAGCCATTTATCAGAAGTTTAACTATAAATAACCATAATAAATAACCCCAAAACACCCCTAAATTTCGAAATGACAGGTTGTCATTATGATAACACACCCGTGTGACAGTGCATTTTTTTCACATTTCCAAAATGGCTACTTTTCTGATGAAAATCCATGATATTTTTCTTATTTATTCTCTAAGCATAGGTTTTGGGTGCTCGTTAGAATCCCCTCATTGATGCGTTCCAACGAGTACCCACAACCTATGTCTTAGAGCTGAAATAAGGAAAATAATGTTTACCCCTGTAAACCCCAGTTTTCTCTATATAAAATGGAGTTTAGGGGGGTCTTTATTTCACGGACTTGTTCATGTGTTGTGTATTTGAACTTACATTTACTTCATAAGGATTGTCTGAATAATCAACTGTCTGACAGGAATAACTATATCCAACTTTTGTTGTATTGTAGAGTAACTGAAAAAGACAATGAAACATTTACACCTAAATAGAGGATCTTACATGAGTGTCCATGTATTATTGAATTTATTAAATGAGTTGAGGAAAAGGGATAAAATGCGAGGCTTTGCCGAGCATTTTATCCCTTTTCTTCAACGAGTTTGATAAATTCAATAATACATGAGCACGAATACAAGATTCTATTTATCATATGACATTTAAAACACATTTTATTAACTAGTGGATTGTTTAACTAAAACGCCAATATTCCGCTACTAGTAAATGTGACGTCGTTAAGGACGTCGTACATGTAACGCTACGGGGCGTATCTAACTAATTTGCATATTTAATCCACTAGTGGATTATGGAATTTATAACATGGTGTTATTACACTCTAAGACGCGACGTCATATGATAAACCTCTTTTTAACATGGTTAATTACAAGACTGTTTTAGATATAACATGACCGAAAGACGTATTCTAACAAGAAATAATTACAGAAATTTTCAAAGGGGCATAACTCTATTAATATTTGCTGGACTATAACCTTGAAACAATATGTGCAGATCCATATCATGGTCGTTTCAGCTAGATTGAATGTCTATTCTAAGAGTTATCTGGAAACCACTTGTTTTAAGAAAGTTTTGAAGGGACATAACTCTCTTTATATTTGGTGGACCGTGACCTAGAATTGATATATGCGCTGTTCTACATCATGGTCTAACTATATATATATCAAGTTTTAGCTAAGTGCCCAGGGATGTGAAATGTAGGAGGAGTTATTTGGAAATAAAAAGTTTACAGATGGAATTATTAGACGCATCATCATCATCATCTGAGGGGCATAAAATAATATGACAGTTTTTGAAACTTGATGACAGTAGAAAATAAGAAAAATACAGCACATTTTCATCTGAAAAGAGCTAGTTCTTGGGATATGAAAAACGCTTTTATAGCAAACGGGTGTGTTATCGTAGTGCATTTTCTATATAATCTATACATTTTTGTGTTATTCAGCTGACACAGTTTCTGCATCTGGACCTCAACAATATATATAATAGTGTTATAAAGTTATAAAGAAATTGTAATGTAATAAATAGAGGATCTTACATGAGTGTTCCTGTATTATTGAATTTATTACCGGTAAATGAGTTGAGGAAAAGGGATATAATGTGAGGCTTTGCCGATAATTTTATCCCTTTTCCTCAACAAGTAAAATAAATTTAATAATACATGAGCACAAATGCACGATTCTATTTATCATGTGACATTTAAAATGCATCTTATTCATGATTTTTCTACAAAAATGTCAACATTCCGCCGTTAGTAAATGCGACATCCTCAAGGAAGTCACAGATTTTCACAACGTTATAGATTTTCGTATTCAATCCACTAGTGGATTTCAGAATTCAATATATGGCGTTATTTCTCATTTGCGAAGTTACATAATAAAAAAAGTTTAAACTTTTATTTGAGCTGCACCATCAGAAAATGTGGCTCTTCGAGTGTTCTGTTCAATAATGACACTAATTAGCCTGTGCATCTGTATAGCCAGATATTAGACATTGCTGTTATATAGTCCTATTATTTGGCTGGGGTACACTGAAACTTCATGCCGGCAGTGGAGGCTCTGATCACACAGGTCATACAAAGCCTTACCATAAGGACAGTCGGCAGGGAACTCTTCAGTAAAAAGAAACAAAGAACGGTTATCCTTCCCACCATTTTTTTCATTTGGTGGAGGTGAAAGCTTCGGTTTTTATCGCTAAAATTTGATCATTTTTAAACAGTTTTAAAAGCAAAATAAGTCTGATTTTTTCATCGACAATCATCGGAAATAAAAGGAAATATACGGAACAACAATATAGAGTAAGTTTGTATCAGAGGTTTGAGACAGATTTAAAATATTTCTTGTGCACATTTGGTAAGGTCATATAGCAGAATACCTTTGTTTACACCTCCGAAAATGGGGGACCTCAGCGGAAGTGACTTCACGCCGATCGTCCTTATATTTACCCTAAATATTCAGACACCTCAACTCCTTACCATGCCTATCTGAAAACATGGTAAATATGGTATTCTCTCATGCTGGGCTTAAGTTATTTTACTTTATTTTATTGTGGATCTGCACCTGTGGCTCTTATGGCATTATTGTAATTTCAGATATTTAATCATATGTTACAATTACTGGTATGGCACAATTTTATTTACGTTCTTATAAAATTCATTCCAGCAACAATGTTGGAACATGGACATTATGAGCCATAATTAAGTGACATAAAACTAAAACCTGTTTTATCTGGAAACAATGAAATGACATTATTTTTATTTTTTTTTTTTTTTTTGGTTTGGGTTTTACGGCCCTTTCAAGATTATTTCACTCATATCGAGCCGATCGTTAATCAGAGGTGGGCGAAAACCAGAGTACCCGGAGAAAAAACCACCTGACCTTCCTTTGCAGAACTTGGCGTCTCACACGTGGCCCGAGTGAGGCTCGAACCCACGGCGGTGAGAGACCTAATGACTAAGAGTCAGTGCTCTTATCCACTAGGCCACGGAGGCCCGTAAAATGACATTATACCTTTACCAGTAATCAGGTATAACCATCACATTAAATGTATGCTATTTTTGTATCAAACTATATAAAATGTAAGTTTTGACAATATCATGTCAATTACACAGGCTTGGGGTGAATCATAATCTGTAATCGTAATCAGCTGTAATTGATTACATATTTTCAACTAATCTGATGTAATCAGTAATCAAACATTTTTCTGATTACAAGTAATTTAATCTAATCAATTACTTCAATAATTTGGCCTGTAATCATGATTATTTTCTGATTACAATTTGATTACATTTCTGTTAATATAGATGTATAAATTGTGAATTTGTGCAAAAATATCAGGATTCTGGACATCAGACAAATTCTTTTTTATCCTTTTGCTAGCGTGTATACTAATCATAATATCAGTAATTCCTTATAAACTTCAATTAAACATGTTCATACTTTTACCTTTCATAAAAGTTAATGGACATAAAAGTTAATGGATGTGCTGAATGTTTTTCAAATCTGTTTATAAAGACTTCACAAGTGCAAATGAATTTGATCATATAGTTGTCTCCCTTTAAACTGTGTAATGTATGGATAAAACAGAGAATGGGATAAAGCTGTGCAGTCATAATATTTCATCAACTACCATAATGATCCTAAGGTATTGGACAGACAAACCTGGTCAAACAGTGCATACTCAGACAAGACTGTCTAGAAGAGCACTCTGATCAGGGTACACACTGTTTGCCTTTTAATTTGTTTTTTTTTATGCATTTCGCCTCAGAAAATGTTTCTTTTTGAAAATTCCTTTTAATTTGTTTTTTATGCATTTCTCCTCAGAAAAGGTATCTTTTTGAAAATTTCTAGGTGATTAAAACAAACTTTTCAGATGTCGATTTTTTTATATATATTTTACAGTTTTTTTCACAGGTAAATTGTACAATGTTTGAGCATCTCTAATTTATCTATTGTTCTGTTGAGAAACCATCTCCATTCAGGTGTGAAAAAATATATAACTGTTGCCAGTCACTCTTTGTTTGTCATGTAACTGTGAAAAATAATATCAACTCAAATTTTGTCTATTGTTGATAAATTTAGTTTTAATCACATATTGACCATTGAGCCTGATTTACAAACTGAAATCCTAACACTTCACTCAGTTCATCTGAAAATATTAATTGCATTTTATTAACTGTGCCCAAATAATGTAAACAGGTTGGGCAAAAAGTCTATACACTGATTAAACTGCTCCTCCATGAGCAGCCTGATCTGGGTCTACATTTTTTTCTAGCCCTTCTGTCTGTGTAGACTGAAAAATGCAATTTTTGAAAAGCTGATAAAAAGTGTAATTCAGGTTGTTCATTTTTGGCTTCGGTTATGAGAACTAGTGCATTGTTCACAATGGATGCATTTACTATATCAACTCAAAAGTACTGGTAGAACTTGAAAAGTATGCTTCATTTTAAACATGTAGTTTAAACGAACATCTATTAATTATTATTAGTAGTATTTGTTTAACAGGAGTTAAAGTGTCATACCTGTAGTACTTCTAGATAATACATTGCAAAAGTAATTGTAATTTAATCAATTACATTGCAAAAGTAATTGTTTTTGTTTGTTTGATTTGAGGTTTAACGTCCCCGTCAACACTGTAAAGGTCATTTTGGAGACGTTGCTTCCAATTTTGTGGGACTTTTACCCGACATTGAGATGAAATGACATCTCAAGCCCTGTCGCCCAATGACACCAATAGGGTTCATTAGCATGGATGGTCCACCTCGCACCGCGGTTCCTGGACAGGCTTAGATCCCCTAAGCGGTTTACCAGTACTAGTGTGCGGGCCGGATTCAGCTCTGCGTGGAAGCATCATGCAGCCCATATATTTCTTCAAGCCCCTATGGGCAAAAGTAATTGTAATTTAATCAATTACATTTACATGATGTTGTAATTGTAATTTAATCAATTACAATTTTAGGGCAAAGTAATTGTAATTTAATCAATTACATTTACATGATGTTGTAATTGTAATTTAATCAATTACAATTTTAGGGCAAAGTAATTGTAATTTAATCAATTACTTTCAAATGTAATTGGCCCCAAGCCTGCAATTACATCATAAAATATATGGCAATCAGTTTACTTACCGATGAGCAAATGTGAAAATTAATTGCTATACATATGAAGTTGTAGATGACGATTGGCCATTTCAGTTTTAATGGTTTCCGGTTCTCCATTAGTTTTGGTCCTATCCATGTGACAAAGACTACATAGACTGCTGTAATGATTAGAGTGGGTGTGTACCCTTGCATCAGGAACCAGTCCTCCACACGCTTGTCTGAAAAATAATCACAAGACTCTTAAAGATGTTTATAACAGTACACCAGTATAACCAGTACACATTTCTCTGAAGAAAAAATAATAAGGTAAAACTATCCCTTTGACCTTTATCCTGCTGATCATGACAACCCTTACTTTTGCAAACAGTGTAGATCCAGATTAGATGACTTCTAGAAGTCAACAAACTTGTGTTAAAAATTTATTATGAAACTTTTTGAGTCATATCTATCCTTATGCCAACCTCAGATACCAGTATGTTTGGTTTAAATAAACATGCCCATGGTTGGCATTATTAACCCATTTCAGGTGGGAAATCCCTGAGCCAGTATCATGGCAAACAGTGCAGGGCCAGATCAGAAGCCGCAGAATGTGGCAGCACTGTTTGCTAGTAGAGTTTTGCATCAAAAATAAAATAAAAACAAACTAGAGCTGTCAGTAAAACTGACAAGGGCCCCGACAGTGCTACCAGGAGTTGGATTTTTTTTCAAAGGGTCATAACTCTGAGAGTATTTCAGCTAGAGTTACGTGACTTGCCATGAATTTGTGTAATAATATTGTGACCTTATATTTAAAGTTTGAAGATGATGCGTTTGACTGTTGGCTATAAAACATGAAAGATGTGGACGTTTTAGTATGTGCAGAAGTGCAATAGGGTTTAGGTTTTTCAAAGGGTCATTAAACTCTGAGAGAATTGTAGCTAGAGTTACGTAACTTGCCATGAAATTGTGTAATAATATTGCAACCTTAATAATATTTAAAGTTTGAAGTGGATGCATTTGACTGTTTGTAATTTATTAAGAAAAAACATGAAAGATGTGGACGTTTTTAAGTTTTTCAAAGGACCATTAAACTCTGAGAATATTGTAGCAAGAGTTAAGTAACTTGCCATGAAAATTGTGTAATAGTATTGCGACCATAATAATATTTAAAGTTTGAAGTGGATGCATTTGACTGTTTGTAATTTATTAAGAAAAAAACATGAAAGATGTGGAATGACAGACAGATGGACAGACGCTTTAAAGTTTTTCAAAGGGCCATTAAACTCTGAGAATATTGTAGCTATAGTTACGTAACTTGCCATGAAATTGTGTAACAATATTCCGACCTCCATAACATTTAAAGTTTGAAGTGGATGCATTTGACTGTTTGGACTTGATTAAGAAAAAACATGAAAGATGTGGACGTTTCAAAGTTTTTCAAAGGACCATTAAACTCTGAGAGTATTGTAGCTAGAGTTACGTAACTTGCCATGAAATTGTGTAATAATATTGCGACCTTAATAATATTTAAAGTCTGAAGTGGATGCATTTGACGGTTTGTAAGCTATTAAGAAAAAAAAAGAAAAATGTGGACGTTTTTAAGTTTTTGCAATGGGCCATAACTCTGACAGTATTGTAGCTATAGTTACGTTACTTGCCATGATATTGTGACCTTATATTTAAAGTTTGAAGTTGATGCATTTGACGGTTTGTTAGTTATTAAGAAAAAAAAAAAAAAAAAATGTGGATCGACAGACAGAAGGACACACAGTGTGATTACTATCTAGGGAACCCGCAAAAAATTTACGGGGGCCTAAAAAATAGGCCAGACAATTTCCAACAAAAAGCAATGTTTGTTTGTTTGATTTGAGGTTTAACGTCCCCGTCAACACTGTATAGGTCATTTTGGAGACATTGCTTCCAATTTTATGGGACTTTTATTCAACATTGAGATGACATGACATCTCAAGCCCTGTCGCCAAATGAAACCAACAGGGTTTATAAGCATGGACGGGCTGACTCGCACCGCTTTGCCTGGGCAGACTTAGATTCTCTAAGTGGTTTACCAGTACTTGTGTGAAGTCGGTTTCAGCTCTGTGTGGAAGCATCATGCAGCTCATCTATTTCTTCAAGCCCCAATGGATGGGGGCCCGCAAAAAGCAAAGTGAGAGCCTGAGAGGCCACCAGTATACAATTGGGTAAACTAAAGGAGCATATGCTGTTCCTGTGTTTGTTTTATGAACAGAATGAAATGTGTTAGCACAGTGTCCTTATTATAGCAAATATGGTAACTAATTCTGTAAACCCCACTTTCATTACGATAACACACCTGTAAGGCATACTGCATTTTTCTTATCTCTAAAATGGATACTTTTCTGGTGAAAATCTGTGATATTTTTCTTATTTATACTGCAAACATAGGTAATAATAATAATAAAAATAATTGACTTTATTTAACGAGGGTAGACACATTTAGTTTACACTAATCTTCCATGTGGCCCTCTCTAAACTAGCAAACAAGATTATTTACAAATTTACACAAACTACAGATACAAATTATAAATCTAACCCACTGTTCACTGGAAACCCCTAATGGATATAGGCAAAAAGGATATAGGCAAACAGTGCAGACCCAGTTCAAATGTGGTGTCTTGTCCGGGTGGGTCTACATTGTTTTCTTACATATATATATATAAAATGGACACCCCCTCTATGACAAATGGATTTGCCCAATATATAGCAATGGAAGATTTCACAAGTATACAGTGGGTAAACTTGATCATAATAGTAATGATGAAGAAATGAAAATATTATGTTTTCACTCTATCACTAACATTCACACTCTAGAAACAAATACATATATATATAAGCCCCCGCCCATAGGGGCTTGAAGAAATATATGGGCTGCATGATGCTTCCACGCAGAGCTGAATCCAGTCTGCACACTAGTACTGGTAAACAGCTTAGAGGATCTAAGCCTGTCCAGGAACCGCGGTGCGAGGCGGACCGTCCATGCTAATAAACCCTACTGGTTTCATTGGGCGACAGGGCTTGAGATGTCATTTCATCTCAATGTCGGGTAAAAGTCCCACAAAATTGGAAGCAACGTCTCCAAAATGACCTTTACAGTGTTGACGGGGACGTTAAACCTCAAATCAAACAAACAAACATATATATATATATATATATATATATATATATAGATACATGATGATGATGATGATGATTTCGTGTTTAACGACGCGTCAACCCTCTTTGTGGGTCATAAGCATCAAACTGTTAATGGTTAACGGCATAAATATATATAGATACACCCTATAGGACAGTATGAGTTTGATCACTGTTTCAACCATTTTATAAAATGATTATGGAAAGAGCTAACTGAATTAAGATTTTTTAATGTGGTGGGTAAGCTATTCCATACAATAGGCCCTGAATATATGATACTCTGCTTAAATATTTCCTTTTTTGGTCTGGGTGGGATAAAGTTAGAAGCCAGCATAGATCTTAAAAGTGGCGTATTTTCATCCAATATTCTTTGGTTAAACATTTCATTTATATACATTGTAAGGGGGTGTTTCAGACCTATCGACTTTAAACATGAATGTGGGTGCTTGTTAGAACCGCCTCATTGGGGTGGTTCTAACAAGTACCCACAATCTATGTCTTGGAGCAGAAATAAGAAAAATAATTTATACCCCCATAAACCCCAGTTTTCTCTATATAAAATTGGGTTTTATGGGTTGTTCATTTCACGAACTTGTTCACGTGATGTCCTCTATATAATGTGGGGTTGAGAATAGTTTCTATAAAGAACAGTAGCCCTTCATATAGACTTGTAAATGTGATGTATGCATTTCTTTCCCATTATGTAGGGCAGTTATGGTAGCAAGTATACATTTCATCTGACGTTTAAGAAATATATGTGCTGATCGATGTCAATGAAACTTTATACACAATGAGAGAAGTACATTATAAGCACAATGGTCAACTATGAGAATTAATCCATCCATATGTGGGTGTAAATGGTGTATCCAAAAAATCCTAAAAATTCACCTTGAGGATTTGCTGTAATTCTCCTAAAATTTTAACAAATTTGTTTCATGATCCAGCAAGCCTGAGTAAGGTGTCCAAAATGGCAAGCAGTGTAGACCCTGATCAGACTGCTCCTTCAGGAGCAGTCTGATCTGGGTCTGCACTGTTTGCTTAGGCATGTCTTCCAATACTTCAGATCATTATGGTATGCAATCTTGTAATCATTGTAGTGATATTATTATAGTACTATAGCCTCTTTTGAGTTTATAACACTTTTATGACATGGTTAATAGGGGATAATCCCAAAAATGTCTAGATTTATACAGAAAAAAAATGACCACAAATGGTAGTTTTCCAACACACAATGCCATGTCATCTATTTACATTTTAGTTTGGATATACATGTAACAAGATCTTCGACTATTTAACTGGTTTTGGACCCTAACAATAGTGCTGTAAAGAGGTTTGGGTGTAATATTGTGTATGAACTGTCTTTACTGACTGACTGGGGAAAAAAAACAAAAAAAAAACTAGAATAGCTCAGACTTTGCTTCTGGACCCTGAGCATGATATAAGCTATTAATACCTTTAAATGGGTTGTAGCCCCAGATACATGAAAGAGGGGTATTCACATATAATTTTTCTTATTTCTGCACGAAAACATATGTTGTGGTACCCATTAGAAATAAGAAAAATACCAGTACTTACCAGATGAAAAAAAAAAAAAAAAAAACAACCAAAAACATTATCTGGAACTTTGAAAATCATGTGGGCCATGAAAAGGTGTCTTCGAAGATGTAAGCTCAAAGAAGTCTCCAGTCAGTCTGTACAAACACTTAGAATACAATCTTCCCTGCATGAAGAAGCGTTGTGTAACTGACCGTCGTTTTTTTTTTACTTTAGCACAGCAATGAATTTAAGCAGGATGCAAGTGTGTGCAAGCTGATCTGAGTCTTTGCCAGGAACACATACTCAAAGTCCCCCTGTTGCTTGTTGTGCTGCTATTTGCTTTGGATCACGACAAATCAAGCTACTTGTACGAGGACTGTTCAAAAATGAATGTAACTAAGCACATACCGGTAAAAATGATTCCGTGATAGATTTCGATGAAAAATTTATTTTGTCCCCTCAAAGTATTCTCCTTTAACAGATATACAAACTTTCAGTCTTCTGATCCAATCATTGAATGCATTTTGGTAGTCTTTTCGAGGTATACTATGAAGGCACTGGAATATTGCAGAACCAAGGTGTTTGCACTGTACAAATTTTCGACCAGAAAGGTATTTTTTCAGCCGCGGGAACAAAATAAAGTCACATGGGGCAAGGTCAGGGGAATACGGGGGGTGAGGGAGTGCAACAACCTTTTCCTGCTTCAGATAGTCTTGCACAATGAACGCCTTGTGCGATGACGCATTGTCATGTAGCAATCTGACACTGGCCAAACCAGTTGCTGGTCTTCGTTCTTTGAAATATTTCTTCAATTTTCGAAGAACTTTATTCTTGTAAAACTTCACATTTACAGATTTGCCTTTAGGCACAGCAACCTGAATAGCAGGGCCCTGATTTGAAAAGAATATGGCATACATTACCTCCTTGACGCTCATGGTCCGCTTTGCAATACTTTGTTGCTATTTTGTTCTGAATATATGGTCTTTTGCAATACTTTGTTGCTATTTTGTTCTGAATCTTTCGTTTTGGCTCAAAAAAGTGAACCCATGTCTCGTCACCTGTGACAACATTAGCGAAAGACTGTGCATTGTAATTTGGAAACTTTTTAAGCAACTTCTTGGCGCACTGAACGCGTGTCTTTTTCCGCTCATCTGTCAACAGATGGGGAATCCATCTAGCACAGATCTTTCTCATTTTCAAATCCTGTTTCAGAATTGTATGAGCTGCTCCTAATGAGATGCCAACCATACTAGCTATTTGTCTCGTGGTGTATCGTGCATCGGTAGCAACTATTTCTTTCACTCTAGCAACCATCTTGGCAGATGTTGCTCTTTTCGGCCGACGATCATGTGGTGCATCTTCTGTTGAGCCTAGCCCACAGCTGAATTTCTTACACCAATGAAAAACTGTCGGAAACGACATTTCATTATGCCCATAAACCGAACATATTTCATCAACAAGAGGCCCATGGGCCACTATGCTCACCAGAGCTCAGGGGGCACTGCCGACTGGCAGCAAAGTATTTTAATTAACCATGGAAGCCCTGTGCCCAAGGATGCTACAGATAAAATTTGGACCCAATCAGCCTAGTGGCTTCAGAGATCTGATGTCGCTTGAATGTGTTGTTGCAGGACAACAGATGACAACTGACAATTTCCCATCTGTGGCAACCAATAGGCCTAAAAGAACATTATTAAAGGAACATTTCTATGTAAGTTTGACAAAATATCTTGAAAGGCATAAATGTCATTTTTCAATTTTCCCCTTGGAAACTCTTAACTTGCCATGGCAAACAAACCAAAGAGCCAAATTTCATAAACCGGACCTCAGATGGGCATTGCCCAATGGCAGACATGTATTTTAACATGGTATGATTTTAATCTACCAATCATAAAGTCTCCCAATTCCCAAATGAGCACTCATGTGGACTGTATCTGAAATATTAGGTGTTTTATATAGTAGAGAGGGTGGGGCATGAACCCAATGGAGCCCTGGTTGGTGTCACTAAATGTGCCTCATAAAAAAGAACAGAGACATATATGGTTTTTGCGGTGGGATATGTATGGCTCCTGATATGTAAGGCCTTTTAAGCAGTGAAGGGATTCGGGCATGGTGGATTCCAGAAAAGCCCAAGATTGTTGCAACCTAATGCTGAACAGTTTCTGACATATGAGGCCCTTTTATGACGTGGATGGAAGAGAAATGGCGCCTGCAGACCCCACAAGATGGGTTGACTGAATGTGTCTAATAACAATGAACAAGAATATATGTGATTATATGGTGGGGATTTGAATAGTTTCTGAGATATATGGCCTATTATGAAGTGGGGTCTTATCATAAGGAACAAGAATATATATGGTTGAGGGGTGGGGATCTGACCGGTTTCTGAGATATATGGCTTTTAATGAAGTAAAGGGGTGGGGCATGGCCCGTGGCACCACAGGGGGGACCCCATGCTGATGTCACTGACTGCATCTTATCATAAGGAACAAGAATATATATGGCTTAGGGGTAGGGCTCTGAACAGTTTCTCAGATGTATGGTCTTTTGTGAAGTTGAAGAATGGAGCATGGCCCGGGCAAGCCCTGGGGGAGCCCTATGTTGGTGTCACTGAATGTGACTTATCACAAGGAACAAGAATATATATGGTTAAGGGCTGGGGATCGGTAAGGTTTCTGAAATATTTGGCCTTTTATGAAGTGGAGGGGGTGGGCGAGACCCCCGGCTCATCCCGGGGGACCCTCAGCTTTGTGTCGCTGAATGCGTCTTATCATAAGGAACAAGAATATATATGGTTAGGGGTGGAGATCTGAATGGTTTCTGAGATAAATGGCATTTTATGAAGTGGAGGGGGTGGGGCATGTCCCGGGCACATCTGTGGGGACCCCCAGGTTGGTGTCACTTAATGCTTCTTATCATAAGGAACAAGATTATACAATGTATATGGTTTAGGGGTTGGGATTTGTAAGGTTTTGGAATATTCGGCCTTTTATTAAGTTTTGTTTGTTTGTTTGATTTGAGGTTTAACATCCCCGTCAACACTGTAAAGATCATTTCGGGGACGTTGCTTCCAATTTTGTGGGACTTTTACCCGACATTGAGATGAAATGACATCTCAAGCCCTGCCGCCCAATGAAACCAATAGGGTTTATTAGCATGGACGGTCCGCCTCGCACCGCGGTTCCTGGACAAGCTTAGATCTAAGCGGTTTACCAGTGCAGGCCGGATTCAGCTCTGTGTGGAAGCAGATATAACCTTTTATGAAGTGGAGGGGGTTGGGCATGTCCCCGGCACATCCCGGGTGTCTCCCAGGTTGGTGTCACTGAATGCAACTTATCATAAGGAACAAAAATATATTTCATTTAGGGGTTTGGATCTGTTAGGTTTCTGGAATATTGGGCCTGTTGTGAAATGGAGAGGTGGGGCATGGCCCAGGCACATCCTGGGGGACCCCCAGGTTGGTGTCACTGAGTGCGTCTTATCATAAGAGACAAGAATATATACCCTTTACGGGTGGGGATCTGAATGGTTTCTGAGATAAATGGCATTTTATGAAGTGGAGGGGGTGGGGCATGTCCCCGCCACATCCTGGGGATCCCCAGGTTGGTGTCACTTAATGCACCTTATCATAAGGAACAAGAATATACATATATGGTTTAGTGGTGGGGATCTGTAAGGTTTCTGAGATATAAGGCATTTTATGAAGTACTGGGGGCGGGGAATGGCCCCGGCACAACCTACTGGACCCCCAGGTTGACATAAAAGCATATTGCTGAGAGAAGTTTACTAAAGGAACATTTCTATGAAAGTTTTGTCAAAATATCTGCAAAAGCTTTGTAGTTAATGCCATTTTTCAATTTTCCCCATTATAAGTCTATGGAATTTCTAAGTTGCCATAGCAACCAAACTAAAGAGCCGAATTTCATAAAAAACACAAAACCTGTAAAGGCAAATATGGTGAATATTTTCATAAACTCTCAGCCTCATAGAGCATACGGTTTCTGAGGAGATGATTTTTTAAGTATTTTTTTTTCTATTTTTTTCAATTTGGTTTCCATGGCAACCAATACAAATGAGCAGTAGGCCTAAAATCGTATGGCAGATAGTAGATTGCCTAAGGAATATTTCTATGAAAGTTTTGTCAAAATATCTACAGCGGCTTGGCAGTAAATGCCATTTTTCAATTTTCCCCATTATAAGTCTATGGAAACTTTAAATTGCCATAGTAACCAAACTAATGAGCCGAATTTCATAAAAAACACAAACTTTCAATCCCCCAACCCAAAGATGCTACAGATGAAATTTGGACCCAATCGGCCTAGCGGCTTCAGAGGAGATGTCCTTTAAAAGTGTTGACGTCACCAGACGCAGACGCAGACGACGGACAACTGCCTATCCTATAAGCTCCCCCGGAGCCTTTGGCTCTGGTGAGCTAAATATGTCTTTGCACCGTATACCAAGAATACAACGATTCTTAATATAGGACCGTATTTCAACGGCGTACTCTGACCTTCTTCCAACCATGTTTTGTATTAGTATACAAGAGTAGACAGTGTTTATCGAATGATATACATGGCTAAAGTGCACGGATTTTAACAGGTTTGGTATCAATGTATAGGTAAAATGTTTTTCTACGCTGTGATATTTATTTCCAGGTGATTTTTGCATTAGTTCATGAGAAAACGTTCTACTTGCATTCATATTTGAACAGTCCTCGTATTTATAAACACACACAAGAATACTCAAAGCACTGAGAGTACTGGTGGGTCGATTGTCTCTGAGTGTATACATGTATTGGGAAAATGGTCCTAATCGGGACTCGGGGTTTCGTTTGACCCTTAAATTCAAGTACTGTAAGAAAAGCGTGTTTGATGTCTGACACCCCTTCAGTTCCTGTACTGCTAGTAAACAGTTTAGACCCTGATCAGACGCTGTGTTCTACAGCTTCTGATCTTGGTCTTCACTGTCTGCCAAGCCCAACCCATAATTCTAGCCCACACTCTACAGATAACTCTTTTGCGCAAACAAGATGACCTCACTGCGTTAAAATTATGTTAATAAGTTACATGGATCAAATTTCATAAAAATCAGCGACAGTCACATGGACTCCAGCAATAACAGAGGTTTTGCCCTTTAACCCTTGTCCTGCTGAGCCTGGACATGTCTTATCTTTCAAACAATGTAGATCCAGATCCAGATCAGATGGCTTCTGAAGAAGCCATCTGAAGAAGCCATCTGATCAGGATCTACATTGTCATCCAGATTGTGAATTTGTTGCAATAATTTGCATCAAGTAATCTGATTGTTTGATAATTGGTAGTGGGTGTGGCATATTTAAATATTCAGCAGGTCAAGGGTTAAAAATATTACTTAACAATCGACCCAAAAATCAAGATTTTCTGGAACAGACTAGTTTTGGCCATTTAGGTCTCATGCGGGTGAAGACACTGATTAGACTTGCATATATGCAATATATATGTAACAAATTGTTTTCTCATAATGTGGCCCATTTACAGCCAGATTAAGATGAGTCTCCCTCTCTTGAGATCTCTTTTTCTCTCTCTCACTTTCATGTGTGTATTCCAAGTAAACATTATACAGGAAACTGGTCAGTGGTCCTTACCTGAGACGGACAGCGCCCAGTCATAAAATTCCCTGAAGTGGTAATATTTCTCCTGAATCAGCTCCATGATGACAAGGTCTCACACCTGAAATGTAGTAATTATGTACAGTATTATAAGGAGAATGGTATGCATACATTCTGCCATTTTAACCCTTGTCCTGCTGAACCCGGATATGTCTTAGCTTTCAAAAAATGTTGATCCAGATCAGATGGCTTCTGAGCCATCTGATGAGGATCTTCACTGTTTGTCGTTCAGTTTATGACTTCCAATGGGCCATTACTACCATAAAAGAGAAGCACCTTTAAAAATCCTAAATATTCGGACACCTTGAGGGCTTGCTGTAATTTTGCCAAAATTCAAACAAACTTGTGTTTTGAGCAAGCAAGGAGTAAAAAAAAACAGACAGAATGGCAAACAGCATATGGTCTTGAATCAGATCCTTCAGGAACAGTGGCCCCCGCCCGTCAGGGCTTGAAGAAATAGATGGGCTGCATGATGCTTCCACGCAGAGCTGAATCCGACCCGCACACGAGTACTGGTAAATCTCTTAGAGGATCTAAGCCTGCCCAGGCAAAGCGGTGCGAGTGTTGGACCGTCCATGCTTATAAACCCTATTGGTTTCATTGGGCGACAGGGCTTGAGATGTCATTTCATCTCAATGTCGGTTAAAAGTCCCACAAAATTGCAAGCAAAGTCTCAAAAATGAGCTTTACAGTGTTGACGGGGATGTTAAACCTCAAATCAAACAAACAAACAAATCAGGAGCAGTCCGATCTGGGTCTGCAGTGTTTGCTTATGCCTGTCTGTCCTGATACTTAGGATCATTATGGTACTGATTATTTGGGGATAGTTTTTCTTATTTCTCCATAAAAAAATATCTTATGGATACTCATATGCTAATGGACTCTTCCATTGCTATATGTTGGACAAGTCCATCTGTCATAGAAGGGGTGTCACTCATATTTTTTTCATTTTTATTCTTTTTTTGATGGGAAATGTCTATTTGCAAATAGTGCAGGCCCTGATCAGAGGCTGCATTCTGCGTCTGATCTGGACCTGCACTGTTTGCCAAGGTACCACTTTAGGAGTCCCCCTACCCCCCTGTGAAAAAAGTTCAAGAACTTGAAGTTTGTTCTTGAACTCTTCAAGAACTTCAAGAACTGTTCTTGAACTTATTGAACGTAGTTCATTGATCTTTTCCAATTCTTGAACTATTGTTCTTGAAGAGATGAACTTCTAGAACCTGGGTTCTTGAACTTGAAAAGTTCTTGAACTTGCATTTTAAACTGTGAAAAAAACTCAAGAACTTGAAATTTGTTTTGAATACTTCAAGAAATTCAAGAACTGTTCGTGTACTTTTTACACAAAGTCCATGGATCTTTTTTTGGTTCTTACACTATTGTTCTTGAAGAGATAAGTTCTAGAACCAGGGCTCTTGAACTTGCAAAGTTCTTGAACTTGCATTCTAGATACTCAGAGGTGTAAAATTTCCCTCCAACTTACTCGCTCTTCTTGTCTAACTTTTTCATTTAGGTGCTAAAAATGAAGAAAAAGTAATGTCAGTTTTGAAAATCTTACTCACCCTGCCTTAAAACTTAATCGCAATGCGAGCAGGCGAGTGGAATTTTACACCCCTGATATTTAAGTACGAAACTTCTATCGTTTAGCTTTACATAACATTTTAATTACTAAACTTTAGTTGTTTTGCTTTACATAAACTGTCCAATCAAAAGCCATGCTATATATAGTACATTCAGACATCAGAAAGAGTGGGAAAATAGAGCTAAATCAGGATTTTTTATGCATTTTAATGTCTTGAAATAAATTGCATGATGAGATACACTGCACCTTACAAGACATATTTGTTATCTAGCACTAAATACACTGAAGCATGCTAAAGTCCGAAAAACATGGACTATTTATTGTGTAATGGAATGTGTCAGGATTTCGAGGTAAAATCAACAATTTTTCTAGTAAATTACATGTACTATGCATTATTTTGGAAAACCCAACTGACCTGTAAATTTTCAATAATGTTCATTTGTTTGCTGATATTAATGATTTTCTAGGTTAAACTTTATTATGATTTTCTGTTATTTCACAGCTAAAATGGAAATAATTGTTTGAATGCATGGACATACAAGAAACAATTCCTTCTGGCTGCTCAGGGAACAGGTAGAAATGTTACAGATAAGCAGTATAGGAGATTGCCAGGGGTCAGTGTGTCAATTAAACATGTGCGCTATGAGCATTGGGACATATTCAAGTAATGGTTCAAGAACAAGTTCTTGAACTGTTCATGGCCTCTAAATGGCTGGTTCTTGAACTCCCTTAGTTCATGAACCAGTTCAAAATATTTTTCTTTAAAAGTTTCATTAATTGAAGTTCTTGAACTGTAAGGAACTACATGTAGGTCAAGAACTTTGGAGTTCTAGAACCGGTTCAAGAAGTTCTTGAACAGTTCTTGTTTTGTTCTTGATAATTTCACAGGGGCTGCACATGCATTGTCTAGAACAAATTCTAGAATTGTTCCAGAACAAATTCTAGAATATGTTCTAGAACTGGCCATTTAATGTTCAAGAACAATTCTAGGACTAGTTCCAGAATTGTTCCAGAATCATTTCTTGAATTCCTCGCAGGGTTGGCGCATTCAATGGGTTAAAATGGCCTCAATGAGGCAATTTTAATAGGTAACTACAAAATGCTTCTCAAATCTTATGGGTACATGTAGTTGTTAGGATTGACACAATGAGGTTATTCTATTAATTGTACCCACAACATAAAATTATGTTTCCAACACAAAATAAGGAAAATTATTCCTAAATTTTTATACCTGGTGTCAATAAATTTTCCTAATTGCTTGCCTGTTTAACATTGAATGGGACCTTTAAAATGTTTACTGGAACTTGAAGGTCCTTAGGAACTAAGCCTATATAAATTCAAAGGTTGAGGTACAACCCAGCAAGCACATGACGTAATTGGCATCAACGTCAGTGCGACGTCATGAAGTTTATGCAAGGTCACATCAATGTCGGTGCAACATCGTGAGGTTGCACTGGCGTTGCTTTGACGTTGCCTTAGCGACATGTGCCTGCTGGGAAGCTTTTTGAAATACCATAATGGTCCTATGTATTGGGAAAGACAGGCCTAACCAAACAGTGTAGATCCAGATCAGACTGTTCAATCTGATCAGAGTCTTCACTGTTTGCCATTACGCCTGCACCCTTTAGACTCCTTGCTGGACCATGAAACAAATTTGAAAAATGTTTTAGGCGTTTTACGGTAATTCAAACTGTAGAACTTAACGCAAAACAGTGTTGATTCTGATCTGATCAGGATCTACACTGTTTGAAAAGGTATAGCGAATTATTAGCGATTAATTTGGTTCAGAAGGATAATGGTTAAATGACAAAAAATTTAACGACTTACTAGCCCTGTGTATACAAGTGGACTCTTCCATTGCTATATGTTGGACAAGTCCATTAAATCTGCTGAGTGCAATAACGTTGTAAGTGCAAAATGGCAACTTTTCAGGAGAGACAAAAAACTGTTTTATTAAAGAATGGCATAAAAAACCATACTTTAAGCTGGTTTCTTAACTTCATGGCGATTTCTTTCATTTGTGTGTGATGTTTATTGTTGAATAAATGACATTTGAAAAGAAATATTTAGCATTTAAGGGTTGATACACCATTTCTGCGCCGAGTGTTTTGGTGCAAAAACAGTGTAAGTGCATCCAGCGCTAAAACGGTGTAAATGTACAAACATTATTTCTTTGCCTTTTACATGGTAAAGCAGTAAATTAAAGACACTTGGTAGGTAATAGGTCACATTTTATACATTCTGCATGGTACTTACATGCCTATTCTGAAATATCAAGCAGCAGGATTCATTATTTTTGAGGTATTAAAAAACTTTGCACAAAAATGGGGTAAGTGCACTTACACTGTTTTTGCGCCAACTTTTTTTCTAAAAGTCAGAGCAAAAATGGTGTAACTGACAAAAAAAAATCCAAAATGCTGAAATAAATCATGATTGAGGCAGAATCCAGCTACAGAACTTATTTACCAAGTGTGTCAAGTCCTAAGGCATCCATTTATGCAAAAAAAACTATTTTGGCCAAAATGTCAGTTACACCGTTATTGCACTCAGCAGACGATTTGTCATATAAGGGGTGCCAGGCCTATTTTTTTCATTTTTATTCTATTTTTGACGAAAAATTATGTTAGCAAATAGTGCAGATCCTGGTCAGAGTCTGATATGGGCCTGCACAGTTTGCCAAGGTATGAGGCGGTTCTAATGAATACCCACAACATAGGTTTTTATGCAGGATTGACAAAAACTATCCTTCACTTATCACAAAATATTTACCTTATCTGTTGCTATGAAAACCCCACTTTATATATAGAGAGAGCAAATAGAGGATTACAGGGGTATATTTTATTTTTCTTATTTCTGCTCTACCATACTGTGATGATTCTGATGAGCACCCACCACCTATGTTTGGCGTACAAATAAGAAAAATATCAATTAAATTTCCATCTGAAAAGTCACCATTTCGGAGATACGAAAGAATGTACTATCACGCATGGATGTGTTAACGCAATGAATTTAAAGGTTTTTAATTGCAATGACTAGTGGTCAAAACTTTCGATCTTGCAAGTACAGTCAAACCTCGATAATTCGAAGTGACAGGTACCGCCAGATTGTCTTCGAATTATCGGGAGTTCGAATTTTCGAAATCGGTAGTTTTCGGAAATGTTGGAAGTTTCTTTTGGTATAATATTTGACTGCATTTGGTCCATATGCAAGAACACAGACTTTCTATATAAGAGCAAAGTACCTCATCTAAAAGGAAACAAAACAACATGAACCATTTAACATCCCACAACAATTGTGTAATGTAAAACAATAAATCTCTAACAGACGAACTATTGTACTAGTAAAAAGGCGGGATAGAAATGGCTCACGGGAGTAGTCAGCAACAATCAAGATCAGAATGCAATAAGCATACTGTTGAAGTCTGTTCTGGCAAACCACATGTTTCTAGTCACTCGTCTACTGCATTTTTATTTTCTATTTTCACTTTCAACTGTCTTTGAAACTCTCTGAAAATTGTCTACTTTCAGTTTCCCGAAAATCCCATATGCTCTTATGCTTTGAACAGAAGGTCGCAGATTAAAGTCGCTTTGTTTAAAACATCAAACCGGATAATCTTCTTAACGATGCTCATTACCAATTACCGTTATATCAATTAAGATAGGTGTCAATTACCTGTATGCACAATAAACGTGTGAAATCAGTCGGGTGTGAATAAGCTCAAAGAAAGAAGAAGATTTTATTTAAATTTCCAGTAGGCACAAATGCCCATGAGGATACAAAATATGTACATAGTGGCATATATGACAGTCTTGTGGATAATCTACTACAATCAAAATTTATAAAACTGATAATAATTTGGCAGATGACTCTGAAATATTATTCCTCTAAAGATTGAAAGCGGAGAAGGTGTATAAACAATTATCAGATCATAATATTAACTATTCTTATAATGAACACACCTCCAAACCCCACCTTAAATAGAGAAAACTGGGGTTTACAAGGACGTGCATTACTTTGCTTATTTCCACTCCAAGACACAGGTTGTGGGTACCAGCCAGGACCGCCTTAATGAGGCGGCTCTGACGAGCTCCCAAAACCCATGCTACGATTTGAAAAGAAAAATATCACAATTTTTTATCAGAAAAGTGACATATTTAGTAAGGCCGTGCGATCAACCGCACAATCGATTAATCGATCGACAAATTCCACAAAAATGATAATCATTTCTGATTTGCTTTTAATCGATTACCCGACAGGTATAATTTACTACCAAAACTTATGCCTAAAATAGCTTGATGAGTGGCAAACAGTGCAGACCCCGATGATACGCTGCATTATGCGGCGTCACATCTGGGCCTACACTGTGTGCTCAGACCTGTCTGTTCAAATATACATATGGCAAAGACCAACATATAGTAAGAGTCATGCTTAGACAGAAAGCCAGACAGGTAAAATAATGACAAAAACCTAAGCGATTACTAATCGATTATCGATTGCAATGATAGGACTGAGAATCGATCACCCTTTCAGCTCCGATTAGTCAACCCTACTATTTAGAATATGAAAGCATGTTACACTGGTGTGTGTCGTAATGTAAAAAATCCAGCATCTACATGAATACGTGTACATATCCATCTAATCGTTCCTGGTCCTGCGCCAAACACCATTAATTTATAAGAAAGAAAAGGCGTGTCGGTAAGACCAAGGAAGGATATCATATGTAAAACACTCACCTCCCCAAACAGCGTTCTTATCGAAACGAAACACAAGGACTCTGACAGGCAGCTGAGTGTTTAGTAAAATATGTTTTAGAATGCAACATACAAATTAACTTATTATTTAAAGATTACCGTCTATATAATAATACAGAACGTAATTTAAAAGCATGAAATACAAAAGCACTTAATTTACGAATATGATTTTCATTATTTGAATTTATCAGTTGAACAAATTTATGCATGTTTGGTCTTTTCCAATAATATTTCGAAATATATTTTTCTCTTAGGTCCAGATACATATTACATTCAAGAACACATGCTCTTCAAGCATGAATAATGTGCTTGACATATTTTGACTTCGAATTTGGAGATGGATTTTAATAGGAATTTCTTTGATGGGGACCGACAATTTTATTCGAAAAATCGAAATTATCGAATAATCGAAATTTGAAAAATCGGTAATATTTTTACATAAAATAATAGCACAAAAGATTGGGACCGACACACACTTTCGAAAAATCCTGTAGTTTCGAAAAATCGGCGTTCGAATCACCGAGATTCTGCTGTACATGTACCATAATTTACCGAAAAGGTCTTATTTTTGCATGCTGACTGGTGAAAGTCTCAACATACCGTATTCGCCCTAATTACCGCACCATGCGCTTAGTTTTTTCAAAATTGTGTAAAAAAATTGTGGTGAAAAATCGACCTATTAAGCGCACACAAATCATTTTGGGTAACTGTCTTGGCAGTTGAACTGTCTTGTTTCCCGCTTCGCAAGTTTCGTAAACAAGGAATTAAAGTGTGTATTAGAGCTGTCGAATGAATTTGACAGAAATGCAGTTGCTTTGCCTTCACTGTTGAAGAAATAACGGTAAGTTTTTTTTTATAGATTTCCTGTGAAAGCTTCAATGGGAGGTTACTGTAAGGTGTGCGCTTATGCATTTTTTTTTTTCAAAAATAGCTTTGGTGTGCGCTTATAGGAGCATGTGCGGTAATTAGGGCGAATACAGTACCAACAATTAAAGAACATGTATTCAGACACCTCAACTCTTTACCATACTTGTTCCAAATTTGACCAAATACAATTTACTATCTCCCCCCCCCCCCCCCCCCCAAACCCATCGGGTCTTGAAGAAAAAGATGGACTGAATGATGCTTCCACGCAGAGCTGAAACCGACCTACACACGAGTACTGGTAAACCGCTTAGAGGATTTGTTTGTTTGATTGATTTGAGGTTTAACGTCCCCGTCAACACTGTAAAGGTCATTTTAGAGACGTTGCTTCTAATTTTGTGGGACTTTTACCCGACATTGAGATAATATAACATCTCAAGCCCTGCCACCCAATGAAACCAATAGGGTTTATAAGCATGGATGGGCCAACTCGCACTGCTTTGCCTGGGCAGGCTTAAGAGGATCTAAGTCTGCCCAGGCAAAGCGGTGCATGTAACAATAATGTTGGACCATCCATGCTTATAAACTCTATTGGTCTCATTGGGCGGCAGGTCTTGAGATGTCATTTCATCTCCATGTTGGGTAAAAGTCCCACAAAATTGGAAGCAATGTCTCCAAAATGACCTTTACAGTGTTGACAGGGACGTTAAACCTCAAATCAGACAAACAAACAAAACAGTTTACTACATTGTGCTGTGTCATATAATAGCTGGATGGGTGGCAAACAGCATAGGCCTTGATGAGATGCCACATTCAGTGGCATCTCATCCGGGTCTACACTATTTGTTCTGGCCTGTCTGTCCGAATTCATACAGTAAAAACGCTAACATGGAATAACAACTTTATATTAGCCCTTGTCCTGCTGAGCCCAGATGTGTGTGTGTGAATTCGAGTTTAACATCGCTTTCAACAATTTTTCAGTCATATCACGACGGTGTCTGGTTGTGACAGGGAGCTCAATGCCCACTTTTATAGTGCTGCCTCACTGAAGTATCATGTCCCAGACACATTACATGATACCACACCCAGTCACATTATCCTGACACTGGGTCGACCAGTCCTAGCTCTACCCGTAAATCTGAGTGCCAAGCGAGGAGCAACTAGTACCATTTTTAATGACTTTGGTATGTCACGGCCCGGGATCAATTACCCGTGACCTCCCTTCCCCGGAGCGGACACTCTACCAACTGAGCTATCGGGACCGGTTTGCTGAGCCTAGATATGCCATATCTTTCAAACAATGTAGATCCAGAAGAAGCCATCTGATCAGGATCTACATTGTTTGTCATTCAGATTGTGACTTTGTTGCAATACTTTGAATCAAGTCATCTGATTGGTTGATAATTGGTTGTGGGTGTGGCAGATTAAAATATTCAGCAGGACAAGGGTTAGTTTTGAACAACTATTACAAGGCACAAATCTTACTCTTCCTTTTCTTATAATTCATCATTTGAATACGATTCTCCCCATAAACTTATCATACATGTATGTATGTATACATGATTATATACTCTGTTAAAAGTACAAGGAAACTAATAAATTTGAAAAGGAAGTTATCTATTATATGGAGGATATAAAGAGTATTGTTGCAGTTTTAAATCATTGAAAAATATACACAGGTAGTCATTAAGTTAAATTTTCACAACCATTCTTGACTTTACAATAACAAGTCTATGAAATGATGCCCCCCCCCCCCCCTGTAAACCCCACATTTTATAGAGAAAGGTGGGGTTACCTGGGGTATAGAACAATAAATAAACATTGTTCTATAGCAATGACATATAGTGAAGACCAATTGTTTGACATGCTGTCTCTCTATTTTTAGTGAGATTCACTAAGTTTTGGCTCCTAAAACCCAGTCTCCCTATTTATTTCGAGAGAAATTTCCATGTATGGTTCAGAAACAGTTCTTCTCAGTTGCTAACTGTATCCTTTCCTTGCCGTGTAATGGGCCCCTGCCCATTGGGGCTTAGAAAAATAGATTGGGCTGCAGGGGGGGATTCCATGCAGAGCTGAAATCGACCACACACAAGTTATTATTGAGTACTGATAAACTGATTAGGAGTCCTAAGCCTGCCCAGGCAAAGTGGTGAGAATTGGACGGTCCATACATAATTTCATTGGGCGGCAGGACTTGAGAGTACTCCCATACATGAGAGTTCTGCGTTCCAGACATTTATATTTTACATTTATATGCTGATATTTATGTTTTTGTTATTCTTCGGAGTCGCATGCACACCTTTAAAAAAACAAATCTATAAATGAGTGCATGCGTACCTCTAACTTGTTGGACTAGACTTGAGAGATGTCATTTCATTTCATTGTGGTAAAAGTTCCACAAAACTGGAAGTGACCAAAATAGTGTTGATGGGGACGTTAAACCTCAATTCAAACTACCGAAGACAAAAATACACAACAACATAACTGCACAAACTGAGGTTGAACTCAAACTTTATGTAATATAATCTGACAATACATTTCATTTCAGTTAGCAATACACAATTTGCACATTGAGTAGTGCACAAAAACCTGTTTATTTTTCTCGATAAACAATAAAAATATTCCTTTCCTGGTCAAATAAAATTCGACACTTTTCTACTTCTTCTAACAAATCTGCCTAATCAGTCTAATCCTTACTTTACAGCACAAGGTCAGTTAGTTGATAACACAAGAGAACTCAAGATTGTCCAATTTATCTATTCTTCACATACCAAGGAAACCCCGTCAATATTTACACACGCCGACCGAGTAACGTGAAATTTGCACATGCTAAATTTAGCAACATTGCTGGCAAGTCATCCACATATTTCATTATATAAATGCAAGAAATTTTCTAAAATGAAGCGAAAAAGGACATCAACTAAGCAGACTCACCCAAAATTCTTGAAAAACAAGCGCGATCGGGAAACAAGAATGGAACTGTTCAGTCCTAGAGCCGGCGTTTCCAATGGCAACAGATACACAAATAAACACCATGTGCTCGTCCGATTATTTGTCTTTGAAGCGTGATTTTGATTGGTCGGTCATGCCCGGTCATGTGGGTTTTTCCGATGTAGGTACTTGACTGGTACTCCGTTAACAACTGGCTCGATGTGAGTAGACCATGAAAAGCGGAGAACCAACACAGTAAAAATACAACCATTCATGCATCGCCTGGTGCATTTGTGACATACAGAAATTAAGCAGTGAGACGAGTCTTTGATCAGACAGTGCAGGAGAAAGGAGTGGAGGAGACTGCAACTGCAGGTTGGTTACCATGTTTCCATCCATTTAATCCTTTAACGATCTTATTCTTCTACTGAAGTTGTTTTTTTTTTTTGCTGTGCAAATATTAAAGTTACAAAGTCGCATAGTGACAATTTCTTTTTTTTCTGTACCATGAAACAAGGTACATGCACCACAACCTCTTTATAACACTATATTATGGGGATCCAGAGCAGAAACTGTTTTAATTAAACAACGCAAACATGTATAGATTATATAGAAATGTATGGTCATTTTTCTCGACCCCCGCCCAATTGGGCTTGAAGAAATAGATTGGGCTCCACGATGCTTCCACGCAGAGCTGAAACCAACTGCACATGAGTACTGGTTTGTTTGTTTGATTTGAGGTTTAACGTCCCCGTCAACACTGTGAAGGTCATTTTGGTGACGTTGCTTCCAATTTTGTGGGACTTTTACCCGTCATTGAGATGAAATGACATCTCAAGCCCTGTCGCCCAATGAAACCAATAGGGTTTATTAGCATGGACGGTCCACCTCGCACCGCGGTTCCTGGACAGGCTTAGATTGTCTAAGCGGTTTACCAGTACTAGTGTGTGGGCCGGATTCAGCTCTGCGTGGAAGCATCATGCAGCCCGTATATTTCTTCAAGCCCCGCCCATAGTACTAATAAACCGCTTAGAGGTTCTAAGCATGCCCAGGAAAAGTGATGCATATGACCGTCCATGCATATAAACCCTATTGGTTAAATTTGACGGCAGGGCTTGGGATGTCATTTCATCTCAGTGTCGGGTAAAAGTCCCACAAAATTGGATGCAACGTCTCCAAAATGACCTATACGGTGGTGACGGGGACGTTTAACTTCAAATCAAACAATGGTCATTTTTCTATATAATCTATACAATTTGGAGATCACGGATCTATCTTGAAACCGTGTTATAACAAACCGTATTATAACAAGGTTGTGTTGTGGTTTTTAATACTGGAATTTTAAACTTTGGAGGATCGATGGTTGTCTCACCCTCTTTAAGGTCAATTTACAGTCTGAGAAGACTCAATCCGGACCTTTCTTTCTCTAATGATACTGTGTTGGTCACATTTGACCATTACCGCAGGTGTACATGTCACATTTGACCATTACCGCAGGTGTACATTACATATACACTCCTGGACCAAAAGAAGAAGAAGACTTATTTCATATTTCCAGACCACTCCACAGCTGTCATCATCATCATTTAATGATGCTCATTATCATCAATACATGTTCAAATTATGTCAGTTTCACAGCAGCAGTGTAGCCAAAATACTTGAAATTAAAAATATCCATTATGATTAGGTTGGTTGGTTGGTTGGTTGGTTTGAGGTTTAACATCCCCATCAACACTGAATAGGTCATTTTGGAGACGTTGCTTCCAATTTTGTGGGACTTTTACCTGACACTGAGACGAAATGACATCTCGACATCTCAAGCCCTGTCGCCCAATGAAACCAATAGGGTTTATATGCATGGACGGTCCGACTCGCACCGCTTTGCCTGGGCAGGCTTAGATCCTCTAAGCGGTTTACCAGTACTCGTGTGACGGGTCAGAAACAGCTCTGCGTGGAAGCATCATGCAGCCTATCTATTTCCTTAGGCCCCTATAGGCGAGGGTCGTCATTATGATTAGACATACCGTAAGTGTAAAATTCCATTTTGATTTTTTTTCTCTCTTTTATTTTTGGTCTGTGAATTCACAGACTGTAGTCGTAGCTCGATGACCCTTCTCATCCACCATCTATTGAGTGGTTTTTTAGAAGCATAGTAGCTATCGCTTTTGGATATGCCTCAGGACTCTGCAAATCCTCCGCACAAAATGTAGTTCCTGCCTTATTAACTCTTATCATGCTATTCACAACAACCCATATCTTTGGAAACATTGTAGATCCAGATCTTCTGAAGAAGCCATCTGATCAGGATCTACACTGTTTGACATTCAATTTATGAATTTCTAGGAATAAATTACATCAAGTAATCTGATTAGTTCACAGTCAGAAATGGGTGTGGCTAAACTGAATATTCAGCAAGAGGAGGGTTAAGATTGTATGTCATGAAACCATTGATAAATAGTATAGTTATTCTGTTATCAACACACAGAGCTCTGTGCTATGTATGCTGAATGAGAACATACAATCCTAGTAATCTGATTAAAATGTTGCAGCTCATAATTGCTTTATAAACATGTAATCCAGCATCATTCTTGTGGTTTACAAAATCTCAATTTAAAGAGCAAACAATGTCAACAAACCTATATAATTAACCCCCATAAACCCATCTTTTTCAGAGAAAAATAGGGTCTACCGGCCAAACTTTATTCTTCTTATATCTTTTCTTACACAAGGATTGTGGGTACTCATTAGAACCTCTTCATAGACGCAGTTCTGTTTTTTTAGCCCTAGTTAGCATGGTGTAGCGCCATGCCCCTTTTCTCTAGTGACATGGCTGCCCTTTTCAGATAGAGAAAATATTGCCCTACAATTTGGTACAAAAATCAGTGAAATTAACCAAAAAAATAACAAAAATAATGCCTGTTTAAACAATTTTAGACACTTTTTAGCAATATGAGAGACCACCTTATGGTTGACTGCTTATCCCCCTTTTTATTGTACTTAATTATAATGTCACTTTAAAGTCATAACTGTGTTTTGATAACAACTTCAAATTAACAAGTGTGATCGAGTGACATCAATTGCACAAATGAAGTGTGAAAGTGTGCCTGACCAGTGTCATGTCAGTGTTTGTGTGTATAAGAGAATGGGAGCTGCGGCCCAAACATGTTCCAAACTTATCTTGTTTGTATGTGTGCCTTCTTGTCACCAATGGTTAATGTAACATTATCTCTTCACTTAGCATAAAAAACAGGCAGTATAATTTAGCATTGAAGACAAAGGGTAAGAGAAGGATCTTTTCATTTCAAGTTGAGAGATATGTTATTTAGTATGTGTACATATATACATGTGACATGTATATATAATCATGTTTTCTTCACCAAATATTATACCACTTTCCTAGACTAGCTCCTAGTCGGATTTTGTTTTCATTTAATTATTTAAGTTAATAACTTGTAAACCTTTTGTTACTATCGCCCTAGTATCAGATATAATTGAGACGTAGAGACTAGACTAGCTAAACAATTAAGGTGTTCATTTAAATGCAAATAGATCCTTTTGTTTCCATATTTTTCATTTAAATGCCAAGTGGCTAGGCTAGTTGCATCCCACCCCCTCACCCAGGAAGCAGATCACTGTAAATGTGGGAGAAAAGAAAGAATTGCACTGTAAATTATAAACGTATTTATAAATCTAATCAGGGTCTGGACAGGTTGCCATTCTGCTTTCATTTAAATTTGAGTTTACACGTACAGTACTTGTTCATCAAGGATAACTGGTCCAGTGACATGATCATTTATGGCAATTATGGTAGGTTGATGACCTGCACCCCCACCCATTCTGGTTCAATTATTATCATAAATTCAATTGGGAAAATGGTTGAACGTTTTTTTTAATAGTGAATTTCCTATAATGAGCTATGACGGGGGAAAACACTTTTTGGGGTCTTCTAATAGGTGACCACCTTTGGGACTGTTCAAAAGTGGTCTTCAAGACCACTTTTGAATAGTCCCAAAGGTGGCCTCTTAATTGGGAGACATTTGGTGCAGAAAACACAAAGAAAGTGACCTTGTCAATAAGCTTTTAAAAGAAGATTTAGTCTTAATTTTAGATGGTCTTAACAAAGGAATTTTACTTTATTTTTATTATTTAATTCCAGTGTCCAGGAAAGAGCAGAGAAGATGGGCCTCCAAGAATATGTGCATGATTTGTATCTCAAGGCATCCATCCCAGGTATAGTCAACTTAAATATATATCAAATTTACCTGATGTATATACACTAATTAATAGCAAAAGCAGGCAGAATTGCCCACCCAGGGATTTTCCTACCCTTCAGAATCAGGGTCCAGGGGTCGCTGGCTTTGGGAAAAAAGCTTGCTAATATTTATAGTTGGGAATTAAATCAGCAGTAACTTTGTCAATTTTGGTTCAATTTTCATGAACTTTTTATCAAAATGTAGTACAACATCAGAAATTGGGAAATTTGTTATAAATTTTGGGAATATCTGTCTCTAAATTGGGAAAAATAGGGGCCGATTACCGGCCCCAAAGTTGCACTAGGAAAATCCCTTCCACCAGATGACATTTGAATGATTTGATTATTTTCTTAATTGTTCTGTACAATTTAATTATTTTTCTATCTTAGACTTGATATTTCATTTGAATTGTCTCCTTACACACATGAATTCCTACGAAACATCAGGCTGATTTTCTCTGAAAAATAAGAAAAAAATAAGACAAAACATTGAAAATCACATCTGCAGCAGTATATGATCGGTGGTAACACTGCAGCAGTATACGATCGGTGGTAACCAAAATTAACCCTTATCCTGCTGTTCACGACAACACCTATCTTTGCAAACAGTGTACGAGATCCAGATCAGATGGGGCTTCTGAAGAAGCCATCTGATCAGGATCTACACTGTTAGACGTTCAGTTTATGAATTTGCAGGAATAAATTACTTATGTAACCGGATTGGTTATAAATCTGAAATTGGTGTAGCTAAATTAATTATTCAGCAGGATAAGGGTTAAGTCAGATTTATTTAATTAACCACATTCATTTCTATCAGCCAATCAGATTTTATGTTTTCGTGCAAATTCACACACCGGATGACAAAAATGAAGAGCCTGATCAGATGGCTTCTTCCATCAGATCTGGATCAACACTGTTTGCAAAGGTAGGTTGTCATGAACAGCAGGAAAAGGGTTAAGTGTTCCAACAAAGAAAATGGAAAAAGAACAGTAAAATTCCTATATTGAGACCACCTTTTGGACTGTTCAAAAGTGGTCTTTAAGACCACTTTTGAACAGTCCCAAAGGTGGTCTCCCACTAGGGCATACTGGATGTAGGAAAAACAAAGAAAATGTTACTGAAACCTTCTAAATTTATATGATTTTAATGGCATAATTTGTATTGATTTTAGGTGGTCTTAACAGTGGAATTTCACTGAACATGTATTGGCTTTGATTTGTTACAATTTTTCAATGCCTGCAAAAGCTACAAAACCATGTGGCAAAAAATAACATTTTTCCAAACTGCTCTGAACTTTCCAACATTTGAAAATCAAGCTACATTTTTTTTTTTTTTTGCTCACCTGAGCCAAAGGCTCAGGGTGAGCTATTGTGATTGTACACTGTCCGTCGTCGTCGTCGTTGTCCGTCCGTCCGTTCACAATTTCTTTAAGCATTATCTCCTCCTAAACCACTGAACAGATTCGGACCAAACTTGGCAGAAATGACCTTAGGTGGTCCTCGCTCAAAGTTGTTCAAAGAATTCAATTCCTTGCAGAAAATAAGAAAAAACCTTTAAAAATCTTCTTGTCAGAAACCAGAAGGCCTAGGTCTTTGATATTTGGTATGAAGCTTCTTCTAGTGGACCTCTACCAAGATTGTTCAAATTATAGCCCTGGCGCCAAAAATGCCTACATGTTGGGGCCCACTGGTTTTACATAGGCTATAGGGAAAACCTTTAAAAATCTAGTTTCTGAAACCCAAAAGCCCAGGTCTTTGATAATTGGTATGAAGCTTCATCTAGTGGACCTCTACCAAGATTGTTAAAATTATAGCTCTGGGGCCGAAAATGGCCCCGCCCCGGGGCCCACTGGTTTTATATAGGCTGATATAGGGAAAACATATAAAAATCTTCTTGTCTGAAACCAGAAGACCCAGGTCTTTGATGTTTGGTATGAAGCTTCATCTAGTGAACCTCTATCTAGATTGTTCAAATTATAGCCATGCGGCCAACCCCCCCCCCCTCCCCCCCGCACCGGGGCCCACTCGTTTTACATAGGCTTATAAAGGGAAAACATATATAAATCTTCTTGTCTGAAACCAGAAGGCCCAGGTCTTTGATATTTGGTATGAAGCTTCATCTAGTGAACCTCTACCAAGATTGTTCAAATTAAAGCCCTGGGGCCAAAAATGCCCCCGCACCGGGGCCCACTGGTTTTATATAGGCTGATACAGGGCAAACATATATAAAACTTCTTGTCTGAAACCAGAAGGCCTAGGTCTTTGATATTTAGTTTGAAGCTTCATCTAGTGAACCTCTACCAAGATTGTTCAACTTATAGCCCTGGGGCCAAAAACGCCCCTGCGCCGGGCCAACTGGTTTTACATATTCTTATAAAGGGAAAATTTTAAAAATCTTCTTCTCTGAAACCAGAAGGTGCAGGTCTTTGATATTTGGTATGAAGCTTCATTAAATAGACCCCTACCAAGATTGTTCAAATTATAGCCCTGGGGCAAATAATACCCCTGCCCTGGGACCCACTGGTTTTACATAGGCTAATATAGGCAAAACCTTTAAAAATCTTCTTGTCAGAAACCAGAAGGCCCAGGTCTTTGATATTTGGTATGAAGCTTCATCTAGTGAATCTCTGCCAAGATTGTTCAAATTAATACCCTGGGGCCAAAAATGCTCCCGCGCCGGGGCTCACTGGTTTTACATAGGCTAACAGAGGGCAAACCTTTAAAAATCTTCTCGTCTGAAACCAGAAGGCCCAGGTCTTTGATATTTGGTTTGAAGCTTCATCTAGTGGACTTCTAGCAAGGTTGTTCAAATTATAGCCCTGGGGCCAAAAACGGTTTTATATAGGCTTATCTAGGGAAAACATATAAAAATCTTCTTGTCTGAAACCAGAAGGCCCAGGTCTTTGATAATTGGTATGAAGCTTCATCTAATGGACCTCTACCATGATCGTTTCAATCATAGCATGGGGGCCAAAAATGGCCCCGCCCTTGGGCCCACTGGTTTTACATAGACTTATATAGAGAAAACTTTTAAAAATCTTCTTGTCCAAAACCAGAAGGCCCTTGCCTTTGATATGCGATGTTAAGCTTTATTCAGTGGACTTCTGCTTAGGTTGTTCAAATTATAGACCTGGGTCCATGAATTGCACCGCCCTGGGACCTACATATTAATCTCTTAGCTCTGGTGAGCGATATAGGACCATCATGGTCCTCTTGTCTGAAGAATTATTATATGAAAAATGAGAACATCAAAATGATCCTAAGTATTGGGACAGATAGGCCTATAAGCAAACAAAGCACACCCATCTCCTATTTTAAAGGAGCAGTCTGATCAGGGTCGACACTGTTTGCCATTCTGTCTACACCTCATTTTGAAAGCACGCCTATACAAATACATGGTAAACTTTACCGCCAAAAAAAAAAAAACACGAAAATTTTAAGATGAAAAATTGTGATATTTGTCATATTTCTGCTCAAAATATAGATTGTGGGTACTTGCTAGAAACCCCTGATTGAGGCAGTTCTAACGAATACCCATAATCTATATTTTAGAGCAGAAATAAGAAAAATAAGGTTTACCCCTGTAAACCCCCAATTAACTACCCTATGTAAAAGTGGGGTTCAGGGGGTCAAATTTATATATAGGCATGTTTTTGTGATGAATGTAGCAATATTGGGCCATAAAAAAGTGTTATAATAATTGAGGCCTGTTGACATTATGATAACACACCCGTGCGATATAGTGCATTTTTTACATCTCCAAAATGGCTAATTTTCTGACGGAAATCTGTGATATTTTTCTTAGTTATACTGCAAACATAGGTTGTGGGTGCTTGTTAGAACCGCCTCATTGAGGCGGTTCTAACAAGTACCCACAACCTATGTCTAGGAGCAAAAATAAAGAAAATGATGTATACCCCCTAAACCCCAGTTTTCTCTGTATAAAGTGGGGTGTAAGGGGTGTTCATTTCACGGACTAGTTAGCATGATGAGACTTCTCTGTACATATTACAGATCCTAGAACCCAAGAATGGCTCATGATTCCAACAATATGGCCAACAGCGATCATTGTGACTGCCTACCTTGTGGTTGTTCTCGGTGGACAAACAGTCATGAAAAGCCGGGAGCCATTCCAGCTCAAAAATCCAATGATGGTTTACAACTTCTGTCTGGTTGTACTGAATGCTTACATATTTTATGAGGTGAGTTTTCATGATCAGGGTCCAATTGTTTAACCCTTTTCTCTTGCTGAATAGTCATTTAAGCCACACCCATTTCTGTCAATCATCCAATCAATTTACTTTGTGTAATTTATTGCTAAAAATTCATAAACTGAATGCCAAACAGTGTAGATCCTGATCAGATGGCTTCTGATCTGGATCTACACTGTTTGCAAAGATAGGGAATGTCGTGAACAGTAAGATAAGGGTTAAGCATCAACCAGTCCCAAAAGTATACGGTCAAAATGTTAACTGTTTTGTGAATTTTATAGGGAATCTAATACCAAATGGTGAAATTTTTGCTGCAAAAAAAAATATGATAGCTTCTGCAAAAGCTACTCACACTTTTTTAGCAAACATTACGCAAACACGCCTATACAAATACATTGCCACCTTTATTGCTGAAAAAATGAAAATTTTATGATGAAATATTGTGATATTTTTCTTATTTCTGCTCAAAATATAGATTGTGGGCACTCGTTAGAACCGCCTAATCGAGGCGGTTCTAACGAGTACTCACAATCTATATTTTAGAGCAGAAATAAGAAAAATAAGGTATACACCTTGAAACCCCAGTTTTACTATATATAAAAGTGGGGTTCAAGGGGGTCAAAATTATATAGGCGTGTTTTCATGATGAATATTGGCATGTTCGTCATATTTGAATCATTAAAGGTTTAACAATATACATGTATATGTTAACTATATATGACAATGTTAGTTTTTAAAAGCTGGTGCATCAAATATTTTTACTACACTGTTAAATCATTAATCTTCATGCAGATTTTAGAAGCCTCCGTGGTGTAGTGGTTACGCTACTCGCCTTGTAAACCAGGGGTCACAGGATCGATCCTGGGCTTCTCCGAACTTTCAGATGAGTCTTTAAATCGAGGTCCCGTCTCCATATGACCTTAGCTGTTGGTGGGATGTAAGACTCAAACACTCACTCACTCATCCGAATTTCAAAGAACCCTGTTTAATCCTATATTTTTATTGAGAACTTGTAAATAACCTATATTTTGAGTAAGAAGAACCTATATAAAAACATATATTTTCAAAGTGGGCCGCTAGGACTGGAGGCCTGCACATGTGGTCATCAAAGTATGAACAAAATTACATCAATCCCAGTAGTTAACCATAGGGGTTTTCTGTAAATACACTAATCATGCAAATATTCTGAAATAATAGACAGTATAGCCTAAGGCTGACCCGATTAATCGTATAATTGATTAATCAATCGATAAATTCCACAAACATGATTATCATTTCTGATTTGCTTTTAATCGATTACTTGATGGGTACAATTACTACCCAAAGTTATGCCTAAAATAGCTGGATGAGTGGCAAACAGTGCAGACCCTGATGAGACGCCACAGAATGCAGCCTCTCATCTGGGTCTACACTGTTTGCTCAGACCTGTCTGTTCAAATATACATATGGTAAAGTGCAACATATGGTTAGAGTCACGCTCAGCTAGAAAGCCAGACAGGTAAAATTATAACAAAAACCTTAGCGATTACTAATCGATTATAGATCGCAATGACATGACTGATAATCAATTATCTTTTCAGCTCCGATTAGCCAGCCCTAGTTTTGACTAAGGCTGGCTAATCGGAGCTGAAAAGATAATCGATTAACAGTCATGTCATTGGGATCGATAATCGATTAGTAATCGCTATGTTATTTTTTCATAATTTTACCTGTCTGAGCATGTCTCTTACCATATGTTGTACTTTACTCTCTGTATATTTGAACAGACAGGCTTGAGCAAACAGTGTAGACCCAGATGAGACGCAGCAGAATGCGGCGTCTCATCCGGGTCTGCACTGTTTGCCACTCATCCAGCTATTTTAGGCATAACTTTGGTTAGTAAAATGTACCTGTCAAGTAATCGATTACAAGCAAATCAGAAATGATAATCATTTTTCTGGAATTTATCGATCGATTCATCAATAATACGATTAATAGTGTCAGCCTTAGTTTTGACCACTAATGAGTTTGCTAAAGCTAAAGATGCTTATGGACAGCTGGACCTAGACTAGCTACAAGTCTGATAATAAAAGTCTGACCATTTTTTTTTTATTTTTTATTACATTAAATTTTTTATCACATTGTTAGTAATGGCAAGTCTACCGGTATTTGTTAGAGTCTCCAGGCTTAGAAATATCAGATTAAAAAAATATAAAATTGAGCCAGAGAGACTAGACTAGCCAAACTTTTATACACTGTTCATTTTAGTGCAAAAGATGATTTTTGTTCCATATTATTCATTTTAACCCTTGTTCTGCTGAATATTTAAATATGTCACACCCACTACCGATTATCAGCCAATCAGATTACTTGATGCAAATTATTGCAACAAATTCATAAACTGGATGGCAAACAATGAAGATCCTGATCAGATGGCTTCTTCAGAAGCCATCTGATCTGGATCTACATTGTTTCAAAGATAAGGCATATCCGGGCTCAGCAGGACAAGGGTTAATGCCTAGTGGCTAGGCTAAGCTGGACCCAGATGTCAGATTATCCATCCATTGGAGCTTTAAAGTAAGTTAAACTGCATAATGCCTTGAAATCTTGGGCCAATTGTTCAATATAAACTAACGGTGTTGTTGTTTTTAATCATTCAATATGGCAAATATGCAGATATATTTGCTGAAAAAATGTGAGCAGCTTTCGCATTTGCAAAAGCTGCACACATTTTTTTTCAGCAAAAATACTACTATATTAGGTGTTGTTATTACTGTAACACCAACAAGGTCATTAACCATTGTCCTGCTGAATATTCATATATGCCACACCTACTACTGATTATCAGCCAATCAGATTACTTGATGCAAATTATTGCAACAAATTCATGAACTGGATGGCAAACAATGTAGATCCTGATCAGATGGCTTCTTCAGAAGCCATCTGATCTGGATCTACATTGTTTCAAAGAAAAGGCAATTCCGGGCTCAGCAGAACAAGGGTTAAGCTAATAATGCTTTGAACAACCGGTGCCTGTTCAGCAATGGAACCACTTATAGACCGGGGCCACAAGGCTCCTCTTCCAATAGGTAATTGCAATCCTATATGACGGGTTGAAAATCAATATTCAAATCATATAGGCAATACTAACAGGTTGTCAGACAGCTCCATAAAAGCATTTTTTAGTATGTTTAAAGTTTGAAATTGACTTAATTTGAAATTCTTGCCTTGAGGTGAACCTGTTCTGTTGGCTGTATGATCCTCCTCTGGTAGGAGCACCGCTATACACGTGCAGGAATGCAGAACCACTCAAAATTCAGAGTGTACATGTTAATATGACTGAAATAATGTTGAGTAAAATAGTAATACAATATGTCATGTACTTGTTCTTTATTTTGCAGTTTGTGATGACAACGTGGCTAAATTTCGGCTTCAGTAAAATCTGTGAACCAGTTAGATCTGGTACTGCACTGGCAGACAGGGTAAGGAAAAATCACTTTTAATAGATTTGTTTGTTTGTTTGAGTTGAGGTTTATTATCCCCTTCAACAATTTAGGTCATTTTGGAGGCGTTGCTTCCAATTTTGTGGGACTTTTACACAACACTGAGATGAAATGACATCTCAGGCCCTACCGCTCATAGAAACCACTAAGGTTTAAGGAGCGGTCCGACTCGCATTACTTTTCCTGGGCAGGCTTAGTTCTAAGCAGTTTTCAAGTTCTGTCGGTTTCAGCTCTGCGTGGAAGCACTGTGCAGCCCATTTATTTTTCCAAGCCCCGATGGGTGGGGATGGTACACTTTTAATAGAAAGTGAACACTTGAAAGACCCCCCTTTGATTTATTTAAAGCAGACTGCTGTTACGAGGGTCATCCAAAAATAACTGATCAATGCCTTATAACTATTAAAATAGGTTTTAAATACAGCTTACTTCTTCACAGTCCTTCGAAGTAATCTCCCCTCGAACGGATGACAGAATTCCATCTGCTTGGTAACGCTTCTATACCGGTTGCTAAGCAACTGAAGTTGATGCGTCGGACCTCTGCGTTCACGGCACACTCTAACTCGTCCAAACTGTCATAATGGTTTCCCCGTAAAGGTTCTTTCAACTTTGGAAACAGGTCGAAGTCGGGAGGAGACAAATCTGGCGAATACGGGGGGTGATCGAGCACTTCCCAGCCATACCCTTCCAACAGCTCCTTGACAACGTTACTTTTGTGTGGTGACGCGTTGTCGTGCAGAATTAACGGCGTGCAGTTAATAAGTTCTGAGCGCTTGCTGCGTAATGCTGGACGAAGTATTGTCCGTAGATACTTTTCATAATATTCTTTATTGACTGTTCGACCTGTTGGTACCCGGTGTGAGGTAAGAACGCCACGGAAATCATACGCAAATATCATCAACATCTTGGGACAATTCTGACTTCGGCAAAATTTTAATGGCCTCGGTGAATCTTTTGTATGCCATTCACTACTTTGCCGCTTTAATTCAGGCTCAAAAGACAGATCCACGTTTCGTCGATTGCTACAATTCTCTGAAGCATTTCATCTCCTTCTTCTCCATACCTATGCAGGAGTGAGCGAGCGATTTTTACCCGATGGTGTTTTTCGGAATCTGACAGCATGTGAGGCACCCACCTGGCTGCAACTTTTCTCATTTTCAAACGTTCAAGCAGAATGGAATGTGCTGACTCATGGCTTATATCCAGTTCATGAGCTATCTCGGTGCATGTATATCTTCTATCATCATTCAATAGTTTCGCTACTTTTTCAACATTTTCACCATCCGTTGCAGACACAGGCCTTCCGCACAGGTGCTTGTTGCTTACATTGCTCCTCCCATTATTAAATTCACGTACTCACCTCCTGATTGTACTATACGCAAGTACTGACGTTGGTACAACTTCTTCAAGAGCGTTTAGAATCTCAGGTGCGCCTTTTCCTCGTCTTGATTCAATCTTAATATACGTAATCTGTTCTTCCCGGGTCAGCGTGAACGCGCAGTCCGCCATTACGTTGCGATAAATGACGTCACGTAAAGATGACGTCACGTAACGTTGTGTTTTGGCGCGCAATCTTTGACGGAGATATTGATCAGCAATCGTGCCAAATATTAGATACGTGTCAATAAATAAAAAAATTATAACCCACTGATCAGTTATTTTTGGATGACCCTGGTATACTAAAATGCATGAATATGGTACTAAACCTTTCCTGTTAATATAATAATTTTTTCTACACCAATTTTTCTGACTGACTGCCAGCCAGTCAAACAGGGTAGATCCTGATCAGATGGCTTTTGCCATCTGATCAGGAACTACCCTGTTTGCAAAGGTAGTGTGTATGGTCATAGTTCAGCAGGACAAGGATTGAATAATGTATTACCATCAATGGCTACTATTTTTTAGGAAAGAATGTGCTCCCATAATAATGTCCTCTACACATCTTTGACATGGTTTTATGTCTAGATTGAGATCAGTTCAATCCTATTTTGAGCAGCCCTTAACATTGCTTTGTTTGTGTCATCTGTGCTTCATAGCACATTAACATTTCAATGCCTTTAAAATTTCTTGTTAATAAAGCTGCATGTTTCTCAAGACATAAAGTCACAAAAAATTAGAAGAAAGTATGTGTGTTTTATGGTTACCTGTTTGAGCTTCCAGAATTTTGTTTGTTCGATTTGAGGTTTAACATCCCCATCAACACTGTAAAGGTCATTTTGGAGACGTTGCTTCCAATTTTGTGGGACTTTTACCCAACATTGAGATGAAATGACATCTCAAGCCCTGTCGCCCAATGAAACCAATAGGGTTTATTAGCAGAGGAAGCAACTTCTTTCCTTTAAGGGTTACAGTGTTTGAGAATGGAAGCAAATATTTCAGTTGTTGTCCCCCGCCTTTTCGAAGAAAAGCGAGGGGACATAGTATTCGGCTTTCTGTGGTGTGTGGTTCGTGGTTCGTGATGCGTGATACGTGGTTCCGAGCTTGTAGTAGGTACCTTGTGAGCGCAACTCCTCCTACAGTTTTAAACCAATCGTTCTGAAATTTTACAGGTGTCTTTATCATGGTTTGAAGTTGTGCATGTGCTTTTTTCAGAATCCTTGAATTAATTTTTTTCACTTTTTTCACATTTTTAACTTAGAATTTTTTTGCATGGTTCCGAATTCATAGTAGGTACCTTGTGAGCGCAACTCCTCCTACAGTTTTATACCGATCATTCTGAAATTTTACAGGTGTCTTTATCATGGTTTGAAGTTGTGCATATGCTTTTTTCAGAAATTTTTAATAATTTTTTTTTCACTTTTTTCACATTTTTAACTTAGACTTTTTTGCATGGTTCCGAATTCATAGTAGGTACCTTGTGAGCGCAACTCCTCCTACAGTTTTATACCGATCATTCTGAAATTTTACAGGTGTCTTTATCATGGTTTGAAGTTGTGCATATGCTTTTTTCAGAATTCTTTAATAATTTTTTTTTCACTTTTTTCACATTTTTAACTTAGACTTTTTTGCATGGTTCCGAATTCATAGTAGGTACCTTGTGAGCGCAACTCCTCCTACAGTTTTATACCGATCATTCTGAAATTTTACAGGTGTCTTTATCATGGTTTGAAGTTGTGCATATGCTTTTTTCAGAATTCTTTAATTAATTTTTTTCACTCTTTTCACATTTTTAACTTAGACTTTTTTCATGCATCAATTCTATGAAAGACTATAGTGTAGTAGGTACCTTGTGAGCGCAACTCCTCCTACAGTTTAATGCCAATCCTTCCAAAACTGAAAAGTTGGTTGAATTATGGTCTGAAGATATGCATTTGCTTTTTGCAGAATCTTAAAATATTTCTTTTCACTTTTTTCACATTTTTAACTTAGAGTTTTATTGCCCATCTATAATATGAAACTGGATATGTAGTAGGTACATTGTGAGTGCAACTCCTCCTACAGTTTAAAACTGATCCTTCAGAATCTTTACAGGTGTTTTGATATGGACTGAAAATGTGCATGTGCCTTTTACAGAATCCTTTAATTATTGTTTTTCACTTTCCGCATTAAGTGATACCAATGGTTGCCTGGTTAACTTACTTCTTTTTTAACCTCACAAATGAAAATAAGGCGGGGGACATAAATTCTCTTTGGAATTTGCTTGTTTGTTCTGTACTTTAACCTTTATCTTGCTGAATATTCATTTAAGCCACACCCATTTCTGTCTATCAACCAATCAAATTACTTGATGTAATTTATTGCTACAAATTCATAAACTGAATGCCAAACAGTGTAGATCCTGATCAGATGGCTTCTTCAGAAGCCATCTGATCTGGATCTACACTGTTTGCAAAGATAGGGGTTGTCGTGAACAGCAAGATAAGGGTTAAAATGTTTCAGAGGAAACATAGCTAGACTTCCCTTCATGAAGGGAGGCAAGTATTTCAAATTTGAGTTATCTCCCTTATAAGTGCACCTTTTTACCTGATTAAGCAAAGAGGCTAAGATTTTGGGATTATTTTCAGTGCCATTTTTTGGGTTGATTGTCAGTGGACCCAAAGTTAATGACCACAGAAATTAACTTGTCCATGTGACTATCACCGATTTGTAGGAACTTTCAGGTAATGGTTATTTATAGAAAATAGCCACATAATTCTTATAGCTGTGAGGTCAGTGTTGCATAAGTGAGTTACCTATAGAATTAGGACTGGAATCAAGTGTTGGGTGTGGCAAACAGTGTAGTCCCAGATCAGATGCTGCAGAATGCTTATGTTTAGGGGAATGGGAACACCTGCCAGTTTTTTCCGCCATTTTTCAAAGGGAGACAACTTTAGGGACTTCCTGTTCTCTTTTCTATAAGCGCTATGCCACCGAAAAGGGGGTCTACTCTTAAAGGAAAGAATTTGCTCCTCAGGAGCAAATTCTTTCCTTTAAGGGTTGACCCCTTTTGACATGGGAGACAAAAATACTTTTGCAGGAGTTACGTCCCCTGAAGGTGTACCCATTCACCTTAAATGAGACAGTATAAGTCCTTGTTCAAGACCATTTTCCGAGCCTACTATCAACTCACTAGTCCTGTCATTTGCTCACTACTTCTTGATGAATTTTTGGCCAGAAACTTCTCATGTCATTATGATAGCACACCCCTGCCACATAGTGTATTTTTCATATCTCCAAAATGGCTTCATTTCTGATGAAAATCCGTGAATTTTTTCTTATACTGCAAACATAGGCTGTGTGCTCATAAGAACCATCTCAATGAGGGGGTTCTAATGAGTACCCACAACCTGTGACTTGGAGCAGAAATAAGAAAAATAATGAGTGTCTCTTTAGACCCCAGCTTTCTCTATATAACGTGGGGTTTGGGGGTGGGGGGGGGGGAGTTCATTTCACAGGCTTGTTCGCGTGATGTGCAAGGTTTGTGTAGTTACAGTAAAGAAAAACTTATAATTCTTTTCACTGAGCTGTTATATATATATATGTATAACTTCTTTTAAACCATTGAAAAATGTGTTATCGATACTTTAATTAATATCAGAATCCTCATTCTTGCATAAATACCTATGGGCATGGCTGTTTGAAGCCATTGTCAAATGGACCGAAAGCCGTGCTCAAACAGCAAAAACCATGTTCAAATCATGAAATTCGCGTGCTGTTTGAACATGGATTTTGAACTTTTGATATCACAAGACGGGCCTTGCTTTGTTTACGCTACGTTGAGCGACGTAACATTATCGCCCTGAACTTAGCGTTTTAGGGTTCTATGATGACGTCACTGCATGACAACGGCATTGTAAACAACATTCTGAACTGGCCGCCATTTTGGTTTGCCTGTCGCATTTGAAGAGGTTATATGGAATTTATATGTAGCTTTTGGGCGTTTTCGTCACAATTTGCTGTCGGATTCGTAAGTTATGCAAGAACAACGATCATCCATGGTTATTTCATTGCATTAACATTTGCCGGATCCCTCGGAAGATATTTGAACATTCGGCCTAGCGGCCTCATGTTCAAACAGCTTCCTCGGGATCCGGCAAATTTTAATGCATAAAAAACCATGGCTGATCCCTATATTCATGTTACACTGGTGCCGCATACCACTTCGTTATTGGGCATAATATAATGGCATTATGCCTATAACAATTTACACATATATTTTATTTATGGCTGGAATGTAACGTTGCTAGTAGATTAATACATAAAAAAGCATGTATTCTGATGCACTTGCAAAAGTTACAGGGATTTTCCTACCCTTCAGAATCAGGGTCCAGGGGCCCCTGGGTTTGGGAAAAACAGTTCGCTAATATTTATAGTTGGGAATTTAAATCAGCTGTAACTTTGTCAATTTTGGTTCAATTTTCATAAAATTTTTATCAAAATGTAGCACATCAAAAATTGGGAAATTTGTTATAAAATTTGGGAATATCTGTCCCTAAATTGGGAAAAATAGGGGCCGATTACCGGCCCCAAAGTTGCACTAGGAAAATCCCTGAGTTATATATGTTATCTATTTCTGCATAAATACATACAGTCGAACTTCAATGGCTCGAACACCTTTGGGACCTCGAAAATCTGTTCGAGACAGGGGTAGTTCGAGCCACTGAGGTTACTGTCAGGAGGCATAACGAGATACTTTTTGACATCTTTTTTTCTGTGTTCTATAATGAATATGTATGCGGTGTGTACTCATTAGAATCGCCTCATCTAGGCGATTTTAATGAGTACACACAGCATACATTTGCAAGATAAAAGACTAAAATCTTCTGAATTATCCCCCATATATTTCTTATGTAGAGGATTTTGCTAGGGACAAAAGAATGTGTTCGACTCATCCATGGTAAACGAGCCATCGGTGTTCGAGCCATCAAAGTTCTAATGTAATGCACATAGCTGTTTGAAGCCATTGTCGAATGATGTGACAGGTGTGTCCAGCCATAAAAAATCTTTGTTCATATCATCAAGTTCTCATGCTGTTTGATCATGATTTTCCCTTAACCCTTCTCTTGCTGAATATTCAGTTAAGCCACTCCCATTTCTGACTTTGCACCAATCAGATTACTTGATGTAATTTATTCCTACAAATTCATAAATTGAATGTCAAACAGTGTAGATCCTGATCAGATGGCTTCTTCAGAAGCCATCTGATCTGGATCTACACTGTTTGCATAGAAAGGGGTTGTCATGAACAGCAAGATAAGGGTTATAAGTCCTCAAGACAAGTTACAATTATTTTATGGGACATGCTGCATTGTGTTGCTTTGCTGCCCTGAAATAAGCATTTCTATAAGTTTTGTTGATGTTAACATAACTTTAATTAATATTCACAAAAGTTATTGATAGCTACCATGTTGAATTTGGTAAATTTAATAAAAAAGAAAAAAAAAAAACATCTGAAGAAGCCATCTGATCAGGATCTTCATTGTTTGCCATCCAGTTTATGAATTTGTTGCAATAATTTGCATCAAGTAATCTGATTGGCTGATAATCAGTAGTGGGTGTGACATATTTAAATATTCAGCAGGACAAGGGTTAAATATATACATATATATGTACATCTCTCTTCTGTTTTCAGTTGGCAGCTGCATGTTGGTGGTTTAAGTTTTCCAAAAGCATTGAACTCATTGATACAGTAAGTTTTGTTTGTTTCTGCATTTAAAGAGTCCCATTTGACATTATTAAGGTCATATTACAGTAATTATACAGACATTTAACCTGTTCATACTGTTCCTGTGTTTTCTTATCCTTCTGATCAATTAACCTACATGGGATATTGACAATGTAGTCCCAGTTCAGCTGCTGCAAAATGCTGCATCTGATCTGGGTCTTCACTGTTTGCTTATATATAAATATGAACGAGATATTTTGTAAAAGAAATTAAGTTATAAACAGACACAAATCAGATTGTTATTGGACCTGTCCCAATTAAGCCTTAAAAGTGGACCTGTCCCAATTAAGCCTTAAAAGTGGACCTGTCCCAATTAAGCCTTTAAGAGTGGCTGTTGCATGTCCATAACAGAATACAGTTGACTCTCTTGATCAAACTTTGATATCTCAAACAAATGCTTTTAAAAGTCAAACTAAAATTCTGGCAATGTTGTTTTAGCTTTGCTACATCTTCATTATCTAATTTCAATTCCTTTAATAACAAACTACTGTTATATCAAACCAACATTTCCAGTCCTCTGTGCACAGTTTGAGATAACGTGAGTCAACTTAACAGTTTAGGAGGCATGTGTCATATCGAAACCATGTGTTATCATGATCATCATTACAGCAAGATTTTACTGTTCTATCATATTTTATGTCAAAGATTTAAAATTAAAATCAAATACCGCAACTTCTGCAATTAAAGGACACATATGAAACTCCAATGTAAATAATTGGATCTGGCCAATATACAGTAGAACTTCGATGGCTCGAACACCGATGGCTCGTTCACCATGGATGTGTCGAACCCATTTTGGAGCCCCTAGCGAAATCTCTACATAAGAAATAGTGGAGAATAATTAAGAAGATTTTAGTCTTTTATCTTGCAAATGTATGCTGTGTGTACTCATTAGAATCGCCTCGATGAGGCGATTCTAATGAGTACACACAGCATACATTTTCATTATAGAACACCGAAAATGTGTCTCAAATATCCCGTTATTTCTCCTGACAGTAACCTCAGTGGCTCGAACTACCCCTGTCTCGAACAGATGTTCCAGGTCCCAAAGGTGTTCGAGCCATTGAAGTTCGACTGTATACACAACACTTGTCAGGACTGTATTTACAGGGATACAGACTAACAGTCGCCCAAGGTGCCTAAATGTTGGCCTTGGTGCCTAAGTATTGAATAAAAATTCCTAGTTACTTAATGTTAAATTTGGATTTATGGCAGTTTGGGTGACTAAAGCAAAATGCGTAGTCTGTTTTCCTGATTCATCTCCTAGATATCTGAAAGTTGCATGAAGATCCAGTCAAAACTGACGGAGTGATTTACCTGTTAAATCTATGAGTACTTTCAGTTGTCATAAAAACCAAAGTTAGCAAGCATGCAGTCTTATAAAATGTTTATTCTTGTATGTCACCAGTTTTCCACCACAGACATACTTCAGGTAAGATTTGATTCAGATCAGCCTGTGAAAAGCATTGATGGGTGATGACAGTTGAGCCGAGTCAGTCAAAAACTTTTCTTCAGACTTGTACACTCAGTGAATACACAAAACAGCCTGCACAATCCACTCAATCAGAAAATAAGAATCTAAGCTTACATGACTGTGAGAGATGGATAGAAAAATCTGTCCCAAGGGATGGATTTTTCTATCTACCATTCACAACCATGTAAGATTCTTTTTTCTTAGATACCTTTCATCTCTGAGAGTGGATTTTTTAATGCAGTCACTTTGATTTTTAGCTCACCAGAGCTGAAGGCTCCGGGGGAGCTTATAGGATAGGCAGTTGTCCGTCGTCGTCTGCGTCTGCGTCGTCTTCGTCAACATTTTCAAACGACATCTCCTCTGAAGCCACTGGGCCAATTCAGCCCAAATTTCATCTGTAGCATCCTTGGGCAGGGAGATTGAAAGTTTGTGTTTTTAATGAAAATCGGCTGATTAGTTTGGTTGCTATGGTAACTTAGAGTTTCCATAGACTTATATTGGGGAAAATAGAAAAATGACATTTACTGCTAAGCCTCTGCAGATATTTTGACAAAACTTTCATAGAAATATTCCATAGGTAATCTACTGTCTGCCGTATGATTTTAGGCCTTCTGCTCATTTTTATTTGTTACCATGGAAACCAAAATGCAAAAAATAGACAAAAAATACTTAAAAAAATCATCTCCTCAGAAACCATATGCTCTAGGAGGCTGAGACTTTATGAAAATATTCACCATATTTGCCTTTACAGGTTTTGTGTTTTTTTATGAAATTTGGCCTTTTAGTTTTGTTGCTATGGCAGCTTAGAGTTTCCATTGACTTATAATGGGGAAAACTGAAAAATGGCATTTACTGCCAAGTCATTGCAGATATTTTGACAAAACTTACATAAACATGTTCCTTGTGTAAACTTCTCTCAGCCATATGCTTTTATGTCAACCTGGGGGTCCCCTAGGTTGTGCCGGGGCCATGCCTCGCCCCCTCCACTTCATAAAATGCCTTATATCTCAGAAACCTTACAGATACCAACCCCTAAACCATATATATTCTTGTTCCTTATGATAAGATGCATTAACTGACACCAACCTGGGGGTCCCCCGGGATGTGCCGGGGACATGCCCTGCCCCCTCTATTTAATAAAATGCCATTTATCTCAGAAACTGTTCAGATCCCCACCCCTAAACTATATATATTCTTGTTCTTTATGCTAAGATGCATTAAGTGACACCAACCTGGGGGTCCCCCGGGATGTGCCGGGGACATGCCCCACCCCCTCCACTTCATAAAATGCCATATATCTCAGAAACCATACAGATCCCAACCCCTGAACTATATATATTCTTGTTCCTTATGCTAAGATGCATTAAGTGACACCAACCTGGGGGTCCCCTGGGTTGTGCCGGGACAATGCCCAACCCCCTCCACTTCATAAAAGGCCAAATATTCCAGAAACCTTGCAGATCCCCTGCCCTAAACCATATATATTCTTGTTCCTTATGATAAAACACATTCAGTGACACAAACCTAGGGGTCACCAAGGGTGCTCCCGGGCCATGCTTCACCCCTTGACTTCACAAAAAAACATATATCAGAGAAACTGTTCAGAGCCCCACCCCTAAACCATATATATTCTTATTCCTTATGATAAGATGCAATCAGTGACACCAGCATGCGGGTCCACCCAGGGTGCCATGGGCCATGCCCCACCCCTTTACTTCATTAAAGTCCATATATCTCAGAAACCATACAGATCCCCACCCCTAAACAATATATATTCTTGTTCCTTATGATAAGATGCATTAAGTGACACCAACCAGGGGGTCCCCCAGGATATGCCCCGACCCCTCCACTTCATAAAAGGCCATTTATCTCAGAAACTATTCGGATCCCCACCCTTAAACCATATATATTCTTGTTCCTTATGATAAGACGCATTAAGTGACACCAACCTGTGGGTCCCCCGGGATGTGCCGGGGACATGCCCCACTCCTTCCACTTCATAAAATGCCATTTATCTCAGAAACCATTGAGATCCCCACCCCTAAACCATATATATTCTCATTCCTTACGATAAGTTGCATTCAGTAACACCAATTTTGGGGTCCCCTTGGATGTGCCGGGACCATGCCCAACCCAACCCCCTCCTCTTCGTAAAAGGCCAAATATTCAAGAAACCTTACAGATACCCACCCCTAAACCATATACATTCATGCTCCACCCCTTCACTTCACAAACGACCATATATCTGAGAAACTGTTCAGAGCCCCACCCCCTAAACCATATATATTCTTGTTCCTTATGATAACACGCAATCAGTGACACCAGCATGCAGGTCCCTCCGGGGTGCCACAGGCCATGCCCCACCCCTTTACTCCATTAAAATCCATATATCTCAGAAACCGTTCAGATCCCCACCCCTTAACCATATTTATTCTTGTTCCTTATGATAAGACTCAACTTCATAATAGGCCATATATCTCAGAAACCATTCAAATCCCCATCCTATAATCACATATATTCTTGTTCATTGTTATTAGACACATTCAGTCACCCCCATCCTTTGGGTTCCGCAGGGGCCATTTCTCTCCCTGCCACTTCATTAAAGTGCCTCATATCTCAGAAACCATTCAGATCCCCACCATTTAACCGTATATACTCTTGGTCCTTATGATAAGACTTATTCATTGACAACAATCTTGGGCTTTTCTGGGATCTGCCATGCCCGATTCCCTCCATTGCTTAAAAGGCCTTACATCTCAGGAACCATACATACATATTCCCACAGATAAACCATATATGTCTTTGTTCCTTTTGATAAGACGCATTTAGTGACACCAACCAGGGCTCCATTGGGTCCCTGCCCCGATCTCTCTACTTTTATAAAACACCTAGTATTTCAGATATATACAGTCCACATGGGTACTCATTTGGGTATGGGGTTTGTTTGGGAGACTTTATAATTGGTATAATGAAATCATATCATGTTATAATACATGGCTGCCATTGGGCAGTGTCCACCTGAGCTCAGGTTTATGAACTTTGGCTCTTTGGTTTGTTTGCTATGCCAAGTTTTGAGTTTCCATTGTCCTATAACGGGGAAAATTGAAAAATGACATTAATGCCTTTCAAGATATTTTGTCACACTTTCATAGAAATGCTCCTTTAATATTGTTCTTTTTGGCCTATTTGTTGCCACAGATGGGAAATTGTCAATTGTCATCTGTTGTCCTGCAACAACACATTCAAGCGACATCGAATCTAAAGCCGCGAGGCTTATTGGGTCCAAATTTTATCTGTAGTATCCTAGGGCACAGGGCTTCCATGGTTAATTAAAATACATTGCTGCCAGTGGGCAGTGGCCCCCTGAGCTCTGGTGAGCATTGTGGCCCATGGGCCTCTTGTTTAAATTTTTAATGACGTTAATACAGAGTGTTTGATGTTACTGAACATGCAGTGATGTCAAACCTAAATAATGAGGGTGTCTGTGACATCCTTTTCAAGCTTTGCACCCCAAACACATGAAAATTCTCAATTTTTATCGTAACCATGGGTGGGATAACCTCGGTAGGATAAGAATTTCTGTTCCTAGAATAAAATATTTTATTGCATCTTTCAAGCAAAGGGGTTTGTCCACAGGTTCTACCAACATTAGTTACAGCCCTCCCCAGGACTTCCTTATCTTGTGTACAAAAAACAGCTTTCTCTGTAAGCATGCAAAAGCTTTGAGTCAGTGAATGACCATCTATATAGCACTTAGTGAAGACTGATAAGATTGCAAGGATGCTGTGTGTGTATGTCGAAAGAACACATTTTTGCTTGGGACAACAGGGGGTGTGAAGGTTATTTACTATTTTTCATGCTCAACTCAGTTCGGCATAAAATTTATATGGTTCATGATTTCAAGTATACAAACAAATGCTTAAATCAGCAGGGAGTCTGTTCTCCTCATAAATTTCTTGCTCAACTGAGAGAATTAAAATGTTTAATAACCTTGGGGCCACGTGGCAATGGAGACTATAATCAGTTATCAGCTCCTCAAGATATCTGTAATAGCTCAAATGCTGTAGTACTTTTTGAAGAAGTATAATTGACACCAATTTTGTGTGCAATATTTTGTGTTTGCTGTAGTAGAAACAGTGATAAAAGATCACTCTAACATACATGTATCAATTAATTATTGTGCTTTTGTGATAAAGAGGGACACTTTGCTGACTTGTCTTTATCACGTTTTTGTGATTAAGAGGGACACATTGCTGACTTGTCTTTATCACGTTTTTGTGATAAAGAGGGACACATTGCTGACTTGTCTTTATCACGTTTTTGTGATAAAGAGGGACACATTGCTGAATTGTCTTTATCACGTTTTTGTGATAAAGAGGGACACATTGCTGACTTATGTTTATCACGTTTTTGTGATAAAGAGGGACACATTGCTGACTTATGTTTATCATGTTTTTGTGATAAAGAGGGTCACATTGCTGACTTCACATTGCTTCTTGTAATGTGGGTATTCTGCATGGAATCTTTATAATCACATCATATACATGTATCATGTTTTTGTGATAAAGGGCATGCTGTCTGGTGTTAATCATGCTTTTGTGATAAAGAGGGATACATGTACATTGCTGACTGGTGTTTATCATGTTTTTGTGGAGGGATACATTGCTGACTTACGTTTATCATGTTTTGTGGTAAAAAAGGATACATTGCTGACTTGGGTTTATCATGATTTTGTGATAAAAAGGGACACATTGCTGACTTGGGTTTATCATGTTTTTGTGATAAAGAGGGACACATTGCCAGGGATTTTCCTAGTGCAACTTTGGGGCCGGTAATCGACCCCTATTTTTCCTAATTTAGAGACAGATATTCCCAAACTTTATAACAGATTTCCCAATTTCTGATGATGTGCTACATTTCGATAAAAATTTCATGAAAACTGAACAAAAATTGACAAAGTTACAGCTGATTTAAATTCCCAACTATAAATATTAGCGAGCTGTTTTTCCCAAACCCAGCGGCCCCTGGACCCTGATTCTGAAGGGTAGGAAAATCCCTGCATTGCTGACTTGGGTTTATCATGATTTTGTGATATAGAGGGACACATTGCTTGATAAAGAGGGACACGTTGCTGACTGGTGTTTATCATGCTTTTATGATAAAGAGGGACACATCGATTTCTGACTTGTGTTTATTAACCCATTTAGTACCAGAAACCCCAAAACGGGTACCCTGGCAAACATAGCAAGTCCAGATCAGACGCCACAGAACTGTTTGCATAAAGTTCAGCCATTTTCCAAATTAATTTTGCAGAAAACATAACCTGACACCCTCAAATTTTGAAATGGACTCCGGCTATATATAAGGAGGAAGATTCCATTTGGTACAGAAAGGGTTAAGGAACTTACTGTGCTTCATTTGAATACACATGCTCCTTATGGCTCAACTAAACATGTCCATAGTTAGCATAAGGAGAATATGGTTGCCCTTCATTGTGCTTTTAACAGGAGCTAGGTCCCTCTAGGGCTTGGCTTTAAGTTAAGAATGAAATGTCTAAGTGCACTAGCCATTATTATGGCGAATACTGTAACGACTTTGTTTTCTAGCTGCCACCTTATTCTGACAAACATTTTTTCAGGTATTCTTCATGCTAAGGAAAAAGGACAACCAGATTACATTTCTTCATCTTTACCATCACTCCACGATGCCTTTCCTCTGGTGGGTAGGAGTCAAGTTTGCTCCTGGGGGAGAATGTAAGTATTGTCTTTTATTAGCTTTCAGTTCACGTAAGAGCACAACAAAACCTACAAGAAAAGGTGGCCACCAGCAAGGACATAGATCAGCCTGCACATCTGTGTTTACTGTTTGCTTTTATAGCATCTGGGGGCATCCCATTGCTTTTAACACATAACTTTCATCAGCATTTAACATCAGTGTCAAAGGCAAGTTGCACTTAAGTGATGAATATATGCCATATATATTATTGTGACATACATGTATAGGAAACAAACTTATACTTGTGGTGGTGTCATATGAATATACACTTCATTGCATTATTCGGACATTTTGCTTTTAGGCAAGATAAGGAGTAGCTTGTACATCACGTGAACGAGTCCATGAAATGAACACCCCTCTAAACCTCACTGTGTGTAGAGAAAACTGGAGTTTATGAGGATGTGCATGATTATTCTTATTTCTGCTTCAACACATAGGCTGTGGGTACTCGTTAGAACTGCCTCATCAACCTATTTTTGGAGTATAAATAAGAAAAATATCACCAATTTTCATCAGAAAAATTACCGTTGAATGCACTGTATCACACGGATGTGTTATTGTAATGTGTTTATTAATTCTTTTCTTCTTGTAATGTGGGTACACTGCATGGACTTTTTATAAGCACATCATATATTGAGGCATTCCTAACCAAAACCCACAGCATATATTTCAGTGCAGAAATAAGAAAAAATATTCCAAGATTATTCTTTGAAGATAAGACGCCACCTTATTTGTAGCGATGATAGGCTTGTAGAATCCTAAAGCTACCTGTTCCAGAAATTTTACAAAAAAAAAATGTCCATTCATAAAAACACTTTACATGTGGGCCCCGTCAAGCGATTTTGGTACTTATCGCCTATGCGAGCAGCGAAGGTTCAGGCGAGCCTGCGCATCCGCGCAGTCTCGCCAGAACCTTCGCTGCTCGCTCATACAAGCAGTGAATCAAGAGGAACCTTCAGACAGAAAGCCATACCCCTGGCCCCTCTGAATGGCTGGGCATGCGCAGTTAAAATTTGTCATGACGGAATGCTCGAAGACCCAAATTCGCTTGGCGTGGCTCATGTATTTCTTCAATTTACAGCATATTTCTCAGCCAGTTTGAACAGTGGTGTCCATATACTCATGTACTCGTATTATCTACTCTCGGCAATGGGACCACACATGCAGAAATATCTCTGGTGGAAGAAGTACATGACAGTCATGCAGTTGGTATGTATTGTGATTTATTTTATACTTAGCTTTTGTTTGTTTGATTTGGGGTTTAACATCCCCGTCTACACTTTTTAGGTCATTTTGGAGACATTGCTTCATTTTGTGGGACTTTTACCCGACATTGAGATGAAATGACAACTCTAGCCCTGCTGCCCAATGAAACCAAAAGGGTTAATATGCATGGATGGTCCGACTCGCACCACTTTGCCTGGGCAGGCTTAGTCCTTCTAAGCAGTTTATACTTAGCAGTGAACTCATTTCATATCTGAAACAAATAAAAATGATATTTTCACACTATGTGATATTTTCACACAGTGAAAAGTAACTTGAGCATGTTCATAACTAGGGCCCCGCACTGAAAGTGTGGGTGCCCTATAGTAATCACTCTGTCCGTCCGTCTGTCTGTCTGTCCGTCCGTCTGTCCGTCTGTCCGTCCACAAATTTTTTTATCCTCCATAACTTTTTATTATTCCTGGATGGATTTAAATATTACTTGGCATCACTCTGTCCGTCCGTCTGTCTGTCTGTCCGTCTGTCCGTCCACAAATTTTTTTATCCTCCATAACTTTCATATTCCTGGATGGATTTAAATATTACTTGGCAGAAATGTTTACCATAATGTGATGGAGTGTTGCGCGCAAGACTCAGGTCCGTACCTCAAAGGTCAAGGTCATACTTAGAGGTTAAAGGTCAAAAAAGGGTCTTTCCTTTGTCCAATTAATAACTTTGTTATTAATTCCTGGATGGATTTAAATATTACTTGGCAGAAATGTTAACCATAATGTGACGAAGTGTCACACGCAAGACCCACAGCCATACCTCAAAGGTCAAGGTCATACTTAGAGATAAAAGGTAAAAAAAATCGTCTTTTTTATTGTGTCCAATCTATAACTTTCTTATACCTGGATGGATTTAAATATTACTTAGCAGAAATATTAACCATAATGTGACAGTGTGTCACGCGCAAGACCCAGGTCCGTACCTCAAAGGTCAAGGTCATACTTAGAGGTGAAAGGAAAAAAAAAACGTCTTTTTTAACATCAACATTTTCCTACTCCTCTGATAGCGCTGCCGGGGCCCTAGTCAGTTTCACTGACAGCTCTAGTTTTCACAGTAGCAGCCAGGACTTCTTTTTTGGCTTGTTTTTCGTATAAAATAAAAAGAAAATTTACAATTTTTTGATAAATAAGATTACAGGGATACAGACTATTAAGCATTTTGCTTTAGGCGCCCAGACTGCCATAAATCCAAAATTTACATTAAGTTAATAGGCATTTTTATTCAAAACTTAGGCGCTCAGGCAAAAATTTAGGCGCCTTGGGCAACTGGGCACTTGTTAGTCTGTATCCCAGAAGACTATTTCATTGCATGTGTTGAAAACATATTTGATCGAGTGTGTTGAAACCACAAGAAATTTTCACAAGTGCAAAGCATGTCGCAAACAGCTGTTCAATAAAAGAACATCAACACAGTCACATACATGTATTTAATAAAAAGAAAATTTTCTTTTTTTTCGATAAAAAAACAAAAGTTTTATATTATCTTGTGTGTTGAAAACATCAGAATTTTCACTCGTGCTTGGCACTCGTGAAAATTCTGCTTGATGATATATTTTTGGTATTCATCTCAAAAAAGTAAATATCCTATTACATTGGATAGACATATCCTCCTCCAATAAATTGAGCCAGTGCATGATGTTTGTTTGTTTTGGAGTTTAATGGCCCTGTCAACACTATTTTAGGTCATTTTTGGGCTGGTCAGTTTACTTATCCACACTTTTCCCAGGCAGGTTTATACGTAAGCGGTTAACCAGTACAGTGCACATTCTTTCGCCAGAAACTGACAACTGCCCTTCTTGAATCAGCAGAAGGGAGAGAATGATTTCATGATCAACCTCCAGGAAAGAATGTTGCCGACCCCGGCAGGTATCAAACCTGCGTCCTCCTGATCACCAGTCAGACTTGCATGAGCCAGTGCATTACAAGATTTAGGCACTTAGCATTCTCCAGTAAATGTTCTTTCTAAGCGCTTATGCAGTCAACTGGTATGCTACATACATGACTTCTTACATGAAGCTACATCAAGGTCTGCTCTATATGTCTGCCTGACGAGACTGTACTTAAGTCAAATGGATACACATTCAGGGGAGGCAACTCCTTCAAAAGTATTTTTGTCTCCCATGTCAATAGGGGTCAACTCTTAAAGGAAAGAATTTGTTCCTTAGGAGCAAATTCTTTCCTTTAAGAGAAGACCCCCTTTTTCCGTAGGACAGAGTTTAATGAAAAGCTAACAGGAAGTCCCAAAAGTTGTCTCCCTTTGAAGAACAGTAGGAAAAACTGCCAGGTGTACCCATTCCCCTAAAGGGCAAGCTCGCCTAAGCCTTTGCTGATTGCCTAGGTCATAAGTACCCCTTTCTCATGAGCTGACTCAGTTGTTTTATTTTTTTTCGTTGATGTTATAATGTCCCCATTGACCATTCATATATTCGAGAGCTTCGTGGCTTATTTTGACATCTCTTTACAATCGTGTGTCTTCACATGAGTCAATATATTCATTCAAGTGTGAACATTATTCTGTTTTGTACAGAATGGAATCTCCATCCTTATATACAGCAGGAGAACACTTTGAAAGTTTTGGGATGTCGGGTTCATTTTCTTTTCTGAAAATTCAATTGAAAATGAGCCGGAGCACAGCATTTCCTACAACTTACATGTGTGCCCAGTGAACAATCAGATCACCCTGCGCATCCAGAGACTTTGATTCCATGACATTTGCCCACAAGACAATTGCTCACAAAACAGTTGCTCACAAGACAATTGCTCACAAGACAATTGCCCACAACCTTAATGGAAAATAGGACAATTGCTCACAACACTTTTGTTTTCAGTATTTAATTTTCAGTTTGAAAATCTTTTATTTATATTTCCATAGTTTATGGGAACCATTTCTTCCTGAAAGTATTGTGTAACAGTTGACCAACTAGATTTCAACTAATTAGTGATAACTAAAACATCAGTAGCTGGATGAAATGATAGCCAACTAATCACTTAACTATGATGGGCATTAGTCACCTAAATTTATCAATGTTATGTGCTAGGCAGCTGCAGCCCTCACCCATTGGGGCTTGAAGAAATAAATGGGCTGCATGATGCTTCCACGCAGAGCTGAGACCGATAACACACAAGTACTGGTAAACCACTTAAAGGATCTAAGCCTGCCCAGGTAAAGCGGTGTGAGTCGGACTGTCCATGCTTATAAACCCTATTGGTTTCATTGGGCGACAGGGCTCAAGATGTCATTTCATCTCAATGTCAGGTAAAAAGACCCACAAAATTGGAAGCAGTGTCTCCAAAATGACCTCTACAATGTTGACTGGGATGTTAAACTTCAAATCAAACAAAAACAAAAAATACTTGGCAGCTCGATGAATCATTAATTAAAATTAACCATTATTTATTTATTTATTGTTTCCAAAGTTTTATAAGAATTCATTTGATATCTTTAATCAATTAAAGGGTTTTTTTTTTTAAGTGCATCACCTAAAATTGGTGATATCATTCAATTCGATTACTTATTGTTATTAATAAACTACTGATGTTTCTTTAAAAAAAAATGTGTTGTGAGCAATTGTCCTATTTTCCAATAAGGTTGTGGGCAATTGTCTTGTGAGCAATTGTCTTGTGAGAGCAATTGTCTTGTGAGAGCAATTGTCTTGTGGGCAATTGTCTTGTGAGAGCAATTGTCTTGTGGGCAATTGTCTTGTGAGCAACTGTCTGTGCACCAAGACTTCTGTTGCTGCATGAAGGAGCATTGGGCCCTAAGCTATCCTTAGAGCGCACAGCAAAGACTATGATCAGACTGCACAGATGCACAGGCTCATCTAAGTCTTTGCTGGGTGCACATGTCTTATTGTTGGTTTTGTCATGCGCTGGCTCAAATGGTTGTCCTTAACTTTCTGCAAACAGCTAAGGCCCTATCAGATGCAGCTGTCTGCAGCATCTGGCCTTGCTCTGTAAGCCAATGACCCAATTTTGGTTTGCTTTATAAATTTTTAGTTATTATGCCACAGTATCTAATAAAATTAATGTATAATTTTTTTTTGTAACTGCACAGATTATATAAATGTTTTCTGTTATGTCCAAATAGTTATGATTATCTGTAACATAGCAATTCCAAAACATGAATTCATTGTAGCAAAATGGTTCCACATTGGTCTTGCAACTGTTAAAAGTATAATCAAAGCATTGAGAGTACTGGTAGGTTGAGCGTCTCTGAGTGTAGGTTGGAAAAATAGTCCAGAGCTGAGAATCAAACTGTTCATTTAACTTTAAGCAAGCACAGTAGAGCTGATCAGACATCGCGTTATGTTGCGTCTGATTATGTAGATTCTGTTTGCCAATGCCCAAGTATACGAGCACAGTCCAACCGCCCCTGCCCATCGGGGCTTGAATAAATAGATGGACTGCATGATCCTTCCACGCAGAGCTGAAAGTTCCGTAACATTGGAAGTAACGTATCCAAATGAATATACAGTGTTGATGGGGACGTTAAACCTTAAATCAAACAAATGAGTACAGTCCAGAATTTTCTTCTTACGCTGTGCTCTGACGTCTTAGGGTAGAACTTGGATTTTGTTCAACAGAGTGGGGAGGGTGCAAACGCAGCCCCCTCCCATCTTTTGGAAATTATTTCAGATTCATACAGTTTTTCACCATCTGTAAAATACCTAAAATTCTCATCCTCAACCCGCCCCTTTTCAGAGTCTGCATATGGCCCTGAATCATGTTCAGAACTGTTGTTGCATACATATATCGAACAGTGCCGACCTGATCAGAAGCAATGTACCGGTACTCTATATCCGATCTTGGTCTACGCTGTATGTCTAATAACGGTACCACCTATAAAGTCTGGGCTACTTATTTTTGCACATAAACATTTCAGGGTTCTAAAATTAAGTCCTTAGCAGGAGTGCGAAAAGTCTATTTTTACTTGTCTTTGTATACATTTGTGTAACAGTTTTATAAATAGAATGTTCCAAAAAAGACGTCACCTGACATTGTGGCCTGAATTAAGATATTGTTTTTCGTTCATTATGTGAGCAACCTGGCATTCTTATACTATTTCGTTTAACCCTCAAATGCCACTATTTAAGCAGTGAAGTTCCTGTGCAACCTGCTGATCAGACGCCACATTCCGCACCGCCTGATCTGGGTATTATTCAGCACAAGATTGCTGTCAAAACTCTAGAGATAGCTCTTGTTGCATCGATAAAAATAGCACAATATTTCAAGTTCTATTAATAAAACATAATATTGGTTTTCCCAAATCAGTGATGGTCAACTGCTTGAATTCCTTTTGGCCATTTAGTAAATTTGGGTCGATCGTAAACCGATTGATCAAAAAATTAACCCTTAACCTGCTGAATATTCATTTCAGCCACACCCATTTCTGACTTTGAACCAATCAGATTACTTGATGTAATTCTATGCTACAAATTCATAAACTGAATGTCAAACAGTGTAGAGCCTGATCAGACGGCTTCTTCAGAAGCCATCTGATCTGGATCTACATTGTTTGCAAAGATAGGGGTTGTCGTGAACAGCAGGTTAAGAGTTAATTTAATTACACTATTCAAAATACTATTATAGCATACAATGTTATTATTAAATTTATTATATGACGTCGCATCTGAGAGTGTAATAACGCCATGTATTATATTCGATATTCCACTAGTGGATTAAATATGCAAATCAGCTAGATACCTCCCGTAACGTTACATGTACAACATCCTTAAAGACGTCGCATTTACTAAAGGCGGTATATTGACATTTTTGTAAACAGCCATGAATAAAATTGGTTTTAAATGTCATGATAAATAGAATCTTGCATTCGTGCTCATGTATTATTGAATTTATTAAACTCGTTGAGGAAAAGGGATAAAATGCTCGGCAAAGCCTCGCATTTTATCCCTTTTTCTCAACTCGTTTAATAAATTCAATAGATCCTCTATGTATTCTGCTTTCTCATTTCTTCACAGATACAGTTCTGGGCCATCCTCTTCCACACCTCTTTCTCAATATTCATTAGCTGTGGCTATCCGAAACTCTACGAATGGAGTCTGATCTTCTACGTCCTCAGTCATATTGCGCTCTTCTCAAACTTTTACTATCAGACTTACACAAAGAAGGCTCGGGCAGCTCGTGCAAAGAAGATGGACCAAAATGGAACAGCAAAACATGACTTGAAGAAAGTGCCAAATGGATTTGTTTCTGGGGGAGTAAGAAAGCGAGATGTATCTGAAGGAGATTAATCAATAGCCTACAGAATTTAACCCTTTTACGCCTGTTTTTCTGAAGACATTACGATAACACACCCGTGCGACATAGTGCATTTTTCACACCTCCAAAATGACTACTTTTCTGATGAAAATCCGTGATATTTGTCTTATTTATACTGCAAACATGGGTTGTGGGGACTTGTAAGAACCGCCTCATTGAGGCGGTTCTAACGAGTACCCACAACCTGTGTCTTGGAGCAGAAATAAGAACAATAATGTATAACCCCTTAAACCCCAGTTTTCTCTATATTAAGTGGGGTTTAGGGGGGCCTTCATCTCACGGACTTGTTCACGTGATGAGACTATTCCACCTTCTGATTAGGAAAGAACCATTATCCTATTTTTGCCTCCAAAATAAGGGATTTCATTTATAGTTCAAAAGTGGTGTGGTAAATAGCGTGGATCCTGATGAGATGGCTCATTATTGAGCCATCTCGTCAGGATCTACACTGTTTGCAAAGCAATCTGTACTGATCTACAGGGCTGAAAGGTTTGAATTCAGGAGAATCTTGATATTTTAAGGTCCTTGTGACTATTTATTTTTGTTTGAATACTGGAGACAATGAATTATTGTGAGTTGAAATGTGTGCATTTTGTATGTTTGAGGCTTGAAAGATACTTTGGAGTATTGAGTGTTTTCATTTATCAGAGTTTGAGTTTTAAAATTCTACAGTATGAGCAGATATTTTTTAACATTTTTCCTTAACAACAGGGCTTGTCATTTCTTTCCAATTGTCTCTATAGAGATAATTGGAGAGAAAAGTCAAGCCCTGTTTAAAGGAAATTGGAGAAACCCACATTTTCAACTGTGTTCAGAGCTTGAAATTTATTCCTAGTTGCAAAGAAAAGTCAGACCCTGTTGTAAAGAGAATGGAGAGTTAACTTGTCATATTTTCCACATTTTCTCCAAGTAAAGATTTGCTTCCTTTTGCCCAGGGTGGCTGTTCTTAACCCTTTTTGTACCACCTTATATATAGCAGGAGTCCATTTCAAAATTTAGGGGTTTCAGGTTGTGTTTTCTTCAAAATTTATTTGGAAAATGGCACAGTGTAGGCCCTGATCAGACGCCGCGTTCGTAGTTTGGGGTACAAAATGGGTTAAAGGGTAGCATTTGCTATGTGCTGTGCTTTGTGAGCAAATGCTTTCCTTCAGAATTAGGGTTTCAAACACCACAGTATCCACTTCTAGTTTCATCAAGTATTCTCCATTTGAGACAGGGCTCCTCTTTATTTGACAGACACCTTTCATTATTTTCTTCGAAAGACAATTCAGAATTAGCCGGCCTCAGTAGCTCAGTCAGATGCCCGTCTGACTGGTGATCAGAAGGACGTGGGTTCAAACACTGCCGGGGTCGGCAGCATTCTTTGTGGAGATTGATCATGAAATCTTTTCTACGGTCATCCTCTCCCGCTGATTCAAGAAGGGCAGTTTTCAATTTCTGGCGAAAGATTGTGCACTGTACTGGTTAACCGCTTACATATAAGCCTGCCCAGGAAAGTGTGGACAGGTAAACTGACGGGCTCAAAAATGACCTAAAAAGTGTTGACTGGGCTGTTAAACTCCAATACAAACAAACAAACAAACAGTTCAGAATTAGCTTTTCTGTTCTCAGTTTAAAATGATTGATTTCAGAATCTTTTATTGTCCATCTCAGCTCCATTTTTTTGGACAGGTGAAATGTTTTTTGGGCAAGCACATTTTTATTATGCACTTGTCCTTGGACAAACCGAAAATTCTGTTCTTTCCACAGGCCTTATGCTGTTTTGGAAGTGTTAAGGGGAATAGATACACCTTCAGGGGAGGCAACTCCTGCAAAATTATTCAGGGTCCTGAGGAGCAAATTCTTTCCTTACCCCTTTTTCAGGGAATTTCAGTTTATAGAAAAGTGAACAGGAAGTCCAGAAAATTGTCTCCCTTTGGAAAATGGTGGAAAAATCTGCCAGGTGTACCATTGATCACAAGGGAGACATGTCTTTCAAAATATTTTTAATTCCTTTGACAATAGCTGGGGAATACTTTTCAAGGATATAATTTGCTCCTGATCTGCAAATTCTTCCTTTAACCCTTATCTTGCTGTTCACGACAACCCCTATCTTTGCAAACAGTGTAGATCCAGATCAGATGGCTTCTTCAGAAGCCATCTGATCAGGATCTACACTGTTTGACATTCAGTTTATGAATTTGTAGGAATAAACTAAATCAAGTAATCTGATTGGTTCAAAGTCAGAAATGGGTGTGGCTTAATGAATATTCAGCAAGATAAGGGTTAAGAGTAGATCTGTTAAAGGGCAGGACTTACAGGAATGAAAAAAAAAGCTGGAAGTCCTGAAAGTTGTTGATTGTGAAAAATGACAAAAAAGGAGTATCCATTGCCCAAGAGCAGACCTTTTGCAATCTGTTCTACATATAACTGTTATCAAAGGTACTGCTCTTATTTTAGAAAAAAATTAGAATGTCTGGGCCAAGTTGTTCTAAGCTTAATGAAGGTGTTGTTTTAAACTGATTATTATAATGTAAAAATTACACTTTATTTAATAAAACCTTTAATTGATATTTAATAAGAGAAATAAACTGATTCACGTTTTTTGCTGAAACATGTGAGTAGATTTTGCATAGCATAGCAAAGCTACTCACATTTTTCAGCAAAAATACCAGTGTAGTAGATGTAATTACTAGAACATATGCCGGTATCACAGTACTGGTACCATTTCTAGGTAAGCAAGTTTGTTACAGCTGTTAAAGCATGCTTTGAAAAACATGGTCCAGATGCTTACTGTTTTACTTAGAAATTGTTTGATTAATTATATTTTTGTGAGGTATATATCTATTTTTTTATTTTCTCTTTTATTTTTCAAGTACCGATCTGATATTTTTGTCTTGTGTTACGAGTTTACACATATTTATGTAATTGTTTGGTTTAATTTTTTTTATGCTGAACACTTAACATCCTCATGCTTTCATTGACATTGTATAGTGGTCGCAGATAAGACTGACTAGGCTGAGCTATCCAGGTCTTGTCAATATATGTCAAATTAGTCGAGTCCATCAGAAGATTCAGTAGAGTGCCTTTCGCATGCTTTCTGCAAGCGTACCAAATGGCCATATAAGCCACAGATTTGAATTCACACATTCCGGTAACTTGGTTTACCTTTTTCTTAATAGAACATTCCATAGGCAGGTGCAAACGTTAGCTCCACCTAGTCAATTTTACCTGCGACTACTATACAAGGTTGGACCTGGATAATTGGAAAGTCCAATAGACTGGTTATTTTTCTAAATAAGGAAGACTTTGATCTATAAGCCAACCTATTAACCCTTATCCTGCAGAATAAGTAAGACACACCCATTTCTGACTCTGAACCAATCAGATTACTTGGTGTAATTTATTCTACTGTTTCACAAACTGAATGTCAAACAGTGTAGATCCTGATCAGATGGCTTCTTCAGAAGCCATCTGATCTGGATCTACACTGTTTGCAAAGGTAGGGGTTGTCGTGAACACCAGGATAAGAGTTAAACATGGAAAAACACTTTCCCTGTACTTGCTGATCTTTTATATTCAGTGTGCTCTATATAAAAGTATACAGAACCTTTAATTTGCTTGTGGTTTATTTTAATTGGTTAATGATAATCATGTGAACAATAGCAATAATGCTGATGTCAAATTACTTGTATTTTCTGTGGATCTGTTGACCCAAAAAATGAATCTTAATTAGGGCTGGCTAATCGGAGCTGAAAAGTTAATCGATTATCAGTCCTGTCATTGCGATTGATAATCGATTAGTAATCGCTATGGTTTTTGTCATAATTTTACCTCTCTGGCTTTCTTCTGAGCATGACTCTTACCATATGTTGCACTTTACCATATGTATATTTGAACAGACAAGCCTGAGCAAACAGTATAGACCCTGATGAGACGCCGCAGAATGCGGCGTCTGTCTCATCAGGGTCTACACTGTTTGCCACTCATCAAGCTATTTTAGGCATAACTTTGGGTAGTAAATTGTACCTATCAAGTAATCGATTGAAAGCAAATCAGAAATGATAATCATTTTTGTTGAATTTATCGATCAATTAATCGATTATACCATTAATCATGTCACCCTTAATCTTAATCTTCCACATGTTATTTGTTTACTGCTGAACATTTCACTGCCTCCTATGAATAGATAATTTTTAAAGTTATATGTGTGACATAACATAATAATCCTAAGTATTGGTACAGACAGACCTAAGCACATGTCCTTTTAACACTTGTCCAGCTAAATAAATTAGTTGTTACACACCCATTTCTGGTTATCAACCAATCAAATTACTTGATGATGAAATTTGTTTCTTCAGATTCACAAACTGAATGACAAACAGTGCAGATCTTGATCATATGGTCAGAAGCCATCTGATCTGGATCTACACTGTTGGCAAAGGAAGAGGTTTCCTGTTTCAGCAGGTAAAAGGTGTTTCTTGTATTTGTTTTGTTAAAACAAGGCCATCATAAACATTATGTTAACAATTCAAGGTAATGAACATCCCTGTAAGGAACAGTGTGTTTTTACAAAACTATATCTTATTTTTCTACTATGTGGAAACGTAGATCACAAATGTTCCTTAAAACTGACTTATTTTATTGGTACTTTTTAGAAATGCCACAGTGAGGCAGTTCTGATGCCCAGCTTTGAAGCTGAAATCATTACGAAAACTCATCTATATAAATGCATTGTAAACCTTACCACCGAAAAAACGAAAATTTTAAGATGAAAAATTGTGATATTTTTCTTATTTCTGTTCAAAATATAGATTGTGGGTACTCATTAGTACCACCTCATTGAGGTGGTTCTAATGAGTACCCACACTCTATATTTTAGAGCAAAAATAAGGTTTACCCCTGTAAACGCCAGTTTCACTATATAAAAGTGGGGTTCAAGGGGGTCAAAATTATATAGGTGTGTTTTTCACGATGTAACAATATAAAATATGAATTTTCATCGACTGCAAAGAATGTCACTTTTAGAGCCATGAAGAGTACACGGTGTCACACAGAATCTTGCTTTGGATCTCAACATACTTAAATGATCCTAAGTATTGGGACAGACAGGCCTAAGAAAACAGTGCAGACCCAGTGGCGGAGGTAACAAAACTTTTTGTCATGCTCAACTCACTTGAGCATAAAATTTGTCCTGCTGATAAATATTAAATGGCAACAGCTTTTGGCTTTTTAATTTTAATCAGCAGTACAAAAACAGTCCTCTTCAGATATAAATGTAAAAAAAAGTCCTCAAATGTTGGTATTTTATCTGACAATTATTAGCATTATATTTCATGCTCAATTGAGTTTAGCATGAAACAATTTAAAACTCTGGGGCCAGATCAGATTGCTCCTGAAGGAGTAGTCTTTGTTTGTTTGTTTGATTTGAGGTTTAACGTCCACGTCAACACTGTAAATGTCATTTTGGAGATGTTGCTTCCAATTTTGTGGGACTTTAACCCGACATTGAGATGAAATGACATCTCAAGCCCTGACGCCCAATGAAACCAATAGGGTTTATTAGCATGGACGGTCCGCCTCGCACCGCGGTTCCTGGACAGGCTTAGATCCTCTAAGCGGTTTACCAGTACTAGTGTGCGGGCCGGATTCAGCTCTGCATGGAAGCATCATGCAGCCCATATATTTCTTCAAGCCCCTATGGGCGGGGGCCATGAAGGAGTAGTCTGATCAGGGTCTATGCTGTTTGTGATTCTGTTGGCATTGTTTTGTCTTCTTGCTGGAGCGTTAAACAAATTTGGTAAAATTTTAGGAAAATTACAGCTAGTTCTCAAGGTGTCCAAATTTTACGGATTTTTACGGAAAGTGTTACATATTTGAAGAAATTTTAACATAATACATCGCTCATTTTATCATTTAAGTTATTTTACTCTTTGTTTACATGTATGTGCAACTGTTGAAAATGTTTCTCTGCTCAAAGCATAATGTGATATACATGGATATATCTCATGTTTATTCGCACAATCAATTACAAATTGAACATTGTTTCTATTTTTATAAATATGTACTATGGCATTACAGCTGTGAATCAATTAAAAATAGTTTGTCCTATATCTTGTGTTAGAATTTTGTTTTTATAAGATTGCCACCCACAAGAAAACCCATTTAGTGATATAAATTCAAACTTTAACCCATTGTATACTAGTGGACTCTTCCATTGCTTTATGTTGGACAAGTCCATTTGTCATTTAAGGAGTTTCAGGCCTATTTTTAGCTCACCTGTCACATAGTGACAAGGTGAGCTTTTGTGATCACATTTTGTCCGTCGTGCGTGCGTCCGTCCATCCGTAAACAATTTCAAATAAGTATATCTCTAATACCCCATGGACAATCTTGATCAAAGTTCATGAGAAGCATCATCAGGTAGGGGGAAAGGCTGCATAAGGTTTTTGGGCTGATCAGATTGGAATTCTGGTTGCCATGGAAACAAAAAGGTTCCATAGACTTATAATGGGGAGAACGACGTCTCCACTTTTTCTCGGCCATTTCTGATCCGATCTTCATCAAACTTGCAGATAACCAGGAGGGGCTTACAGTCTACGTCGAGTTCGAATTTGGGCTGCATGGAACAAACAGCTTTGGAGTTACCTGCCCTTGAGCATAAATATAAGTGAAAAATGGTGTTTCCAGCTTTTCTCAGCCGTTTATGATCTGATTATTTTGTAACTTTTCATAAACGAGGACAAGCATAAAATCTTTGACAAGTTCAAATTTTGTTCAAATCTGACCAGCTGTTTTCCAGTTACATCCCCTTGAACGTGAAAAATTTTCCCACTATAGACTTATAATGGGGAAAACGACGTCTCCACTTTTTTTTCAGCCATTTCTGATCCGATGTTCATCAAACTTGCAGATAACCAGGACGGGCTTACAGTCTACGTCGATTTTGAATTTGGGCTTTATGATCTGATCTTTTTAGCTCACCTGAGCCATAGGCCTACAAGGTGAGCTTATAGTATAGGTAGGCATCAAGCTACCGTCTGGCATCCACACCTTTGAACTTGAATATCTAAATGACTAGCTGGCCAATCCCAATCAAATTTTATGTGCAGCATCACCGAGTTTGGGGATTGACTGCATTAGGTTTTGGTCCAGTTTTGATCAGAACTATGGTTGCCATGGAAACAAAAAGGTTCCATAGACTTATAATGGGGAAAAGGATGTCTCCACATTTTTTCGACCATTTCTGATCCGATTTTCATCAAACTTGCAGATAACCAGGAGGGGCTTACAGTCTACGTCGAGTTCGAATTTGGGCTGCACGGGACAAACAGCTTTGGAGTTACCTGCCCTTGAGCATAAATATAAGTGAAAAATGGCGTCGCCAGCTTTTCTCAGCCGTTTATGATCTGATCTTTTTGTTACTTTTCATAAACGAGGACACACATAAAATCTCAGACAAGTTCGAATTTGGTTTGAATCTGACCAGCGGTTTTCCAGTTTCATCCCCTTGAGCGTGAAAAATTTTCCCATAGACTTATAATGGGGAAAACGACGTCTCCCCTTTTTCTCGGCCATTTCTGATCCGATCTTCATCAAACTTGCAGATAACCAGGAGGGGCTTACAGTCTACGTCGAGTTCGAATTTGGGCTGCACGGGACAAACAGCTTTGGAGTTACCTGCCCTTGAGCATAAATATAAGTGAAAAATGGTGTCTCCAGCTTTTCTCAGCTTTTTTGATCTGATCTTTACATAAACGAGAACAAGCATAAATCTTGGACAAATTCGAATTTGGCTTGAATCTGACGAGGTTTTTTTTTCAGTTAATCTTGAGCGTGAAGAAATTTTCCCATAGACTTATAATGGAGAAAATGACATCTCCACTTTTTCTCCGCTATTTCTGACCCGATCTTCATCAAACTTGCAGATAACCAGGAAGGGCTTACAGTCTACGTTGAGTTCAAATTTGGGCTGCACGGGACAAACAGCTTCTGAGTTACTGCCCTTGAGCATAAATGTAAGTGAAAAATGGTGTCTCCAGCTTTTCTCAGCTGTTTTTGATTGGATCATTTTGTAACCTTAGGTAAAGAGGACAAAATTAAGCATAAAATCTCGAGCGAGTTCAAAGTTGACTTGAATCTGACCAGTGGTTTTCCAGTTACATCTCCTTGAGTGTGAAACATTTCCCATAGACTTACAATGGGAAAACGACGTCTCCATCTTTTCTCGACCATTTCAAATCAGATCTTCATCAAACTTGCAGATAACCAGGAGGGGCATACAGTCTATGTTATTTTTTAAATTTGGGCCAAGCAGGTCAAATGACTTCCGAGTTACATGCCCTTGAGCATAAATATTAGTAAAAATGGTGTATCCAGCTCTCCGCAACTGTTTTTGATCTGATCTTTTTGTTACTTTTGGTAAACGAGGATAAGCATAAAATCTCTGAGTTCGATTTTGGCTTGATTCTGACCACCGTATTTCCAGTTACATCCCCTTGAGGGTGAAAAATTTTCCCATAGACTTACAATGGGAAAACGATGTCTCCATTTTTGCTTGGCTATTTCTAACCTGACCTTCATCAAACTTCCAGGTAACCAGAAGGCGCTTACAGTCTATGTTTATTTCGAATTTGGGCCGCATGAGACAAAAGGTTTTCAAATTACCTGCCCTTAAAGCATAAATACTAGTGAAAAATAGCGTCTCCACATTTTCTCTTTTTGAAACTATCAGTAAACAAGAACAAGCATAAAACTTCTGTCCGTCATCCACACCTTTGAACTTAAATATCTAATTGACTAGCTGGCCAATCCTAATCAAATTTTATGTGCAGCATCACTGGGTTGGGGGATTGACTGCATTAGGTTTTGGACCAGTTTTGATCAGAACTGTGGTTGCCATGGAAACAAAAAGGTTCCATAGACTTACAATGGGGAAAAGGACGTCTCCACTTTTTATCCGCCATTTCTGATCTTATCTTCATCAAACTTGCAGATAACCAGGAGGGACATACAGTCTACATAGAGTTCGAATTTTGGCTGCATGAGACAAACAACTTTGGAGTTGCCTGCCCTTGTTTATTGATTTGAGGTTTAACATCCCTGTCAGCACAGTGTAGGTCATTTTGGAGACATTGCTTCTAGTTTTGTGGGTTTTTGACCGACATCGAGATGAAATTATATCTTAAGCCCTTTCCACCTAATGAAACCAATAGTGTCATTATGCATGGACGGTCCAACTGGCACCACTTTTCGTGGGCAGGCTTAGAACCTGTTTACCAGTACTCATGTGTGGTCAGTACCAGCTCCGCATAGAAGCACCATGTAGCCCAGTCTCTTTCTTAAAGCCCCGATGGGCATTCTTAAAACATCATTAATGATTTTCTGGTACACAGGTGAGTGATATAGGGCCATCTGGCCCTCTTGTTTTGTTTTTATACTATTTTTGACTGAAAATGCTGTTAGCAAATAGTGCAGGCCCTGATCAGACGCCGCATCCTGTGGCATCTGATTAGGGCCTTTACTATTTGCTAAGGAACCCCTTTAGGGGTTTTCCTGCAGGCTTGAACCCTGATAGCTTGTTTATCAGGCCGGCCTGGTCTGACTGCTAAACAGGAGGTCTTGGGTTTGATACCCTCTGGCCTGCAACATACTTATGTTGAGATTGATCATGAAATCTTTTCTGCAGCCATTTTCTAGCCGGCCTCAGTAGCTCAGTCGCATGGGTGTCTAACTGGTGATCAGGAGAATGCGGGTTCGATACCTGCCGGGGTCGGCAACATTCTTTCGTGGATATTGATCATGAAATCTTTTCTACGGTCATTCTCTCCCTTCCGCTGATTCAAGAAGGGCAATTGTCAGTTTCTGGCGAAAGAATGTGCACTGTATTGGTTAACCGCTTACGTATAGGCCTACCCAGGAAAAGTGTGGATAACCAGGAGGGGCTTACAGCCTACTTTGAGTTCAAATTTGGGCTGCAAGGGACAAACAGCTTCCGAGTTACCTGCCCTTGAGCATAAATGTAAGTGAAAAATGGTGTCTCCAGCTTTTCTCAGCCGTTTTTGATTGGATCATTTTGAAACATTTGTTAAAGAGGACAAGCATAAAATCTCGAGGGAGTTCGAAGTTGGCTTGAATCTGACCAGTGGTTTTCCAGTTACATCTCCTTGGGTGTGAAACATTTCCCATAGACTTACAATGGGAAAACGACGTCTCCATTTTTTCTCGACCATTTCAAATCAGATCTTCATCAAACTTGCAGATAACCAGGAGGGGCATACAGTCTATGTTGAGTTTGAATTTGGGCCAAGCAGGTCAAATGACTTCTGAGTTACCTGCCCTTGAGCATAAATATTAGTAAAAATGGTGTATCCAGCGTTCTGCAACTGTTTTTGATCTGATCTTTTTGTTACTTTTGGTAAACGAGGATAAGCATAAAATCTCTGAGTTCGATTTTGGCTTGATTCTGACCACCGTATTTCCAGTTACATCCCCTTGAGGGTGAAAAATTTTCCCATAGACTTACAATGCGAAAACGATGTCTCCATTTTTGCTTGGCTATTTCTAACCTGACCTTCATCAAACTTCCAGGTAACCAGAAGGCGCTTACAGTCTATGTTTATTTCGAATTTGGGCCGCATGAGACAAAAGGCTTTCAAATTACCTGCCCTTAAAGCATAAATACTAGTGAAAAATAGTGTCTCCACATTTTCTCAGCCGTTTCTGATCTGATCTTTTTGAAACTTTCAGTAAACGAGAACAAGCATAAAACCTCAATCCGTCGTCCACACCTTTGAACTTTAATATAACTGACTAGCTGGCCAATCTCAATCAAATTTTATGTGCAGCATCACTGGGTTGGGGGATTGACTGCATTAGGTTTTGGACCAGTTTTGATCAGAACTGTGGTTGCCATGGAAACAAAAAGGTTCCATAGACTTATAATGGGGAAAAGGACGTCTCCACTTTTTCTCCGCCATTTCTGATCTGATCTCCATCAAACTTGCAGATAACCAGGAGGGACATAAGTCTACATAGAGTTCGTATTTCGGCTGCATGAGACAAACACTTTTGGAGTTACCTGCCCTTGTTTATTGATTTGAGGTTTAAAATCCCTGTCAGCACAGTGTAGGTCATTTTTGAGACATTGCTTCTAGTTTTGTGGGTTTTTGACCGACATCGAGATGAAATTATATCTTAAGCCCTTTCCACCTAATGAAACCAAGTGTCATTATGCATGGATGGTCCAACTGGCACCACTTTTCCTGGGCAGGCTTAGAACCTGTTTACCAGTACTCATGTGTGGTCAGTACCAGCTCCGCATAGAAGCACCATGTAGCCCAGTCTCTTTCTTAAAGCCCCGATGGGCATTCTTAAAACATCATTAATGATTTTCTGGTACACAGGTGAGTGATATAGGGCCATCTGGCCCTCTTGTTTTGTTTTTATACTATTTTTGACTGAAAATGCTGTTAGCAAATAGTGCAGGCCCTGATCAGATGCCGCGTCCTGTGGCATCTGATCAGGGCCTTTACTGTTTGCCAAGGTACCCCTTTAGGGGTTTTCCCGCAGGCTTGAACCCTGATAGCTTATTAGGCCGGCCTGGTCTGACTGCTAAACAGGTCTTGGGTTTGATACCCTCTGGCCTGCAACATACTTATGCTGAGATTGATCATGAAATCTTTTCTGCAGCCATTTTCTAGCCGGCCTCGGTAGCTCAGTCGCATTGGTGTCTAACTGGTGATCAGGAGAACGCGGGTTCGATACCTGCCGGGGTCGGCAACATTCTTTCGTGGATATTGATCATGAAATCTTTTCTACAGTCATTCTCTCCCTTCCGCTGATTCAAGAAGGGCAGTTGTCAGTTTCTGGAGAAAGAATGCGCACTGTACTGGTTAACCGCTTACATATAGGCCTGCCCAGGAAAAGTGTGGATAGGTAAACTTACCGGCTCGAAAATGACCTAAAATAGTGTTGACTGGGCCGTTAATCTACAAAACAAACAAACAAAACAAAACAGCCATTTTCTCCCTTTTGCTGATTCAAGAAGGGCAATTGTCAGTTTCTGGTGAAAGAACATGCACTGAAATGGTTTAACTGTTCATGTAAAAGCCTTCCCAGGAAAAGTGTGGTTAGGTACACTATTTGGCTTAATATGACCTAAATACTATTGACTGGGATGTAAAACTCCAAACAAAACTGGTTCTTGACACCCTTGGGAAATGTTTCCCACAGCCCCAGATAACAGATATTTATGGATAATTTAATTGAGATCTTTTTTTATCAAGGATAACTCATTAGAATGACATTGATGGGGTGATTCTAATGAGTACACACAAAATACCTTTATTTTGAATAACACCAAAAAAGATAAATATGTACCAGACTTATTCCCGTTATGCCTCCTCATCTGATGTAACAGTTAACTTTCGGATGTTTCCAAAGGTGTTTGAGCCATTGAAGTTTGACTGTATATGGCCAGAAAAGACTCTGATCAGACTCCACTGAACAGAGTTTTTGCTGGCCCTCTGAGACTTCTTTGGATCGAAGAATCTCCATTGGGGAAAACAAATAAATTACGGTCCAACCTGTATTAATCATTTATTAACCCTTATCTAGCTGTTCACGACAACCCCTATCTTTGGAAACAGTGTAGATCCAGATCAGATGGCATCTGATCAGGATCTACACTGTATGGCATTTAGTTTATGAATTTGTAGCAATAAATTACATCAAGTAATTTGATTGGTTGACAGACAGAAATGGGTGTGGTTTAAATGAATATTCAGCAAGAGAAGGGTTAAGCAAGCACCGGTCAGATAATCAAAATGTGCTTGCATCAGGCATGTGATTGCTTAACCCATTTTGTACCAGAAACCCCAAAATGGGTACCCTGGCAAACAGTGTAGGCCCAGATCAGACGCCGCAGAATGCGACGTCTGATTAGGGCCTACACTGTTTGCAAAAAGTTCAGCCATTTACCGAATAGTTTTTGAAGAAAATACAACCTGAAACCCCTAAATTTTGAAATGGACTCCTGTTATATAAAGGAAGATTCCATTTGGTACAAATACAGGCGAGTTTTACTGCATTTGCCTTTGTTGGAAACTGAATACATACTTGCGTAAGACCGGTTGCTTGCTTAAAAGAGGTGACCACAAGGACAGGTTTTGTTGTTGGTGTACTAAACAGTGTCAAATGTGAGCTTTTATCTTGAATAGTCTGAGGACCTCAAAGCAAGATTTTTATGTCCCCGGTAGCGATAGCGGTGACGTTGTTTTTGCCCTGTCTGTTTGTTTGTTGGTTTGTATGTGAACAACTTTTAACGTTGGTCATAACTTTTGAACCGTTGGAGGTAGAGTATTCATATTTGGCATGAAGGTTCATTGTGACAAGAGCTTAACATTCATGCAAAAAATTTGACCTGTGACCTTGACCTTTGACCTACTTAAAAGAAAAAAATATCATTGGTCATAACATTTGAACCGCTTGAGATACAGCCTTCATATTTGGCATGTAGCTTCACTATGACAACAGCTTTACATTCATGCAAAAAATTTTGACCTGTGACCTTGACCTACTTAAAATAAAAAATAACATTTTGGTCATAACTTTTGAACCATTTGAGATACAGCCTTCATATTTTGCATGTAGGTTCCTTGTGACAAGAGCTTTACATTCACACAAAAAAATTCGACCTGTGACCTTGACCTACATAAAAGAAAAAGTTAACATTGGTCATAACTTTTGAACCGTTTGACATACAGCCTTCATATTTGGCATGTAGGTTCCTTGTAACAAGAGCTTTACATTCATGCAAAAAACTTTGATCTGTGACCTTGACCTACTTAAAAAAAAATTACATTTTGGTCATAACTTTCGAACCGTTTGGGATAGGGCCTTCATATTTGGCATGTAGGTTCCTTGTGATAAGAGCTTTACATTCATGCAAACTTTTTTTACCATGACCTTGACCCTTGACCTACTTTAAAGAACAAATAAAATTGTTCATAACTTTTGAATCGTTTAAGATAGAGCCTTCATATTTGGCATGTAGATTCCTTGTGACAAGAGCTTTACATTCATGCGAATTTTTTTGACCATATTATTGTTCATAACTTTCGAACCGTTTAAAATGGAGCCTTCATTTGGCATATAAGTTCCTTGTGCCAAGGGCTTCCCACTCAAACCAAAAATCTTGACCTGTGACCTTGACTTTGAACTGTGACCAACTTTGAAAAACAATGACATGCCATGGGACATGTTCGTGTTTCACAAACACATCTTGTTTTTCCATGCAGCTTAACTGCAAGGTAAAACAAAATTGGTAGAATGACAAGCAGTGTAGACCCTGATCTGCATTCTCTTTTTGATGTAGTCTGCACCCTGCCAGCACAAACAACGGGCCGATAGCGGTACGACGTTACCACGTCGTACCGCTATCGGCCCGACGTTGGCCCGGCATTCTTTGCTGGCTGGGCAGTATTTGCCTGTCATTTTGTAAGAAAAGGTGGAATAAAACTTAACTGTGACATGAAAAAACGTGTTCATACTATTTAGACGATTGCAGATTTGAAACTAACATTGCCATTATTTAACATTTCCTTAAAAATTTGATGTTGAATATGGCAAATATGCTAATATGTTTGCTGATAAAATGGGAGTAGCTACTCACATTTTTTCAGCAAAAATTACAGTGTTAGATATTGACCTTCTTACAACAGTTAACATTTCTACTACTGATAAGAAGGCAGTCTGAGGGACAGCTATATTCCCCACCGCAGTTTCATGACCTTCAGTTGTGATCTTGACCTTGATTTGTCATGGTGTGGTTATGGGTTCTGCAAATCAGAGCACTAATATAAATATTTGACCAAAGATTAATGAAAATCTTTCAAGGGGTAAAAGAGAGGAGCGTACAGGAAATTCAAGGCTCAAACTTGTGCCCTTCTACTGTGACCTTCACCTTGAGTCAGCATGACTGGGTTATGGGTTCTGCAAATCATCTCACTTAGGCCAACATTTGACGAAAGTTTAATGAAAATACTTCAAGGGTTAATGGAATTATGGAATGGAATAAAAATTCAAGGATCAAACTCGTGACCTTCAATTGTGACCGTCATCTTGAGTTGGGATGGTTGAGTTATGTCAACACATCATGTCACATAGGCCAGTTTAATGAAAATCCTTCCAGGGGTAAGGAGATTTGGATTGTCAAAAACTTAAAAAGGTTCAAACTTATGACCTCCAACTGTAGCCTTGACCTTTAGCCTGCATGGTGTAGTTAACGATTCTGCACATCAGTACAATGAGACCAATATTTGGCCAAAGTTTAACGAATATACGTGAAGCGGACATGAAATTAAAGATTTAAACTCGTGACTTTCAATTGTGACCTTCACCTTGAGTCGACATGGTTGAATTATGGGTTCCGCACATCATCTTACAAAGTTTAATGGAAATCCTTCCAGGGGTAAATGAGATATGGAACAGACAAAAATTCAAGGCTCAAACTTGTGACCTTCAACATTGACCTTGACCTTGATTCGGCATGGTATATTATGGGTTCTGCACATCAGCTCGCTGAGGTGAATATTTGACCAAAGTTTAATGAGAAAGTGTAACAGACAGATGGCTCAAACTCGCTACCTTCAATTGTGACCATCTCGAGACGACACCGTTCAATAATTGATTCTGCACATCATCTCACTTAGGCAAATATTTGACCAAAGTTTAATGAATTCCCCACAGCTAGAGTGGGAGAAATTGGTTCAGCCCCCCTGGAGGCCAATTTTTTTTTTCAATAAACCATAATGGAGAGAACAATGATTGGAATCATCCAAGGTTCATTGCTGCCAAATTATTTGAAGTCCAACCATTGATTTTGACGAAAAAATTTTTCTCAATTTTTTCGTAATGGTGATAAAGGAAAAACTGCCCTGTCCCTTGGGGGCCATGTTTTAGCTTATACAACAAATTATATTGACTGAACAATCTTTGCACATACCAACCCAACAATCATTGCTTCGACTGGTAATTTATTATTTTGAAACTGGTTTTTGTTTTTCATCAAAATTTTTTGCAATAATTTAACCAAGGAAACATCATGAATAACTAACATCATTAGTTTTGAACAACTGGGCCCTAATGCCTAAATTACACCTTGCTAAGACAGGTATACAGTAGAACTTTGATGGCTCGAACACTGATGGCTCGTTTACCATGGCTGAGTCGAACCCTTGTTTGAGCCCCTTGAGAAATCCTATACATAAGAAATAGTGGGGGATAATTAAGGAGATTTTAGTCTTTTAGCTTGCAAATGTATGCTGTGTGTACTTATTAGAATCGCCTCGATGAGGCAATTCTAATGAGTACACACAGCATACATTTTCATTATAGAACACCGAAAAGATGTCTAAAAGTATCTCGTTATGCCTCCTGACAGTAACCTCAGTGGCTCAAACTACCCCTGTCTCGAACAGATTTTCGAGGTTCCAAAGGTGTTCGAGCCATTGAAGTTCGACTGTATATAGTAGGGCAAACAGGACGGAACTAACCATATCTAGAACAGATCTTCATTTTTCGAAGTTCCAAACTGTATTAATTCGGATATTTTAGTTGCACTTTACTGCTATAAATTTCAAATTGGCAAATTTATTAAAGACAACAAGGTATGACTTATTTGATTTTTATTATTTTTTTTCATAAATTATAAATTTGCTTATAGCACTAACAAGTTCAACACTGAATGGAACTATCATATCAAGCACTTCGGTAACATTCTTAATGGTCATAGGGCTGAGAATCTTGCTGGTATTCACGGCGCTGGTTCAATCCTCAGGTCAGGCAACTTGCATAAAAACTTGCCTACAGTTGTTCTCCCCTTTCTATTTAAGAAATAGATCAGCTCTAACTGTGATTTGTTGAGTAATAAATCACAGTTTGGAGGTCAGTTGTAAAGTAGACAAATCACGAGCGCGTAGCGCGCGTGATTTGTCTACTTACAACTGACCGACAAACTGTGATTTATTACTCAACAAATCACAGATAAGAGCTGATCTATTTCGATTCTAACACGCTGAAAATCGGCAATAATGTTGTTGTTTCCTTCAAAATCTCACAACCTTTCGCCATTGTTAGAAGAAATCCCGCTAAAATTATCGACTGAAACACATACATTTATATCTTTTCCTTAAGTTTTCGATGCGAGAAAATGACGTTACACCGTCTAACGTCAAGTAAATCGACTAGTGATGTCATAAATTGGGAATTTTAATGACGTCACTCGTCATGCTCTTCCGAGCTGTGATTTGTTGTAGAATAAAACACAGTTATTTTCCATTACCTATATAGGGGCGCTGTGTTAGAATTAACAGTAGGTAGAGAGTGTATGATGATTATTCTTCCATGGAAATAAGCCAGCTCATGAGAAAAAGAGAACAATGAAATTCCGCTATTAAGACCACCTAAAATCAAGACTAATTCTGCTTTAAAAAGCTTATTATTAACAGTACAGCTATTCTTACTTTGTGTTTTCTGCTTATAGTGTCCCATGGTCATGGACCACCTTTGGGACTGTTCAAAAGTGGTCTTAAAGACCACTTTTGAACTGTCCCAAAGGTGGTCTTGATATAGGAATTTTAATGTACTTATAACAGGGTCGACCAGCAAATGCTCAGGCAAGTCTGCAGATAAGTGCAGTCTCTGCAGAGCCTTTGCTATTCGCAGACATGTAGAAGACCCAGAGGCAGCTGCATGCAGGAAGTAAAGTATTAGTCGGCTGCACACAGGCATTTGAATAACAAGAACTGGAAATGCTAAGGGTCATTATCTCATGAATTGGCTCAAATGTACAATGCTGGTACCTGCTAGATTATTTTACATGCATTTTGATGAAAATTAAACTCTTTCCTCTCAACTTGAACTCAAATGTTATTTCAAGCATGCAGTGTGCAAGCACCGGTAATGAAGCTAACTTCTAAACAGAAGAATCTGCTGCTATTAAGGGGAAGCAACTACTTCTAGATCAAGACATACAGCTAATGACCTGAACAATGCTGACAAGGACAAAAAGCTGCATTCTCAGGAACCAACAATATATACTCCTCTTTCACTTCTGAATTCCATATTTCTTCAAATATATTTATGTCATAAAATAAAGATTATTAGCACATTCGTTTAATAAGACTTCAACTTTTTCAAAAGGCGTTCACTAACAAGACAACACAAAGCACATTTTCCCATGATAGCTGTTCATGAATTACAAACCACACATTAAGTGCCTTTATTATGCCGCATGTTAAAAAGTTGCCATTTTTCATGAAAACTCTGAAAATTGGTTCACCAAAGCTTGCAAAATACTGCAAGCATCCTTTCTATTGCTCATGAAAATTATGCCCACTCAGATCACTCAAGATGTTTTAAGGCTAGAAAGATGGTTCTACAAGTGAAGCTCAAGATTATAAAACATTTTACATACTAAACTCAAGACTTTCAGATGAGTCTTTAAACCGAGGTCCCATCTCTGTATGACCTTAGCTGTTGGTGGAACGTAAAACTCAAACACTCACTCACATGCTAAACTCAACTGAGCATAAAGTTTATCTTGCTAGTAAATATTAAAATGCCAACGACTGTTGGCATTTTAATATTTATTAGCAAGATAAATATCAGATACTGTTGATTTCAGAATGAAAATGACCTGAAATTGTTGGTATAATGCTGTTAATGAGCAGTAAAACATTATCTCAGTTGAGTTAACCATGAAACTTTTATAATCACAGGAGCCATTTTTCTCATTATGACATCTTCAAACTGTCTCAACTCCCAAACAAGAAGTCCCATTACTCCATATTACTCAATATTCGGTTGACCATAATGATCCCGACCTTCTAGCGGATGCTGATGTTTTGCCGCATTAATTATTCTAACAACAATCATTAGCACTAGTCCAACACCTATGATCTGTGACCACGCCACAGGCTCTGAATCAAGGGCAGTGGGAGCTTCTTCTCCAAGAAGGGCTCTGTAATAGTTTATTCTGGCTCTAGGTCTGATAAAAAATGCCATCTTCTCTTTCACCGACTTCGGGGATATTCCAAGATCTTCCAAAGAAAGATGATCCTTGGATACTCTGTCTGAGATGATATCCTGAAACAATCAAAATGTACTCTTAATTATTATTTTTATATTTCTGGGGGTTTGGAGTTTGCTAAATCAGCACTAATTATGGTATATAATATCAAGCTGGTCAGTTTACCTAACCACATTTCATCTGGGCAGGCTTATACATAAGCAGCTAACCAATAGTGCATAGTGTTTTGCTAGAAACTGATAACAGCCCTTTTTGAATCAGTGGAGAGAGAAAGACTGTAAAAAAGATTTCATGATCTTTGAAAGAATGTTGCCAACCCGAGCAGCTACTAAACCCAGCACCTCTGCATCACCAGTTAGATGCTCAGCCGACTGAGGTACCATGGCTGGTACCATCAATTAAGGGTTGACAACTCATCACGTTAACTCGGGTTTAAGGGGTTAAAAATTCTTTTCATTATTTCAACTCCAAGACATAGGTCGTGGGTATGTTTGGAGAAGAAAAATATCTCAAAATATCATACCAGAGGGCCCTGAATCGCTCACCTGAGAATTAGTGTCTCCAGTACATTCTAGGCCCAAGGGCTATAATTTGAACAAACTTGGTAATGGTCCACTAGATGAAGCTTCATACCAAATATCAAAGACCTGGGCCTTCTGGTTTTGGACAAGAAGATTTTTTAAGGTTTTCCCTATATAAGCCTATGATAAACCAAAGGGTCCCGGGGTGGGGGCATTTTTGGCCCAAGGGCTATAATTTGAACAATCTTGAAAGAGGTCCACTGGATGAAGCTTCACACCAAATACCAAAGATCTGGGCCTTGCGGTTTCAGAGAAGAAGATTTTTAAAGATTTTCCCTGTATAAACCTATGTAAAACCAAAGGTCCCCAGGGCGAAGGCATTTTTGGCCCCAAGGCTATAATTTGAACAATCTTAGTAAAGGTCCACCAGGTAAACCTTCACACCAAATATTAAAGACCTGGGCCTTGTGGTTTCAGAGAAGAAAATGTTTTAATGATTTTCCCTATATAAGCCTATGTAAAACCATAGGCCCCCACGGCGGGGCCATTTTGGCCCCCAGGGCTATAATTTGAACAATCTTGGTAGGGGTCCACTATATGAAGCTTCACACCAAATATCAAAGATCTGGGCCTTGTGGTTTCAGAGAAGAAGATTTTTAAAGATTTTCCCTGTATAAGCCCATGTAAAACCAAAGGCCCCCGGGGCGGGGGCATTTTTGGCCCAAAGGCTATAATTAGAACAATCTTAGTAGAGGTCCACCAGGTAAAGCTTCACACCAAATATTTGAGACCTGGGCCTTGTGGTTTCAGAGAAGAAGATTTTTTAATGATTTTCCCTATATAAGCCTATGTAAAACCATAGGCCCCCGCCCTGGGGGCATTTTGGCCCCAAGGGCTATAATTTGAACAATCTTGAAAGAGGTCCACTAGATGAAGCTTCATACCAAATATCAAAGATCTGGGCCTTGCGGTTTGGGAGAAGAAGATTTTTAAAGATTCACCCTGTATAAGCCTATGTAAAACCAAAGGCCCCCGGGGCGGGGGCATTTTTGGCCCCAAGGCTATAATTTGAACAATCTTAGTAGCGGTCCACCAGGTAAAGCTTCACACCAAATATTAAAGACCTGGGCCTTGTGGTTTCAGAGAAGAAGATTTTTAGCTCACCTGAGCCTTTAGGCTCATAGGTGAGCTTATAGTATAGCCATGGTCCGTCCGTCCGTCGACCGTCCGTCCATCCTTTTCAAAGATCTTCTTCTCCTATACTGCAGGGCCAATCAAAGCCAAATTTCATATGGAGCCTCAGTGGGATGGGGGAACGAAAGTTTGTTCGCGGGGTCTGGATCACATGACCAAGATGGCCGCCATGCCCATATATGGTAAAAAGCCTTCAAAAATCTTCTTCTCCAGAACCATAAGGCCAGTGGCCTTGAAACTTGGCATGTAGCATATGGTACTCGGGGCCCATCATGGTTTGTACAAATGGTGACCCCGGGTTGACCTTGACCTATTTTACAGCAATGTCAAATTTGCCGAAGTAGGCTTTTGCATGGGGCAAAGTGAAAATAATGGATTTATAGGAAAACCATTGAAGACAGTGTCACCAAAATTTGTAGATCAGGTAAAGTAACTGAATACATGAAGATCTATGGGTCAGAAAGGTCAAGGTCATTCATTGGCCTTAGACCAAGGTCATTCAGGATCCATATTTCAAACATTTTTTTCTCCAAAACTGCTGAGCCAATTTAAGTGAAATTTAATATGGAGCCTTTGTGAGTTGAACAAATGAAAAAATGCCAATACGGTCTAGATCACATGACCAAGATGGCCGTCACGCCTATATATATATGGTAAAAAGCCTTAAAAATTCTTCTTCTCCAGAACCGTAAGGCCAATGGCCTTGAAACTTGGCATGTAGCATATGGTACTCAGGCCCATCATAGTTTGTACAAATGGTGACCCCGAGTTGACCTTGACCTATTTTACAGCAATGTCAAATTTGCCGACTTAGGCTTTTGCATGGGAAAAAGTGAAAATAATGGATTTTTAGGAAACCATTGAAGACAGTGTCACCAAAATTAGTAGATAAGGTAAAGTAGGTGAATACATGAAGATCTATGTGTAAGAAAGGTCAAGGTCATTAATTGAACTTAGACCAAGGTCACGCAGGTTCCATATTTCAAACATTTTTTCTCAGAAACTACTGAGCCAATTGAAGTGAAATTCAATATGGAGCCTTTGGGAGTTGAACAAATGAAAAGCTGCCAACATGGTCTAGATCACATGACCAAGATGGCCACCACGCCCATATATGGTAAAGAAACTTCGAAATTCTTCTTCTCAAGAACCGTAAGGCCAATGGCCTTGAAACTTGGCATGTAGCATATGGTACTCGGGCCTATCATAATTTGTTCAAATGGTGACCCTGGGTTGATCTTGACCTATTTTACAGTAATGTCAAATTTGCTGACTTAGGCTTTTGCATAGGAAAAAGTGAAAATAATGGATATTCAGGGAAACCATTGAAGACGGTGTCACCAAAATTTGTAGATTAGGTAAAGTAACTGAATACATGAAGATCTATGGGTAAGAAAGGTCAAGGTCATTCATTGACCTTAGACCAAGGTCACTCCGATTTCATATTTCAAAAAAAACATTTTTTCTCAGAAACTACTGAGCCAATTTAAGTGAAATTCAATATGGAGCTTTTGTGAGTTGAACACAATTACAAACATACTCATAAACTCACACCGTGGTGTAAAAAGTCAACTTTTCTTTCGGTGATTATAGACCCCAAACCATAGCAATACTATGTTGGCGGATGGGGTAATCTGATAAAACACTTATGCCATGCACTATCTACTGCAGATATATGATTTATTTACAATACGACAAAACGATTTTGCTATCATTATAATGGTGTACACACAGTTTTGTCCAAAAAGTAAAAATATTGTGCGAAACAACTTGACAATATATTTCTTTTTTTTTTCTTTTTTTTTTTCGTTTCTTCATTTTTACATGAAATTTGTAGTTTTATAAGCCATCATGAAATTCTACACACCATTTTGATCTTGAATGAAAGCAATGGTGTGTAAAAAGTCTATTCTCATAAGCCGGACTTTGCAGTTAAAGTAATAGATGCAGTCCAATTTTTTGGCTATTGAGATGTAGCATTCAAAAAATGACATTAGTGACATACATATTAAGTGGGTGGGGTATTCTGTATCCCAGCAAAGCTGATCTCTTTGGCAATGGTGGAAATGAATATTGCTACATGTTCTTTAATTGGATTTAGTAATACATTATCTATTGTTTGACTTAGATTGAATGAGAAAATATATGTCAAGCTCTACAAGAGTTTTTTTTTTGAGAAATTTCAGGATTTTTGAATTTGTTGTCATGGCAACCGAATTCTTCCCAACAAATATTTAATAAATGATTGCTACTGGATAAATAAATAATTGTGTGAACGCATGGTTTGCAGGTATTTGTTTTCTCCAGGTTTACCTGAATCTTTTGAGGCTTTGAAGCCGTCAAGAGTCACTTGAAAATACACTTCTAAATAAAAGAGCGAAACTGCAATTTTCACATTTTGGGGGTCAGTTCATAAAGGCCCATATCTCGGACACCGCTCCATATTTTCATCTGAAATTTCACATATGCACTAAAGTATTGTAAAGGTATCGGAAAATGGCAAAACCTCATTTTCGGTCATGGACCTCAATTGGACCCAAAATCTCATGGCTGGTCACATATTTTAATATCTATTTGGAGATTGCTTAATGCATGTACATGTATTTTTGTAGCAGTATTGTGTTATTCATATAATAATATTGTTTTTGATGGTAGCATGTTATAAAGAATATTTTATTGTTTTGATCATATCATGTTATAAACAATATTTTCAATAAAATAAGAACATATTCAAATTGTTGTTTTGGTTGCAAAACCTCTGTATTTCTGTGACACACTTTTTGGGGCTACCACAAGACATTGTCAGCCGATAATGTTTAACACAATATGGAACAACTCTGGTATACTTTTTATGCTTGTGACAACTGAACTGAAAGGAGAATTTCCAAAATACAATATTAGAAAATAGAAGTGAAGGCAGTTCTCAGGAATAGATACAATTAACCCACAGCTCCTATCAGTGACACCAAAGGGAAAGAAACACAAACATGAAATAACTAGACTCTAATGGAAACATCAATAGTGGAAAGCCAAAAGGACAGTTACTTTCCCACAAAATGGCCAATTGGCTATCCAAAATAAAATAATGTAAGCGATACACACACACACACAAAAGACATACCATAACAAAAATAAACCGCGACAGAAGAACCGCCTTGGAACGGTCAGTGAAATGAATTCCACTAGACCAGTATCTCTCCTAAAATTAATTTAAACAAGAGTTGTCAGAAGACAACATAGCTCGCCTTTGGGGGCCTAAGATGGATGAGGGCAAGTTATCAAAATTTTTTCTTCTGTAAAAAAGCCCAACAGACAGCAGCAAATGAAAGAGAACCAAAAAGTACCCCTAATCATCCTGTTTTCAAGCCTTTCCACTGTAAAATAAAAACATGAAAAGGAAATCTATATTTAATAAAAAAAAAAAAGAAATCTACAAACTTCCAAGTAATAACAGCCAATACAAAATCCCTCGTGCAAGACAAATTAAAAAAAGCCTAGCCTAGCATTTGCATAAAATTACATTATATCCATCAACTAGAAATGGTGTTTGTAAAACACAATGCCCCCAACCTTTGCTTGACCTTAGCTGGCAAAATATTCAACAAATATTGTTAAAGACTCAAAAACATTCAACAAGAATTCCCCCGAAGGCTATGTCGCGCCTGTGGGGGCGCAAAGTCACCAAACCATGAAATCTAGGTCAAGGTCAAACATGGATGCCTGCATAAAAATTTAACTCCTAGTTGCAAGCATGTACCAAGTAACTCTTAAAAACAGACTCTTACATCAGGGTCAAAGTTAGGGTTGTCACACTATTTTACAAAGTCAGTGAACCATAAAATGTAGGTCAAGGTCAGAAATGGATACTTGCATTGAAGTTTCAATTCCTAAATGCAAGCTTGTACCAAATACAATTAATAAAGCTCTAATAGATCTTGACAAAATGGACTCTTACATTAGATAGAAAGTCAGGGTGGTCGCAATAATTCACAAAGTCAGTGAACCATGAAATATGGGTAAAAGTCAAATATGGATGCTTGCGTTGCAGTTGGAATTCCTAGATGCAAGTTTGTACCAATTATAATTTAAAAAGCTTTAATAGTTTTCGAGAAATGGTGAAAGTCAGGGTGGTCGCAATAATTCATGAAGTCAGTGAACCATGAAATATAGGTCAGTGTCAGATATGGATGCTTGCGTTGAAGTTGCAATGCCTGGATGCAAGTTTGTACCAAGAATGATTAATGAAGCTCTAATAGTTCTCAAGATATGGACTTGCTGACAAGATTTTATTAAAAAAAACAAGGCATCGCATGCGATACAAATCCCCTCGCACAAGACAACTCCGTGTGTGGAAAACACTGAAATGGCAAAAGTCCAACTTGCTTGAGATATTATCATATGCAACATTTGTGTAAAGTTTGTTTAAAAATCCATCCATAAATGTAGGTTCTAGAGTGATGACAATATTTCTCTAAAAATAGTCATAGGGACCTTGACTTGAGGCCATGGCCGCGAAGTAGATCTTGCTCAAGATATTATCATAAGCATCTTTTGTGTGAAGTTAGATTAAAATCATAAATGTAGGCGGTAGAGCAATGACAAAGTTTTTCTAAAAATAGCCATAGTGACCTTGACCTTGAGGTCATGACCAAGCAACTCGAGATATTACCATAAGAAACATTTGTGTGAAGTTCTATTAACATCCATCAATAAATGTAGGCACTAGAGCGATGACAAAGATTTTCTAAAAATAGCCCCAGTGACCTTGACCTTGAAAGTCGAAATAGTTCGAGATATTGTCATAAGGAACATTTGTGTGAAGTTATACTGAAATCGGTGAAGAAATGTAAGCGCTAGAGCCATGTCAAAGTTTTTCTAAAAATAGCCACAGTGACCTTGACCTTGAAAGTCAAACTCACTCGAGGTATTATCATAAGGAACATTTGTGTGAAGTTATATTGAAATCAGTGAAGAAATGTAGTCGCTAGGGTGATGACAGTTTTTTTCAAAAAATAGCCACAGTGACCTTGACCTTGAAAGTCGAAATCGCTCGAGATATTGTCTTAAGGAACATTTGTGTGAAATTATATTGAAATTGGTGAAGAAATGTAAGCGCTAGAGTATTGACAAAGTTTTTCTAAAAATAGTCACAGTGACCTTGACCTTGAAAATGGAACTCGCTACAGATATTGTCATAAGGAACATTTGTGTGAATCGATTTTGAAATTGGTGAAAAAATGTAAGTGCTAGAGCAATGAAAAAGGTTTTTTAAAAATAGCCACAGTGACCTTGACCTTGAAAGTCGAACTCTTTCGAGGTATTGTCATCAGGATCATTTGTGTGAAGTTATATTAAAATCGGTGAAGAAATGTAGGCGCTGGAGCGATAGCAAAGTTTTTCTAAAAATAGCCATTGTGACCTTGACCTTGAAAGTTGAAATGGCTTGAGATATTGTCATAAGGAACATTTGTGTGAAGTTATATTGAAATCGGTGAAGAAATGTAAGCGCTAGAGCATTGACAAAGTTTTTCTAAAAATAGCCACAGTGACCTTGACCTTGAAAGTGGAACTCGCTAGAGATATTCTCATAAGGAATATTTGTGTGAAGTTATATTGAAATCGGTGAAGAAATGTAGGCGCTAGAGCGATGACAATTTTTTTTCTAAAAATAGCTACAGTGACCTTGACATTGAGGTCATGACCCTGAAAGTCGAACACACTTGAGATATTGTCATAAGGAACATTTGTGTGAAGTTATATTGAAATCAGTGAAGAAATGTAGGCGCTAGAGCAATGACAAAGTTTTTCTAAAAATAGCCACAGTGACCTTGACCTTGAAGTCATGACCTTGAAAGTCGACCTCGCTCAAGATATTGTCATAAGGCATATTTGTTTGAAGTTATATTGAAATCAGTGAAGAAATGTAGGCGCTAGAGTGATGACAAAGTTTTTCTTAAAATAGCCACAGTGACCTTGACCTTGAGGTCATGACCTTGAAAGTCGAACTCGCTGAGATATTGTCATAAGAAACATTTGTGTGAAGTTATATTGAAATTGGTGAAGAAATGTAGGCCCTATAGCGATGACAAAGTTTTTCGAAAAATAGCCACAGTGACCTTGACCTTGAGGTCATGTCTTTGAAGTCGAACTCGCTCGAGATTTTTTTATAAGGAACATTTATGTGAAGTTATATTGAAATTGGTGAAGAAATGTAGGCACTAGAGCGATGACAAAGTTTTTCTAAAAATAGCCACAGTGACCTTGACCTTGAGGTCATGACCTTGAAAGTCGAACTCGCTGAGATATTGTCATAAGAAACATTTGTGTGAAGTTACATAGAAATTGGTGAAGAAATGAAGGCGCTAGAGCGATGACAAAATTTTTCTAAAAATAGCCACAGTGACCTTGACCTTGAGGTCATGACTATGAAGTCGGACTCGCTCGAGATTTTTTTATAAGGAACATTTGTGTGAAGTGATATTGAAATTTGTGAAGAAATGTAGGCGCAAGAGCGATGACAAAGTTTTTCTAAAAATAGCCACAGTGACCTTGACCTTGAGGTCATGACCTTGAACGTCGAACTCACTCGAGTTTTTTTTATAAGGAACATTTGTGTGAAGTTATATTGAAATTGGTGAAGAAATGTAGGCGCTAGAACGATGACAAAGTTTTTCACAAATTACCAAAATGACAAAGGGCCATAACTCACAAAGTATTTTTCGGAATTTTGTCATAAGTTAATCAGTTCATCTACTCATCACCACCAATCTATTCACCAACTTTCAAGGCTCTAGCTCCAATAATTTTTGAGATATCTTGCTGACAAGATTTTATTAAAAAAATTTCAAAGGGCAATAACTCTTAAAAGGGGCATAATCCGGACGAGAAAAAAAATACGCATCAGCTAATTTTCCATCAGGAATCCATATATGAAATTTCAAAACCCTAGCATACACGGTTCTAAAGATATGCTATGCATCACTTTTAGCATACATTACAATGGGCACAAATTACCAAAATGACAAAGGGCCATAACTCACAAAGTATTTTTCGGAATTTCGTCAAAAGTTAATCAGTTCATCTACTCATCACCACCAATATATTCAACAACTTTCAAGGCTCTAGATCCAATAATGTTTGAGAAATCTTGCTGACAAAATTTTATTAAAAAAATTTCAAAGGGCAATAACTCTTAAAAGGGGCATAATCCGGACAAGAAAAAAAAAACGCGTCAGCTAATTTTCCATGAAGAATCTATATATGAAATTTCAAAACCCTAGAATACACGGTTCTAAAGTTATGCTATGCATCACTTTTAGCATACATTACAATGGGCACAAATTACCAAAATGACAAAGGGCCATAACTCACATAGTATTTTTCAGAATTTTGTCAAAAGTTAATCAGTTCATCTCCTCATCACCACCAATCTATTCACCAACTTTCAAGGCTCTAGCTCCAATAATTTTTGAGATATCTTGCTGACAAGATTTTAATTAAAAAAATTCAAAGGGCAATAACTCTTGAAGGGGGCATAATCCGGACGAGAAAAAAAATACGCATCAGCTAATTTTCCATCAGGAATATGAATATGAAATTTCAAAACCCTAGCATACACGGTTCTAAAGATATGCTTTGCATCAGTTTTAGCATACATTACAATGGGCACAAATTACCAAAATGACAAAGGGCCATAACTCACAAAGTATTTTTCGGAATTTCGTCAAAAGTTAATCAGTTCATCTACTCATCACCACCAATATAATCACCAACTTTCAAGGCTCTAGCTCCAATAGTTTTTGAGATATCTTGCTGACAAGATTTTATTAAAAAAATTTCAAAGGGCAATAACTCTTGAAGGGGGCATAATCCGGACGAGAAAAAAAATACGCGTCAGCTAATTTTCCATGAGGAATCCATATATGAAATTTCAAAACCCCAGCATACACGGTTCTAAAGTTATGCTATGCATCACTTTTAGCATACATTACAATGGGCACAAATTACCAAAATGACAAAGGGCCATAACTCACAAAGTATTTTTCAGAATTTTGTCAAAAGTTAATCAGTTCATCTACTCATCACCACCAATATAATCACCAACTTTCAAGGCTCTAGCTCCAATAGTTTTTTAGATATCTTGCTGACAAGATTTTATTAAAAAAATTTCAAAGGGCAATTACTCTTGAAGGGGGCATAATCCGGACTAGAAAAAAAATACGTGTCAGCTAATTTTCCATGAGGAATCCATATATGAAATTTCAAAACCCTAGCATACACGGTTCTTTAGTTATGCTATGCATCAAAAGCGTAACGGACGGACGAACGGACGAACAGACGAACGGACGAACGGACGAACGAGGCAGAAGCAATATGCCCCTCCAACTTTTTCAAAGTTGGGGGCATAATAAATGTAGGTACTTAAGAGTGATAAAGTTTTTTTTTAAAATTGCTACAGTGACCTTGACTTTGAGCCCCAGGCCCTGAAAGTTGAACCGACTCGAGATATTATCATACCCAACATTTGTATGAAGTTATCTTAAAATCCATCTATAAATGTGGACACTAGAGCAATGATCCAGTTTTTCTAAAAAATAGCCACAGTGACCTTGACCTTCAGCCCCTGACCCGGAAAGTCAAAGTCACTCAAGATATCATCATACCAAACATTTGTGTCAAGTTATATTAAAATCCATCAATAAATGAAGGTGCAAGAGCGATGACAAAGTTTTTCTAAAAATAGCTACAGTGACCTTGACCTTCAGCCCCAGAACCTGAAAGTCAAAGTCACTCGAGATATCATCATATCCAATATTTGCATGAAATTATATTAAAATCCATCCATAAATAAATGCGCAAGAGCGATGAAAAAGATTTTCTAAAAATAGCCACAGTGACCTTGACCTTCTGCCCCAGACCCTGAAAGTCGAACCAGCTCGAGATATCAACAAACCCAACGTATGTGTAAAGTTATATTAAAATCCATCCATAAATGTAGGCACTAGAGCGATCACAAAGTTTTTTAGAAAAATAGCCACAGTGACCTTGACCTTCAGACCCAAACCCTGAAAGTTGAACTTGCTAGAGATATCATCATACCCAACATTTGTGTGAAGTTATATTAAAATCTATCAATAAATTAAGGTGCAATAGCAATGACAATGTTTTTCTAAAAATAGCCACAGTGACCTTGACCCAGTGACCCTGAAAGTAGTGACCTTGACCTTAAGCCCAGGATCCTGAAAGTCAAAGTCACTTGAGATATCATTATACCCAAGTTATATTAAAATCCATCAATAAATGAAGGCGCTAGAGCGATGACAATGTTTATCTAAAAATAGCCACAGTGACCTTAACCTTGAGCCCCAGACCCGCTATGTTTTTAAAAAGAAAAAAAAAAAAGAAAAAGAAAAGAAAAAAAAAAAAAAAATACATGGCTCCCCTGGGATTTGAACTCACGCAGCTTGCAGGTATTAACACAGGAAAGTAAGGGAGGTAATACAGAGGAAAATATTAACTTCTCAAAAAGACCAATTTAAGCCAAAAAACCTGTAAAATGAAGTACAATGATAATGTTAAAAATTGTTTTTTACCAATTATTAATTAAATATTCAAAATAAACTTGTAAAACATCACATATAAGAGCTTGCAGGTAAACTTTAACCAAATGCGGACGCCGACGCTGACGCCGATGCCGACGCCGACGCTGACGACGGACGCCCGGGGGTATGGCAATAGCTCCCCCTTACTTTCGTAAGGCGAGCTAAAAATAAGCACATAATTTCTAGAATACCGAATTGGAAGGAATATATAATACAAAATTGGGGTTAATGCAAAAATTCAATCAAATAGGTCTCATCTGCTGTTTCTGGTCACAAAGTAGATAAAATGCAATGACCAGGAACTGATAAAACAAATTCAAGTTGTGTCCCAGCCACCATACTGCAAAGAAACACCTATAATGTAGATGGTATTAAGTAAAACTGTACAAGTGGAAAATTAAGGCGTCAAGTGCTCTTTCCCAGCACATTGTCAATCAGACATTCCCTAAATAATATGAAAAGTTAAAAAAAATATGACAAATGGAATAAACCATAATGAAAGCATGGCCTTCGAACTGTCAGAAAGGTAGGAATAGGTGGAAAGTTTTATCACATTGTTAGACATCAAAATTTTGTCCCCACAAGTTGTGTACCCCTGCTCTGAGGCTATATACATATATAAAAACATTAAAATGTACATCAGGACCAGGTGTCAGGTGAGCGTTTACAGGACCACTGGTCCTCTGGTTTAATTATTTTCCCTATATAAGCCCATGTAAAACCAAAGGCCCCCGGGCGGGGATATTTTGGCCCCCAGGGCTATACCACTAGATGAAGCTTCACACCAAATACCAAAGATCTGGGCCTTGCGGTTTCAGAGAAGAAGATTTTTAAAGAACTTCCCTGTATAAACCTATGTAAAACCAAAGGCCCCCAGGGCGGGGGGCAAATTTTGGCCCCAAGGCTATAATTTGAACAATCTTAGTAAAGGTCCACCAGGTAAAGCTTCACACCAAATATTAAAGACCTGGGCCTTGTGGTTTCAGAGAAGATTTTTTTAATGATGTTCCCTATACAAGCCTATGTAAAACCATAGGCCCCTACGGTGGGGGCATTTTGGCCCCCAGGGCTATAATTTGAACAATCTTGAAAGAGGTCCACTAGATGAAGCATCACACCAAATATCAAAGATCTGGGCCTTGCGGTTTCAGAGAAGAAGATTTTTAAAGATTTTCCCTGTATAAGCCTATGTAAAACCAAAGGCCCCCGGGGCGTGGGCATTTTTGGCCCAAAGGCTATAATTAGAACAATCTTAGTAGAGGTCCACCAGGTAAAGCTTCACACCAAATATTTGAGACCTGGGCCTTGTGGTTTCAGAGAAGAAGATTTTTTAATGATTTTCCCTAAATAAGCCTATGTAAAACCATAGGCCCCGGCCCCGGGGGCATTTTGGGGCCCGGGGCTATAATTTGAACAAACTTGAAAGAGGTCCACTAGATGAAGCTTCATACCAAATATCAAAGATCTGGGCCTTGCAGTTTGGGAGAAGAAGATTTTTAAAGATTTTCCCTGTATAAGCCTATGTAAAACCAAAGGCCCCCGGGGCGGGGGCATTTTTGGCCCCAAGGCTATAATTTGAACAATCTTAGTAGAGGTCCACCAGGTAAAGCTTCACACCAAATATTAAAGACCTGGGCCTTGTGGTTTCAGAGAAGAAGATTTTTTAATGATTTTCCCTATATAAGCCCATGTAAAACCAAAGGCCCCCGGGGCGGGGGCATTTTGGCCCCCAGGGCTATAATTTGAACAATTTTGGTAGAGGTCCACTAGATGAAGCTTCATACCAAATATTGAAGACCTGGGCCTTGCGGTTTCAGAGAAGAAGATTTTTAAAGTTTTCGTTTAAAAAATCTATTTTCAGCTCCTGTGGCCTAGATGTGCAATGGACCGGAACCATTTGAACAACTTTGAAAGGGGACCACCTAAGGATCATTCCTGTGAAGTTTGGTCAAAATCCGATCAGTGGTTTAGGAGGAGATGTCATTTGAAGAAAAAGTTTACGCACGCACACACGCACACACTGACAACGGACGAAAAGTGATCACAAAAGCTCACCTTGTCACTACGTGACAGGTGAGCTAAAAATAAGTAACTGTATTGGTGAATTGAAAGAATGCCATTTCCCTTAAAGGACTGCAAGCACGGTAATATAAATAAGCCACTGAAAGTGTGGACTCCTCTTTCACCAATTTTCTAACAGTGTGAGAAGGAGGATTTCCATTAAAATGAATATTTATCAAGGTTTAATTACAATTTTTATGTGATTTTTATCAATTTATCAAAAAGCAATGAAACATCACCAAACACTATTTTTACAGGTAAGATAGGAAGATCTTGTGGTAAGACTACTTCTTGACAATGTCAAGAATTACATGAATCTCATATCTGTATTAAACAAGATACAGTGAAATTCTGTTATTAACCCTTTTGTACCAAATGGAATCTTCATCCTTTATATAGCAGAAGTCCATTTCAAAATTTAGGGGTGTCAGCTTGTGTTATCTTTAAAATTTATTTGGAAAATAGCTGTCAGAACCTTTTTCCAAATACTGTAGGCCCTGACCAGATGCCACATTCTGCGGCGTCTGATCTGGGCGTGCACTGTTTGCCAGGGTACCCAATTTGGGGTTTGCGGTACAAAATGGACCATCCCATATTAAGATCACATCTGTTCGTCTCAAATTAGGCATTTCTTTAGGTTTCATATCCGTCATTCTCTCTCTCTGTTTGATATCTGTTTGTGTGTGTGAATTCGGGTTTAACGTCGCTTTCAACAATTTTTCAGTCATATCACGACGGTGTCTGGTTGCGACAGGGAGCTCAATGCTCACGTTTAAAGTGCTGCCTCACGGAAGTATCATGTCTCAGACACATTACATGATACCACACCCAGTCACATTATCCTGACACTGGATCGACCAGTCCTAGCTCTTCCCTGTAAACCTGAGTGCCAAGCGAGGAGCAGCTAGTACCATTTTTAACGACTTTGGTATGATCAAACCCCAGACCTCCGGAGCGGACACTCTACCAACTGAGCTATCGGGGCCGGTTTGATATCTGTTATTCTCTCTCTCTCCACCCCGCAAATAATATTAACTTTTCAGAAAGGTATGAGCCTCATCACAATTAGATGCATAGTGTCCTTATCTCATCACTCAATAATCACTCTGCAGATCATAAAATTTTAAACTTGGACAAAGCTTTCTTTTCCTTTATGGCGTTACCTTTCTCAAAGCCCTCAAATTGCAGAGCTTCAGATAAGGCGGCATAACAAAAATAATCAAGGGATAATTTTCCTTATTTCTTATCAGGGCCCAGTTGTTCAAAGCATTGTTAGCTTAACGAGCTCGTTAGTGGTCATATTGTTAACTGTTCTAGCAAGTTTAATATGTACAACTTTGATATTTTTGCTGAAAAAATGTGAGCAGCTTTTGCGGATGCAAAAGCTGCTCACATTTTTTCAGCAAAAATACTAGTATATTTGCCATAATAAATGATCAAAATTTTAACGATACTTTAACTAACGACATCGTAAGTTTTGAACAACTGGCCCCAGAAGTACATGTTGTAGGTACTTGTTAGAATCGCCTCAATAAGGCGATTCTAACAAGTACCTACAACATATTTTTTAAAAAGACATACGAAAAATTATCCCTTAACGATCATTGTCACGCCTCCTTATTTGCAGCTAAGTATTGTATATGAGAACAGCTCAAGGTTCTGGCAAGCCAAGTAAACATGATGAGGCTCAAAGTAACAAAACTACAGTAGAACTTCGATGGCTCTAACACCGATGGATCATTCACCATGGCTGAGTCGAAGCCGTTTTTGAGTCCCTAGGGAATTCTGCTGCATAACAAGTAGTACGGGATAATTAAGGACATTTTCAACTTTTATCTTGCAAATGTATACTGTGTATACGCATCAGAATCTCCTCTATAAGCTGTTTCTAATGAGTATATGTTGTGTATACTCATTAGAATCACCTTATTGAGGCGATTCTAATGAGTACACACAGCATACATTTTTATAACAGAACAACGAAAAGATGTCCCAAAATTAACCCTGTTATGCCTACTGGCAGTAACCCTCAGTGGCTCCAACTACCCCTGTCTCTTAATAGATGTTCGTGGTCCCAAAGGTGTTTGAGCCATTGTAGTTTGACTGTATTACCCTTTCTAGTTTGTCCAGAGTGTATGGTGGTGGCCAAATGTTGAGTTTCGAATCAAACCAGTCAGTCTTCATTCTGGAAAAGAAAATTATAAGCATATGCTCACCAAGAGTAATAAAATGTAAGAAAATAATTTTCACAATACAGTTCAACCTGTATTAAGCAAGTGCCTAAGGGATAGTCAAAATATGCTTGCTTAAGACAGGTTCTTGCTTAATACAGGTGAAATTTAACACATCTACCTTTCTTGGGAACTGAATTCCTGCTTGCTTAAGACAGGTTGCTTGCTTAATAGAGGTGGCCACTAAGACAGGTTTTACTGTACATGTATGTCTCAAGTAGTTCTCCAGGTATTTTTGCAACATCACATAGGACAAAGAAACGAGTAAGTGGGTATGATGTGATAATTACAGAATAATTTTTATCAATTCTCCATAAAAACCTGTCTATCTATCTTCCTCTACGGCTTTACCCCCCAGGGGGGATACAGACTGGTTCCGTCGAACCAAAAGTTGAAGTGGGGTTAATTGAAGGAAAGTTGGTAAATGAGTTTGTACAGTGTGAAGAGGTTGTAAGTATAGTTAAAAGGTAAAAACCAAAGGAGAAACATGAACTATCAGGATAACAGCATTGCCGAACTATGTGAAGGATGACAATATGGGCAGGCAGAGCATTCCAGTGGATAATGGTCCTAGGAAAAAAATGTATACTTGCAATAATCTGTTCGAGTCTGTATGCAAAAGGTTGATTATGAGCTGATAACCTGGTACTGCGGATAAGGTACTCAGGTGCGGGAATGGTGTGATATTGTACATCATGATGAGGCAACTGTCAATGCTGCATTGTTTAAAGGAGCACCACCAGTTTAAGTCCTTCAGCATGGTTGTAACGCTGGAAGAGTAACTATAGTAACATGTTGCCCACCTGGCCGCCCTTCTTTGGACTGCTTCCACTTTGTACATGTATATATCAGTGGCAGTGTGTGTGGGGGACCATACAGTGGACGCATACTCTAGCTGTGACCTAACTAAAGTTTTGTATGCTACTGATTTCAGGTCCTTATTATGTGCCCATGTTTCTTCTCGGGAAACCAAGCATCTGATTTGCCTTCTATATGGGTACTTAACCCTTGACCTGCTGAATATTTATATATGCCACACCCATGACTGCTTATCAACCAATCAGACTTCTTGATGCAAATCATTGCAACAAATTCATAAACTGAATGACAATGAAGATCCTGATCAGATGGCTTCTTCAGAAGCCATCTGATCTGGATCTACATTGTTTGAAAGATAAGACATATCCGGGCCCGGCTCAGCAGGACAAGGGTTAAATTTAGATCATCAGAAATTGTGACCTCACCCCACCTCCCACAAGATATTTGGCTGCTGTAACACTCTCCAGCTGAATATCATGCAGAAGGTACTTAGTTTGAATGGGGGTTTTGAGACGGGTAACATGAAGGACTTGACATTAAAACTCATGTCCTACATCTTTTACCACTGTTCTAGATTTTATAAGATCCCTCGAGCATTGGGCTATCTGACAGTGAGCTGATTGCTCAGGCAGTCATTAATGTATGCTAAGAAGAGGATTGGTTCCAAAACTTGAGCCTTGTGGGACACAAGAGGAGACTGGGATGTTTTCTGAGCTTTCCCTATTGATTCCTATATTGTTGGTATTCATTAGCACCTCCATGGTGAGGTGGTTCTAATAAATAACTATGGTGAGGGGGTTCTAACACATTTCCACATTTATATAATACAGGAAAAGGGCCTTTTATCATCTATTGTGTTGCTACACATTATCTGAATTCTTTATTCTGAATTCTTTATTCTTGCTAATTCCTTATTCCTTAGAAAACAAATACTGCCGTTATAAAGAGGGTCCTCTGTAATACTATAATGTTATTAATCAAATAATTTCGTATTGGCCCAGTTACAGGTCCGAGGTCTGCTGTATTGGCACGAGGCCGAAGGCCGAGGCCAATACAGCTGACCGAGGACCTGGAACTGGGACAATACGAAATTACTTGATTAATGACAATTTTATTAATTGACGCAATTAAAAACATGATTTATGATTTTTTAATATTGGTTGACCTTGTGTAATATAGGATAATCAATTAATAACATCATTTACGGTTGTTGTTTTTTTGTTTGATTTGAAGTTTAACGTCCCCATCAACACTGTATAGGTCATTTTGGAGACGTTGCTTCCAATTTTGTGGGACTTTTACCCGACATTGGGATAAAATGACATCTCAAGCCCCGATGCCCAATGAAACCAATAGGGTTAATAAGCATGGACTGTCCGCCTCGCACCGCTTTACCTCTAAGAGGTTTACCAGTACTTATGTGTGGTCGGTTTCAGCTCTGCCTGGAAGCATCATGCAGCCCATCTATTTCTTCTAGCCCCGATGGGCAGGGGCCATTATCATTTACGGTAGGAACATCATCTTGTCATGAATTAATGGAATGGCAGATATGAAAAGACAACTCTAGGTTAATATTTACCTTAAAGATGATAGCAATGGATGGCAGCCTGCAATCCTAAACTTAGCGATCCCCTGGCACTCAAAGATGTATTTCACCCAGTCCTGCAGTGTCTGGTTTTCAGGGCTGAAAAATTACAAGACACATCTTACTGAGATCCCAAGATGCTAGAAATGAGTTTTTGGTACATAGATAGATGTCGATATCTCACAAGTGTCTTGCCTACTTCAATGACGAACTGGCCAAAATCCAAATCTAAACATACATTTAAGTTTAACGTCCCCGTCAACACTGTATAGGTCATTTAGAGGCGTTGCTTCCAATTTTGTGGGACTTTTACCCGACAATGAGATGAAATGACATCTCAAGTCCTGTCGCCCAATGAAACCAATAGGGTTTATAAGCATGGATGGTCAGACTCGCACCGCTTTGCCTGGGCAGGCTTAGATCCTCTAAGCAGTTTACCAGTCCTCGTGTGCGGTCAGTTTTAGCTCTGCGTGGAAGCATTGTGCAGCCCATCTATTTCTTCAAGCCCCGATGGGTGGGGGCTGTCTCCAAATGTGTATGATTTCTACCAGACCTACTTCTTGTAAAAAAAGATACTCAAATCCTAGTATTTCCACTATTTATTATAACCTAAATATTCAGACACTTCAACTCCTTACCTTCCATGTTCTAAAATCAGAAGAAGTACAATTTACTACCCGATGTTGTGTCTAAGAATAGCGTGATTAGTGGCAAACAATGTAAACCCTGATGAGATGCCACATTGTGCGTTGTCTCATCTGGGTGTACACTATTTGCTCAGACCTGTGTGTCTGAATACATACGGTAAATAAAATACTCAGACCCTTATATTTCCACCGAAAATCCATAGATGAAAACTTGATACAGTCTTCATAACCTTCTTAATGAAAGGTTATGATGTGAAGCTGTCAATTAGACATAGATAAACATCTTGATAATTACAGGAAACATTGGATTGACGCCTGTCATGGCGATAACTGTATGACTAAGTGTGCCAGTCAACACCTTTTTAACTGCATATTTCGGACAACTTTCACCCAACATTCATAAATATTACAAGGAATTATATAACAAAAGAATTGGAATTTCATTGTTCAACATTCATAATGTAGTAAATTGGTGGTTGTCAAAAATAAAATTTTGAAACTTCAAGAAATTTTAACTTCTCTTACCATCTTCTTCACACTGAATAATGAAACTTGACTTCTTGCCTTAAGGTAGTAGGAGCTTTGGGCCAACCTTGAATTTCTTACAGCACAAATTAGGCAGGAGCTTACATTAACCCTTTTTGCACCAAATGGAATCTTCCTCCTTATATGTGGCAGGAGTCCATTTCGAAATTTAGGGGTGCAAGGTTGTGCTACTTTTAAAACTTATTCGGTAAATAGCTTAACTTTTTGCAAACAGTGTAGGCCCTGATCAGACACTGCATTCTGCAGCGTCTGATCTGGGCCTACACTGTTTGCCAAGGTACCTGTTTTGGAGTTTCCAGTACAAAATGGGTTAATCAGTATTTTTATCAAGTCAAAATGGAAACATACCCGACAAGATCAACTGTTTGTCCAATAGTCTCAGGTCTATAAATAGCTTCCATGATAGCATCAGTAACATCATCTATCTGTGTACGAAAGAAAGTTGTTATTTATTTAGGGCTGTTCCAGCAAAAGAAATAAGGGTGACCCGGACGGCAGTTAATAGATCTTCTACACTAGATTGTCATCACTCTTAATTGTTCTTCTACACATGGCTATCGGAAGGGAAAAATCGCTTCTATGCTAGGCTGGTCAAGGGAGCATAGTGGGGCAGGTTATTTTGAGTAAAATAGTTTGGATTATTTCCCTTGGCTGGTTTCAGCTGGTTTCCCGTTTATTGGAAATTCTACTATACAAATACACTGCAACCTCGTTATAACGCGGGTGGTGGGGTCCAAGAACCCCAACCGCGTTATAAATTTGGGGGCACCAGCAAGCCCAGATCAGACACCTCAGAAAGACGCCGCAGACATCTGATTTGGATTTGACTTGACTTGATAGATTTTGTAAGGTAACCGGGCGCTAAAAGCACATAGGGGCTACCCCCATCTCGCTAAATGGGATTAGTTTATGAACTGCTCTTCCCAGGGCCTCCAATGTGCTGGCACTTGTCAATTCGACAGGTGTCAGCTGACCAATGGGAATATACTGAACTCTTAATCGGAGGAAGGCACAAATCGCACCCAAGGTACAGCGTTTGTCCTAAGAAACACAGTTCTATAGCGATTTTAGAATTTTGAGTGCAGGAATCAGACCAAAGACGGGCTCTAGTATGTGATGACGTGTTGCCAATTTCGACTGCCAAATGTGTCAGAGCACAGCCCTGTTTTCGAATGTCTAGCCGAGGAAAAAAGCTAACATACATTATCAGTTCTGGCTTCCATTATTCTCTGCCTCCACCCCTGACATGGCAAAGAAAACGCCTTATGATGGATTTACACTGTTTGATGATTTATAACGGTTCAATTATGACACTATTGTTAATCCCTGTCATATAATTGCCACCCTGCGGTGCATGTCGATAAGGTGTGAAAATATGGTCAAGTTATGTCTCTAATTTGTGTTTATTCCCCGATCATAAAATTTAATCCGCAATCAATGTGAAAATTATTTAATTGCTCCTAAGACGAGTTGCTACGACTATTCTACTATCTCGTGAATGATTATGTTTTGGCGCCAAATAGCAGACGCTTGGCGAGAAAAGTTGGAGAAAAATTCGTGTTAACACATCTGTATGCTGTTGTTGGTTATTGACACGGAGCTTACAGAAAGCACTGTTTTCCACAACCGTTTTGCTATCGAGAATTTTTTTACCGTTTCCAAACAATTAATGAAAGAGATACGCCCCATTTAGATAAAACAGTAGACACGTGTGGGGTTGCTGGGGTCCGATGACGTCATTTACCGATCTCGTGCAGAAAAAACTGTAGCGGTGGTTTCATCTCATTGATTCGCGCCCGTCAATTTCGGACGCTCGGAAAAAATCGGCCGATTCGCCCCAGTCAATTTCGGATGCGCGGAAGCTCTACTATGCCATGGATTCAAGTCTGCGGAAGTTCTATGGATTCAAGTGTGCGGGTTGTCAAAGATCTATTTTAGCTAATCGGCCGATTCGCCCCAGTCAATTTCGGACGCTGGAAAAAAAAATCGGCCGGTTCGCCCCAGTAAATCTCGGATGCGCGGAAGCTCTACTATGCCACGGATTCAAGTCTGCGGCTTGTCGCAAATCTATTTCAGCGAATCGGCTGATTCGCCCCCGTCACTTTCGGCCGCTCGAAAAAATCTGCCGGTTCGCCCCAGTCAATTTCGGACGCGCGGAATCTCGCCCGACGGAAAAAAATCGGGAGCCATGGAACAACCGCGTTATACTGATTTCCGCGCTTAAACGATCAGCGCTATAACGAGGTTGCAGTGTACTCTGTAAAGCCGAGCACCAGCACAAATATTGATCTTATTTCCGTTTCCAACATGGCTGTTTCCTGTAAAATCATGAAATAATGTAGATCGTTTTTTTTTTATGAATTTAACGGCTGTCTGGTGAGTATTTTAAAAAGAAAATGAATTTCAGATGTTTTAGATACCACAGGCTTGATATTCAGTTCACAACCAAGCTGAACTAGCGGAGAATTCGAAGTGAGAGCTGTTTGTAATTAGTTTTCGTGGTCCCATTTAGTGGTTATACTCGCCTGTCACGCGGGAGACCGGGGTTCGATTCCCCGCAGGGGAGCTTTCTTTAACCTACCTGAGAGTATTTACTAAGAGGAAGAGTACTAAGAAGACAACATACCTGAGAGATACTTTGACCAAAGCGTCAACAACAACAAACAGTGCTGCATGCAACTGTGTGCCGGTTGGTGGGAGGGGTGGCCTGGGTTACATGGGTGGAGGCGAGATGAGAGAAAAAAAAGATTCCAGGACATTTGCCCCCCAGGACATTTGCCCCCCAATGAATTAATCTAAAAATGGACATTTGCCCCCCAGTTGAAAATGCTGAGAGAAAAAAAAAGATTCCAGGACATTTGCCCCCCAGGACATTTGCCCCCCAATGAATTAATCTAAAAATGGACATTTGCCCCCCAGTTGAAAATGCGACCCAGACATTTGCCCCCCAGAGCTTATTTTTGGAATGGACATCTGCCCCCCAGTGCTTATATTACAGGTGGACATTTGCCCCCCACTGCTTATTTCAGAAAGGGACATTTGCCCCCCAGATAGACCAGGGCTAACACAAAGGAGGAAAACAATGTATTTATTGGTATATTACCATCAGAAATACAAAATGTTGAGCAAAAAATTACTCCATCTATATAAATATGAATCCCATAATAACCTGCTGTTATGGTCAACCCCTACGTTAGAAAGCAGTATGGATCCCGATCAGATGCCATATCTGATGGGGATCTATACTGTTTGTCATGCAATCTGTTAAGTTAACAAAATATACAAAGAATGTGATGGTTAATAGTCAACAATTAGAGATGCTTAATTTATTCAGAAGGACAAGGGTTAAGCAAGTCAGCTACAGAACCATATGTATTGAGTTTGTGCCTCACTGAGGGTCCAATGTCAGAAGCCTATTTCTGCAATGGAAACTCCAGTGGTTTTTACACTGGATACACTGATGGTTAATTCTTGAAGAAATTGAAATGATCTTGAATGGGCTGTAAAACTTTAACCAAAACGTTATCATGTAAATTATGTAGCTTTATACAAGTCTGTGTAATGAATATCCTAGTCTAGCCAGGTTGGGGGGCAAATGTCCCTTTCTGAAATAAGCAGTGGGGGGCAATTGTCCACCTGTAAAATAAGCACTGGGGGGCAGATGTCCATACCAAAAATAAGCTCTGGGGGGCAAATGTCCGGGTCGCATTTTCAACTGGGGGGCAAAGGTCCATTTTTAGATTAAGTCATTGGGGGGCAAACGTCCTGGGGGGGCTAACGTCCGGAGACCGAAAAAAAAAGATGCTTAATAAAAAATCTACCCTGTCCATTTTTTTTTTCAAAGTTTTCTTTGAGCTATTGTCTTAGGATTGTCTTAGGACGTATCACCAGTAAACAATTCTGATTCTATTTGTTTGTTAAATTGTTTGTTTGTTTTCCAATACTGAGACACCCTCAGTTTTGAGGATTATGCCCAGGGGCACTTATGAGGTGCACCGGGACTGAACCCGGCCGGTCCCTTTATCCTGGCACCGAGGAACCAGTCGTAATGCTAACCCCTAAACTCTGAGCGCCAAGGGGGCAGCCATTACTACCAATTTTGTAAGTCTTTGGTTTGACTCGGTTGTGGGTTCGGCGGGGTATCGACCCCACAGGTTCGGTGGGGTATCGAGCCCACAACCTTCCGATCCGCAGGTGGACGCTCTACCACTGAGCTATTTATTTGGACTTAGTACAGTTTGCAAGGGAAAAACATTTGTCTACCATAACGGACATTAATTTTGCCCGTTCAAATACATGTACATTTGTAAAATCTTAAGGAAAAAAATGAAAATTTTCATGGGAAAAATCTTTTTATTATTTCATTTCAAAACATTGATTGTGGGTACATGTTAGAACCGCCTCGAGTCAAGTCGGTTCTAACACATACCCACAATCTATGTTTTATAGCAGACATTTTGCTTTATGTTGTAACTTGTATGTAATTTTTTTCTTTATGCTGTACCATAATTATACCCCCCTGATTTCTTAAAAAAAAAAGTTCTATGCATGGGTGATATGAAGCTAAAATAACTTCTATGCATGGGTGTAAAACAGCTAAAATTGCTTCCATGGGTGGCTAGTCAAATTTCAAGATGGTGTCCACACCCCCCCACCCCCCCCCCCCCTGATATGTTTTGCTGGAACAGCCCTTACCATTTCAGCTTTATACAGTGGTTTTGTTAGTTTGTCTGTTTGTTTAAATTGAAGTTTAACAGCCAAGTCAATACTATTTAGGTTAGGGCTGTCACGATAAACCGGTATACCGGTATATTGTAATACACACCTGGACAGGTATGATATCGCGATATGAAAAGAACGTACCGGTAAATACCGGTATTAAAATGCAACTATCAAACAAGCCGCAAACATGGTGATAAAAAGTGAGAAATTCAATAATGTTTCAAATGAAAGGAAGAAAAGTGATGTTTGCACACATTTATTAATAATTATACTCCCCTGTTGCTCTAGTTGAAAACACTATTAAACCGTTTACACCCGAGGCGGGCCTTATTGATAAGCCGACAATTAACAATGTGACAAGGTGTGAAAACTAGTCAATCAAGATATACCAGTTATTATCCCCACGTTTTTAAAAAAAAGTGGGGATATTGTTATCGCCTCCGTCTGTCCATCTGTCTGTCCGGCTATCTCCTCCTAAACCGTTAGCCGGAATTCAACCAAATTTGGTATGCGAGTTGCTTACATGAATGGCTTGCGCAAGAGCACATTTTTTTTTTGTCCCCGCCCCCAGGGGCCCTGGGGAGGGGTCAAAAGGTCAAATATCAATAAAATTCAATTACAAAGTCAATTTTGAAGATTTTGATGCCAAACTTTGCATATGTACTTAGTTATGAAAAAAGTAAAACATATTGAACAGGATTTTGGCTGTGACCCCTAGGTCACGCCCTGGGGGTCGGACTTGGGGGGGTCGGGGGTCAAAATTAAAGTTTTTCAGAACATAGTCATGTTGCATATCTATGCGAAGGGGATAATGGGTAGAATAAACTACAAGTAAAATTTTGACCCTGGGGTCAGATTGGGCCCCTGGGAGAGGGGTCAAAGGGTCAAAATTTAAGTTTTTTGGAACATAGTCATGTGGCATATGAAATTGAAGGGCATGATTAGTAGAATATAATACAGGTAATATTTTGACCATGGAGTCAAATTAGGGCCCAGGGTGAGGGGTTTTCGGTACTTGGCCCCTCTGTAGAAAACGTGGGGATTTGCGATGGCGCGCCATCGACAGTATTCTAATTTTATTTAATCCCTTTGTAGACACTAAATATTATTCCCCCCAAAATAGAGCAAAGCAGACGCTGTTTTTGTCTACGCGTCTGTAAACCATTATTGATTTATTAATCACAGAACTGGGGTATTAAAAAGTGACATTTTCTATTTAAACCCGTTTCATGATTATCCTGCGAGAAAAATATTTTTGCCGTTTTTAACGGATGAAAGAACTATGCCGCACTTGAAATATAATTCGAAATATGCCGCATCAATGAAAATGTGTGCATGCTTTTTGGCCTCCGACAGGTGAACGCGCTAAATATTTTTCCCGCCAAAACAGGGCAGAGCAGACGCTGGTATTTTCTAAGCATCTTTATGCAGTTTTTCATTTATTTATAAACATAGAACCGGAGTTTTGCAGGGTGACATTTTCTATTCAAACATGTTTCATTTTTAACTTGCGAGAAAAAATATGTTTTGCCGTGTTTTATATGGATCTTTTATGAAAGAAATATGCCCCAAGTGAAACCATGCTTATTAGTTCCGACTAAGTTCCGAGGAACGTTTTGGGGGAACGTAGCCATGGAAAAAGCATGGACATTTAAAAATTTAGGCATTACAAAATATTCGGTACTTTACGCTATTTAGCTTTGTTTACCGATCTACAGATAAATTGAGGCGTAACTCTAACAAATTTAATGACACAGAGGCCTTTCTGATATTTAATCCTCATCAGTGTGTCTCAACCCCAAAGTTCTGAAACCGAAACGGATGATGGACAAGACCAGGCTAACACAGCACATCCCCTTCAGAGCACACACCGACCGGCGTAGCTCATGAGATATAAAGCTTTCCACACTGCAAGACTATAAGTTCCTTTGATTTGGGGCGCTTGATTGGTCATAAAAGAACAACAAACATAGTGGAAGTTTACCTAATTTATTATTCACTGGATAAAAACTAAGAAACGAAAGTCAAGTAAGGTATGTAACCTTTCATAACGGCAATCATGCATGCAACCCCCCCCCCCCCCCACCCCCTGCTCAAAAAAAAAATGATAAGAGAAGGGGTGTAGAAGTACGAGTAAATGTATGTCAGATTTTTTACTATGCGGCTAAAAAACGTTTTTTCTGCCAGGTGCTAGGTGGGTAATCTAGCACTTTTTTTTCTGGGTGCTTCATCTGGTTTATAATTAAAATTTGTTGGTGGTGGGGTTCAATTTAATTTTTATCTGAGTGGTGGGTTTTTTAAAAAGGTGACATCCCCGCCCACCAATACAGTTTATTCTGGAACAGCCCTCACTTAAATGGAATGTAACACATTCGTTTAACGTCTGGACCTCAAAAACATTGATATAACTACCGTATTTGGGCGTGTATTACCCGCAGTTTTTTCCCCTCAAATTACAGGCCCAAGTTCAGGGTGCGGGTAATCCGCCCGAATTATTTTTGGACCATTTTATTTTTACTTTTGTCAGCTGAAAATTCGATGCATCTCGTGTTATGCTCTATCCTTTTACGATTCCCGACATAAAAAAAACGTTTAATTGTCCACTCAATTTTACTTTCACGTGAGTAATTTAACAATCTCCATTACTAGCAAGCCCGATTTTGTGAGTATTATTCCTAAAACTCTGATTTTAAACGAAATAAACAAGCAAGTTCAATGCGAACATCAAAGTTTTTCGGCATCAAAACTGCCGCCCACAAACCACCGCTACATTTTTTTTCTGCACGCGATGGGTAAATGACGTCATCGGACCCCAGCAACACCACACGTGTCTATTGTTCTATCTTAATTGGGCGTATCTCTCTCATAAAAAATTGTTTGGAAACGGTAAAAATATTCTCGATAGCAAAACGGTTGTGGAAAACAGCGTTTTCCGTAACTCCGTGTCAATACCAACAACAGCATACAGATGTGTTAACACAAATTAACGTGTTCAACTTTTCTCGCCAAGCGTCTGCTAATTGGCGCCAAAACATAACCATTTACGAGATAGTAGAATAGTCGTAGCAACTCGTCTTAGGAGCAATTAAATAATTTTTACATTGATTGCGGATTAAATTTTATGATTGGGGAATAAACGCAAATTAGAGACATAACTTGACCATATTTTCACACCTTATCGACACGCACCGCAGGGTGGCAATTATATGACAGGGATTAACAATAGTGTCATAATTGAACCGTTATAAATCATCAAACAGTGTAAATCCAAATCAGACGTCTGCGGCGTCTTTCTGATGTGTCTGATCTGGGACTGCACTGTTTGCCGGTGTCCCAAAAAAGAGACGTCTGCGGCGCCTTTCTGAGGTGTCTGATCTGGGACTGCACTGTTTGCCGATGTCCATAAAAAAGGGTCGCGGGCATATGTGGGTTAATAAATAAATTCCAATGGTGAACAGGTAAAGTTTTTTCAACATTTTAATGCAAAATAATGCTTTCTGGTGATACTCGCACGCACGTGCATTTTCCCGCCTTTTGAAGACGATCGCGCGTTCCGTTGTGTGTTACAAAAACTGGCCAAATTCTTACTTTTTCTCACTTACGCATCCACCAAAATTTTAGCAAATGTTCAATGCGGGTAATACAACAGAATAACAGTTTTTCCCCCAGATTTTGGCAAAAAAGGGGGGTGCGGGTAGTACGCAAATGCGGGTAATACACACCCGAATACGGTATATCACGCCACGAAGGAGAAGTTTATCCTGTCATCTCACTAAAAATAAATACTTGATTTGTTGAAGCAATATATTGTGGTATTATTGCAATACTCTTTGATTATATCGCAATATATCGCGATACGCTTTTGGCATATCGTGACAGCCCTAATTTAGGTCATATTGAGCTACTGACCTCTCCACACTATACCTGGGCAGGCTGACACTTGAGCAGTTAACCGGTACAGTGCCTATTCTTTCGGCAGAAACTGACAACTACGCTTTTTGAATCAGCGGAAGGGAGAGATTGACCATAGAAGTGACCTAGTGTTTAGAGTTTTATGTCTCACCAACAGCTAAGGTCATACGGGGACAGGACCTCGGTTTAAAGGCTCATCCGATAGTCTGGAGAAGCCCTGGATTGATCCTGCAACCCCTGGTTTACAAGGTGAGTAGCATAACCACTACACCATGGAGGCTTCTAAATGATCATAAAAAAGATTTCATTATCAATCTTCACGAAAGAATGTTGCAAACCCTGGCAGGAATCAGTCGTGTCCTTCTGGTCAACAGAATGCAAAAGCTACTCACATTTTTCAACAAAAATACCAGTGTATTAAATACTGTAATTGCTAGAACACTTAACAATTTGACCACTAATGAGCTCGTTAAGCAATCGCTGCTTTGAACAATTGGGCTCTGAGCATTACAAGTCCCAGTATCATGCCTGTGGCTGGACATAGAGGCAAATTTTTCAGAGTGTATTCATCCCCTAAAGAAACATGATTTTCACAACAGCTCTCTCTCATCTTACCAGAACAGGCTGCTTTGTGGTTGCTTCCCCTTTCTTCCAAATTTGTATCCAGTTGGGATGTGCTATTAAAAATCTTGATATTCTTCTTCCCCACCTCCCTGGAATGAAATACCACAGCACACACTGCATACAAAGAAATTTCAATAACACTGATATCTTGCACTGTAAAAATCCGGAAAATTCGGACACTTTACTTGGCGTAATTCCCCTAAAATGTTGACAAATTTGTTTCACAATCAAGCAAGGAGTCCAAAAGGTGCAGACGGAATGACACACAGTGTAGACCCTGATCAGACTGCTCCTTCAGGAGCAGTCTGATCTGGGTCTTCATTGTTTGCTTAGAGCTATCTGTCCGAATACTTCGGATCATTACAGAATCATGTTGAGTCCCTAGGGATTTTAACCATCTCTCCAGATAAATATTTATTAAGGATAATTTATCTTGAAAATGGCTGTTGTTCAACCAATTTTCAACCGGAAAATCCAAAATGATACACTGACAAACAGTGTAAGCCCCGATCTAGTACCCAAAAATAAGGCATCTGATCAGGGCCTTCACTGTTTGAAAAAAGTCCACCTATTTTCCAAATAAACTTGGAAATGGACTCCTGCTATAATTTAGGAGGAAGTTTCCATCAGGTACAAAATGGGTTAATGAGCACAAACAAAATATCTTTATTTATAGAAGGTTGAAAAGATATTCCTAATTCATCACCATTATGCATTCTAGCTAAACCTCAATGTCTAAATTTCTATTTGTCTCAAACTCTATTTATCTCAATCATTTTCATGGCCCCAAAGTTGTTTTGAGCCATTATTAAGTTCAACTGAATTGGGATACCATGCCCTTATTTTATACTATTTAACCCTTTTTATACCAAAAAGAATCTTTCTCCTTATATATAGCACAAGTCCATATCAAAATTTAGGGATGTAGGTTGTGTTTTCTTCGAACGAAATCTATTTGGAAATTGGCTAACTTTTTGCAAACAGTGTAGGCCCTGATCAGACGCCACATTTTGGGGAATCTGATCTTGGCCTGCACTGTTTGCAAAATACTCCTTTTAGGGTTTTCGGTACAAAATGGGTTAAGGGAACGATTCAAGCGACAAGCATTTTTTTTTCCACCACTTTTATAAGAAATAGAGGATCTTACATGAGTGCTCATGTATTATTGAATTTATTAAACGAGTTGAGGAAAAGGGATAAAACGAGGCTTTGCGGAGCATTTTATCCCTTTTCCTCAACGAGTTTAATGAATTCAATAATACATGAGCACGAATGCAAGATTTTATTGATCATATGACATTCAAAAAGCATTTTATTCAGGTTTGTTTAGTAAATGCAACGTCGTTAAGGACGTCGTACATGTAACGTTACGGGACGTATCTAGCTAATTTGCATATTTAATCCATGGCGTTATTACACTCTCAGGCGGGACGTCATATGATAAACAATTTTTTGGAATTCTCCAATTGATGAAGGACTCAAGGAGGTGGTTAAAGACCTCTAAATATCTTCCACGGAACCTGACAAACAGGAATGATCACTATATTTGCACAACTTAACATCCCCAGTTGCAAATTTGTACCAAGTATCATTAATTATGAAGCTTTCTTTCTTTTCTTTCATCCTTTACGTCTTAACCTCTGTTGAGGACATCAGATGGGGCTAATAGTTCTTGAGAAATTGACATGAACACAAGGGTAAAAGCTAGGTTTCTCACAAAAGTTCACACAGTCTGTGAACTATGAAATGTAGGTTAAGGTCAAATATGGATACTTGCATCTAAAGTTGCCATCCCTAGATGCAAGTGTGTAACAAGTCATTAATGAAGCTCTTAGTTCTTGAGAAATGGACTTTACGAGGACTGTTCAAATATGAATGCAAGTAGAACATTTTCTCATGCACTAATGTGAAAATCACCTGGAAATAAATATCACAGCGTAGAAAAACATTTTACCTATACATTGATACCAAACCTGTTAAAATCCGTCCACTTTAGCCATGTATATCGTTCGATAAACACTGTCTACTCTTGTATACTAATACAAAACATGGTTGGAAGAAGGTCAGAGTACGCTGTTGAAATAGGGTCCTATATTAAGAATTGTTGTATTCTTGGTATACGGTGCAAAGACATTTTTGATGAAATATGTGGGCATAATGAATTGTCTTTTCCGACAGTTTTTTGTTGGTGTAAGAAATTCAGCTGTTGGCTAGGCTCAACAGAAGATGCACCACATGATCGTCTGCCGAAAAGAGCAACATCTGCCAAGATGGTTGCTAGAGTGAAAGAAATAGTTGCTACCGATGCACGATACACCACTAGGCAAATAGCTAGTATGGTTGGCATCTCATTAGGAGCAGCTCATCAGATCTGTAACGGGATTTGAAAATGAGAAAGATCTGTGCTAGATGGATTCCCCATCTGTTGACAGATGATCAGAAAAAGAAACGCATTCAGTGCGCCAAGAAGTTGCTTAAAAAGTTTCCAAATTACAATGCACGGTCTTTCGCTAATGTCGTCACAGGTGACGAGACATGGGTTCACTTTTTGAGCCAAAACGAAAGATTCAGAACAAAATATGGACAACAAAGTATTGCAAAAGACCATGCATTGCAAAGCGGACCATAGCGTCAAGAAGGTAATGTATGCCATATTCTTTTCAAATCAGGGCCCTGCTATTTAGGTTGCTGTGCCTAAAGGCAAATCTGTAAATGCGAAGTTTTACAAGAATAAAGTTCTTCGAAAATTGAAGAAATATTTCAAAGAACGAAGACCTGCAACTGGTTTGGCCAATGTCAGATTGCTACATGACAATGCATCATCGCACAAGGCGTTCATTGTGCAAGACTATCTGAAGCAGGAAAAGGTTGTTGAACTCCCTCACCCACCATATTCCCCTGACCTTGCCCCGTGTGACTTTTTTTTGTTCCCGCGGCTGAAAAAATACCTTTCTGGTCGAAAATTTGTACAGCGCAAACACCTTGGTTCTGCAATATTCCAGTGCCTTCATAGTATACCTCGAAAAGACTACCAAAATGCATTCAATGATTGGATCAGAAGACTGAAAGTTTGAATATCTGTTAAAGGGGAATACTTTGAAGGAACAAAATAAATTTTTCATCGAAATCTATTACGGAATCATTTTTATGTGCTTAGTTGCATTCATATTTGAACAGTCCTCGTAACATTAAGGTAAAAGCTAACATTTTGCTAATATTGATGGATTGACAAATAGAAGAGTGAACAGACAGCAAACCAGACTCCTATATGGCACCATGCTTAAAGCATGCCCAACAAAACTTGATAACTTAAGTATAAATAAATGGCAAACAGCAAATTACTGTAAAAATCCTAAAAGTTAGGAAACCTTGAGAATTTGCTGTTATTCTCCAAAACTTCCAACAAATTTTTATACGATCCAGCAAAGAGTCCAAAAGGTGCAGAAGGAATGGCAAACAGTGTAGATCCTGATCAGACTGCTCCTTCAGGAGCAGGAGCAGTCTGATCTGGGTCTGCACTGTTTGCTTAGGCCTATGTGTCGCAATACTCAGGATCATTATGGTAACTTTGTGATTTGAACATGGACTCTGTTGTTTGAACAAAGCTTCTATTCCAACAATGGCTTCAAACAGCTATGTACAATGATTAAATGCAAGAATTAGTATTTATCATATGACGTCGCATCTGAGTGTAATAACGCCATGCAATATTTTTGATAATCCACTAGTGGATTAAATATGCAAATTAGCTAGGTACGCCCCGTAATGTTACATGTACGACGTCTTTAACGACTTCGCGTTTACTAACGGCGGAATATTGTCATTTTTGTAAACAATCGTGAATAAAATGCGTTTTAAATGTCATATGATAAATAGAATCTTGCATTCGTGCTCATGTATTATTGAATTTATTAAACTCATTGAGGAAAAGGCATAAAATGCTCGGCAAGCCTCGCATTTTATCCCTTTTCCTCAACTCGTTTTATAAATTCAAAAATACATGAGCACTCATGTAAGATCCTCTATATAACCTCCAACTTACGTTTATTCATGTACATATTGGTAAATCTGTCTTCTTCTCCTATGATGTCAGCTGGTCTGAATATAGTTGCTTCAGGAAATTCTTCAAGGACAGCCTTCTCTCCCTCATGCTGGGAAAATATAATATGTAAACGCTCAATATACAGTAAAATTCCTATATTAGGACCACCTTTGGGAATGTTCAAAAGTCGTCTTAAAGACAACTTTTGAACAGTTCCAAAAGTAGTCTCTAACCAGAGGACACTATATGCAGAAAACACAAAGAAAGAACAACTGCAACATACTAAATAAACTTTTTAAAGCAGAATTAGTCTTAAGTTTAGATGGTCTAAATAGCGGAATTTCAGTTGGCGATATATATCCTAAGAATCCAAACATTTTTAAATAGGCCCGATAGTAACATAAGATAGTAAATATATATTTTGGCCGCAAAGACTTTTGTTAAGTGGCGAACAGTGTAGACCCTGCTCAGACTAACACTTCAGGAGTAGTCTAACCGGGGTCAACACTGTAAGCTCAGGATTATTTTCTTAGCATGATTTTTCTTTCTCATTTCTTTTAATGAGCAGTAAATTATTTCAAAGTGTATAAGAATGTCATCGAAACAAAAAGTTTCAATTTTACATTTGATGCAGTCCTCAATGATCATGCAAGCCATGGCTGTGTTGAGGTCAAAATTATTGACGTCATTTTGAATTGCTTCTGATTTTGTGGTACTTTACCCGACATTGAGCTGAAATGACATCTTAAAAGCTACAACCCAAAGAAACTGCAAAGTTTTATTTGCAGGGGCAGTCTGCCTCGCACGACTTTGCCTGTGCAGGCTTAGACCTTCCAATATGTTTATAAGTATTCATGTTCAAGTGGTTTCAGCTCTGTGTGGAAGCATCAGGTAGCCCAGTCTATTTCTCCAAGCCCAAAGGGGCTCGGGCATGTCAGTTATTCAAAATGGCCTCACTCATCAATAAACTTCAAAGATCACAAAGAAGTTATTTGATCTTACGACAAATCAATGGATACACTTTCAAAGGAAGCTTCCTTTCCAACAAATTATTATGTCTGTTACATACTTACAACAGGGGTCTACACTTAACCCTTTTAGTACCAAATGGAATCTTCCTCCTTATATATAAAGAGGAGTCCACTCCAAAATTAAGGGGTGGCAGGTTGTGTTTTCATCAAAATTTATTTGGAAAATGACTGAACTTTTAGCAAACAGTGAAGGCCCTGATCAGACGCCGCATTCTGCGGTGTCTGATCTGGGCCTGCACTGTTTGCCAGGGTACCCGTTTTGGGGTTTCTGGTACTAAATGGGTTAAAGAAAGGAATTAGTTCACAAAGGATTGTTAGCTTAGTGGTCAAATTGTTAGCTGTTCTTGTTAGTACAATATCTAAAACTCTGGTATTTTTGCTGAAAACATGTGAGCAGCTTTTGCATCTGCAAAAGCTGCTCACATTTTTTTTCAGCAAAAATAATAGTATATTTGCCATATCAAATGATCAAAGTTTTAATAATTTGTTTGTTCGTTTGTTTGATCCGAGGTTTAACGTCCCCGTCAACACTGTATAGGTTATTTTGGAGACATTGCTTCCAATTTTGTGGGACTTTTACCCGACATTGAGATGAAATGACATCTCAAGCCCTGCCGCCCAATGAAACCAAAAGAGTTTATAAGCATGGGCGTTCCGACTCACACTGCTTTGCCTGTGCAGGCTTAGATCCTCCAAGCAGTTTACCAGTACTCATGTGAAGTCGGTTTTAGCTCTGCTTTGAAGCATCATGCAGCCCATCTATTTCTTCAAGCCCCGATGAGCGGGGGCCACACAGTTTTAATGATACGTTAACTAATGACCTCATCAGTTTTTAATGACTGGACCTTGTACATTACCTTGGTAATTAAGAATTTTGAGCCTGTCTTAGGGAAGAACACTTTTCTCGAGGGAGGATTTTCAGCATTCATTGCTGAGAAATGGATAAACCTCTCCACTCCACATTCTTTTGCTATTCTCGCTAGTCTACGGGGCCCCTCAATGTATATGTCCTCAAACTTAAAATTCCTGAAAAAATCAAGATATACAAAGACACGTCAGAATTTTCATCATATTAAACTTTCAAAGTTTGTTTAATTTCAAGTGGAACTAAGGGCGGTTCCAGAATTAGCCATGGGGGGAGGGCGGGCGGCACCCGATATTTTTTTGTACGGGTGGTGGGGTCGGGTGAATATTGTATTTCACGGGTGGGGGGGTCCAGAGAAAATTGAATTCCATGCCTGGTGGGGGTCATTGTCAAACCCACAATTAAATCATTATGGGTAGAAAACTACTCTAACGGTAATTAATTAATTACGGGTAGAAATTCAACTTCTCTCTTTTTTAACGGCGGTGAAACGCCCGAATGATTCCGAATGTTTGCTTACATGTTTTTGGGTAAAACACAGAACTTTGGGTGAAACACAGCGTTTACAGAGGATTCGCCACCAAACAAGTTCGCAATCGGAGGTTTCGCCACCAACAGTTTCGCCACTATGAGGTTTCGCCCCACGAGAGGTTTCGCGCATCTTTTATAATTCAGGGATGTGATAGTTCCGCGGAAACGCGTATAACCGCGGATCGGAGGTCCGATTTTGACGATCTTGTGATTCATGCATATCGGAGGAGAAAATTGGGGGGGGGGGGGGGGGGGGTGACGATTTTCCGAAAAAAGACTCCCAGGTAATGACCAAGTATGACTCTGAGGTAATGGCTAAGTATGACCGACTCAGTATTAGAAGATAGATGGATAGATAGACAGTAAAGGACAGGCATTTATTGTGAACACGCTAGGAAAACGAGTGGAAAAATCAGCCATCATTGTTATATTTATGATAAATTTGTTGGATTGGAGGCACAAAAAGGGGCGTTTAAGGTGTGTGGCATTTAATTACATTTATCAATTTTCCAAAAGTTCTATCAATTGAAGAAGAAGGTGTTCTGGAAACTTTGTTTACTTTGCATTTCAGACACCCCACCCACTTCTTCTTCACTCTGTCTTTGCCCAACTCTTTTGAAGGCCGGGATTATTATGGGCGGGGGGTGAACAAAGCTGGCCAGCGCCTAGTGGGGGGAACCCCTGCTCAATTTTTTTTTAGGTGTGGACTTAGTTTTTTTTCATGCAGAAAAAATTTGTCAATTTTTAGGGGTTTTAGGGGGTTCATCATTTACTTCAAAGTTAGTATTCTAATCGACTACAACCATCACACCTTGTATGAAACATTAATATGACGCTGTAGAAATTCTTCTTTAGAAAAGTAGAGAAAATTGCAAAATTCTGAAGGTTTACAGTTGTCAAGGCGAATTCGGGACGTTTCGCCCCCAAACCATTTCCTCCCCTAGTCGTTTTGTCCCCAAGACGTTTCCCCCCTGGTCGTTTCCCCCCTAGTCGTTTCGCCCACCTAGTCGTTTCGTCCCCCTAGTCGTTTCGCCCCCTTAGTCGTTTCGCCCACTTCTCAATGTAATAGACTAATTTTCACTTTTATTAGCATTGTTAAGAGGCAAATATTTAAGTAGCATCATCGCCCTGTCACGTCAGCCTAAAGATAACTTATCCTTAGTTACCGACCGGTACCGGGCCTTAAAAGTGGCCACACGGGGAGGTGTTACTAGGACTTGTTACACTAAAATTATTGAGGCATGTTCCTGTTGCTTCAAAATTATAGTGTAACCATTTACCGGCCATTTTTTTTTAATTCTTATTTTTTTTTTATATCTATTTATTATTATTTTTTTTTTTTTTTTCTTATTTTTTTTAGCTCACCGTCACGTAGTGACGAGGTGAGCTTTTGGGATCACTTTTTGTCCGTCGTCCGTCGTGCGTCCGTGCGTGCGTGCGTAAACAATTTCTTCAAACGACATCTCCTCCTAAACCACTGAGCGGATTTTGACCAAACTTCACAGGAATGATCTTTAGGTGGTCCCCTTTCAAAGTTGTTCAAATGGTTCCGGTCCTTTGCACATATAGGTCACAGGAGCCAAAAATCGATTTTTTTCACCGAAAACTTAAAAAATCTTCTTCTCTGAAACTGCAAGGCCCAGGTCTTTGATATTTGGTATGAAGCTTCATCTAGTGGACCCCTACCAAGATTGTTCAAATTATAGTGCTGGGGCCAAAAATGCCCCCGACCCGGGGCCCTTTGGTTTTACATGGGCTTATATAGGGAAAATCTTTAAAAATCTTCTTCTCTGAAACCGCAAGGCCCAGGTCTTTGATATTTGGTATGAAGCTTCATCTAGTGGACCCCTACCAAGATTGTTCAAATTATAGTGCTGGGGGGCAAAAATGCCCCCGCCCTGGGGCCCTTTGGTTTTACATGGGCTTATATAGGGAAAATCTTTAAAAATCTTCTTCTCTGAAACTGCAAGGCCCAGGTCTATGATATTTGGTATGAATCTTCATCTTATGGACCCCTACCAAGATTGTTCAAATTATAGTGCTGGGGCCAAAAATGCCCCCACCCCAGGGCCCTTTGGTTTTACATAGGCTTATATAGGGAAAACCTTTAAAAATCTTCTTCTCTGAAACCGCAAGGCCCAGGTCTTTGATATTTGGTATGAAGCTTCATCTAGTGGACCCCTACCAAGATTGTTCAAATTATAGTGCTGGGGCCAAAAATGCCCCCGCCCCGGGGCCCTTTGGTTTTACATGGGCTTATATTGGGAAAATCTTTAAAAAATCTTGTTCTCTGAAACTGCAGGGCCCAGGTCTTTGCTATTTGGTATGAAGCTTCATCTAGTGGACCCCTACCAAGACTGTTCAAATTATAGTGCTGGGGCCAAAAATGCCCCCGCCCCGGGGCCCTTTGGTTTTATGTAGGCTTATATAGGGAAAATCTTTAAAAATCTTCTTCTCTGAAACTGCAAGGCCCAGGTCTTTGATATTTGGTATGACGCTTCATCTTGTGGACCTCTATCAAGATTGTTCAAATTATAGCCCTGGGGCCAAAAATGCCCCCGCTCCTGGGCCGTTTGGTTTTTCATAGACTTATATAGGGAATATCTTTAAAAATCTTCTACTCTGAAACCACAAGGCCTAGGTCTTTGACATTTGGTATGAAGCTTCAGCTAGTGGACCTCTACCAAGATTGTTCAAATTATAGCCCTGTGGCCACAAATGCCCCCGCCCCAGGGCCCTTTGGTTTTACATAGACTTATAATAGAGATAATCTTTGAAAATCTTCTTCTCTGAAACAACAAGGCCCAGGTCTTTGATATTTGGTGTGAAGCTTCATCTAGTGGACCTCTATCAAGATTGTTTAAATTATAGCCCTGAGGCCAAAAATGCCCCTGCCCCGGGGCCATTTGGTTTCACATAGGCTTATGTAAGGAATATCTTTAAAGAAATCTTCTTCTCTGAAACCGCAAGGCCCAGGTCTTTGATATTTGTTGTGTAGCTTCATCAAGTGGACCTTTGCCAAGATTGTTCAAATAATAGCCTTTGTTGATATTTGGTATGAAGCTTCACCTTTTTAGACCTCCCTCAACATTATGCACATTATAACCCTGAGGTCAATTATGGCCCTTCCAGGGCCCACTGGTTACTCTATGGATCAGGTGAGCGATCCAGGGCCATCATGGTCCTCTTGTTTTTTTGTTTTTTTTTGTTCTAATATCTTTTTTTTTACATTTTTTTTTTCATTTTTTTTCTTTTATATTTCTTTCATTCATTTTATTTTATTAGTTGTACATTTATTTCACACTGCATCATGACTGGTCACAGGAACATCTCTGGTTTCGTTTGTCGGACCATACAGTCGGCTGCATCCTCTAAGTAGCCTTGATGTTGAAATCTCTCCCGCAGAATAGTTGTTCCACAGCTCATTGACTTTTTCATCCAGTCTGCGGTATGTTCGACGCGTGTCTCTCCCGCCCTGTCCATTAGCCACGAGACGAACTTCAACAGTCACTTGCTCAGCTTCTTTCCTCAGCAAAGGCAACAACTTGTAAAATGACAGTCCTTTGTGGCCCGCACGATTATTCAAACGATGATGCCAACCTGCAAATAAAAGAACATACATTCGTTACACAAAAATTGGATAGCTGAAGCATTCCCGGACAAGTCTCATATACGATATATTTATTGTACATATCTAAATTTCATTATGTACATAGTATGTTAAACTTGTTTTTAAGCATTCATTGGATTATAGATACAAACAGTAAAATTCTGCTATTAAGACCACATTTCTTTCCCTGTGTTTTCTGCATTTAGTGTCCTCTGGTCAGAGATCACCTTTGGGACTGTTCAAAAGTGGTCATAAAGTGTTTCTAACGAAAGCAGTCCCAAGTTGGTCTTAATATAGGAATTTTACTGTATACATGAGGTTGTAGTTATTCTTTCCCTGTGTTTTTTGCATTTAGTGTCCTCTGGTCTGAGACCACCTCTGGGACTTTCAAAATTGGTCTTAAAGACCACTTTTGAACAGTCTCAAAGGTGGTCTTAATATAGAAATTTTATTGTATATGCATTTGTTCTCCTGTTCTACGAGTGAAATGGTAGAAAGACTGGATGCAATTTTATTTACCTACTACGTCGTCGTTTGTACGGATGTTACTTCCGAAGATATACCAGGACGGGACATTGAAGATCGTGTGGCGCATCCACTGTCTGTCAATGTAGCTGACCAGTCGTTGAAGCTGCTCTGTATTAGCCTCTTGATGGAGCTGCTGAAACGTTGGCTGAATGTGGTTGTGTGGCAAGAACGGAAGTGCAAGTAACTGGCGAACGTAGTTGTAGATACTTGATCTCTGGCTGTATGCTGGCTTCAACCCTATGTCCTGAACCTGTCTCCATACGGACTGTGTCCAGTGAAAGACACATCCTTTCACTGAGATCCCGAGGAACACGAATCTCACGGCAAGCCAGGCAGTTGAAAAGAGATAGAAAATGACGAAAAGTATGCCCATAGAGAATAACGGACGCATTCAACAAATAGAAAAAAAATCTAGATAACCATTTTAACCATTCTTATATTCTGTTGTAATGATAACTTGTTTTTTTTTTTTAACTGAGATTTTACGACGCAGTCAATATTGTTTAGGTCATTTTGGAGAAGTTTCCAGTTTTGTGTGGATTTTATCTGACATTGCTCGAGATGAAATGAAAATAAACGATACACCAATCATGAAAATTTTACCTTTTCAACTGTTGCTTGCCGACACTTTTCAAGAAACAGCCGACCAATTTAAATTGAAAAAAATGAGATAATTAAAGACAATTAATGTTTTAGCAACTCACCATTAATCTTTGTTTGCAGACTCTGTTAATGAACTAGCCGACCAATTTAAAACAATATTGGTATAGGTGCTCAAGCGATAATTAAAGGCGTTTAACTTTGCACAGAGCGCGTGTTTTCACACCTCATCATTAATCGCATTAATTGCGTGATTAATGTGACAAACCAAATAAACAATGTGATTAACGGCAGTGAACAAAACAGATAATAATTATCATAATTCCTAATTATCATTTCCAATCAAAGAACATGTTCTTCTATCTCTCTCTCTTTCTTTCCCTCGGTCTCATATATCAATTTTTATATATAAAAATTAGGAAAAAAATGGGGGCGAAACGACTAGGGTTTGGGGGGCGAAACGACTAGGGTTAGGGGGCGAAACGACTAGGGTCCAAAAAAGGAGGCGAAACGACTAGGGGGGAAACGACCAGGGGGGAAACGTCTTGGGGGCGAAACGTCTTGTTACCGTCAAGGCGAGTGAGAACACCAACAGAGAAGGTAAATCTTGTCTTGAAGTTGGCCCCAATTTTATAAAGGTTTCTTTTGCTTGAAAGAATCTGCAACTTCTTTACCCTACCCAGTCTTTTTGTGCAACAGTAGCCCCATACATAGAAAAAGTATTACTTATTTGAAAACTAAGAAAAAAAAAAGCTACCAAACCTGCAGGTGTTCCATGTCACCTTAAGTGACTAACAAAAACACAAGCAACAACACTGCCAGGTACAAATCTATTTTTTAAAAAGTTTAGAATAGCATAGCATATTTTCAGATGTCTAAATTGTTTTTAATTTCACTATTAAATTAAAAACTAATCCTTCATGTGGCCCTCTGATTTCATCAACCATGATGTGTTGTAGTGGTTGAGTACTCGTTTCATAAAGTAAGAGTTGTCCGTTCAATTACTGAACTTACCAGACTTTTGGATGAGTCTACATATGATCTTAAGAGTTGTTGAAACATACAACCCAAACACAAAAACCTTAATGGACATTCCTATGAGTAATGGTACTAAACACATATATCACCAGCGAAGGCTCTTGTGAGCTTGTGCATTTGTACAGTATCACCAGAGCCTTCACTATTTGCACATATGCAGTACAGAACTAGACAGAGGTTCTTGCAAAATGTCTGCCTTCTAGCCCAATTTATCCCTTTGATGTAAGTCTCCAGAATCAACTGGTCAGGAAACTGGACAGTTCATTTCTTCTGACATGCAGATATTTCTCATTCTTGAAGGGGCCCCTGAGCAGCATCCCTCTTCTTTATACTAATTCAGATGTGACTATAGGCTTGAAAAACCTATATATTCTTCTATGACATGTTCTAAAAAGGAAACAAAGTATACAGCTGTTGAGTACAGTCAAATCACTTCGGCCTTTAACCATTTTAACATTTCTTTATTTATTCATTGATTTTTTTTTTTGTGGGGGGGGGGGGGGGGGGGGTAATTTTATACATACATTTTTTTTTACGGTTGGTGGGGGTAAAAAAAAATTTTTATGGACTGTGGATGGGGTATTGAATTTATTCTTAAATAGGGGGTGGCGGGGTTCTCATTTTTTTTAAATTCATGGGTACTGGGGGTCAGGGAAAATTATATTTTACGGGTGGTGGGTTTTTTAAAAAAGTGCCTCCCACCCACCCCCCCTGACTAATTCTGGAATTGCCCTAACAGAATCTGTTCACTGCTTCCTCTCACAGAAACTCTCATGTTTGAGGGGCTTAGTTAGCAGGAAATTTATGAAGTCAGCAATATTTTCTTCTATCTTGTAAAGAAAACAGCTTGTTAATGTTGGTTTAACTCTTATCCTACTGTTTACGACAACCGTTTTCTTTGCAAACAGTGTACATCCAGATCAGATGGCTCCTGAAGAAGCCATCTGATCAGGATCTAAACTGTTTGACATTCAGTTTATGGATGTGTAAGAATAAATTACATCATAATCTGATTGGTTCAAAGCCTGAAATGGATGTGGCTAAACTGGAAGGGTTAACATCAGATCTCTGAAACTGTAGGGCATAAGAAATTTCAGTTTAGAAGAACCCTTAACCCTCATCTTGCTGAATATCCATTTAAGCCACACCCATTTCTGACTATAAACCAATCAAATTACTTGATGTAATATATTGCTACAAATTCATAAAATGAATGCCAAACAGTGTAGGTCCTGATCAGATGGCTTCTTCAGAAGCCATCTGATCTGGATCTACACTGTTTGCAAAGATAGGGGTTGTCGTGAACAGCAAGATAAGGGTTAAAAGTAACACCTTAACAAAAGCTGGGTTGAAGACTACACCCCAACCTCTTTATAACACTAAAGTTTGGATCCAAAGCCAAAACTGTGTTAGTTAGCTCTTTTTGGCCTCGTGATCTGGACTGCCATCCAACAAATTTGGTATTCTGTCCTGTTGAATACAAAACTAAATTTAGCCACACCCATTTCTGACTTTCAACCAATAACATAACTTGATCCAATTTATTCCCATAAATTCATGAACTGAATGCCAAACAGTGTAGATAATGATAAGATGTCTGATCTGGATGTACAGTGTTCGCAAAAGGTAGTACATACATAGTCTAGTTCAGCAGAATAAGGGTAACAATATGAGAGTATATTTTGTGGATAAACCTAGAGGCCTGGACAAACATCTACCAGGCACCCCCACCGCTCATCCCTGTGAATTTGACTTACATATGTATCCTTTTTGATTGGATTACTCATGTTAAGTTCAATGAACTTGTACATTTTTCTTCTTTTTTATGTCTAATTGTTAATTATACGAACCTGAACTAGACAAAAGTGCCCAGGGGGGCACGTAAACCCCCGGCCAGTGCCGAACTACAAAGGGAAATAACTCTAAAAGGCCTGACCCCTTGGCCCTTATTTTCTTTCCCACAATACAAGTAGTCATACTGATCATGTGTGCAAAATTTCAAGTTTCTATGTGAAGCAGTTCCTGAGATATCTTTGACACAAAATAATTGTTTACGGACAGGCAGACGGAAAAGACAAAAACTATATACCCCCATGGCATACGCCAGGGGTATAACAAAAGCGTTGTTTCACTCACCTAGTTTCATACTCTCGGCCAATGAGGTTGACAACAACATTAGAGTACTGCATACACTTTCTCAGAGACTCCTCATCCTTTAAATGGTATGGCTGTAAACATACAAGATCTACATGTATCTCAGAGCTGGAGATAAATACCGTAATGATCCTAAGTTTTTGGACAGATAGACCTAAGTAAACAGTGCAGACCCAGATCAGACTGCTCCTGAAGGAGCAGTCTGATCAGGGACTACACTACAATTCTGTCTGCACCTTTTGGACTCCTTGCAGGATCGTGAAACAAATTTAAAATTTTAGGAAAACTACAGCAAGTCCTGAAGCCTGAAGGTGTCCAAATTTTTATGATTGGAGTAAAAAGAATAAATAAGCTCACACATGAGAAAAAGGCCTTTACAGTAAATAAAAATCAAAAATGAGTTCCTTTAAGAGCAATGAAAACATTCATAAGAAAGAAGATGGGTCATACTACGTAGTTTCGGCTAATAAAGCCTCATCAGTGACCCTATAATGTGCCGACAACGAAAGCCAGAGGAAACATACTGCAATTTTGCGAATTTCGAATAGGCAGTCGATTCAAAGACTGATATTTATAAATCAAAATGGGGTCCAAATAATTAAAAACCTGTCTAGAATATGAGTCTAAACCAATAATTCATTTCTGATTTCTCAGAATATTCACGCCGATCTCAAAGGACCAAAAGTAAAATATAAACTGCACTATGGTTGATGTATGGGGAGACGTTTTACGGCCGCCACACGGCACAAAACCAGCTGCAGTGAAGGCAAATAAAATTCAAAAATGAGTTCCTTTAAGAGCAATGAAAACATTCATAAGAAAGAAGATGGGTCTAACTATGTAGTTTCGGCTAATAAAGCCTCATCAGTGACCCTATAATGTGCCGACAACGAAAGCCAGAGGAAACATACTGCAATTTTGCGAATTTCGAATAGGCAGTCGATTCAAAGACTGATATTTATAAATCAAAATGGGGTCCAAATAATTAAAAACCTGTCTAGAATATGAGTCTAAACCAATAATTCATTTCTGATTTCTCAGAATATTCACGCCGATCTCAAAGGACCAAAAGTAAAATATAAACTGCACTATGGTTGATGTACGGGGAGACGTTTTACGGCCGCCACACGGCACAACACCAGCTGCAGTGAAGTAATTCTCCTAAAATTTCGAACAAAATTAAATAATTATTTTTTCAGCTGTTCGAATTTTTAGAAATTTCACCACAGTTTCACCATTCGAAATTTTAAAGTTCCGACCTATCTAGCCAATGTGGTCATAATTTTCGCTTGCAACACAACCTGGTCACATATTAATGGCCATGAAAATGTCAACACCGCTGAAATAACCGCTTTTAGTGTGAATAATTTGAGGCTAATATATTTAATGACGATTAAAAATGGAAAATCTAATTCATTGTCTTTTAGTGGCCATGAAAATATAGTTGATGGTCAGTGATAGACACAGAAAGTTTTAATAGCCATCATTTTCTGTAATGGCCATTAAAGCTGTGAAAACACGGGCATTAAAATATCATAAAATGAAAAATAATGGGCCATTACTTTTTTAATGGTCATTAAATTTTACAGGGCGATAAAATTAATTGCAATTTAATGCTTAGACTTGCTTTTTAATGACCATTACCACTTAATTACTGACCAGTAATATGGACATTAATGGCTTTAGCTGGAAAACCATTAATTTTTGCAAACGAAAAATAATGGATGACTTTAACAGGAATTTAATTAGAAATGAGATGCTCTGTCTTTGGTCGGGCCCTTCAGAGTCTAACTGTTGGTTTTCTTTTGCTCCAGCAATTCTGTTGTTGTATGCTGTCGAGTCCTCAACCTTGTTTCATCTCTGTAGTTTTTTGATTTGTATGTTCTCGGAGATGTTACACTGATGAGTTGGGAAGCCTTCATGTGGACTAAACAAAATAAGTGTATACCGCGGCAGAGGTAAGGGCAAGGATTATGGCCATGTAAAATCGATTCAAACCACCCAGTGGAATTCTTTCCACTGACCGTTCCAAGGCGGTTCTTCTGTGGCGGTTTATTTATGGTGTTGTTTGTTACTACTTACTGTGTGTATCACTTGTGTCTTTTTATTTTGGATGGCCATTTTGTGGGAAAGTAACTGTCCTTATGGCCATCCTTTGTTTTGGTTTCCATTATGGTCTGGTCGCTTCATGTTTGTGTTTCTTTCCCTTTGGTGTCTTTGGTGGGTGGAGTAAGTTAATTGTATCGATTCCTGATCTTTATTTTACTTCTACTTTTAACAAGATTTTAACATATTTCAGTGTTTTTTATGTGCAGAAGTGGTAGTTTCTATAGAAAATTCAGTGTTCGAAATTTTAGAAATTGCTGTCTTATAAAAATGTCACTGTTCAAGATTTTAGAGGCATTTTGGAGATTATTTTTGACAATAATTTTTAGTGTCCGAATTTTTAGGGTGTTCAAAATTTTAGGAGAACTAACGTAACATTGAATTTTTAATGTAAAATTAATTTCAATTAAAACATACCTCAAGATATTATAAGCCTATAGAGTTGCCTTTTCATGAGATTCAACCCTTAGTTGGGAAAAGAACCAGAAAATCTAGAAAACGGACTTTAGTTCGACTGGATTATCCCCCTTCCAAGCGTCGCATTGCTATGGGCAATCGACTGGGAACCAATGCACTGGATCCTCTGGTTCCCACTGACTGACCACACTAAGCCAGCCAATGAAATGACAACAGGTGACAAGACCTGTGCATGTATAAAACATGCAAAGCACCCAATAGGCTTATATAACAAACACTGATAAATACATGTCATTATTTTATACGCCGCTGTGAGGATCAGATCTTTTTCATCTTCTTGTTGGATGGAGCCAGGTTTCCAGTCAGATAAGTCTGTATCTTTATTTCTTTTATTATTTCTTTCTGGTTTTTTACTCCTTTTTCTTTTGCAATGCTTTGTTTTAGTGTTGCAAACAAAAGCTGATATTCAGTAGGTTGCAGTTATTCTTTCTTTGTGTTTTCTACAGACAGTGTCCTCTGGTTATGGAACACCTTTGGGACTTTTCAAAAGTGGTCTGAAGGACCACTTTTGAACAGTCCCAAAGGTGGTCTTAATATAGGAATTTTAAAGAACAATATGTTTCCTCATATCTTGATAAAAACATGCTATTTGAAAGTTTTGTGTCAATGATTGATTATAATTGATGATCAAACGGAAATTAGGTTTGATTCTACTAATTAATTTCATTAACCCATTTAATACAAGTGGGCTCTTCCATTGCTATATGTCGGACAAGCCCATTTGCCATATAAGGGGTGGTAGGCCTCTTTTTCGTTTTTATTCTCTTTTTGACGGAGCAAACAGTGCAGGCCCTGATCAGGCGAGGCATTCTGCGGCATCTGATCTGGGCCTACACTGTTTGCCAAGGTACCCCTTAAGGGTTTCCCGCATGCAATGGGTTAATAATCCATTACAATTAAAAAATGCACAACCAAACCCCTTTTGTAATTACAATTCTGACATTTTGCAACTTTGATGCAAGAAATACAATACCTCACAAACTTTTCAACTTAACCCTTGTCCTGCTGAATATTCATATATGCCACACCCACTACAGATTATCAACCAATCAAATTACTTGATGCAAATTATTACAACACATTCACAACCTGAATGACAAACAATGTAGATCCTGATCAGATGGCTTCTTCTGATCTGGATCTACATTGTTTCAAAGAAAAGGCATATCCGGGTTCATCAGGACAAGGGTTAACCCTTTTCATGCTGAACTCAAAATATATCCCATTTTGAAAACCGTATAAATCCGGCCTCGGTAGCTCAGTCGGATGCGTGTCTGACTGGTGATCAGGAGGATGCGGGTTCGATACCTGCTGGGGTCGGCAATATTCTTTCAAAAAAATTGATCATGAAATCCTTTCTATGGTCCTTCTCTCCCTTCTGCTGACTCAAGAAGGGCAGCTGTAAGTTTCTAGTAAAAGAATATGCACTGTACTGGTTAACCACTTATTATAAGCCTGCCCAGGAAAAGTGTGGAATGGTAAACTACCGGCTCAACAATGACCAAAGTAGTGTTGATTGGGCCGTTAAACTTGAATACAAATAAAAAAACTAACAAAAGTACAGATCCAGATCTGCTGGTTTCTCATAAGTTAATACTGACCTGAAACAGGATCTGTCCAAGATCTCCGAGGACTTTCAACCTGTCAACATCATACTGGTCTCCTCTGTATGGAATAATCACCTGGGAACCATTCTTTCCTGAAAGGTAACAAAAAACATGTGAAGATACACCATGCTCTCTTTGCTAACACAACTGTTGGGGTCCAAAGCAGAAACCATCTTAGTTATGGTAATCCACTGTATTATATCCAAACAAAAATGTATTGATTAGATAGATGCCCCCACCCATCGGAGTTGGAGAAATAGATAAGGCTGCATGGTGCTTCCATGCAGACCCGAATCTGACCACACACAAGTACTGGTTATTGGTTAACCGCTTAGAACGACTAAGCCTACCCAGGCAAAGTGGTGTGAGTCAGATCGTCCAATGCATGTAAGACTTCTGGTTTCATTGGGCGACAGGGCTTGAGATGTCATCTCAATATCGGGTAAAAGTCCCAAAACTTGGAAGCAGCGTCTCCAAAATGACTTGTACTTAGTTGATGGAGACGTTAAACATCATATCAAACAAACAAACAAAATTGATTAGATAGAAAGATGACTATAGACAAAAGACTATTTATGGAAATTTTTCTTTACAATCTTTCCATTGTTGGGATCCATCTTTAACTGTGCCATATCCGAAACCATGCAAAAAAAATGAGGTTTATGCAGATCTTAAAAACACAAATTTGTAGTTTTTGTGGACACTGATGATAACACCATCACACTGGGCTTGTGCAACAGCTCTTCCACTTACTTTAATACGAGTGAGCTAAAATCCGCTAGCCGGGGTCGGCAACTTTCTTTCGTGGAGATTGATCATGAAATCTTTTCTACGGTCATTCTCTCCCTTCCGCTAATTCAAGAAAGGCAACTGTCTGTTTCTGGCGAAAGAATGTGCACTGTACTGGTTAACCGCTTACGTATAAGCCTGCCCAGGAAAGTGTTGATAGGTAAACTAACCGGCTCAAAAATGACCTAAATAGTGTTGACTGGGCCGTAAAACTCCAATACATACAAACAAACAAAAAAACGCTAGAAAAAGAATACAGTCGAACTTCGATGGCTCGAACTCGCCGGGACCGCCGTAAAAAGTTCGAGCCATCGGTAGTTCGAGCCATTGGAGTCCAACTCGGCAAGATCCATCTTTGTGTACTATGATTTTTTATCATAGCTGCAGCGATTTTGGTGACTTCCGGTACATTTATCGGTCATAATTTAAGCCACGTATTATACCTTTCGCACTTTCACGTAGGTTACCTTTCTTATGATACTGCGTGACTTGACCGATAAAACTGGAATTTTTAAAAAGGTAATTAGTGCGAGCCATCGGTGGGATTTTACATAGAAAATGCACTCTAGGGACCAGGCTTAGAGTTCGAGGGTTCGAGCCATCGTGGTTCGAGCCAAGGGTGGTATGTTTAGTTAAAATGAATAGGGATTTTGCCGGGACTGAAAAGTCAGTTCGACCCAAACGTGGTGTTCGAGCCTACCGAGTTCGACCCATCGAAGTTCGACTGTAAATTTAATTTAGTACCTCTGGTTAAGGTTGGGCTCGACTAGACTATGCAGCTGATTATCTGTAGTTAATCAAGCTATCGATGATAAATAAAACATAGATCAAACTGACGGCTCAATGAAACTGTTAGAAATATTAAGGGGAAAGGATACACCTTCATGGGTGGTAACTCCTGCAAAAGTACTTTTGTCTACCATATCAACAGGGGTCAACTCTTAAAGGAAAGAATTTGCTCCTGAGGAGCAATTTCTTTCAATTAAGAGTAGACCCCTTTTTCATGGGAAAGCAAAACAGTAAGTCCCAAAAGTTGTCTGCCTTTGAAAAATGGCAGAAAATTCTGCCAGGTGTTCCCATTCCCCTTAAGTTTTGTCGTTGGTGTTGTAGAGTATGAAAATCTGTTTATCCCTAAAGTTTTGGCTTTAATACCCGGTTTGAGCAACTGACCGAAGTTTTCTCTACAATCTTCCATCACCAGATATAGGAATAATGTACCTTTACAGCACCACTGAAATCTTTACAACAGATGGTAACTTTCTTTTTTTAACCAATAACATGCCAATCACAACAACTGTCGCCTGCTTTGCCGTCTGCCAGTTACCTCAAAACTTTCAAAAGTCATTTTTTACAAACAGTGTGGACCCAGATCAGACTGAGCAGTCTGATCTGGGCCCACACTGTTTGCCTGTTTTCAAAAGTATTTTTAGAAAGATTGCAAGAAGAATCATTCAGCAGACGACATCTTCAGATGTTACTTTTCTTGGCAGCTTAAGGGTTAAATTATTATTCAGAGACAGCAAGGCTTGACATTTCATGCGAATTGTCTGCCCATGTAAAGTCAAGCCTCATTTTCTCTGAAAAATAAGACAGAAATATTTGGAAATAATGTCTACAAATATCACATTGGCCGTTTAAGGGTTAAGTTTAACCCTTAACCTGTTGTTCATATGAACCCCGACCTTTGCAAACAGTGTAGATCCAGATCAGATGGCTTCTGAAGAAGCCATCTGATCAGTATCGACACTGTTTGTCATGCAGTTTGTGAACTGAATAAATAAAATATATCAAGTAATCTTATTGGCTGATAGCTGGTAATGGGCGTGGCTTGGTTAAAATATTCAGCAGGATAAGGGTTAATACGCCGAGAAAAACTACATCTGAAATTGTCGTCTGCTAATGTCGCCTGCTGAATCTTCTTGCAAACTTTTTAAAAATATTTTTGGAAACAGGCAAACAGTGTAGGCCCAGATCAGACTGTCTGATCTGGGTCCACACTGTTTGCAAACAAATGCAAAGCAGACGACATTCGTCGTAATTTGCCTGTTATGGGTTAAATGCTATAACATTCTACCTAGTCTGTTGATGACATATCTGCCCACGAAGCCTGTACCACCAAAGACTGTGCAGACAATACCGCTGAAGGAACTGCGACCGCCACGACCTCGTTTGTAGTTGGAGAGAGTGACGTTCTTGTTCAGTGTCACATCAGTGCTTCCATGTCTCTTACTAGTGTACAAGGCCCCGCATGTCTGTGGAAGATTAAATCCTGAAACAAACACAAATAGTGTATTCATTATTCATTCAAAGCTCCCAAATACCATACAAACCCGAAACCCTAAAACTTCAGACACCTTGAGGACTTCCTGTAATTCTCTTAAAATTTTAACAAATTTGTTTCATGATCCAGCAAGGAGTCCAAAATGTGCAGATGGAATTGCGAATGGTGTAGACCGTGAAGGAGCAGTCTGATCTGGGTGGGCACTGTTTGCTTAGGCCTATCTATCCAAATACTTAGGATCATTATGGAAAGGAGAAATAACTAGGATAATCAAGCAAGGGCCTGACAAATCAATTGCACAGCTGCCCTGGACAAGTCCAAACTTTTGTTGGGCAAGACATGTATTAGTCTGGTGTTGATTTTTGAGAGAGAGGTGTGATATAAGCTTTCCAATTTACGACGAAAAGAATCCAAAATGTGGCCACTACATTATGATAACACACCGACATTTTTCATAGCACCTAAATGGCTATTTTTCTGATGAAAATCTGTGATATTTTTCTTATTCATACTGCAAACATAGGTTGTGGCTGCTCGTTAGAACCGCCTCATTGAGGCGGTTCTTACGAGTACCTACAACCTATGTCTTTGAGTAGAATTAAGAAAATAATGTATACCCCCGTTAAACCCAGTTTTCTCTATATAAAGTGGGGTTTAGGGGGGTCTTCATTTCAAAGACTTCAGAGAGCCAGATAAGCTTCGTATTTTCGTAAATTACGGATTAAAAAATGCAAAATACGAAGTGGTTGAAAATTTAAATCGTACCATTTACGGTAGACCTTTCTTAGGTTACGAAGGAGACAATGATATGGCGTGTATTTACGCAGTAATCCTTACATAACGTTTCGTAACATGACCATCTACAATTGTCAGCTCAAAGACAATGAAAGGGTATGTAATTATATCCCTTCCTCTACCCGACGGCTATCCGCTGGGATTAGAAATAAGAAGAAGAATCCGAAACGTGTTTTCACACCTGCAGCTGTAGTTAGTCACTTCACTGGTCTCACAAATGTTTTGCTTTTTTTCCGTGCACATAATTTCCCGCATGTACGTTTGTTGCATTAATACTTTAGCGGAAAATATGACTGTGGGATAGGTGAAAACAGACAAGCCTGTGCAGTCTGATCTGTCTGTACACTACTTTTATGCCTCTGGTGTTTTAAAACAGCAGCAAGCGGGTTGTCTAGACTCACTAGTTAATCTGGTCTTTTGTAAAAAAAAAAGTAACAAATTTTTGGCTGTTCGTAGACTCATTAACCTTGTTTGTTTCGACCGTTGAATGCGCCTGAATGCATACTGTTACAACGTAAGTGAATAGGTACTTGGATCAGACTGTTCAACGTCTCTCACATGAAATGACTTCCTGAAAATCTTTGAATGTGCAGTCACTGTTCACAAGGTTTCATATCGCTTAAAAACGTGTTTCTTGCCGTTTTCCAATGCCTTTGATTATTGAATCATGATGGTTGTTTACTTCTGATACGGTTCAAGTATCTATTCACTAAAAAAATATATATTTTTGTCACAAACCGGTAAATTGACTGGCATATTAGGTGTTAATAAAGTTTTTGCGGCATGCTATGATCACACATCTCGGTTATAATAGCTGATTTGCACGGGATTACCAGTATTTATTCATAATTTGATGCAGCGCATGTAATGTATGTTATAATTGAAACAGTTAAAATTTATTAAATCTTTTTCTGAAGATAAAAGAAACAATTAAATAAATATGTACTATAAAATGGTTATCCTTTGGACGCAAAGAATACACCACAGAACTGAAACGTATGAAGTGTACATGTTTTCAGGGCCAGACTAGCTAGTTTCGGCCAATTAGGCCTCATTAGTGACCCATATTCATATTTTTATCATTCCGACGCTTTTTTCCCCCACAACATGGTCATCAATGCACGGTTGTGTGCTATTACATTTTAGTTCAAACAGAACCGTTTTTTCACTCTTTATCGCTGCACAGACCGATATCTTTGTTTGCCGTGTTCTATACCACATTTAACCAAAATACAATTAGTAGGATCAACTTGTAATACTTTAGTTTTCATACATATATCGATCTGTGAATCGCAGGTGGCCAGGCCAGCACGAAGTGCATGCTTATTTACAACTATTCATCTCAATTTGAAAATAGAATTATCGTCCTATCAAGCTTCTTAGATGTCTCGTCGGCGTCTTTGAACATGAAAGCAGAAAAACTGGCAGTGCATCATAAAAGTTTCTAAGCGTCCTGCGACACAGACGGTATTTTTATTCGCGTCTACGCTACTGATATCGAGTGCCCCACTCCCACTTTCCCGCTAGCGCAAACACTGATCATAATATGTTCAGAAAGTGTAGTCTGATCTGGCTGTGTGCTGTTTGCTAAGACATCTGTCCAGAAACATAAGGGTGATTCTGTTTACTGGCTAGATATGTCTTCCAAATCAGTATCAGTGAACTATTAACTAGCTTAAATTGTATTGAATCGGTAGTTAACCAGGTTCATAAAACTACGAAACGACCTCCCGATTTGATCAGTATATTTACTGACCCATTTTTTCAATTTACTGAAAAGGTTTTAATTTTGATAAGTAAATACGAAGTGGGGATAAAAAATTGGAAGTGTCTCCTGACAACCGGTTGTCAGGAGCATTTTTGCTATGTAAAATGCTCCTGACAACCGGTTGTCAGGAGCATTTTTACTGTCAAAAATGCTCCTGACAACCAGCATTATTTTTCCAATAAAAACCTATGCTATTAGTAGTATTTTAGTTACCGTTTTAGTATTTCATGATTCTTGATACATCTTTAATGCTTTTTTGTCATTTTTTAGTATTCAAACAAACTTAAGTCATGTAATTTTTATTCAGATTTTTTAATTTTTGGAATAAATTCCAAGAATGGAATCCATCAAATTCTAGCCTATTATTTTTGTAATTGCAATTAAAGTGTGCAACTATTATTCTCACTTGTGTGTAGATAATTACCAAATCAGGGTAAAGAAATTATCCTGTCATCCCTAAATTTGGAAATATCGACTCCTGCTGCATATACATGTGAGAAGGAAGATTCCATTTGGTACAAAATGGGTTAAGAATAGAATCTTGCTGACAAGGGAATCGAACAAATAAAACTATTGTTTGAGACAGTTTCTCCTTAAGATGAATCCATTTCCCTTTTAGTAGAATGAATGCGCCTCAAAGGAAGGTTTACTGTTGCATAAATTCATTGGGCTTCTCTTGCTGAAAAGAATCCGGAGAGAGAGGTACAAATTCTTTATCCTATAGGAGTAACTCCCATTTGAAGAATATTTAGATCAACAGAAGGCAGGCCACTTCTGGTTTCAGAAAGTTGTCCCCATTTACCAGTTGTTCAAACTAAATATCATGTTAGTATAACTAACAACCTTGTCAGTTAGTTAACCAGAAAGCATCTTAAAAATTAAGCAAAAAGGTTTTTGTCCAAAGAAGGGGTTTTGTCCTAGTTGGAAAATTTACAGAAGTGATTTTGTCCACCTTGTAAAAAGAGTGGGAGGGATTATGTCCAAGTTGCAAAAAACATGGGAGGGATTTTGTCCACCTATACAAAAATGAGCAGAAGGGATTATGTCCGGGGGAGGGGGGGTGGGGGGGGGATTGTGTCCTACACTCATTGTAAAAATTTGGTAATTGTTGACAATCATGATCTGTACTTCTCCATTGTAGCTAATGATGTGGGTATTCATTGAATTGCTGTTATCTAATAAATATTGCAACATACATGTATCCTGTTGGGGAAAAAACGTAGAAAATGTTAATTTTTACAGTATATGTACAATAATTATTATGAAATACAATGACTGATATTTTGGCTGCTATATAGAAAGATACATATTCGGGTGATAATCTGATAGTTTTCTAATTTCTTCTCTAAAAGGGAACTAATGACATGTTTTTTTCCATAACACTCAAGTAAAATTGCCCCTATATTTATTTGGTACATGTATTTATTTTCAGTAATAAATGAAACATTAAATTCTGCAAATACCCTATGTTTTTTTTGGCTTACCAGAGCCGAATGCTCCGGGGGAGCTTATAGGATAGGCAGTTGTCTGTCGTCGTCCATCGTCTGACGTCCGTCTCGTGACGTCAACACATTCAAGCAACATCTTCTCTGAAGCCACTGGGCCGATTGGGCCCAAATTTCATCTGCAACATCCTTGGGTTGGGGGATTGAACGTTTATATTTTTTTATGAAATTCGGCTCATTAGTTTGGTTGCTATGGCAACTTAGAGTTTCCATAGACTTATGATGGGGAAAATTGGAAAATGGCATTTACTGCCAAGCCTTTGCAAATATTTTGACAAAACTTTTATTGAAATGTTTCTTGAGTAAACTTCTTTCAGCCATATGCTTTTTTGCCAACCTGAAGGCCCCGGGGTTGTGCTGGGGCTCTGCTCCACCCCTTTCACTTCATAAAAGACCATATATCTCAGAAAACCTTCAGATCCCCACCCCTAAACCATATATATTCTTTTTCCTTACGATAAGAGGCATTAAGTGACACCAACCTTGGGGCCACTGGGATGCGCCAGGGCCTTGTCCCACTCCCTCCACTTCATAAAAGGCCAAATATCTTGGAAACCTTACAGATCCCCACCCTTAAACGATATATATTCTTGTTCCTTATGAAAAGATGCATTCAGTGACATCAACCGGGGGTCCCCTGGGATGCGCTGGGGCCATGCCACACCCCCGTATTTCATAAAAGGCCTAATATCTCGGAAACCTTACAGATCCCCACCCCTAAACCAGATATATCCTTGTTTCTTATGATAAGACACTTTCATTGACAGCAACCTGGGGGTCTTCAAGGGTGTGCCGGGGCCTTGCCCCACCCCTCCACTTCATAAAACTCCATATGTCTCAGAAACCATTCAGACCCCCTGCCCTGTACCATATATATTCTTGTTCATTATGGTAAGACGTGTTCATTGACACCGACATGGGGGTCCCTAGGGATGTGCCAGGGCCATGCCCCACCCCCTCCATTTCATTAAACGCCCAATATCTCGGAAGCTTTACAGATCCCCACCCCTAAACCATATAAGGGCCTCATATCTCAGAAACCGTTCAGATTCCCACCCCTAACTAAACCTTATATATTCTTGTTCCTTATGATAAGACACATTCATTGATACCAACCTGGGGGTTGTGCTGGGGCCTTGCCCCACCCCTCCACTTCACAAAAGGCCAAAATATATCTCAGAAACTGTTTAAAGCCCCACCCGTAAACCATATATGTTCATCTTTCTTTTGATAAGACAAATTCAGTGACACCAGCTTAGGAGCCCCCACCCCCCTTCCCGATGCCCGAGCCATGCCCCACCGCTTTACTTCATTAAAAGCCATATATCTCAGAAATCGTTCAGATCCCACCCCTAAACCATATATATTCTTGTTCCTTATGATAAAACTCATTCAGTCACACCAACCTGGGGGTCTTTTTGTGCTGGGGCAATGTGCCCCCCCCCCTTCCACTTCATAAAAGGCCATATATTTCTGAAACCATTCAAATCCTCACCCCACAATCATATATGTTCTTGTTCCTTATTATTAGCACACCAACTGGGGGTCTGCAGGGGCCATTCCTCTCCTTTCCACTTCATAAAAGGGTCTCATATCTCAGAAACCTTTCAGATTCCCACCCCTCAACCATATTATATTCTTGGTCCTAATGATAAGACACATTTAGGGACAACAATCTTGGGCTTTCCTGGGATTGACAAGGCATGCCCGAATCCCTCCACTGCTTAAGAGGCCTTATATCTCCAGCCATACAGATCCCCACTCCTAAACCATATGCATTGTACATTCTTGTTTCTTATGATGAGACGTATTTAGTGATACCAACCAGGGCTCCATTGGGTCCATGCCCCACCCCCTCTACTTCATAAAAGGCCTAATGTTTCAGATACTGAGTCCACAGGGGTGCTCATTTGGATATGGGGGTTCATTTGGTAGATTAAAATGATATCATGTTAAAATACATGGCTGCCATTGGGCAGTGCCCACCTGAGCTCTGGTGAGCATAGTGGCCCATGGGCCTTTTGTTCTCTTTTATTTTCAATCCAGTAGTTACGTTAAAATACCAAAGAAGACAAAAAATATTAAACATGTATCAAATACTTTAAAATACTGGGTTAAGTAACCAAAATAATGCTAATATAGCAGGCTTTTATTGGAAAAATATTGCTGGTTGTCAGGAGCATTTTTGACACCAAAAATGCTCCTGACAACCGGTTGTCAGGAGCATTTTACATACCAAAAATGCTCCTGACAACCGGTTGTCAGGAGACGCAGCCTAAAAAATTATCTGGAGCTATGAGACTTGCTCATGTGATGATCTATTTCCTGTTCAATGAATGAGATTTTGATTAGTTGTAAGTTTGGAATAATTCCTGTACTTCAAGCAAACAGTGAAAACACTGACCAGGGACTGTGTTCTATGGCATCTCATCTGGAACTTCGTAGTTGCCAGTGCCCCTTTTGGTGGCGCTAGGCATATGTGGTTTAACCCATTTTGTACCAGAAACCCCAAAACGGGTAGTTGGCAAACAGTGCAGACCCAGATCAGACGCTGCAGAACGCATCTAATCAGGACCTACACTGTTTGCTTAAAGTTCAGACATTTTCCAAATAAATGGTGATGAGAACACCATACACCCCTAAATTTTGAAATGGACACATGCTATACATAAGGAGGAAGATTCCATTTGGTACAAAAAGATAGTGTGTGTGTGCATGTTTGAGTGCATGCACATGCATGTGCATGGATGTCTGATGTGTGTGTGTGTGGGCATGCATGAGTGTAAGTGTGCATGCATGTCTATGTGTGCATGCATGTGTGTTTGCATGCATGTGTGAGTTTGTTTGATTTGAGGTTTAACATCCCTTCCAACAATGTATAGATCATTTTGGAGATGTTCCTTCCAATTTTGTGGGACTTTTACCCGACATTAAGATGAAATGACATCTCAAGCCCAATGAAACAAAGATGCATGCGTGAGTGTGTGCATTTATGCATTAGTGTGTGTGCATGCATTCAAGAGTGTACATGAATGTGAGCATGTGTGCATGCATACATGAATGCATGCATGCATACATGCATAAATCTGCATGCATGCACATCATTGTAAATTGGACTCTAAAATCGAGTAAATACGACTAGAAATGAAAAAAGATCATATCAAATACGACCATCATATGTATCGCCAATGGAAAAAATGTGTTGCATAACAAAAAACGATCAAAATCGCCGTTTACACAACTGGGTAATTTTCGGCACATCCCAGACATAGTAAACAAAAGCTGTTTAACGTTGCAGCCAAAATCCCGTTCAATATGTGTGATATTTGACCTTGTGATCCCTCCCCAAGGCCCCTGAGGCGGGGCCAAAAATAAATGTGACATTGCACGCCCTCATCATGTATTGTAATTAGGTCCGTGAGTCCGTAATTGGTCCGTGTTTTGTCAACCACCTTATTTTTCAGCATGCCTGGAACATACAAATCTATCATGTCATTTTTTCAAACATTTGTTTGTCGCAAAATATGAGATGTATTTAGTGTTTTCGCAGGGGTTTGTAATACTGGGTCCACTTTGTATGACTAAAGAAACAGCGTCTTTGTTAGTCACCACAGCATTTTGGGGCTGCACCCGAAAAAGAAGAGGGAGCTATACTAAAACAAGGTATGTTTTTCACTTCTGAACTGCACAGCAAAGACAAAAGTTAAGCACTGGCATCAATTTTTAGGCAGTCCCTGTAGCTAAAAAAAATGGAAGCTGACTCCGGGATGTTTCGCCCCAAAACCGATTCCTCCCCTAGTCGTTTCGCCCACAAGACGTTTCCTCCCTGGTCGTTTCCCCCCTAGTCGTTTCGCCCCCTAGTCGATTCGTCCACCTAGTCGTCTCGTCCCCCTAGTCGTTTCGCCCACCTTTCACTCTAAGGCTAATTTTCAATGTTGAACTTTTTTTAGAGGTGAGAAGAGGCAAATATTTAAGTAGCATCATTGCCCTGTCACGTCAGCCTAAGTATCTGTATCTGTTCTTTAAGGGACTTCATTCATACTTGAACAGTATGTCTCTGATGGTGCGTGAAAAAGAGAAAGTGGGAAATATTGGAAAGAAAGAGAAATATAGGATAGACAAGAAAGAATAGAAAGGAAAGATTCCTGCCTGCTTTTTCAAATCATCATTGGAAACCAGACCTCTCCGGCTACAGAAGCGTCACCCAACTGGCACAGGTTAAACAAGAGCACCGCAAGCGGGTGCCAACGCTCGTCTGCAGTTTCTTTTAGAAAACAAAAGTTCTAAGTCAAATCAAATTGCAAGATGGAGTTATAAAACTTGTAGGGAATGTAGCTCTTGTGATGGTGAGTATGTGTATGAAGTTTCATGAAGGTAGGCCAAATACTTTTGGAAATATGGTCAAGGTTAAGTTTTTTGGTTAATATTTCGAAAAATAGGTCAAAGTTCAAAGGTCAAGGTCACAGGTCAAAAAGCGTGGTATGACTGAAAAGGTCTTGTCCCAAGGAACATTCATGTGAAGTTGGAAGGCTCTGTTGTGAATAGTATTGAAATAAGAGACAAAAACAATTTAAAAAAAAACGGAGAGAAAAGGGGAGATAATTCAATCAAATTGCAAGATGGAGTTATAAAACTTGTAGGGAATGTAGCTCTTGTGATGGTGAGTATGTGTATGAAGTTTCATGAAGGTAGGCCAAATACTTTTGGAAATATGGTCAAGGTTAAGGTTTTCGGTTAAATTTTCGAAAAATAGGTCAAAGTTCAAAGGTCAAGGTCACAGATCAAAAAGTGTGGTATCACTGAAAAGGTCTTGTCCCAAGGAACATTCATGTGAAGTTTGAAGGCTCTGTTGTGAATAGTATTAAAATGAGAGCAAAAAATGTGTTTCAGAAAAAAATTGGAAAAGGGGAGATAATTCAGCCAAAATCAACAATGTTGTTATGGTCCTTGGTCAAAATGAAGCTCTTGTGATGATGAGTGTGTGTATGAAGTTTCATGAGGCTAGGTCTAATACTTTTTAAGTTATAGCCAAGGTTAAGTTTTTTTGGAACGACGCAGGACGAGGCGGGACAACGCAGGACGACAACGCAGACGCCGGAGTGATGACAATAGCTCGAAAGTTTTTTTTCAAAAAACAGACGAGCTAAAAATCCCTCAGACTTTACTTACAGACCGGCCACTACCTAGCTGTTAAAACGAGAGAGTAGACGGTCCCTGCTTGAAGGATACCAAGTCAGGGGCCTCAGAAACAGATGCTGGTAAAGAATTCCAATCCGGTATAGTCCTAGGGAAGAAGCTGTACTTGAATGTATCAAGCTAACCGCGTTGCCTGATCAGGGTCTGCACTAGTTGCTTACAGTTCAGGAATTACTGGGTCGGACGCCGCAAATCAGATTATACACAAATTGCTGACAGAACATTGATGAAAGGAATCGACTTGATCATTGCTTCCACTTCTATTTATTTCGTTGCATCAGCGTTGACGCGTCGTTGCGTAGACGACATTTGTGGCAATACTCAACCATGTATTACCTAGTGGGCACACAATGTGTATGCAACGTCGAATTAACGCCGATGCAACTTTATTACGTTGTATCGGCATTGACGCGATGTTGCGTAGACGGCATTTGCGGCAATATTCAACAATGATTTACTGGCCGACTCTGTTAACGAACCAACCGACCAATTTAAAACAAAATTGGTAAAGGTGCTTAAGCGATAATTAAAGACGTTTAACTTTGCAAAGAGCGTTTGTTTTCACACCTTATCATTAAGGGCATTAATTGCGTGATTAATGTGTCAAATCAAATAAACAATGTGATTAACGGTATTGATCAAAACGGGTAATACTTAACACAACTCCTAATTAACATTTTCATTCAAACAACAGGTTCTTTTCTCTATATATCTCTTATATGAATCTTTCATATAATATGAAATTAGGCACTGCCTAGTCACGGGCATGGTTATAACTATGTCCATTTCAACAATCAATCAACACTATGGTCAGGGATTTTCAATTTAAAATTCTCTACAAAATCTTTTGTACAAAATTAATAAAGTGGATAGTGATTGAACAACATTCTGAAGCAACTAAAGAGATTGGTTGATAACTCATGGGAATCTTAATCTCTGTATTATAGTTATAACTCTTATTTAATGCTCGGCTTAAAGTTACTAATATACACCCCCCCCCCCCCCCACCCACCCCAACCACCAACACAGTACAATTCAAAATATCATTTTGAGCAATCAATTTTGTAAACATTAAAGGGCTATAACTCTGCTGAAAATGTATTGATGTAAAAAAAAAAAGAGGGCCAAAATCATGGCCCTGGATCGCTCACCTGATCCAAAGAGTAACAAGTGAGCCCCTAAATAGGCCTATGTAAAACCAAATGGCCCCGGGGCGGGGGCATTTTTGGCCTCAGGGCTATAATTTAAACAATCTTGATAGAGGTCTACTAGATGAAGCTTCACACCAAATATCAAAGACCTGGACCTTGCTGTTTCAGAGAAGAAGATTTTCAAAGATTACAGTATTCGCTCTAATTACCGCACCGTGCCCTTAGATTTTTCCAAATCGTGTCAAAAATAATGGAGAGAAATCTACCTAAGGCCAAAAAAAAAATAGGTGTGTTTCAGGTTTCAGCTTGAAAAAATTTAGGTGGGGAAGGTCGATTTAATTTTTTTTTTTTATCTTAATTTTTTATTTTGTTTATACACTGTATAGAGCATTTCTGCAGAAATAGTAGTAGTAAACACCGAAACGCTCGGAAACTGACCGAATTAGAACAAATAAACCGCCCGCAACCGCTCGCGTAGTTCCGAGTCGTTTCGCCCCGCGATTTTTTTACGAGTCGTTTCGCCCCGCGATTTTTTTTTTTTTTTTTGGCAATAAAAAATTTAGGGTCGGGCCTAAAACCGGAAACACACCTATTTTTTTTTTTGGCCTAATTAGCGCACAGTTGATACGAAAAAATAGCTTCCGATATGATGCATACTGATATTTAATGGGATGGAAAAGGATACTTAAGCATTACCTTCACTGTTGAAGAAATAATGGTAATTCTTTTTATAGATTTGCTTGAGAGCTTCAAGGAGAGGTTACTGTAAAGTGTCTGCTTATGCATTTCCTTTTCAAAAATAGCTTTGGTTTGCGCTTATAGGAGCATGTGCGGTAATTAGGGCGAATATGGTATCTCTAGTATATAAATCTATGTAAAACCATAGGGCCCGGGGGCGGGGGCATTTGTACCCCGAGGGCTATAATTTGAACAATCTTGGAAGAGGTCCAGTAGATGAAGCTCCATACCCAATATCAAAGACATGGGCCTTGCAGTTTCAGAGAAGAAGATTTTTAAAGATTTTCCTATAAAAGTCTATGTAAAACCAAAGGGTCTCGGGGCGGGGGCATTTTTGGCCCCAGGGCTATAATTTGAACAATCTTGGTAGAGGTCCACTAGATGAAATTTCAAACCAAATATCAAAGACTTACGTCTTCTGGTTTCACAGAAGAAGATTTTTAAAGATTTTCCCTATATAAGTCTATGTAAAACCAAAGGGCCCCAAGGCGGGGGCATTTTTGGTCTCAGGTCTATAATTTGAACAATATTGGTAGAAGTCCACTAGATGCAGCTTCAAACCAAATATCAAAGACCTAGGCCTTGTGTTTTAGAGAAGAAGATTTTTCAAGATTTTCCATATATTCTATGTAAAACCCAAGGGCCCCAGAGGGGGGGGGGGCATTTTTGGCCTCAGGGCTATAATTTAAACAATCTTGGTAGAGGTTGACAACTTAAAGCTTCAAACCAAATATGAAAGACCTGGGCATTGCAGTTTCAGAGAAGAAGATTTCTAAAGACTTTCCCTATATCAGCTAGTGTGCTCCATACTTTATCCTGTATCCTAGCTGTGACATGAAATTTGAATGAATCTGGCTGATTATGCTAACTTTTTTTTTTTTGGTTTGGGTTTTACGGCCCTTTCAAGATTATTTCACTAATATCGAGCCGATCGTTAATCAGAGGTGGGCGAAAACCGGAGTACCCGGAGAAAAACCACCTGACCTTCCGTTGCAGAACTTGGCGTCTCACACGTGGCCCGAGCGAGGCTCGAACCTACGGCGGTGAGAGACCTAATGACTAAGAGTCAGCGCTCTTATCCACTAGGCCACGGAGGCCCGTTTCAATTTGTTTATAGTCTAACGATGCATTGAACACTATTTAGAATATACAATGTATATCCAACCATTCAGGCAGTTTGCCTAGCATCATCAGTTTAACAGTGTTTAAGTCGACCTGTCATGTTAGCCCCTTTATGTATAGAATGTCCCCAAAAAGAATATCAAATTGGCAAACTGCATGCAATCCCAATTCAGATGTAGCAGAATGCAGATCTGATCAGGGCCATCACTGTTGATCGAATTCCGGTGGCAAGTTCATATGGTGTTAGGTATCTATCTATCTATCTATCTATCTATCTATCTATCTATCTATCTATTGGATGTAAGTCTATGGTCGGGATCTTTAAATAATGTCATGTTGTGAGGTACAGAACTCCTCAGTGATAGATAGATAGATAGATAGATAGATAGATAGATAGATAGATAGATAGATAGATAGATAGATAGATAGATAGATAGATAGATCAGTGGTTAGTGCACTTGCCTCTGACGCTAGAGGCCCCGGTTTTATTCCTGGTGGCAGTGATTATTTCTGGATACGAACACGCTCCATTGGCATCATCTGCTGGGTGAATGGCAAAAAGTGCACCGTCTTTCCGATAACTGTGTAGGCTTTCATCCTACAAACCTTGTGTGTGCTAAATGTACACCTGCGAGTAATGGTCAAATGTGACCGATCACAGGATAGATAGAGGTAGTGCACTTGCCTCTGGCTCTAGAGGCCCCCGCTTTGATTCGTGGTGGCAGTGATTATTTCCGGATGCAAACACGCTCCATTTGCATTATCTGCCGGGTGAACGTGATAGCTCAGTGGTTAGTGCACTTGCCTCTGATGCTAGAGGTCCCGGGTTCGATCCCCAGCAGCTCCGGTAAAATTTCGGTGTCCGAACACACTCCATTGGCATCATTTGCAGGGATGAATGTCATAAAGTGCACCGTCCTTCGGATCGGGACGTTAACTGTGCAGGGAGAACCATCCCCTGTGCAGGTTAAAGATCCCTACCGTAATTACATGATTACTGTGTAGGCTTTCATCCTGCAAAAGCTGGAGTGTATGTAAAATACACCTGGCCTGCCGTAATGGTCAAATGTGACCGATGCAGTATCAGAAGATAAGATAGATACAGTACAGGTCGCGCAGAAAAGCCGAAAGACTCTTTATTCCGAATTTCTTCATTTCGCATGATTCTTTTGGCCCTCTAAAACATTCCGAATCTGAAAATTATTCGGAGTGTTTTACTCGCAAACACTCCGCGAACCGTCGTCGTTCGCGATTCGCGGAGCATATTCCGAGTGTTTCGGAAGCTTTACCTCTTTGCCGCAGGCTATCTTTGCCGCGAAATCGATGCGAAAGTTACGCGGAGTGTATTTAATTTTTACCTGTGTGTACAACTGATAATTAATTATGAAAAAAAAAGAAGAAGAAAAAAAAAATAACGAAAGTTATTGGAAATGAAAAAGGGAAAAGGTTTAAAACAAACACGGTTGAATGGCGCAGTGTATCAGTGTTGAAGAATTTATCTTTTATATGCTCATGTGTTTTCCCGGTCCGTTTTCTGTATACAAAAAAGACGTTTTTTTTTTATGTTTTGTCTTTGTGTATGTGTGTGTGTCTGCGTGTGTGACATTCAAGATGTTTTGTCTTCCGATGTTTGGTCGCGTGTTGTTTGATGTTTCTATTTGATGTCGCATTAGATGTTTTGAAGTTTCCATGTTTTTTTGCCTTTCGATCAAAATTCGGACATCCATCTTAGACATTGGTCGACCGACCGACAGACAAACAGATAGGCACAGACAGACAGGATAAACCAATGGACAGACAGACAGATAGAGTTTAGAAAATGCAAGATTGCATCTCGTAAACACTCCTAAATTGACCCATCTTTTTTGGTAGGTGTAGTGTGGTAATATGGCTCTTTCAAGATGTCGATCGTTAATCAAAGGTGGGCGAAACTCGGCTTACCCGGAGAAAATCCGCTTGACCTTTCGGTGCAGAACTTAGCATGTTTTCACTTCCCTCTTTTCATTCCTCAGATGCTGCAGATGAGGCTGCGCGAATGCGCAGGCTGGTCCAGATGAGGCTGAGCGGGTGCACAGGCTGTGAGGTCTTACCTGCTCGTTCAGGACTTAATGGCTCAAACTGCAGTTAGCGAGGCGATTCCATTTTTTGTAGTGTTTATTCGTCGCTGCGATACATGTAAACGTATCTATGACATGACCAGCGTTATCCCAATCTGAATGCCCGATGATTGTCTCTAATCAGACCTCGCGGTTGTGCAGGCTGATCAACTCTAGTCAGGCTCCAATCTACGTCTTTACCGGTCATGTGAATCTTATTGTATTTGGCTGGCGCTCGCTCGAACTTAGCTTCGTGTTTAACGAGGCGATTCCATTATTTATAATAAAAATCATGACATTTATATATATATATAGCATAACTTGTAATAACTCCTGTTTGTGTGTGTGCGTGTTTTTTTTTTTTTTTTTTTTTAAACCGTGTAGATTATGATCAGATGCCTACAAAACAGAAATGCTAATCAAACTGCGCATACGGAAAGGCTGATCTACGCTGGTTAGGCAGGATTTGCAGGTTAATCTTTGAGTTTTTGCAGATCGTGCAAGCACTGGGTCTGATGGGTTAAAGTGACGTTCACAAGAATGATCAGTCATGACTTTAGCATACATAATTACGCCCCGCCCATGGGGGCTTGAAGAAATAGATGGGCTACGCAGAGCTGAAACCGACCACACACGAGTACTTGCTTGATTATAATGGCCAAATCGAAATCGCTCTTGAGCACATAGCGAATTGTTCCCAAAGCTCTAGATATCTATATACACCACAACCTCTTGGCCCCCGCCAATCAGGGCTGAAAAAATAAATGGGATGCATGATGCTTCCACCCAGAGCTGTATCCGACCGCACACGGACCCCCGTACTGGTAAACCGCTGAGAGGATCTAAGCCTGCCCAGGCAAAGCAGTGCGAGTAGGACCGTCCATGATTATAAACCCTAATGGTTTCATTGGGCGCCAGGGCTTGAGATATCATTTCATCTCAATGTCCCACAAAATTGGAAGCAACGTCTCCAAAATGACCTATACAGTGTTGACGGGGACGTTAACCCTCAAATCAAACAAACAAAACATACATAATTTTTGTTATTTGCGTAAACGGTTCAGTTCCTTATCCGAGTACCTGATGAGGTTTTCATAGACTGCTCAGTCACAACTTTTCTGACTACACAGCTATCTCTATCACCTCACCGAGGCGTTTCAAAAGGAGCGTGCAGGCTTTGGCCGGCGCTAGGTACCGGGTCGGATTTACAAACACTGATCAGTCAGAATCTTTCTCACTACACGGCTTACTTTATCGACTCACCGAGGCGTTTGAAATATGAGCGTGCAGGTTTTTTTCCGGTCTACAAGTCCCGAGTCTTTGCAGTTCGTGCGAGTTTTACAGTCCAGTTTGGTCACCATAGGCTAAGACATTACGAAAACACGCCTATTGAAATACATCGGCAAAATTTTACCTCCAAAAATGGAATTTTTTCAGATAAAAATCCTGATAATTTTTCGTATTTCTACTCAAAACATAGATTGTGGGTACCCGTTAGCACAATCTCGACGAGGCGGTTGTAACGGTTACCCACAATCTATACAGGGAACATAAATATTGACCCCTGTAAACCCCAGCTTCGCTATATAAAAGTGGGGTTGAAGCGGGTCAAAACTATATAGGCATGTTTGCGTGATGAATAAAACTAGAAATGTGTCCAGACGACACAGATGCCCCCGCCAAGGGCCCCGCCTCACCCCGAAAATCCATGTTGCAACAAAATTTTCTAAGTGTGTGACCTTGTTATCAGGAACATTTGTGAGAAGTTATATTGAAATTGGTGAAAAAATGTAAGCGCTAGAGCAATGACAAAGTTTTTCTAAAAATAGCCACAGTGACCTTGACCTTGAAAGTCGAACTGGCTTGAGGTATTGTCATATGGAACATTTGTGTGATGTTATATTGAAATCAGTTAAGAAATGTAGTCGCTAGAGCGATGACAAAGTTTTTCTAAAAATAGCCACAGTGACCTTGACCTTGAAAGTCAAAATCGCTCGAGATATTGTCATAAGGAACATTTGTGTGAAGTTATTTTGAAATCGGTGAAGAAATGTAAGCGCTAAAGCGATGACAAAGTCTTTCTAAAAATAGCCACAGTGACCTTGACCTTGAGAGTGGAACTTGCTAGAGATATTGTCATAAGGAACATTTGTGTGAAGTAATATTGAAATTGGTGAAAAAATGTAAGCGCTAGAGCAATGACAAAGTTTTTCTAAAAATAGCCACAGTGACCTTGACCTTGAAAGTCAAACTCATTCGAGGTATTGTCATAAGGAACATTTGTGTGAAGTTATTTTGAAACCAGTGAAGAAATGCAGGGCTAGAGAGATGACAAAGTTTTTCTAAAAATAGCCACAGTGACCTTGACCTTGAAAGTTGAAATGGCTCGAGATATTGTCATAAGGAACATTTGTGTGAAGTTATATTGAAATCGGTGAAGAAATGTAAGCGCTAGAGCGATGACAAAGTTTTTCTAAAAATAGCTACAGTGACCTTGACCTTGAAAGTGGAACTCGCTAGAGATATTGTCATAAGGAACATTTGTGTGAAGTTATATTAAAATCGGTGAAGAATGTAAGCGCTAGAGCAATGACAAAGTTTTTCTAAAAATAGCCATAGTGACCTTGACCTTGAGGTCATGACTTTGAAAGTGTAACTCGCTAGAGATATTGTCATAAGGAACATTTGTGTGAAGTTATATTGAAATCAGTGAAGAAATATAGACGCTAGAGCTGTGTTGTGCGAGGGGATAATTAAAAATTTTTAAGTCTGTGACCTTGACCTTGAGCTCATGGGCATGGGTGGGGGTATCGCTGAATAAAATGGACAGGTATCTAACATCATACCAAATATCAACTCAATCCATCACATGATTTGGAAAATATCAACTCTTAAAATATCTAATTAAAAATTTCTAAGTCTGTGACCTTGACCTTGAAGCCATAGGTATGAGTGGGGGTATTGCCAAATAAACATTTGGACCTGTATCTATCATCATAGCATACATAAGCCAAATCCATAATATAGTTTGGAAAATTTGAGCTCTTTAAAATCTTTCACATTAAAATTGTCTGAGTCTGTGACCTTGACCTTGAGGTCATAGGCATGGGTGGGGGTATTGCTGAATAAAACATTGTACCTATATCTATCATCATATGAACCAAAGCTATCATAAAAGTTCAGGTTCTACCAGGTACAAATACCTTAACTGGGGTCTTTAACATGGAAAATTTCTAAGTCCATGACCTTGACCTTGAGGCCATGGGCATGGGTGGGGGTATCGCTGAATAAAACTTTGGACCTATATCTATAATCATACCAAATATGAACCAATTCCATCAAAATGGTTTGGAAAATATGAGTTCTAAAATGTTCAAGTCTACCTGTTACAAAAACCTTAACCTGAGTCTTTAAAATTGAAAATTTCTAAGTCTGTGACCTTGACCTTGAGGTCACAGGCATGGGTGGGGGTATTGCTTAGTAAAACTTTGGACCTATATCTATCATCATACCAAATATGAACCAGTTCCATCAAATGGTTAGGAAGATATGAGTTCTAAAAGTTCAGGCTCTACCTGTTACAAAAACTTTAACCCGAGGTTACAGGATCACGTACGTACGTACGTACGTACACACACACGTACACATGTACGCACGTACGCACGTACGGAAAACCCAAAAACTATATGCCCCCGGCATCATATGATGCGGGGGCATAAAAAGTAGTTGCATTCACAATGTTTATGACAGTTGGAAGGATGGACGGACGGACGAACACCAGTGACGAAAATAATATACCTCCAAAAAACAATAACCAGTGACACCACCCAATGAATCGTATACCCTTTAGCTGAAAAATAAAATGTCGTAGCCGAAGCTGACTGGTTTTGACCGTCGGTCTCATGTTCAGCATGTTTTAAAACAAACCATTGAGATCGTACATTAGCTAGCGCTTGGCATGAACAAAGACCTAGAATAACATGCACTGTCAAAGGTAAGTGTTTTCGCTCATTTCACCATGGATAGAACTGCGGCCTCTTATGACGGACGGACGAACAACAATGACGAAAATAATATGTCCATGTTTTTTTTCTTCAAAAAAAAAAAAAACAAGAGGGCCATGATGGCCCTGGATCGCTCACCTGATCCATAGTGTAACAAGTGGGCCCCAGAGAGGGCCATTATTGGCCCCAGGGCTTTAATGTACATAATGTTGAGGGAGGTCTTAAAGGTGAAGCTTCATACCAAACATCAACAAAGGCTAAAATTTGAACAATCTTGTCAAAGGTCCACTAGATGAAGCTACACATCAAATATCAAAGACCTGGGCCTAGCGGTTTCAGAGAAGAAGATTTTTAAAGATTTTGCCTATATAAGCCTATGTAAAATCAAAGGGCCCCGGGACAGGGGCATTTTTTGCCCCAGCACTATAGTTTGAACAATCTTGGTAGGGGTCCACTAGATGAAGCTTCATACCAAATATCAAAGTTCTGGGCCTTGTGGTTTCAGAGAAGAAGATTTTTAAAGATTTTCCCTATATAAGCCTATGTAAAACCAAAGGGCCCCGTGGCAGGGGGGGATTTTTTGTCCCAGCACTATAATTTGAACAATCTTGGTAGGGGTCCACTAGACGAAGCTTCATACCAAATATCAAAGTCCTGGGCCTTGTGGTTTCAGAGAAGAAGATTTTTAAAGATTTTCCCTATATAAGCCTATGTAAAACCAAAGGGCCCCGGGGCAGGGGCATTTTTGGCCCCAGCACTAAAATTGGAACAATCTTGGTAGGGGTCCACTAGATGAAGCTTCATACCAAATATCAAAGTCCTGGGCCTTGTGGTTTTAGAGAAGAAAATTTTTAAAGATTTTCCCTATATAAGCCTATGTAAAACCAAAGGGCCCCGTGGCGGGGGCATTTTTGGCCCCAGCACTATAATTTGAACAATCTTGGTAGGGGTCCACTAGATGAAGCTTCATACCAAATATATAAGACCTGGGCCTTGTGGTTTCAGAGAAGAAGATTTTTAAAAATTTTCCCTATATAAGCCAATGTAAAAGCAAAGGGCCCCGTGGCGGGGGCATTTTTGTCCCAGCACTAAAATTTGAACAATCTTGGTAGGGGTCCACTAGATGAAGCTTCATACCAAATATCAAAGTCCTGGGCCTTGTGGTTTCAGAAAAGAAAATTTTTAAAGATTTTCCCTATATAAGCCCATGTAAAACCAAAGGGCCCCGTGGCGGGGGCATTTTTTGTCCCAGCACTAAAATATGAACAATCTTGCTAGGGGTCCACTAGATGAAGCTTCATACCAAATATCAAAGACCTGGGCCTTGTGGTTTCAGAGAAGAAGATTTTTTAAGATTTTCCCTATATAAGCCTATGTAAAACCAAAGGGCCCCGGGGCGGGGGCATTTTTGGCCCCAGCACTGTAATTTGAACAATCTTGGTAGGGGTCAACTAGATGAAGCTTCATACCAAATATCAAAGACCTGGGCCTTGTGGTTTCAGAGAAGAAGATTTTTAAAGATTTTCCCTATATAAGCCAATGTAAAACCAAAGGGCCCCGTGGCGGGGGCATTTTTTGTCCCAGCACTATAATTTGAACAATCTTGGTAGGGGTCCACTAGATGAAGCTTCATACCAAATATCAAAGTCCTGGGCCTTGTGGTTTCAGAGTAGAAGATTTTTGAAGATTTTCCCTATATAAGCCTATGTAAAACCAAAGGGCCCTGGGGCGGGGGCATTTTTGGCCCCAGCACTATAATTTGAACAATCTTGGTAGGGGTCCACTAGATGAAGCTTCATACCAAATATCAAAGACCTGGGCCTTGTGGTTTCAGAGAAGAAGATTTTTAAAGATTTTCCCTATATAAGCCAATGTAAAACCAAAGGGCCCCGTGGCGGGGGCATTTTTCGTCCCAGCACTCAAATTTGAACAATCTTGGTAGGGGTCCACTAGATGAAGCTTCATACCAAATATCAAAGTCCTGGGCCTTGTGGTTTCAGAGAAGAAGATTTTTAAAGATTTTCCCTATATAAGCCTATGTAAAACCAAAGGGCCCCCGTGCGGGGGCATTTTTGGCCCCAGCACTATAATTTGAACAATCTTGGTAGGGGTCCACTAGATGAAGCTTCATACCAAATAACAAAGACCTGGGCCTTGTGGTTTCAGAGAAGAAGATTTTTTAAGTTTTTGGTGAAAAAAATCTGTTTTTGGCTCCTGTGACCTAGATGTGCAACGGACCGGAACCATTTGACCCATATTCAAACTTGACCGAGATATTGTCATGATGATCATTCTGAGCAAGTTTGATTAAGATTGGACCAAAATTGTGGCCCCTAGGGTGTTCACAAGGTTTTTATATGATTTGACCCGCTGACCTACTTTTTAACCCGATATGACCCATATTCGAACTGGACTGAAATATTGTCACAATGGTCATTCTGAGCAAGTTTCATGATAATTGGACCAAAACAGTGGCCTTCAGAGTGTTCACAAGGTTTTTCTATGATTTGACCTACTGACCTACTTTTTGACCGGACATGACCCATATTCGAACTTGACCAAGATATTGTCATGATGATCATTCTGAGCAAGTTTGATTATGATTGGACCAAAATTGTGGCCTCTAGGGTGTTCACAAGGTTTTTCTATGATTTGACCCGCTGACCTACTTTTTGACCCGACATGACCCATATTCAAACTTGACCGAGATATTGTCACAATGATCATTCTGAGCAAGTTTGATGATAATTGAACCATAACTGTGCCCTCTAGAGTGTTCACAAGGACTATCTATGGTTTGACCTACTGACCTACTTTTTGACCCTACATGATCCATATTCGAACCTGACCGAGATATTGTCATGATAATTATTCTGAGCAAGTTTGATGATGATTGGACCAAAACTGTGCCCTCTAGAGTGTTCACAAGGTTTTTCTATGATTTGACCTACTGACCTACTTTTTCACCCGACATGACCCATATTCGAACTTGACCGAGATATTGTCATGATGATCATTCTGAGCAAGTTTGATGATGATTGGACCAAAACTGTGGCCTCTAGTTTGTTCACAAGAAAAAGTTTACGCACGACGGACGACGGACGACGCACGACGACGCCGGACAACTTACGGTCACAAAAGCTCACCATGACCTTCGGTCAGGTGAGCTAAAAAAAAAAAAAACGGGTATATTAAAATCAACAACACACCCCTATTTTAATCAGTAGACTCGACCAAGGAATTGTATACCCTTTTACTGAAAATAAATTCGCAGCCGGCCTCATGTTCAGCATGTAACAAAACACTGAGATCGTACATTAGTTAGCGCTCGACATAAAACCCGTGCTACTACAAAGACCGAGACGGCCCCCGCCCATCGGGGCTTTAAGAAATATATGGGCTGCAGGATGCTTCCACGCAGAGCTGAAACCGATCCGCACACGAGTACTGGTAAACCGCTTAGAGGATCTAAACCTGCCCATGCAAAGCGGTGCGAGCCGGCCCGTCCATGCATATAAACCCTATTGGTTTCATTGGGCAACAGGGCTTGAGATGTCATTTCATCTCATTGTCGGGTAAAAGACAAAAAGTCCCACAAAATTTGAAGCGACGTCTCCAAAATGACCTTTACAGTGTTGACGGGGACGTTAAACCTCAATCAAACTAACAAACAAAACAAAAACCCAGAATAACATAACTGTCAAAGGTAAGTGTATCATTTCACCATGGGTAGAACTGCGACCACTTGTGATGGCTGAATATTGATCAGACTGCATGGATGCGCACGCCAACCTGGAAAAACCGTCCATGAAAGGTGGATGCGTGTGTTATTCCAGCGACTTCCAGTGTATTCATAGGCGAAAGGCTCATCAGACATATTACGCATGTACGTAAAGTAAAAAAAAATACTTGCCTTTCGGGAGCAAATTCTTTCCTTCAAGAGTAGCATTGATTGATTGATTGATTGATTTGTGGTTTAACGTCTCCGTCAACACTGTAAAGGTCATTTTGGAGACGTTGCTTTCAATTTTGTGGGACTTTTACCCAACATTGAGATGAAATGACATCTCAAGCCCTGTCGCCAAATGAAACCAATAGGGTTTATTAGCATTGACGGTCCGCCTCGCACCGCGGTTCCTGGACAGGCTTAGATCCTCTAAGCGGTTTACCAGTACTAGTGTGCGGGCCGGATTCAGCTCTGCGTGAAAGCATCATGCAGCCCATATATTTCTTCAAGCCCCTATGGGCAGGGGCCAATTCAAGAGTAGCATACCATCTCGGAAAAGGTTTTTATTATTACACAGCACCATAGAAAGTTTTCGGTAGATTGACAGTCGACCAAAACTTACAAAGTGCAGTAGCTTTACGATACTAATTCTAAATGAGTGTCACTTATTTGTATGAAATCCAGGTAGCGGTTTATTAAAGCCACGCTGTTCGTATCAGTGAGGCCAGAGTAGTGTGTAAAGGTTTACCTGTAGAATCGATCTGGTCTGGAAATGGCAAACATGGTAGATCCCGGTCAGAAGCCAAATAAAGGGCCTCTGATTAGAGTCTGCATTGTTTAGAGTTAATGCATTTAAGGGATTAACGAACGAATGTCTGAGCTCCCATCCAGGGCCATTTTCATTATTTCTCCATTAACCCATTTCAGACTGGAAACCCCTAAGCGGGTACCCTGGCAAACAGTGCAGGCCCAGATCAGACACTGAAGAATGCGGCGTCTGATCAGGGCCTACACTGTTTGCAAAAAGTTCAGCCGTTTTCCTAATCAATTTTGAAGAAAACACAACCTGACGCCCCTAAATTTTCAAATGGACTCCTGCCATATATAAGCTGGAAGATTCCATTTGGTACAAAAAGGGTTAAACATCTCTCGCTTCTCGTGAACAACCAGTGTGACAGATCCATGCGCTGTCTCCGACTGAGCACATGATTCCCACGATTTACCGCAGTTCGTCATGTAAGCACGTGCAGATTAACCATACTACGTCATACTAGTTGGCACGCGCACAGTTATTGCGTGTGAAAAGGCACTTACAGGAAACATAATTGCTCGTTTGAGAATTGATCTGTGCAGTCTGATCAGAGCATTTGCTGTTCCTGTGAGCATTCTGATCTCTGGGCTATTCAAAGAGCAACAAGTGAAGACTTTGACCAAAGTGGATGCATAGACTGGGGAACACGTAATTCGATAAGACGTGTAACCATACAAGACTCAGATCAGCCTGCGCATCCGTGCAGTCTGATCAGAGCCTTTGCTGTTCGAATAAGCCTACTATGTGGGCTATTCAAAGAGCAACAAGCGAAGACAGGACATGTTGTCTAGATGCAAATGCTGATCCGATATGTACAAGGAAAATGTATAAGAATGCGGTCTACATATGTGTCTGTTTTAGTTTTTCGTCCCATAAACAGCCAATGTCATACAGAGCCGGGTCCTCGGTTAAAAGACGCATCCGAAAGTCTTGAGAGGCCCGGGATTGATCCGACAATCCCTGGTTTATGAGGCGAGTAACGTAACAACTATACACCGGCTATTATAATTTATTCCTCAATGACAGATTTCATGTTAAGGGGTCCGTTAACTGACTACAGATAAAGGTATGTAATAGTGGCAAATCATTATTATTTTGAATTTCTTTACTTCCAATTTCATGCGGCGTCTGATCTGGGTCTTCAAACCCGACAACAGGATTGCAGTCCAGATTCTAGAGATAATTAACCCATTTGCGCAACACTCTGACCTCACAGCGATTAGAATAGCGCGGCTATCAATACCAGGATTTGTGAAATCAACAATTTTTAATCCCCCGCCGCGAAGCGGACCGGGGATTATAGGAATGTATTTCGTCTATCCGTCCTTCGCGGCGGGATAATATGAATGTCCGTCCGTCTGTCTGTCCGTAACACTTTCTTGTCCGCCCCATATCTCCTTTACCCTTTGATAGATTTTCATTAAACTTTGGTCAAGTGTTAGTCTCAGTGAGCTGATGTTCAGAACCCATAACGAACCATGCCGACTCAAGGTCAAGGTCACAGTTGAAGGTCATGAGTTTGAAACTTGGTATTTTTTGTCCGTTTTATATCTCCTTTACCCTTGGAACGATTTTCATTAAACTTTGGTCAAATATTCTTTTGAGTGAGCTCATGTGCAGAACTCATAAATGAACCATGCCGACTCAAGGTCAAGGTCATAGCTGAAGGTCAAGAGTTTGAAACTTTAATTTTTGTGCCCGTTCCATATCTCTTTTACCCCATTCTTTTACCTCAGTGAGCTTATGTGCAGAACCAATAAATGAACCATGCCGACAAAAGGTCAAGGTCACATTTGAAGGTCACGACTTTGAAACATTGAATTTTGTGTCCGTTCCATATCTCCTAGACCCCTCAAAGGATTTTCATTAAACTTTGATCAATTATCCCCCTCAGTGAGCTCATGTGCAGAGTTCATAAATGAATCTTGCTGACACCAGGTCAAGGTCACATTGGAAGGTTACTACGCCGTATGGCTTTCCGGTCATACATTTTTGATGGCTACGTTGCTCATATCCTGGAATGTTCCAAACCAACAAACACAATTTCTTCTATAATCATTTTATTCTAGTACATCACGCCCATTGCCAGCCTCGGTATCTCATTCGGATGCGCGTCTGACTTGGGATCAGGAGAACGTGGGTCCGATACTTGCCGGGGTCGGCAACATTCTGTTGTGGAGACTGATCATGAAATTTGTTCTGGCCTTTCTCTCCTTTCCGCTGTTATCAAGAAGGGCAGTTGTCATTCTCTGGCGAAAGAATACGCACTGTGCTGGTTAACCGTTACCGTAAAAGACTGCCCAGGAATAGTGCTGATGGGTAAACTGATCAGTTAAAAAATGACGCCCATAACGGCAATGGAAATGGAGTGTTTTATTGTGCAATAAATCTCAGCGAAGAAGAGCGTGACCGAACAGCCGCAGTTGTAGAACGTCACTCCTTTTTTTTTTTTTTTTTTTTTATAAGAGTTTGACGGTCCAGTCAATACTATTTTAGGTCATTCTTTTAGCTGTCAACACTTCCTGTGCAGACCTATTGGCTACGTAAGCGTTTAACTAATAGACTGCAGTGTGCAAATTCTTTCACCAGAAACTGGCAAGTGCCCTTGACTCAGGGGAATGGATTTGTTTGTTTGTTTGATTTGATGTTTACGTCCCCGTTAACACTCTATAGGTCATTTTGGAGACGTTGCTTCCAATTTTGTGGGACTTTTACCCGACATTGAGATGAAATGACATCTCAAGCCCTGTCGGCCAATGAAACTAATACGGTTTACAAGCATGGACGGTCCGACTCGCAATGCTTTGCCTTGGCAGGCTTAGATCCTCTAAGCAGTCAACCAGTACTAGTGTGCGGTTGGTTTCAGTTCTGCGTGGAAGCACCTTGCAGCCCATCTATTTCTTCAAGCCCCGATGGCGGGGGCCGTCAGCGGAATGGAGAGAATGACTGTAGAAAAGTTGTAATGATCGATTTCCACGACAGAAAGCTACCGACTCCTGGCAGGTATTGAATCCGCATCCCCCTGAATCACTTAATTTGCCGGGATTCCTTTTTACATATTACGTGCCTTGATAGCTCGGTGGTTAGTGCACTTGCATTTGATGCTAGAGGTCCCAGGTTCGATCCCCGGCAGCGGCGATAAAATTTCGATGTCCGAACACGCTCCATTGACATCATTTGCAGGGATGAATGTCATAAAGGGCATCGTCCTTCGGATCGGGACGCTATCTGGAGGCCCCCTGTGCAGGGAGAGTCATGCCCTATGCAGGTTGAAGACCCCTACCGTAATTACATGATTACTGTGTTGGCTTTCATCCTGCAAAACTGGTGTGTATGTAATGTACATCTGCGAGTAATGGTAAGTTGTGACCGATCGCAGTATTAGTAGAAAGAAAAGGAAGAAACAGTCGAAAAGTTGGGAGAATTTGATGGTATTGTCGAATATGAGTGTGTTAGAATCCAAATAGATCAGCTCCAGTTTGTGAACCATTGCAAAAAAAAAAATCACAGTTCAAGCTGCGGTTACTATTAAGTAGATACACCAATCGTGGTTTAGTCTTCTTTACAAATGCCTCCAAACTGTGATTTATTACTCAACAAATCACATAGAATATGATAAAATAGAGTCATTTCTCATATAACTTGTCTTGACGATAACAAGACTGTGAGCTAAGGGGTGGGAGTGTTTCGCGGCCCTCTCAAGATTATTTCATTTATTTCTATCAAAATGCTAATCTGAGATGGGCGAAAACTGGAGTACCCAGATAAGAACCTGATAGCCGTTGTTTTTTACATGCCCGAGTGAGACCCAACAGCGGTGAGAGACCAAATCATTGCTCTTGCAGGGGAGGCTCTCATCGTCTTCCTTATCTCTAGAACTAACGTTTTTTTGTTTTTTTTTTTGTTGTTTTTTTTTTTAAGATGACATAGTTCGGAATCATCGCGAAAACATGTCTAAATAATTCTGACCCCCTTTAACCCCACTTTTATACAGTAAAACTGGGGTTTAGAGGGGTAAACGTTATTTTCTTTATTCTGCTCTATAACACAGCCAGTGGTACTAGTTAGAACCACCTCGATCAGGCGGTTCCAATGTGTATCCATAATCCATATTTTGAGCAGAAATAAGAAAACTATCACGTTTTTACACTGAAAAATTTCAATTTGGTGGTAAAATTATCCTATATATTTGAATAGGCGTGCTTCCGTAATGTTTTTACAAATCTAGTTCAAATGTAAACTACTGGTGCTCGTAAGAACAGCCACAATTAGCCGATCCTTACGAGATCCATAAATCGGTACATGTAAGCTTCTGTCTAAAAATAAGAGAACTAATGAATATCCCCAATCCTCGTAAGCCCCACTGCTTTATATAAGCTAGGTGTTCATCTCACGGACCTGTCCACCTGACGGACACGTGCTCGGCTACGGTTGCTGTAGATGCTGATTCGGATGTTTTCCTTTTTCCCTTCCTCTCCTTGAAATTTGGATTCCGCCAGCCTTTAAAACAACGATCTGGTCGAAAGAAGTGAATTCTTCAACAGAACATCAAACCAAAAAAAGAAAAAAATATATAAATATATATATTGCATTTGGGAACATATCACGAGGAGTACCTTATACTCATTATATGCCTGTTTATTACAACCAAGTAAGGCATTTTACCGTAATGGTCCCGTTTCCGTGCTGGGGTATATTAGTTGCACGTGCAAATTGAAAATCCAACCGGCATGAAAAAAGATTGGGTCAAATGATACATGTTAGGCTGTGCGAAAGTTGGCGAGGCATGTTAGAAAGGTGAAATTTTGATAGGGGAAGGAAAAACGACCTAACGAAAAATTGTCAGTAAAATAATAATAATAATAATAATATAATAATAATAATAACAGGGTTCGCGCTAGGATTTTTTTTTCTTTCGCCATCACTTTCGCCAGTCTAATTTTTTTTGTGCCAAAATCTTAAAACTTGAGCCAGTTGAAGAAACTTCTTCGCAAAATGCAGGGCATGGACAAAAAAGATTGTCATCTGCTCTACAATTTTCTTTGGCACTTAAAGGGTTAAAGCTTAAATGCACTGACTGTCCTTTTGTGGCCTTTATGGATGTGTGTAATGGGCTGTAATGGTGCATTATCCAAGAGTAGATGCGCCTAAAGACCCCAGGTTTTTTATCAAACCAGCACGGTCACACTTCAAACCAGTCATCTATGCTGTCTTGCCGACAGATAGCTTAGCCAAATCCGTAGACCATATTCATTTAGATAGCTTGTCAAGCCTTGAGTTTTCCGACTTCCAGCGGCATTACCTTTTCTGCCTAAAATGCAACAAAACCTTGCTTAAATGCTTTTGTTTTCGCTCCAACAAGTAAGCGTTGTTAGGTCATGGAGGCTGCCATTTTGGTTGATCACATGATCACATTACCGTAAAAATTCGGTTATAAAACGAGGATTTTTCCCTCCAAAATGAGCCCCCAAAATGACCCCCGTCTTATAACCGAGGTCATGGACTGCATGCTTTTTTCCGGCAATGTCCGTACGGAAACAGCCGATCGGAGATTTTTTAATTGATATAAATCGCCGCCCACAAACCACAGCTACCATGGGGTAGCCCCTATGCGCTTTTAGCGCCCGGTTACCTTTCAAAATCTATCAAGTCAAGACCGCTACCATTTATCTGCACAGGATCGGTAAATGACGTCATCCGACACCAGCACCCCAACACGTGTTTAATGTCATTGTGTGTATCTATTTCATAAAAAAAACGTTAGGAACAGGTAAAAAATATTTTCTCAATAGCTAAACGGTTGTGAATAGAAGTGGATAGAAAACCAGCGCTTTGCACAGCTCCCGAATTATCCCCAGAAGGTCCGTGTCAATAACCAACAAAAGCGTTCGACTTTTCCGGCTCAGCGTCTGCTATTTGGCGCCAAAACATAACCGTACATGAGATCGTAGTTAAGTCCATTTTTAATATGAAATATCTACCGTTAGATGTAGCTAATTGTCTGAGGAGCGATTAAATCATTTTCACATTGATTTTGGACTAAATTTTATGATTGACATAACTTGACCATATTTTCACACCTTATCGACCCGCACCGCAGGGTGGCAATTATATGACGGGGATTAACAATAGTGTCATACTTGAACGGTAATAATTACACAGATAGTTTGTCTTTGGATTGACAGTGCAGCAAGTATTGCAATTTACTTTCTGGTATACTTTTACCGGATTTAACGACTCAAAAAGACTGACAGTTATAGACCATTTTTTTTTTTTTTTTTTTTTTTTGCACTTGGCCGACCGGGCGTCATAAGGTCAAAGTGCAGTTGCCCGGTCTTGTTCCGGTCAGCCGGGAAATGGATTTGTCAGTCCTGTCGTCTATGTAATAGGTGGAAGAAAAGGTGTGAAATACACGTGTCAGTAAACGGCTTAAATCGGCAATCACCGGGATGGGACTTTCTTTTTCTTTTTTATATTTTTTTTCGCCACTAGTTTTCGCCAAATGACACAGATTTGCGCCAGATTTATTTTCTTTTCGCATTTGGCGACTTTGACGACCGCTAGTGCGAACCCTGTAATAATAACATTTAATATACAACCAATATCATATGAATAAATATAAACTTGAACCACTCGGAGTATTTCTACCGACATTCGGAATATTAGCCCCGGGCATTATTGACCAAACATTACCTGTATAGTCGTTCGGAAAACTCTGAGTATACTCGATATTTCGCGGAGTGTTTGGGAGTGGTTTGTTTCCTCATTCCGAGTGTTTTGATGAAAATATGCGGAGTGGTTTGGAGTACTGTGAAAATTGCATTCGGAGTGAAAAAGAAAACTGGCTTTTATGCGCGACCTGTAGTGTAGAATGGCAAAAAGTGCACTGTCGTTTGGATAGATAGCTAACACCATATGAACTTGCCAGGCAATTTGTCATGATGTATGGTCTGAATCAGGATTAGGAAATACCAGTGTGTGTGTTTTACAAAATCAAATGCACCCAAATCTGTGAAGAATGCAGCATAGTCGTGGAAATATAGAATTTTTGACAGAACCAGCTTTTTACAAATACTTCCCCGGTTGTACAAACTAGCCTTTCAATGTCTTCCTATTAAAGTATCAGAGTATAAGCATACAAAGCGGCAAAAGCTCCAAATGAGCTGTCAAAACAATTGTTGTTGACAGGCAAAAAACTGTAACGCGCAGACGGAAGGTAAACAAAAGACTGATTCTCATTTTTGTGGATTCTTTAACGTTTATGCCTAATTAATTCTGATAAGCGCCTGAATAACGTCGATCAATGATTTAGAACCGGTCACGCATTTTTCGAACAAACGCCGGGAAAATGAACTTTTATTTTTTAAACCGCATTTATTTGTTAAAAAGGATACGTTATAGTTCTTGGAATTTAGAAAGATCTTGAACATTTACGGAAAGAGAAAAAAATCCGGCCAAAAATGTAAGCGTTTCTCGCCAGTTTTCAATTCGCGAGATCTCGTAATTTTGGGACGGATCAGCTGAGAGATGGGCTGGTGAAATGCACGCGCACGTTACCTATAGGCGTGCACGCCAAAGTTGCCTTCGGCAACTTTGTCCATGCCCGTATTAAATATAGTAAAATAGTTTGGGGGTGAAAGGACTAGGGTTTGGGGGCGAAACGACTAGGGGCCAAAAAAGGGGGCGAAACGACTAGGGGGAAACGTCTTGGGGGGCGAAACGTCTTGATACCACTCCAACAGGTCATGTGACTTGAAGTAGCAGAAGACAGAAAATGTTCTGATGAGGAAAATATTTCAAAAATATAAACTATTGCTTTTGCGGGGCACACCAGATCATATTAAAAAAAGGTATTAAGAAAAACAGCCAAAATATGCAAGGATAAATTTATTTTTAACTGACGTCTTTGAACAGATTTTTTAGATGTTATTGACAACAGTGACAGGTCTTTATTTATACTTTTAACAACTAGATAGAACTAGAACTCTTAACTAAGAAAAAAAAAACGCGAGGAAACTAAGTGTCACCGAAACAAGTCAGTCACCATTTCTGGGCCTCCTACGATTCATGATTTTTCTGCAAATTTTCGCCTCTAATGTTAAAGATGACGCTAGGACACAAAAAGCACCCACACAAGACTGTAAACGCTATTTTATAAAATTTCTGTATCTTTGTTTTCATGGATATACTGTGTATCTGACAAATTTGAATAAAGTATCCATACTTCCAATCAGGCAAAACCGGGCGATTGTCGCCATTTTGCCCTCTCTTCAAGGTGAAGACTGAATCTCAATTATTAATGCTTAGAAATTGTTCCCATTCGATGAGAATATAAGACCAGTCTATTTTTAGTTATACCGCATCGGACGAAACATACTAAATGTATTGTGGTGCAACGAGTCACCAAACGAGCTACCTATCTATCTATCTATCTGTCTATCTATCTATCTTCTTATACTGAGTCCAGGGCTTTAGATATTTTTTTTTTCAAAAGAGTACAGTACTCGTCCTTTTTTAAAAAAAGGAGTAACGAGAAATTTTTAAGAGTACTGAAAAATAAATCAAAAAACTTCATTTTGCAGTCTCGACACAATGTTTTTATGGACTGATTTGTGGCCAGGTGTACTGTTTGTTTTCTTATATATACACATATTCAATATCTGTGTCTATTAGAAAACAAGCAGTATGCCAGGCCACAAATCAGACAAACAATGCCATATTGAAATCTCTTCTGAGCAGTATGTTGACGGAGAAATCTAACTTTTGGGGTTCAGTTGTCTTGGTGGATAGCAGGACTTCAATGGCTGATTATTGTGGCCAAAGAGTTTCTAAAAATTTAGAATATCAGCTTCACTTTATTGTCCAAGATATGGAGTGAAACTCATATTCTTTAAAACTTTTAAAATTCCTTTTCAAAACCATACTCTCAATTTCATCATACATTGTCCATGGATATTTATTTTCTTCCACCCTTAGATCGTGGGACCAATCGTGTTTCCTTAAAGGCAATGTTATAATCGGAACCAGTTACTGAATCAAAAATCTGTCGGGATCTTTTTCACAAAAAGTGCGGCAGACTCCTGATCAGCTGAAAAGAACTCGAGGATTGCAGTGCTCCAGCTAGGATTTTAGGGCAGAGGGGCACTAGGATGGGTAGGGCACTTTTGCATGAAAATTAGCTAGGCTGGGTAGGGCACTTTTGCATGAAAAATTTTGGTACCATGTTCTGGTTTATGAAATGCCATCTAAATCGTTATGATCAGTTGGCTTCTCACACGTTAGTGAAGCTAATGTTACTGGTGTCTCTTTTGGAATTATATTAATGTATATGTACATGCATTTCACAAGTAAGTGGTGTACTGGGTCGAAGCAATAGCAACGTTTATTATTTAAAAAACATTTGAACATTTAACTTCTAGGTATCTTTTAATATAGAATTATAATATTTAAATAAAATAATAATTTGTTTGATTCATCTGAAAGCGTGTTATTAAAGCAATACAAAAAATAACCGATGACTGAATAAGTAATCTGTTCAAGGGAGACTACTCAATAATTATCCATGTCATTTGACGTTTCAGAACTCAGGCTGAACGTGCGTCTTCACTGGTTGCCAATGATCTGCAAAGACTCTGATCAAAATGCAGAGCTAGTGTTTGCAATATCCCAGCGGCTTGACCAGTCTGTGACAGTATTAGAAGTAAACAGTGTGTATACCGAGCTGCGTCCCACAACACCTTGCAAAGACCCAGATCAACATGCGCAACTCGGGCAACCTTTTTTCTCACCTATCTCTGAGAAGCCCTTCAAAAGGCTCTTGGGGTCAGCGAAGACTGAGCAGTTTGCAATGATGCACAGGCTACTCCGAGTCTTCACTGGTTGCATGATACTCGAAGACTTAGACCAGCATGCGCAACCACTATGAAAGTCAGAACAACATGTGCAACAACTACGCAAGTCCGTTTGGATAACCCAGCTTGTAAAATCAGCGATGCTCAGACTGATGAACGTCGATACTGTTGAGCAATGACCTGCTCATCCAATCAATTAGGCTAATGAAGGCTCGTGCGCATGCGCTGACTGATCCGAGACTTCACTGCTCGCTCGTCTTACTGTAGTTCAGATTACCGTAAAAATTCGGCTATAAGGCGATTCGGCTATAAGACGGGACCCCTTTTTCAGTTCTTCTAATGTGGGATTTTGCTTATACTCTTTTATAAGACGGGTCAAATTTTTGCCATATCTGTCGGGGCCTATCTGCTACCGCTAGATGCCGTTTAGATGTGAGAAATAGGCCTTTTTTCGTCAGAAAACCCCTCTACTTACCCCTCACATGGCTTTGTTTATGTCTGTTGACATAATGTCTTCGTTTTTGAGAGTTACAAAGAGCGACAACTCTTACTGAATCTGAATCGGTAGGTCTATTAAGCGTCTGGAAACGGGGGAAACGTCGGGCCGATAGGTCGTATCGCTGTCGGCCCGAAGTTGGCCCGGTACATGCTTTGCTGGCTAAGACTTCTATTTAATAGACGACAGGGCTGCCAAATCCATTTCCCGGCAGCCCCAGACAAGACCGAAATCGCGCCGGGCAAGTGCAAAAAAAAATCGTCTACTACTGTCAGTCTTTCTGAGCCCTTAAATCCGGTAAAACAAGACCAGTAAGTAAATCGCAATAATTAATGCAGACAAACCATCTGTGTATTTATTACGGTTCAAGTATGACACTATTGTTAATCCCTGTCATATAATTGCCACCCTGCAGTGCGTGTCGATAAGGTGTGAAAATATGGTCAAGTTATGTCTGGTATTTGCGTTTATCCTCCAATCATAAAATTTAATCCACAATCAATGTGAAAATGATTTAATCGCTCCTCAGACAATTAGCTACATCTAACGGTAGAAGTTTGCATTACAAAAAATGGACTATTCTACGATCTCATGAATGGTTATGTTTTGGCGCCAATTAGCAGACGCTGGGCGAGAAAAGTCGAACACTGTTGTTGGTTATTTACACAGAGCTTCTGGGGATAATTCGGGAGCTGTGCAAAGCGCTGGTTTTCTATCCACCTCTATTCACAACCGTTTAGCTATCGAGAAAATATTTTTTACCGGTTTTCCTAACGTTTTTTTTTATGAACGAGATACACACACTGACATTAAACACGTGTTGGGGTGCTGGCGTCGGATGACGTCATTAACCGATCGCGTGCAGAAAAATGGTAGCGTCGGTTTGTGGGCGGCGATTTATATCAATTCAAAAATCATCGATCGGCATTTTCCGTATGTCTGGTCTTCGCCGGACATTGCCGGAAAAAAGCATGCAGTCCATGACCTCGGCTATAAGACGGGGTCAATTTTTCGGGCTCATTTTGGAGGGAAAAATCCTCGTCTTATAGCCGAATTTTTACGGTACTCCGGTTTACGCCCACCTGATTTACGATCGGATCGGCTCTATATGTGATATAATCTTGAAAGGACGGTAACCCCAACCCCAATAAAACTTGATTCCCTTGAAATAATTTATGAATGCATAATTTTCCCGTGTGAGAATTTCCCGCCTTTTATTACACGTCATTTATTTCACGTGCGTTCCAAATACCGGTACGCTCTCAAAAAATATTAAATGCGTAATGCTAATTTGTTTTTCGTACCTGATACGCAGCAGATTTGAAAAAAAGGAGTATCCTCCCAATTATTTTCGTAATTTACGCAGTACGCAGCCTTATCTAAAGCCCTGTGAGTCGATCATATCTGGCCATTACCTCAGTTGATTGGGTGACTAAATTTAGAATTTAGCTGAAAAAAAAGAGACAGGCACTGGATGCGTCCTTAAAACTTTTTACAATCTGCATAACAGAGGTATCCTAAAACGCATACCTCTGAGTCCCAATCTTACACTGTGCGGGCTTTGAACTCTTCTGCGGACTTGGCATTCACCGCACAGGAGGGAAGATTATTCCATTGGGGAATAGTTCTAGGAAAGAACGAGTTCTTCAGGGCATCACTATAGGACTGGTTTCTACGATATTGTGAGTCGTTTACTTTTGATGCCCTTGTTTGGGTCGACACTGTTACAGGGGTCAAGTACCTATCTTTATCAATAGACACTGAATCAGAGTGTATCTTGTAGAAGAAGGTTAAAGAGGACTGCTTACGACGGGCCTCCAGGGACGGCCACTCTAGCTCATTAAGCATGTCACCGACGCTACTTCTATTTCGCCATCGCCTACAGGTTCATCGAGCAACTGTCCTCTGCACCTTCTCCACCTGCTTAGTCTGAGTTTTAACATAGGGATGCCAAATGGGTGATGCATATTCAAGTTGAGGGCGAACCAATGATTTATATGCAACATCCTTTGTCTGCCTAGGTGCAAAAGCCAAGTTCCGTCTAAGGAATCCTAAAGTCATAGATGTAATCTCTGAGATATGTTGACCCTAATCAAGATATTCAGTGATGGTGATACCAAGATATTTGGCGGATTGAACATGCTCCAAAATTTGCTGGTGAAGAGTATAGTCAAACTTAATTTGCTTGTCCGGAGGGTGTCGTGACACCCTATTTTGAGTGACATTTGGCCACATTGAACTTCATTTGCCAATCGACCTTCAACTGTGCAAGTTGATCCAGGTCATCTTGTAAAATAAGACAGTCAGAAGGAGAATATATGTTCCTATACAGGACACAATCATCAGCAAACAAACGGACCGATGACCTGATATTATCGGGGAGATCATTAATGAAAACCAAGAAAAGGACCGGTCCAAAGTCCGAACCTTGGGGGACTCCAGATAAAACAGGGACTGGATCAGACGCTTGGCCATCAAGTACAACTTGTAGTGAGCGCCCAGAGAGCCATGAGCTAATCCACCTATGTGTGGATCCTCTTATCCCATAGTACTCCAGTTTATGTAATAGCCTTCTTTGAGGTACCTTGTCAAAGGCCTTAGCGAAGTCCATGATGATCAAGTCAGTCTGTTTGTGGCCACGGTTCATGGCCCCATCCAGATTGCTCACAATGTCATGGTAAAATTGAACAAGCTGCATTTCGCAAGACCTTTGAATCCGGAAACCATGTTGACAGTCAGCAAGAATGCTCTCAAAGGCTAAGAGCTTGTTGATGTTGCTTACTAATATATGCTCCAGGGTTTTGCAACAGATGCATGTTAGCGACACTGGTCTATAATTTGCTGCATCATATTTTTCCCCTTTTTTATAGACCGGGGTAACATTTGCTTGTCGCCAGTCATCTGGTAAAGTGCCCTGGGCAAGTGATTCATTGAAGATAAAGGCCAACTCAGGAGATATTTCAGCACTACATTCCTTAAGTACCCTGGCATTCAGGCCATCGGGCCCAGATGCCTTATGTATCTTGAGCTCACCTAACAGTTTAGCGACCCCATTGGAGTCAACTGTTATGTCCCCCATAGAGGGGAACGGACTTGCACCTTTAGATGGTAGCTCACCATCAGTTTCACGCGTAAATGCTGATTGAAACTGTTTATTGCAAATATTAGCCTTATCGCGCGCATCTGTTTTAAGAATTCCATTTTTCCTTAGCGAAGTGATCCCTAACACATCCCTTTTCAGGGACTTTACGAACGACCAAAACTTTTTAACTTTACCATTCTTTTGGGGACTATCGGGATCTATATTGTCATCTTCAAAGGTAAATATGCTGGAAACATGCTTCACTGGGATTTAATGACAACATTTATCATGTGGGTAATATTTCCAGAATGCCGGGCTTTGATATTTTCTCGCTCCTGGAATGTCGAAAACGCAGAACTAGATCTCACGGCACCCAGGGTCACCATTATAGCAATTTATGATGGACCTACGTCCCAGATGCTATTTATCAAGTTTCGTGGAAATCTGCCAAGTGGTTCTGGAGAAGACTATTTATGAAGGGTTTTTACCATATATGGCTTGGCGGCCATTTTGGTCATGTGACCTGGACCCCATGAGCAAATTTTGGTTTCCCTATCCCATAGAGGCTCCATATGATATTTTACTTAAATCGGCCCAACGGTTTCCGAGGAGAAGCAGTTCAAAAATTTTCACATTTTTTGCCTCGGCGAGGCTATACTAAATGGAATGTAATATTTCGCAAGCTCATTGGTTAGATCTCATTGATATATATCAGTATGCCAAAAAATGTTTAAATATTCCAAGCGGTTAAGCCACTATCACCAGTTTTCACAAACAGGTTACGGACGGACAGACAGACAGACAGACAATATATGGCTTGGCGGCCATTTTGGTAATGTGACCTGGACCCCATGAGCAAATTTTGGTTTCCCCAATCCCATAGAGGCTCCGTATGAAATTTGACTTCAATCAGCCCAACGGTTTCCGAGGAGAAGCAGTTAAAAAATTTTCACATTTTTTGCCTCGGCGAAGCTATACTAAATGGAATGTAATATTTCGCAAGTTCATTGGTAAGATCTCATTGATATCTATCAGTATGCCAAAAACTGTTTAAATAATCCAAGCGGTTAAGTCACTATCACCATTTTTCACAAACGGGTTACGGACAGACAGACAGACAGACCATATATGGCTTGGCGGCCATTTTGGTCATGTGACCTGGACCCATGAGCAAATTTTGGTTTCCCCCATCCCATAGAGGCTCCATATGAAATTTGACTTCAATCGGCCCAACGGTTTCCGAGGAGAAGCAGTTCAAAAATTTTCATATTTTTTGCCTCGGCGAGGCTATACTAAATGGAATGTAATATTTCGCAAGTTCATTGGTAAGATCTCATTGATATCTATCAGTATGCCAAAATTGTTTAAATATTCCATCGGTTAAGTCACTATCACCAATTTTCACAAACGGGTTATGGACGGACAGACAGACAGACCATATACGGCTTGGCGGCCATTTTGGTCATGTGACCTGGACCCCATGAGCAAATTTTGGTTTACCCCGTCCCATAGAGGCTTCATATGACATTTGATTTCAATCGGCCCAACGGTTGCCAAGGAGAAGCAGTTCGAAAATTTTCACATTTTTCGCCTCGGCGAGGCTATACTAAATGGAATGTAATATTCCGCAAGTTCATTGGTTACATCTCATTGATATCTATCAGTATGCCAAAAATTGGTTAAATATTCCAAGCGGTTAAGTCACTATCACCAATTTTCACAAACGGGCGGACGGACCCAAAGAAGGTCAAGGTCAACCCAGGGTCACCATTTTAGCAATTTATGATGGGCCTACGTCCCAGATGCTATTTATCAAGTTTCGTGGAAATCTGCCCAGTGGTTCTGGAGAAGACTATTTATGAAGGGTTTTTACCATATATGGCTTGGCGGCCATTTTGGTCATGTGACCTGGACCCCATGAACAAATTTTCATTTCCCTATCCCATAGAGGCTCCATATGAAATGTGACTTAAATCGGCCCAACGGTTTCCAAGGAGAAGCAGTTCAAAATTTTTCACATTTTTTGCCTCGGCGAGGCTATACTAAACGGAATGTAATATTTCGCAAGCTCATTGGTTAGATCTCATTGATATCTATCAGTATGCCAAAAATTGTTTAAATATTCCAAGCGGTTAAGTCACTATCACCAGTTTTCACAAATGGGTTACGAACGGACAGACAGACAGACCATATATTGCTTGGCAGCCATTTTGGTCATGTGACCTGGACCCCATGAGCAAATTTTGGTTTCCCCCATCCCATAGAGGCTCCATATGAAATTTGACTTCAATCGGCCCAACGGTTTCCGAGGAGAAGCAGTTCAAAAATTTTCACATTTTTTGCCTCGGCGAGGCTATACTAAATGGAATGTAATATTTCGCAAGCTCATTGGTTAGATCTCATTGATATCTATCAGTATGCCAAAAATTGTTTAAATATTCCAAGCGGTTAAGTCACTATCACCAATTTTCACAAACGGGTTACGGACGGACGGACAGACGGACAGACTGACAGACTGACAGAATGACACGGTGATTTTAGGGCACTCTTAGAAATCAACCGACTTCAGTCGGTTTCTTTTTCTGCGGGTCGTGCAATTATTGGTTTAGACTCATATCTAGACAGGTTTTTAATTATTTGGACCCCATTTCTTTGAATCGACTGCCTATTCGAAATTCGCAAAATTGCAGTATGTTTCCGAGGGCTTTCTTTGCCGGATCATTACAGGGTCACTGATGAGGCTTTATTAGCCGAAACTACGTAGTATGACCCATCTTCTTTCTTATGAATGTTTTCATTGCTCTTAAAGGAACTCATTTTTTATTTTTATTTGAAAGATCAGGAAGAAATCTGTTTTGGTCTATAAAAATTCGAACGAGGTTTTAAATAAATTGAAATCCAGACATTTTCGTGCTTCAAGTCTGTCTACTTACGATTTTTCCACTCTTTACACTACACTTCCTCATAATCTTATAAAAGGAAAGCTTAATGATTTAATTGAATGGGCTTTTGACAGAGAAGATTCTCTCTATCTTGCATGTAATGTCAGAAATGCATTTTTCACTTACAAAGAGCATAAGCATTATACACTTTGGTCATGTCAGAAAGTGTGTGATGACCTCACCTTTCTACTTGACAATATTTATATTAGATTCGGTACTAAGTTATTTAGACCAATTGTGGGTATTCCGATGGGTACGAATTGCGCACCTCTTGTGGCTGATCTGTTCTTGTATTGTTATGAAAGAGACTTCACGTTGTCGCTTTCCATTGATAACCAATCTGAAATTATTGTAGCTTTTAGCTCCACTTCTAGATATTTAGATGATTTATTAAATATTGATAATACCTATTTCGATGGTTTGATCAGTCAGATTTACCCCCCAGAACTTCAGTTAAATAAAGCACATTCTTCTGATACCGAGGCCCCGTTTTTGGATTTACATCTATCTATTGTAGATGGATTTGTTTCGTGCAAAATTTATGATAAACGCGATGACTTTGATTTTGAGATTGTAAATTTTCCTTTTTTGGATGGTGATGTTCCTCGTGCGCCATCCTATGGCGTTTATATTTCGCAATTAATTCGATTTGCTAGAGTGTGTAGTCATGTAACTGACTTCAACACTCGTAATAAGTTATTAACGGCTAAACTCCTTAATCAGGGTTAACGCTATCATAAACTACGCAAAGCCTTTTCAAAATTTTATAGACGCCATTCTGATTTAATTTCAAGATTCAATATTGGACTTAAATCTCTTGTGCAATAAGGTCTATCGGAACCCGAATTTTATGGTGACTTAGTATATAAATTCAGAAAAATATATAACCGCAATGACGTCAGCACCCAATTTCGTAAAATCATTCTTCGGTACAAAAAGATTGGGTACAACATGGATGTTATACGACAGACTGCATGCATGGTAGTTAACCCAATCACGGTTGGCAACTTTGCTTCCCTCTTTAATTGCACGCCGGTGGGTCAGGCCTCAGATTCTATGACGGCTCCAACGTAAAGGCTTATTGGGAATTAGAGAGATCTAATTCAAGGTAATGTTGGTTGGTGCCTGATGCTCTGTCTCTGGTTGGGCCCATCGGAGTCTAACTGTTGGTTTTCTTTTGCTCCAGCATTTCAGTGGTTTCTTGCTGTCGAGTCCTCACCGTTGTCTCACCTCTGTGGTTCTTTGATTTTTTGTGTTCACGGAGATGTTGCACTGATGAGTTAGGAGGCCTTCATGCGGACTGAACAAATTGCACGACCCGCAGAAAAAGCAACCGACTGAAGTAAGCGTTTCTCGCCAGTTTTCAATTCGCGAGATCTCGTAATTTTGGGACGGATCAGCTGAGAGAGATGGGCTGGTGAAATGCACGTGCACGTTACCTATAGGCGTGCACGCCAAAGTTGCCTTCGGCAACTTTGTCCATGCCCGTATTAAATATAGTAAAATAGTTTGGGGGTGAAAGGACTAGGGTTTGGGGGCGAAACGACTAGGGGCCAAAAAAGGGGGCGAAACGACTAGGGGGAAACGTCTTGGGGGGTGAAACGTCTTGATACCACTCCAACAGGTCATGTGACTTGAAGTAGCAGAAGACAGAAAATGTTCTGATGAGGAAAATATTTCAAAAATATAAACTATTGCTTTTGCGGGGCACACCAGATCATATTAAAAAAAGGTATTAAGAAAAACAGCCAAAATATGCAAGGATAAATTTATTTTTAACTGACGTCTTTGAACAGATTTTTTAGATGTTATTGACAACAGTGACAGGTCTTTATTTATACTTTTAACAACTAGATAGAACTAGAACTCTTAACTAAGAAAAAAAAAACGCGAGGAAACTAAGTGTCACCGAAACAAGTCAGTCACCATTTCTGGGCCTCCTACGATTCATGATTTTTCTGCAAATTTTCGCCTCTAATGTTAAAGATGACGCTAGGACACAAAAAGCACCCACACAAGACTGTAAACGCTATTTTATAAAATTTCTGTATCTTTGTTTTCATGGATATACTGTGTATCTGACAAATTTGAATAAAGTATCCATACTTCCAATCAGGCAAAACCGGGCGATTGTCGCCATTTTGCCCTCTCTTCAAGGTGAAGACTGAATCTCAATTATTAACGCTTAGAAATTGTTCCCATTCGATGAGAATATAAGACCAGTCTATTTTTAGTTATACCGCATCGGACGAAACATACTAAATGTATTGTGGTGCAACGAGTCACCAAACGAGCTACCTATCTATCTATCTATCTGTCTATCTATCTATCTTCTTATACTGAGTCGATCATATCTGGCCATTACCTCAGTTGATTGGGTGACTAAATTTAGAATTTAGCTGAAAAAAAGAGACAGGCACTGGATGCGTCCTTAAAACTTTTTACAATCTGCATAACAGAGGTATCCTAAAACGCATACCTCTGAGTCCCAATCTTACACTGTGCGGGCTTTGAACTCTTCTGCGGACTTGGCATTCACCGCACAGGAGGGAAGATTATTCCATTGGGGAATAGTTCTAGGAAAGAACGAGTTCTTCAGGGCATCACTATAGGACTGGTTTCTACGATATTGTGAGTCGTTTACTTTTGATGCCCTTGTTTGGGTCGACACTGTTACAGGGGTCAAGTACCTATCTTTATCAATAGACACTGAATCAGAGTGTATCTTGTAGAAGAAGGTTAAAGAGGACTGCTTACGACGGGCCTCCAGGGACGGCCACTCTAGCTCATTAAGCATGTCACCGACGCTACTTCTATTTCGCCATCGCCTACAGGTTCATCGAGCAACTGTCCTCTGCACCTTCTCCACCTGCTTAGTCTGAGTTTTAACATAGGGATGCCAAATGGGTGATGCATATTCAAGTTGAGGGCGAACCAATGATTTATATGCAACATCCTTTGTCTGCCTAGGTGCAAAAGCCAAGTTCCGTCTAAGGAATCCTAAAGTCATAGATGTAATCTCTGAGATATGTTGACCCTAATCAAGATATTCAGTGATGGTGATACCAAGATATTTGGCGGATTGAACATGCTCCAAAATTTGCTGGTGAAGAGTATAGTCAAACTTAATTTGCTTGTCCGGAGGGTGTCGTGACACCCTATTTTGAGTGACATTTGGCCACATTGAACTTCATTTGCCAATCGACCTTCAACTGTGCAAGTTGATCCAGGTCATCTTGTAAAATAAGACAGTCAGAAGGAGAATATATGTTCCTATACAGGACACAATCATCAGCAAACAAACGGACCGATGACCTGATATTATCGGGGAGATCATTAATGAAAACCAAGAAAAGGACCGGTCCAAAGTCCGAACCTTGGGGGACTCCAGATAAAACAGGGACTGGATCAGACGCTTGGCCATCAAGTACAACTTGTAGTGAGCGCCCAGAGAGCCATGAGCTAATCCACCTATGTGTGGATCCTCTTATCCCATAGTACTCCAGTTTATGTAATAGCCTTCTTTGAGGTACCTTGTCAAAGGCCTTAGCGAAGTCCATGATGATCAAGTCAGTCTGTTTGTGGCCACGGTTCATGGCCCCATCCAGATTGCTCACAATGTCATGGCAAAATTGAACAAGCTGCATTTCGCAAGACCTTTGAATCCGGAAACCATGTTGACAGTCAGCAAGAATGCTCTCAAAGGCTAAGAGCTTGTTGATGTTGCTTACTAATATATGCTCCAGGGTTTTGCAACAGATGCATGTTAGCGACACTGGTCTATAATTTGCTGCATCATATTTTTCCCCTTTTTTATAGACCGGGGTAACATTTGCTTGTCGCCAGTCATCTGGTAAAGTGCCCTGGGCAAGTGATTCATTGAAGATAAAGGCCAACTCAGGAGATATTTCAGCACTACATTCCTTAAGTACCCTGGCATTCAGGCCATCGGGCCCAGATGCCTTATGTATCTTGAGCTCACCTAACAGTTTAGCGACCCCATTGGAGTCAACTGTTATGTCCCCCATAGAGGGGAACGGACTTGCACCTTTAGATGGTAGCTCACCATCAGTTTCACGCGTAAATGCTGATTGAAACTGTTTATTGCAAATATTAGCCTTATCGCGCGCATCTGTTTTAAGAATTCCATTTTTCCTTAGCGAAGTGATCCCAAACACATCCCTTTTCAGGGACTTTACGAACGACCAAAACTTTTTAACTTTACCATTCTTTTGGGGACTATCGGGATCTATATTGTCATCTTCAAAGGTAAATATGCTGGAAACATGCTTCACTGGGATTTAATGACAACATTTATCATGCGGGTAATATTTCCAGAATGCCGGGCTTTGATATTTTCTCGCTCCTGGAATGTCGAAAACGCAGAACTAGATCTCACGGCACCAGGAAAAATGGTAACTTTAAACGTAAATCACGTGCGTTTATACGAAACAATACTAGACTGAAGTGACTGTCAATTATATTATTAAATCATGGACGCCACTCTATGCTTTCATTTTTTCATTTTTAAGTTCATTACCCGTTTCTGTTTTACGTCTTCTGGACAGCGAGGCTAATAAATTCTACGATAGTTCTCATCAGTTATATGATGCGGTCCTCTTAACTAGAGGCTATACTCAGCATACTCTCCGTCCTTACATTGATTCTGAAATTAATCATAAACGCCATTTCTTCAAAATATCTTTCATTAATAAGGGTATGGGTTTTATAGATTTGCCAAGTATCTTCCGTGAGAGATCGGTGCTTTCTTCTATTCCTGCTTATTTTCAAAATACTGAAACACCTATTATTTGCTATAAATATAACAAACCTGTTAGATCTATCATTTTTAATTTCAATAAACTTGTTTCAGATCTTGATATTGATACTAATACTCCTGATTCATGTGATTGTAAAAACTCAGTGTATTGCTATCTTGCTGCTGGTCATGTAATTACTGGCAATTTGAAAATTATTCCTGATTCTAGGATAAGGAATATAATTTCTAAAGGACCGAAATATCGGTTTCCTTCTAAAATTGATTTCAGTAAATGTAGAGATGAAATCGCTGCTTTCTTGAATGAATTCGGTAATCGATGGTGCAAGCGAGAGTATGTTGAGCATAAAGCCCTTAAGGACTGGAAACTTAGCATTTTAAAACTAGTGAATAAACGCATTTCTTTCTATTCTCAAAATACTAACTTATTACCTCCTAAGCCCAAGACGTCTTTACGTCATCTTAAACTAGGTATTCAAGAATTTCATAAGAAGTTTGTTTTGGCCCCTGCAGACAAGGCCGCTAACAACGTCGTCGTTGTGTGACGGCTCCACTATGTTAACACGCTTAAGCAGGAGCTTGGTGGTACAAGGGCCTATGAACTTCAGCTGAAGAGAGAGCTATAGTAGATAAACATGTTTGTCATTCAGCCACCAAGTTTGCTGTGTGTGTTACCGAAGGCCAAGACAAGCTTCCTACGCTATACTGGTTACCAAAACTTCATAAAAGACCTTACAAAGCACGGTTTATTGCAAATTCTAGCTCTTGCACTACCACTGAACTTTCTAAATTATTAACTTCCTGTCTTACTGCTATTAAAACGCATGTGATTAAATATTGTGATAAAGTCTTTCATTGCTCTTAAAGGAACTCATTTTTTATTTTTATTTGCCATCACTGCAGCTGGTGTTGTGCTGTGTGGCGGCCGTAAAACGTCTCCCCGTACATCAACCATAGTGCAGTTTATATTTTACTTTTGGTCCTTTGAGATCAGCGTGAATATTCTGAGAACTCGGAAATAAACCAGTGCTTCAGCTGAAGTGCACGACCCGCCAGATGCCTTTAGCTTTATGAGTGTAACCATATATGGGTATGGCGTCCATTTTGGTCATGTGACCTGGACCTAAAACGGTTCCCCCAATAAATGCGCCTTATCGTAAATATATCTTATACTTTAGTACTGTATTCTGAATCGTTTGCAGGATAAAATGCATTCTCACTTTTCCAATACAAAAGCATATGTGTCAAAGTTTGACCTAGGCACAAAGAAGGTCAAGGTCAACCCAGGGTCACCATTTTAGCAATTTATGATGGGCCTACGTCCCAGATGCTATTTATCAAGTTTCGTGGAAATCTGCCCAGTGGTTCTGGAGAAGACTATTTGTGAAGGGTTTTTACCATATATGGCTTGGCGGCCATTTTGGTCATGTGACCTGGACCCATGAGCAAATTTTGGTTCCCCCCATCCCATAAATCGATATGAAATTTGACTTCAAACGGCCCAACGGTTTCCGAGGAGAAGCGGTTCGAAAATTTTCACATTTTCGTCTCGGCGAAATTATACTAAATGGAATGTAATATTTCGCAAGTTCATTTGTAAGATCTCATTGATATCTATCAGTATGCCAAAATTGTTTAAATATTCCAAGCGGTTAAGTCACTATCACCAATTTTCACAAACGGGTTACGGACGGACAAACAGACAGACCATATATGGCTTGGCGGCCATTTTGGTCATGTGACCTGGACCCCATGAGCAAATATTGGTTTGCCCCGGCCCAGATGCTATTTATCAAGTTTCGTGGAAATCTGCCCAGTGGTTCTGGAGAAGACTATTTATGAAGGGTTTTTACCATATATGGCTTGGCGGCCATTTTGGTCATGTGACCTGGACCCCATGAACAAATTTTCATTTCCCTATCCCATAGAGGCTCCATATGAAATGTGACTTAAATCGGCCCAACGGTTTCCAAGGAGAAGCAGTTCAAAATTTTTCACATTTTTTGCCTCGGCGAGGCTATACTAAATGGAATGTAATATTTCGCAAGCTCATTGGTTAGATCTCATTGATATCTATCAGTATGCCAAAAATTGTTTAAATATTCCAAGCGGTTAAGTCACTATCACCAGTTTTCACAAATGGGTTACGAACGGACAGACAGACAGACCATATATTGCTTGGCAGCCATTTTGGTCATGTGACCTGGACCCCATGAGCAAATTTTGGTTTCCCCCATCCCATAGAGGCTCCATATGAAATTTGACTTCAATCGGCCCAACGGTTTCCGAGGAGAAGCAGTTCAAAAATTTTCACATTTTTTGCCTCGGCGAGGCTATACTAAATGGAATGTAATATTTCGCAAGCTCATTGGTTAGATCTCATTGATATCTATCAGTATGCCAAAACTTGTTTAAATATTCCAAGCGGTTAAGTCACTATCACCAATTTTCACAAACGGGTTACGGACGGACGGACAGACTGACAGACTGACAGAATGACAGAATGACAGACTGACAGAATGACAGAATGACACGGTGATTTTAGGGCACTCTTAGAAATCAACCGACTTCAGTCGGTTTCTTTTTCTGCGGGTCGTGCAATTATTGGTTTAGACTCATATCTAGACAGCTTTTTAATTATTTGGACCCCATTTTGATTTATATCAGTCTTTGAATCGACTGCCTATTCGAAATTCGCAAAATTGCAGTATGTTTCCGAGGGCTTTCTTTGCCGGATCATTACAGGGTCACTGATGAGGCTTTATTAGCCGAAACTACGTAGTATGACCCATCTTCTTTCTTATGAATGTTTTCATTGCTCTTAAAGGAACTCATTTTTTATTTTTATTTGAAAGATCAGGAAGAAATCTGTTTTGGTCTATAAAAATTCGAACGAGGTTTTAAATAAATTGAAATCCAGACATTTTCGTGCTTCAAGTCTGTCTACTTACGATTTTTCCACTCTTTACACTACACTTCCTCATAATCTTATAAAAGGAAAGCTTAATGATTTAATTGAATGGGCTTTTGACAGAGAAGATTCTCTCTATCTTGCATGTAATGTCAGAAATGCATTTTTCACTTACAAAGAGCATAAGCATTATACACTTTGGTCATGTCAGAAAGTGTGTGATGACCTCACCTTTCTACTTGACAATATTTATATTAGATTCGGTACTAAGTTATTTAGACCAATTGTGGGTATTCCGATGGGTACGAATTGCGCACCTCTTGTGGCTGATCTGTTCTTGTATTGTTATGAAAGAGACTTCACGTTGTCGCTTTCCATTGATAACCAATCTGAAATTATTGTAGCTTTTAGCTCCACTTCTAGATATTTAGATGATTTATTAACTATTGATAATACCTATTTCGATGGTCTGATCAGTCAGATTTACCCCCCAGAACTTCAGTTAAATAAAGCACATTCTTCTGATACCGAGGCCCCGTTTTTGGATTTACATCTATCTATTGTAGATGGATTTGTTTCGTGCAAAATTTATGATAAACGCGATGACTTTGATTTTGAGATTGTAAATTTTCCTTTTTTGGATGGTGATGTTCCTCGTGCGCCATCCTATGGCGTTTATATTTCGCAATTAATTCGATTTGCTAGAGTGTGTAGTCATGTAACTGACTTCAACACTCGTAATAAGTTATTAACGGCTAAACTCCTTAATCAGGGTTAACGCTATCATAAACTACGCAAAGCCTTTTCAAAATTTTATAGACGCCATTCTGATTTAATTTCAAGATTCAATATTGGACTTAAATCTCTTGTGCAATAAGGTCTATCGGAACCCGAATTTTATGGTGACTTAGTATATAAATTCAGAAAAATATATAACAGCAATGACGTCAGCACCCAATTTCGTAAAATCATTCTTCGGTATAAAAAGATTGGGTACAACATGGATGTTATACGACAGACTGCATGCATGGTAGTTAACCCAATCACGGTTGGCAACTTTGCTTCCCTCTTTAATTGCACGCCGGTGGGTCAGGCCTCAGATTCTATGACGGCTCCAACGTAAAGGCTTATTGGGAATTAGAGCTAGAGATCTAATTCAAGGTAATGTTGGTTGGTGCCTGATGCTCTGTCTCTGGTTGGGCCCATCGGAGTCTAACTGTTGGTTTTCTTTTGCTCCAGCATTTCAGTGGTTTCTTGCTGTCGAGTCCTCACCGTTGTCTCACCTCTGTGGTTCTTTGATTTTTTTGTGTTCACGGAGATGTTGCACTGATGAGTTAGGAGGCCTTCATGCGGACTGAACAAATTGCACGACCCGCAGAAAAAGCAACCGACTGAAGTCGGTTTTTTCTAAGAGTGCCCTAAAATCACCATGTCATTCTGTCATTCTGTCAATCTGTCAGTCTGTCAGTCTGTCATTCTGTCTGTCCGTCCGTAACCCGTTTGTGAAAATTGGTGATAGTGACTTAACCGCTCCGAATATTTAAACAATTTTTGGCATACTGATAGATATCAATAAGATCTAACCAATGAACTTACGAAATATTACATTCCATTTAGTATAGCCTCGCCGAGGCGAAAAATGTGAAAATTTTCGAACATTTTTTAACTGCTTCTCCTCGGAAACCGTTGGGCCGATTGAAGTCAAATTTCATATGGAGCCTCTATGGGATGGGGGAAACCAAAATTTGCTCATGGGGTCAAGGTCACATGACCAAAATGGCCGCCAAGCCATATATGGTTTGTCTGTCTGTCCGTCTGTAACCCGTAAGTGAAAATTGGTGATAGTGACTTAACCGCTTGGAATATTTAAACAATTTTTGGCATACTGATAGATACCAATGAGATCTAACCAATGAACTTGCGAAATATTACATTCCATTTAGTATAGCCTCGCCGAGGCGAAAAATGTGAAAATTTTCGAACTGCTTCTCCTCGGAAACCGTTGGGCCGATTGAAGTCAAATTTCATATGGAGCCTCTATGGGATAGGGAAACCAAAATTTGCTCATGGGGTTCAGGTCACATGACCAAAATGGCCGCCAAGCCATATATGGTAAAAACTAGTCTTCTCCAGAACCACTGGGCAGATTTCCACGAAACTTGATAAATAGCATCTGGGATATAGGCCTATCATAAATTGCTAAAATGGTGACCCTGGGTTGACCTTGACCTTCTTTGGGTCCGTCCGTAACCCGTTTGTGAAAATTGGTGATAGTGACTTAACCCGCTTGGAATATTTAAACAATTTTTGGCATACTGATAGATATCAATGAGATCTAACCAATGAACTTACGAAATATTACATTCCATTTAGTATAGCCTCGCCGAGGCGGACAAAGTGAAAATTTTCGAACATTTTTTAACTGCTTCTCCTCGGAAACCGTTGGGCCAATTGAAGTCAAATTTCATATGGAGCCTCTATGGGATGGGGGAAACCAAAATTTGCTCATGGGGTCAAGGTCACATGACCAAAATGGCCGCCAAGCCATATATGGTTTGTCTGTCTGTCCCTCCGTAACCCGTTTGTGAAAATTGGTGATAGTGACTTAACCGCTTGGAATATTTAAACAATTTTTGGCATACTGATAGATATCAATGAGATCTAACCAATGAACTTGCGAAATATTACATTCCATTTAGTATAGCTTCGCCGAGGCGAAAAATGTGAAAATTTTCGAACTGTTTCTCCTCGGAAACCGTTGGGCCGATTGAAATCAAATTTCATATGGAGCCTCTATGGGATGGGGGAAACCAAAAATTGCTCATGGGGTCCAGGACACATGACCAAAATGGCCGCCAAGCCATATATGGTCTGTCTATCTGTCCGTCCGTAACCCGTTTGTGAAAATTGGTGATAGTGACTTAACCGCTTGGAATATTTAAACAATTTTTGGCATACTGATAAATATCAATGAGATCTTATCAATGAACTTGCGAAATATTACATTCCATTTAGTACAGCCTCGCCAAGGCGAAAAATGTGAAAATTTTCGAACTGCTTCTCCTCGGAAATCGTTGGGCCGATTGAAGTCAAATTTCATATGGAGCCTCTACGGGATGGGGGAAACCAAAATTTCCTCATGGGGTCCAGGTCACCTGACCAAAATGGCCGCCAAGCAATATTTGGTAAAAACCCTTCAAAAATAGTCTTCTCCAGAACCACTGTGCAGATTTCCACGAAACTTGATAAATAGCATCTGGAACGTAGGCCCATCATAAATTGCTAAAATGGTGACCCCGGGTTAACCTTGACCTTCTTTGTGCCTAGGTCAAACTTTGACACATATGCTTTTGTGTTGGATTTTATCCTGCAAACAATTCAGAATACAGTACTAAAGTATAAGATATATTTTTGCTCCTTACGATAAGGCGCATTTATTGGGGGAACCGTTTTATGTTCAGGTCACATGACCAAAATGGCCGCCATACCCATATATGGTAACACTCATAAAGCTAAAAGCATCCGGCGGGTCGTGCACTTCAGCTGAAGCACTGGTTATTTGTCTAAATCGCGACGGAAGTAATGGCGAGGTTTGTGGCCACGTAAAATCGATTTAAGCCCCCCAGTGGGAATCTTTCCACTGACCGTTCCAAGGCGGTTCTTCTGTGGCGGTTTATTTATGGCGTTGTTTGTTACTTACTGTGTGTATCACTTGTGTCTTTTTATTTTGGATGGCCATATGGCCATTTTGTGGGAAAGTAACTGTCCTTATGGCCTTCCTTTGTTTAGGTTTCCATTATGGTCTGGTCGCTTAATGTTTGTGTTTCTGTCCCTTTGGTGTCTTTGATGGGTAGAGTAAGTTAATTGTATCGATTCCTGATCTTTGTTTTACTTCTTCTTTCCAATATGCATCTCTTATAACCTTTTGCACATGTGCTCTGAACCGTTTGTAATGGTTCTTTACGTCAGGGCTGCTAGACTTGTGAGCACGAAAATACATTCTATTGTGTCTTCTGATGAGATGCTTGATCGTGTTATCGATCCATGGTGCCCTATATTTTGTTTTGGTCATTTTCGTTGGTATAAACCTTTCGATTGCCGTGGTTAATTCGGCCTTAAAACTGACCCATATGAGATTTCAGCCAGTTAATTGCAACATTGTTTTACATTAGTTTTACCTAAGGCTGCTACCCGTTGATGAGTCCTTCGCATCGTTGTGGGCCAATCTAGATCTGTAATCTCTGCTATAAGGTTTTCTGTATTCTGCGCTAGAAATGTTCTATAAAAGGGTTATCCTTTGGAAGCCAGGACTACACCACAGAACTGAAAAATATGGAGTGTATATGTTTTCTGGGCCAGACTAGCTAGTTTCGGCCTATTAGGCCTCATCAGTGACCCTCAGATATTTTCAAAATTCCACAATGGAATCAATGATCCCAAAGGACAAGAAAATATAATCTACACTATGATGTAGGGCAGGGAGACGTTTTACCGCCGCCACACATTCCCACACACCAGCTGTAGTGAAGTTAAATATGTTCTATAAAAGGGTTATCCTTTGGAAGCAAGGACTACACCACAGAACTGAAAAATATGGAGTGTGTATGTTTTCTGGGCCAGACTAGCTAGTTTCGGCCAATTAGGCCTCATCAGTGACCCTCAGATTTTTTTAAAATTCCACAATGGAATCAATGAAGGCTGCGTAAACCTACTGTAGCCGGGTATGGTGAATGTGTTGTCTTTGTCTTTCCACTCGCTGTTTAGTCGGGACTTGAACGAGTTGACGGAGTCCACACACACTGTGTTGTTTGTAAGAGCGTTCTAGCTGTTCGTGACTCTGCTGCAGAATCTGTTTTGACCGAGCCGGTTCTGTGGTCGAGTTTTCTCTGGTTTAAAGACGTTGCCCCTTGTGTTGCTGTTTGTGTTTCGCTTTAGACTGTCTTTGATGGTAATCTCCTCGTAATCCTGAAAAACTTTAAACACTTGGATATTGTCAGCTCTTTCTCTACGGTACATTAGAGTGGGTAGACCAACCTCCTTTAGTCTTTCCTCGTAGCTGAGGTTCTGCATACCAGGTACTATACGTGTTGCCATTCGCTGCACTTGTTCTATGGAGATGATGTCTTTCTGGTACGGAGGGGACCACACCACACTAGCATATTCTAGGTGAGGTCTAATGTACGCCTTGTAGAGAGGGATGAAAATGTCCTTTTCTAAGTATGTGAATGAACTTTTAATGGTGCCAAGTGCTTGGTTCGCTCGCTTTACCTTCGACGCAATGTGTTTTCTAAATGAGAGGTCAGAGTCAAATGCTACACCAAGGTCTTTCTCACTTTTGACGTTTTCTATTTGCTTTCTATCCTGAGAGTCTCTCATAGAATACAATGCTGTAGGGTTGTTTTTTCCGACATGAAGGCATTTACATTTCGAAGCGTTGAAACGGAGCAGCCACTTGTCTGACTATTCAGCAAGGTTGTCCAAAGTAGAAGTAAAACAAATATCAGGAATCGATACAATTAACTTACTCCACCCATCAAAGCCACCAAAGGGATGGAAACACAAACATTAAGCGACCAGACCATAATGGAAACCTAAACAAAGGAAGGCCATAAGGACAGTTACTTTCCCACAAAATGGCCATGTGGCCATCCAAACAAGAGTTGTCAGAAGACAACATAGCTCGCCTTTGGGGGCCTAAGATGGTTGAGGGCAAGTTATCAAATTTTTTTCTTCTGTAAAAAAAGCCCAACAGACTGCTGCAAATGAAAGAGAACCAAAAGGTACCCCTAATCATCCTGTTTTCAAGCCTTTCCACTGTAAAAAAAAAGATGAAAAAGAAATCTATATTAATTTTAATAAAGAAAAAAAATCTACAAACTTCCAAGTAATAACAAGGCATCACAGCCAATACAAATTCCCTCGTGCAAGACAAATTATAAAAAGCCTAGCCTAGCATTTGTGTAAAATTATATTATATCCATCAATAAATGTAGGTACTTAAGAGTGATGACAGTGACCTTAACCTTCAGCCCCTGACCCTGAAAGTTGAACTTGCTAGAGTTATCATCATACCCAACATTTGTGTGAAGTTATATTAAAATCCATCAAAAAATTAAGGTGCAAGAGCAATGACAATGTTTTTCTAAAAATAGCCACAGTGACCTTGACCCAGTGACCCTGAAAGTAGTGACCTTGACCTTAAGCTCCGGACCCTGAAAGTCAAAGTCACTAGAGATATCATTATACCCAAGTTATATTAAAATCCATCAATAAATGAAGGCCCCAGCTAACAAAGAAACGTTTTTAGAACGTTTCAAAAACGTTTCCAAAAACGTTAAAAAACGTTTTTTGTGAACGTTTAAATAACGTTTATATGGAAAGGTTTTGTTACGTCGCAAACACGTTTTTGATAAACGTTTGAAAAACGTTCATAAAACGTTTAAAAAACGTTTAAAATATGTTATTCTCAGCAGTAAATATACCTATTGAAAACGTTTATAAAAGAAGTTCTTAGAACGTTTTGGGGAACATTTGAATAACGTTCATATGGAAGGTTTATATCAACCTGGTAAATAAACCAGGAAAATTTATTTTAAAAGCATTTGTCTTAATATGTTTTTTATGACTTAATTATGTTGTTTTTTCCCCTTGAAGTCATCTAGCGGTTATTATACCCCCGACATACGAAGTATGTCAGGGGGTATATAGTTTTCGTCTTTCCGTCCGTTGGTTCGTTCGTTCGTTAGTTAGTTAGTTCGTTCGTTCGTTCGTTCGTTCGTTCGTTCGTTCGTACTTCCGTCTGTCCCGCCGTTCGTCAACCTTTACGTCAAAGTTTTGCGTTAAACCTTTTTGATTGCTCATATCTCTGTTACCACATGTTAGATTCTCTTCATATTTGGTAAAGGATATCTCTATAGCATTACCTTTCATATGGAATATCTAAGCCCCTGGGTCAAGCCCCTGGATGGGCTGTCTGTCTGTCCGTCTGTCTGTTCATCTACTTTTACGTCAAAGTTTTGTGTTAAACCTTTTTGATTGCTTATATCTCTGTAACCGCATGTTAGATTCTCTTCATATTTGGTAAAGGATAGCTCTATAGCATTACCTTTCATATGGAATATCTAGGCCCCTGGGTCAAGCCCCTGGGTGGGCTGTCCGTCCGTAAGTCAACCTTTACGTCAAAGTTTTGCGTTAAACCTTTTTGATTGCTTATATCTCTGTAACCACATGTTAGATTCTCTTCATATTTGGTAAAGGATATCCCTATAGCATTACCTCTCATATGGAATATCTAAGCCCCTGGGTCAAGCCCCTGGGTGGGCTGTCCCTCCGTAAGTCAACCTTTACGTCAAAGTTTTGCGTTAAACCTTTTTGATTGCTTATATCTCTGTAACCACATGTTAGATTCTCTTCATATTTGGTAAAGGATATCCCTATAGCATTACCTCTCATATGGAATATCTAAGCCCCTGGGTCAAGCCCCTGGGTGGGCTGTCCATCCGTTTGTCAACTTTAACATCAAAGTTTTGTGTTAAACATTTTTGATTGCTCATATCTCTGTCACCACATGTTGGATTCTCTTCATATTTGGAACAGGATATCTCTATAGCATTACCTTTCATATAAAATATCTAAGCCCCTGGGTCAAGCCCCTGGGTGGGCTGTCCATCCGTTTGTCAACTTTTACGTCAAAGTTTTGTGTAAAACCTTTTCGATTGCTCATATCTCTGTCACCACGTTTGATTCTCTTCATATTTGGTCAATGTTTTGTGTTAAACCTTTTTGATTGCTCATATCTCTGTAACTACAAGTTAGATTCTCTTCATATTTGGTAAAGGATATCTCTTTAGCATAACCTTTCATATGGAATATCTAAGCCCCTGGGTCAAGCCCCTGGGTGGCTGTCTGTCAGTTTGTCAACTTTTACGTCAAAGTTTTGAGTTAAACCTTTTTGATTGCTTATATCTCTGTAACCTCATGTTAGATTCTCTTCATATTTGGTACAGAATATAGCTATAGTATTAACTTTCATATGAAATATCTAAACTCCTGGGTCAAGCCCCTGGGTGGGGCTAGGGGTCAATAATTAGGACTTACACATTTTGATTACGTCCAAGTTTTGTGTTCACTGTTTTGGTTTAAACAATATTTATTAGAATAAATTCACATGTATACATCACATAATAGTATATGGTACAGGATTTGACAACTGTTTTCATTATACTCCTTGCATACAAAGTATTTCAAAGGTTATAGTTTTTGTCTTTTCATCTGTTCATTATTAGTTACTTTGTTCTTTCTTTATGCTATGACCCTTGTCGGATTTGTCAGCTTATATATTGGTCCTTGTGTTCTTAGAAACTACAGCGACTTGAACTGTTATATTTTGCATAATATTTTCTCTTGAAATGCAGACAATAATAAATGCAAGTAATAATAAAAAAATGCATTGCTTTATTATGTCATTATACAGCTACTTTAATTCAGCAAATGTTCTATGACAGCCTATTCTATGTTTGTTGTTTCCAGGTAAAATTGTTCCAAATTGCAACACACTTTGAATTTTTATTATTCAGCAAAGACAAGCAGTTTCATCTTTGGATATGATAAATTATACTATATTTGTTGAAATACAATAGTTATTCTCTGACAGTGACTAAATGGAAAGTTTATATGGAAAGGTTCAGTGCTACAAACAAATTTTCATTTCCGCTAAAAGGGGATGGCACTGGTCGGGGGTATACGTGCCCCACTGGGCACTTTCTCTAGTTCTTGAAGTCCAGATGTAGTAGGCGGGTCTTAGGCGGTGCTTTACTTTTCTAAAGTGAAGATTGCATTGGAATTTGACATGGTGTTGTAAACAGTGAAGTTTACTATTCACTATATATCAAATCATATTAACTGATTAAACATTACGATAACACAACCGTGCGACATAGTGCATTTTAACATCTCCAAAATGGCTACTTTTTCTGGTGAAAATCCATAGGTTGTGAGTGCTCGTTAGAACCGCCTCATTGAGGTTCTAACGAGTACCCACAACCTATGTCTTGGAGTAAAAATGAGAAAAATAATGTTTACCCCCGTAAACCCCAGATTTCTCTATACAAAGTGGGGTGTAAGGGGATGTTTATTTCACGGACTTGTTCACACGATGAACAGTGTGAAACAAGATCACTGACATTACTTAAACACGCCTATTCCAATATATTGAACAATTTACCACCAAAAATTGAAAAAGTCTGATATTTTTCATATTTCGGCTCATAACATAGATTGTGGGTACTCGTCAGAATCGCATCGGCGAGGCGATTCTAACGAGTACCCACAATCTATTGTTTTGAGCAAAAATAAGAAAAAATATAATGATAACCCCTGTAAACCCCAGTTTTACTGTATTAAAGTGGGGTTCAAGGAGGTCAAACTCATATAAGCGTGTTTCAGGCAAGAAGAAGTGGTTATTTCATGTAAAAATACTGTGGGTGTTCCATAAAATTGACAACTGTAAACCATATAGAATATATATGCTTTAATAGTGTGTAAATAAAATGATGTCCATATTACTTTTTTATCTGAAGCCCTGTCAATCACTTTACCAAGACCATGTAATGAACGTCCCTGTAGACCCTGTTTTATATAAAGAAAACTTGGTTTACTGGGAAATTCATTATTTTCTTATTTTTGTTCGAAGACAGGTTGTGGGCACTCGTTAGAACGAGCATCCGCATCCTTTGTTTAAAGCAGTCTTGATAAAACTTCTACAAACTTTCATCATGAAAATGCTGTTTTTGATTTACGAAAATGTTCAACAAATGCATCGATGTAGATTGAACATTTTGATTAATTACTTTTGAATAAATAACAGATATTTGGTCATAAAATTTATCAAATGCAGTCAGAAAACTTGTCGTCACCTTCAGTGAACCGAAAACATGTCACTTTTTACGAATATTGTCATGCAACAGATGTGTGTTTACTTCATTGGTCGCGAAAACATATGACAGCCACCGAATTCAAACAATCGCGCATTACATATACATTATATTATTATCCGGTGCAAATAAAACAAGATCCACATGCAATTAAATCATCAAATCAAAGTTACCTAGAGCAAAATGAGCCGGAAAAACACTAATTCCGTGAGGCGTTCGATTTTCTTTGTTCTTTATTCCAAGAATATTGGCGGAAAGAAAGTGCACATTTATATCAACAAATTCTGCAACATTTATAGAACGTTTTCAAAACGTTAGTAAAAATTTGGTTTTTCTGTAACCGTTTTATAACTTCCTCGAAAAGTATTTGACATGTTAAGGAATACGCTCTAGGTTTTGTAGAAGGGAAGTATTTTTTATCTGATTGCCAAAAACAGTCATCGCAGTTCGACACAGAAAAAAACGTTAGAAAAACGTTCGCAAAACGTCACGTTCTGCGTAACCATTTTGAAACCTATAATAAACGTTACGATAACGTTTTGTGTTTACTGGGGCGCTAGCGCGATGACAATGTTTTTAAAAATAGCTACAGTGACCTTGACCTTGAGCCCAAGACCCGCTATGTTTTCAAAAAGAAAAAAATAAATAAAAAGAAAAGAAAAGAAAAGAAAAAAAAACATGCCTCCCCTTGGATTTGAACTCACGCAGCTTGCAGGTAAACTTTAACACAGGAAAGTAAGGGAGGTAATACAGAGAAAAATATTAACTTCTTAAAAAGACCAATTTAAGCCAAAAAACCTGTAAAATGAAGTACAATGATAATGTTAAATATATTTTTTTATCAATTGTTAATTATATATTCAAAATAAACTTGTAAAACATCACATATAAGAGATTGCAGGTAAACTTTAACCAATGCGGACGCCGACGCTGACGCTGACGCCGACGCTGACGACGGACGCCCGGGGGTATGGCAATAGCTCCCCCTTAGTTTCGTAAGGTGAGCTAATAAAAGACACAAGTGATACACACAGTAAGTAACAAAAAACACCATAAATAAACCGCCACAGAAGAACCGCCTTGGAACGGTCAGTGGAAAGATTTCCACTGGGGGGCTTAAATCAATTTTACGTGGCCACAATCCTCGCCATTACTTCCGTCGCGATTTAGACAAATAATTTGTTCAGTCCGCATGAAGACCTCCTAACTCCTCAGTGCAACATCTCCGTGAACACAAAAAATCAAAGAACCACAGAGGTGAGACAACGGTGAGGACTCGACAGCAAGAAACCACTGAAATGCTGGAGCAAAAGAAAACCAACAGTTAGACTCCGACAAGTCTGTTTGAAGAGAAGTAACATCATCTTGGGAGATAATGGGTCTGTATATCTTTGTGTCATCAGCGAAGAGTTTCACTATGTTACTAACTACGTTGGGCAAAGTAGCAGTAAAACAAAGATCAGGAATCGATACAATTAATTTACTCCACCCATCAAAGACACCAAAGGGAAAGCAACACAAACATTAAGCGACCAGACCATAATGGAAACCTAAACAAAGGAAGGCCACAAGGACAGTTACTTTCCCACAAAATGGCCATATGGCCATCCAAAATAAAAAGACAAAAGTGATACACACAGTAAGTAACAAACAACAATAGAAATAAATCGCCACAGAAGAACCGCCTTGGAACGGTCAGTGGAAAGATTTCCACTGGGGGGCTTAAATCGATTTTACGTGGCAACAATCCTCGCCCTAACTTTCGTCGCGATTTAGACAAATAATTTGTTCAGTCCGCATGAAGGCCTCCTAACTCATCAGTGCAACATCTCCGTGAACACAAAGAATCAAAGAACCACAGAGGTGAGACAACGGTGAGGACTCGACAGCAAGAAACCACTGAAATGCTGGAGCAAAAGAAAACCAACAGTTAGACTCCGATGGGCCCGACCAGAGACAGAGCATCAGGCACCAACCAACATTACCTTGAATTAGATCTCTCTAATTCTCAATAAGCCTTTACATTGGAACCGTCATAGAATCTGAGGCCTGACCCACCGGCGTGCAATTAAAGAGGGAAGCAAAGTTGCCAACCGTGATTGGGTTAACTACCATGCACGCAGTCTGTCGTTTAATATCCATGTTGTACCCAATCTTTTTATATCGAAGAATGATTTTACGAATTTGGGTGCTAAAGTCATTGCGGTTATATATTTTTTTGAATTTATATACTATGTTACCATAAAATTCGGGTTCCGATAGACCTTGTGGCAGAAGAGATTTAAGTCCAATATTGAATTTTGAAATTAAATCAGAAGTCATTCATATACACTAGGAATAATACTGGTCCTAGGACGCTCCCTTGCGGAATACTACTATGAACTGTGCTCCAGCTGGAGCATGATGACCCGATGCGAACCTATTGCTCTCTGTCACTGAGAAAAGCTCTGATCCATCCGAGTACTTTTCCCCTGATACCATACATATCTAGTTTTCGCAGAGGCATTTGATACGGCACGGTATCAAAAGCTTTTGCGAAATCCAGATAAATACAGTCGAGGCTACCGCCTTCTTCAATCACTTTAGACCAGTGGTCGGTCACTTCTAGTAGTTGGGTAACACACGAGCTTTTTGATCGAAATCCGTTTTAACAATCAGCAGAAAAGTTATTGTTGTTCATGTGTGACACAATTTCGTCTCGAATGAACGTTTCGAGTACATTATATAATATAATTTTAAGGCTGACTAGCCTATAGTTTTGACATAAGTGTTTATTGCCCTTTTTGAAAAGGGGGGTAACTTGGGTTTTTTCCACATAGATGTCAGAGTTCCGGTGTCAAGAGATTTGTTAAACATGTCTGCAACAGTGTCGCTTATTTCACTGGCGCTCTCTTTAAGAAGCATCGGATGAATAGAGTCCAAACCCGGAGATTTTGAAGCTTTTAAAGTCTTAAGTTTCTTTTCTACCGCTTGTGGAGTTATCACAATATTGTCCAAGGTGTTGTTCACGTTTACTTCTTCAAGAGTGTGAATAACGGATATATCTTCGTTCGAAAACACACTCACGAGCAAGGAATTTAACAGTTCTGCCTTTTGTACGTCTGAAGAAAGTAGAGTACCATCACTAGACTCGAGGTCGGCTACCTTACACTTTGTCTTAAGTCTGCTCCTGACATAACTATGAAATGACTTGGGATCGGTTTTCGTTTTAGCGAATTCCTTTTCAAAGTTCATTTTAGCCGATCTACATGCTCTAGTGGCTTTATTCTTTTTTTCTTTTTTTCTTTTTTTCAGCGTAGTTTTGCCAGTTTCTCTCAGTTTTGCAAAAAGTCCACGTCTTGTACGCTCACTTTTTATCGTTAACTGCTATGACTGCGTCCTTGTTTAACCATGGTTTCTTTTTAGCTTTACTTGAGGGTTTCACCAAGGGAATATGTTCTTTGGTAATAGAGTTCACTTTACATAGAAAATTGTCCCAGTAAACATCGAGATCCTGGTTACTTATATCGTTCCACGTGACTTGGCTAAATTCTTCCCTAATCGCTGAGTAGTTCCGCTTGAAATAGTTCGGTCTAGGTTCATCACTGATCTTGAAGTCGGTATAGCACATGAGTTTAAATGATAGACATGTATGGCCACTGGCACCTAGTGGCGAAAAATACTCTTGATCACTAACCATGTCCAATTCATTCGTAAATAATAAATCTAGCCGCGCAGATGATTGGCCCGTACGATGTCTAGTATGTTCTGTCACATGCTGATAAAGGAAGAGGTCCTTAATCTTTTCAAGACATAATGACGAACAATGGTCGATCGATTCCGTTGATTGTTGGTATTCCCAGTTGATATTGCCGTAGTTAAAGTCGCCGGTTATAAGAATATGAGATGGTTTCAAGCCTACTGCTTTCTCGAGTAGAAGGTTAGGATTAATGTTATTGTCCCGCGAGGAATAGGGGCTTCTATAAACACACCCGACGAGTAGGATATCAAATCCTGCTAGTTTTATTGTCAACCAGACTGATTCATCAAAGTCACATGAGTTTAAAACTTCAACACTATTTACACGGAGATCATTTTTATAGTAGACAATTACACCCCTCCCTTGAGTAGTAGAATTCACAATAAAGTCATAACCTTCTACGTTAAAGTCTTGGGGGAGTAGTTTTTTCTTAGTTCTCCTTCTTTTGGGTAATATTTCATTAAAAATAATTATAACCGGATCCTTCTCACTAAACAATAATGAAAGTCCGTCTTTCTTGTTCAGTATACCACTGTCAAGCATTTAAAAAACCCTCTCTATCTACACAGTTAAAAACATCATTGGCTCTACGGGTTTTCACGAAAGCAGTTGTTACGGGGCGGTCTGGCAGTTATCAATTTTATGCAGAAAACTAGGAAGAGATCTAATTGTTGAGGCTTTTTACACCTTAGAGGGTACGGTCCTCGAGAATGTTGACTCCATTAAATACCTTGGTGTGACAATCACAAACAACTTGAGATGGAATACTCATATAAGCAACATGTGTACTAAGGCAAATAGTACACTTGGTTTCCTGAGGCGTAATCTTCATCAGTGCCCATAGGATGTAAAAGAAGCAGCAAATAAAGGTCTTGTTCGCCCAATCTTGGAAAATGACAATTGTATCTGGGACCCTAGTGGATTGGTCCTTAACGAAGAAATTGAAAAAGTTCAGAATAGAGCTGCTAGATTTGTATCAGGCAATTTCTGCTTTGAAACTGGGAGCATGACTGGAATACTTGGAAAATTAAAATGGGAGTCTCTCAAGAAAAGGAGGAAAGACAGTAGGCTCATTCTTTTATACAAAGGTCTAAAGGGTGTTACTAGCATTCAAGCAGATGACCTTGTCCCCCGCGCTAGGCACTGTTGAAATTACCATTCATTGGCGTTTCAGACCCTTACTGCAAGAACGGACATTTATAAAGAATCGTTCTTCCCCCGAACCATTAGATGTTGGAATGCCCTTCCCGATTCGATTATTTCGACAGCTGAAGGTGCTGATGACTTTGTAACTAAGTTTACCTCTTTGGTTAGAGCTAGGGACTAACTTCCCATATCACAGGTCCTGGTGTATGAATGTCATTTGACGTGTCACCAGTAACAATTCTGATTCTGATTCTGATGCGCAAATTTTAAATATATATATAGGCTGCGGGTCTGGTGATATTAAGCCACTTGTCTTAAAGGAGCTCAGGCATAAAATTGGACCCATCATCTGTCGGTTGTTCGAGAGATCTCTTACAACTGGTGAACTCCCCACGGACTAGACCAAAGCTAGAGTAAGCCCACTTTTTAAGAAGGGATACAAAGCTGATCCAGCCAATTACAGGCCGATATCGCTCACCTGCATACTCTGCAAGGTCATGGAGCATATTATAGCAGCCAACCCTACACTTTATTTCAGCAACCATAAAATTTTATATGAGTCACAGCATGGTTTCCGTGAGAAGCGCTCATGCGAAACCCAACTAATACAGCTTGTTGTGGACCTGTCCAGACAATTTCTAGAAGGTAACCAGTTTGGCCTTGGCCTATTGGATTTCGGTAAAGCTTTTGACAAGGTCAACCACCTCAAACCACTTTTCAAACTTTCCCAGCATGGTGTTCGAGGAGATACGCTGAAATGGAAGGAGCGTGATAGCTCAGTGGTTAGTGCACTTGCCTCTGATGCTAGAGGCCCCCGGTTCGATCCCCGGAGGCGGCGATTATTTCGGTGGCCGAACACGCTCCATTGGCATCATTTGCAGGGATTAATGCCAAAAAATGCACCGTCCTTCGGATCGGGACGTTAGCTGGAGGCCCCCTGTGCAGGAAGAGTCATCTCCTGTGCAGGTAAAAGACCCCTACCGTAATTAAATGATTACTGTGTAGGCTTTCAACCCTGCAACCTGGAGTGTATGTAATGTACACCTGCGAGTAATGGCCAAATGTGACCGATCGCTTTATAAGTAGAAAGAAAGAAAGAAATCATTTCTGGTGGGTCGAACCAAGGCAGTTGTTCTCGACGGGGAGTCCTCTGAAGAGGTGCCGGTAAACTCGGGAGTGCCCCAGGGCTCTGTTCTTGGGCCACTTCTGTTAATGCTGTACATTAAGGATCTTCCTGAGGACATCCAGTCGCAGGTGAGACTCTTTACCGACCATGAAGCGGTTTATATTGTCGTCAGAAATAACGGAGACGCCCATATACTCCAGTCTGATTTAGACAAGCTAGAAATCTGGGAACGGACCTGGGACATGCAGTTTAACCCAAGCAAATGCCAGGTTCTCCATATCAATAAATCCAGACGGCCCATCCTTTCTCAGTATACTGGTCAGATCCTAATGTCAGTAGATAGTGCTGAATACCTTGGTGTACATATCAGTGAAGACCACACCTGGAACACCCACGTAAGTAGTGTTACCTAAAATGCATACAAATAAGTTCTGTAAAAGGGTTATCCTTTGGAAGCAAGGAATACACCATAGAAGTGAAAAATATGGAGTGTACATGTTTTCTGGGCCAGACTAGCTAGTTTCGGCCAATTAGGCCTCATCAGTGACCCTCAGATATTTTAAAATTTCACAATGGAATCAATGATCCCAAAGGACAAGAAAATATAATCTACTCTATGATGTAGGGCAGGGAGACGTTTTACCGCCGCCACACATTCCCACACACCAGCTGTAGTGAAGTTAAATATGTTCTGTAAAAGGGTTATCCTTTGGAAGCAAGGAATACACCACAGAAGTGAAAATATGGAGTGTACATGTTTTCTGGGCCAGACTAACTAGTTTCGGCCAATTAGGCCTCATCAGTGACCCTCAGATATTTTAAAATTACATAATGGAATCAATGATCCCAAAGGACAAGAACATATAATCTACACTGTGATGTTCATTAAAAGAGTCAGAGAGCTAGCTTGTAAGACTTTCGTTTGCCCACAGTTGGAATATGCCTCCACCGTGTATGTGTAGGAGTCCGCCTACAAAAGTGAACTCAGATAAAATGGAAATGATCCAGAGACGTGCTGCAAGCTGGGTTAAATCCAATTACTCCACATATGACAGTGTGACAGAAATGCTACAAGACCTGAGTCTGCGGTCCCTTGAGCAGAGACGAACCGATGCCCGTTTGATTATGTTTTATAAAATTGTTTACTGCTTAGTCGCTGTTCCATTACCGCCATACATTGAGCATCCCCTGAAGATCACTCGTCACATGCACTCTCTTTCGTTTAGACAGATTCATGCTTCAATAAATTACTTCAGTTCTCTTTTTTTTCCCGATATCCATCGTATTGTGGAATAGATTACCAGAAGAAATAATCCTGCTGACCGATCTTGACTCCTTCAAACAAGGAGACAGTAAGCTAGACCACTCATTCATTCCAATAAGCAAGAAATGCTGTTTTTATCATGTTTTTAAATCTCCACCCTACAAACACCCCTATTTCACATTTTCTTTCTCCTATTTCACTGTTGTTTTTTAGCTCGGCTGTTTTCGAAGAAAACGACGAGGTATTGTCATAGCTCTGTCGTCTGCGTCGTCTGCGTCGTCTGCGTCGTCGTCGTGCAAAAACTTGGACATTTTGTAATATCTCTGTCATTACTGAACATATTAACTTGAAACTCGGAATAGCTGTTCATTATGAAAAGGAAACTCATACCAATAGGTGAGGCAACTCTCAAAATATTTTTGACACAGTTATGCCCCTTTTTGGATTTATAATTTTTACAAAAACTTGGACATTTTGTAATATCTCTGTCATTACTGAACATATTAACTTGAAACTCGGACAAGGTGTTCATTATGAAAAGGGAAACTCATACCAATAGGTGAGGTAACCCTAAAAATATTTTTGGCACAGTTATGCCCCTTTTTCGACTTCGAATTTTTGTTTAACTAAAAGAAACTGCAGCCGAGCGTTGGCACCCGCATGCGGTGCTCTTGTTTTTCTCTAACTATAACCTTTTTATTTTTTTTTCTTGCACCTGCGCATGCACCTCCACATAATACTCGAGAGATGGTGCTGGAGTATATGAAGATAGATAGATAGGATGAGTTCTTAAAACTATTTACAATCTGCTTTCAGATGTGTACTAAAACGCATACTTCTGAGTCCCAAACTATACCATGCGGGATTTATGAACTCCTCTGCAGTTTTGGCATTTACCACAGAGGAGGGAAGACTATTCCACTGAGGAATAGTTCTAGGAGGGTTCATGACATAACAAAGAAAGACAAAACATAGACCGGACATAAAATAGACGCGACAAAAGACAGAACGACACAACATAAAAAAAAAAAAACATGAAAAAAAAAAAAAAAACATAGAAAAAAATCATATACAGGGAAAATTTTATTGACACGATCTTTGCAAGTAATATATAGATCTTGATCTATTTGTCGTCGCGATTTAGACAAATAATTTGTTCAGTCCGCATGAAGGCCTCCTAACTCACCAGTGCAATATCTCCATGAAAACAAAAAATCAAACAGCCACAGAGATGAAACAACGGAGAGGACTGGACAGCAAAAAAACACTTGAATGCCGGAGAAAAGGAAAACCAACCGTTAGACTCCGATGGGCCCAACCAGAGACAGAGCATCAGGCACCAACCAACATTACATTGAATTAGATCTCTCTAATTCTCAGTAAGCCTTTACGCTAGAACTGCCATAGAATCTGAGGCCTGACCCACCAGCGTGCAATTAAAGAGGGAAGCAAAGTTGTCAACAGTGATTGTGTTAACTACCATGCATGCAGTCTGTCGTATAACAGTTATGTTGTACCCAACATTTTTATATCGAAGAATGATTTTACGAAATCGGGTGCTGAAGTCATTGCTTCCCTCTTTAATTTAATATGGTAGATCAACATCAGATCTACATCAGATACATGTGCATTCTCTTGCCCCCGTTTGACTTAAAATTCCCGACAAGAAAATCTGATGAGGCACTGAAATGTCTTCGAGCATATATGTCCAGAGACATGGATCGCTTTGGTGCAGTGGTAGCGCATCGGATTTGTGATAGAAAGGTTGCGGGTTCGAGCCCCACGCTGACCAAAGTGTTGTGCCCTTGAGCAAGGCACTTCATCCACATTGCTTCAAAAAATAAAAGTACTGGTTACCACCCAGGAAATCCTGCTCGTAATGCTCAGATGTGAGCGAGTAGCAGTAATAGGAGAAAAAAAGAGAGAAAAGAAAAAAGAGAAGACTCGGATCAGCATGCCGCAAATGCGTTTTAATTCTTCTTGTCATCTCTTGTCACTTCGGTTCCGGGTCGTTTAGCCCGTGGGTCGTTTCGCCCTGAGTCGTTTCGCCCTGATTTTGGGGGTGGGTCGTTTCGCCCTTACCTGGTGGGTCGTTTCGCCCGTGAGTCGTTTCGCCCGTGGATCGTTTCGCCGCAATTATATTTTAAGGGAGTGACAAAATCTATGTTTTGAGCAGAAAGAAAAATATGCCACATTTGTAAATATAAGCAATCATTTTCACATAGCCACAAATCCCATTTAATTGCAAAGATTTGTTTACCTTATGCGTGCTCGAATATCTTTCTCAAAAAGGTGGTAGCTCAGTTGCTCAAACCTGACGTAGAAGCCGTCAGTAGGTCGTCCAGCTGCACCACACTAGGGCAAAACCATGTTTTCCGGAACACCCAATACCCCCCCCCCCCCCCCCCCCCCGCCCCATCAATCCCTTTACATACCAAAACAAACATAACATCAATCAATAGGGCTTGAAAAAATAAGGGCGAAACGACTACCGAATCAGGGCGAAACGACCCATGGGCGAAACGACCCAGGGCGAATCGATCCAGGGCGAAACGACCCACGGGCGAAACGACTCAAGGGCGAAACGACTCACGGGCGAAACGACCCGAGACCGTCACTTCTTGTCACCTCTTGTCACTTCATGTCACCTCTTGAAGGGGTCTCCCTATTTGGTGACAAGAGGTTACAAGAGGTGACAAGAGCTCTTTTATGGTGACAAGAAACTTTCTAGCACAAAATTTAACTATATAATTGCTTAAAATGATAAATTTAATTTTATTCTTGAGTTAGAAATTAATTTTGGCCAAAAAAAAACAACATGCTTTATTCAGATGTTTATCCGCATTTACCGACAAGAAGTTCTCTTTATATACAAAGTCACTTCATTTTATAAGCAAAAAAGTGAATTTTAAGTGGGTATCTGTGACTTTTCTTCATGATTTTTTTCTCTGCTCATAAACATAGACTGTGCGTACTCGTGATTACCGAATAAGGGGGCTAACCGCATTTACCGACAAGAGATTAAGGTCATTTTGGAGACGTTGCTTCAAATTTTGTGGGACTTTTACCCGACATTGAGATGAAATGACATCTCAATCCCTGCCGCCCAATGAAACCAGAAGGCTTATATGCATCGGACGATCTGACTCTCACCGCTTTGCCTGGGCAGGCTTAGTCCGTCTAAGCGGTTTACCAGCACTCGTGTAATGTCAGATTCAGCTCTGAGTGGAAGCATCATGCAGCCCAATCTATTTCTCCAAGCCCAAGATGGGCGGGGACGAACCCATTATGATAAGTCACACGTTCATTCAAGAAGGGCAGTTGTCAGTTTCTGGCGAAAGAATTGCACTGTACGCACTGGTTAACCACTTACGTATTAGCCTGCCCAGGAAAAGAGTGGATAAATGAACTGACCCGCTCAAACATGACCTAAATAGTGTTGACTGGGCCGTTAAACCGCAATACAAACAAACAAGCAGTTGAGATAGAAGTCTTCCTTCCTTAATCGTGCGTGTGCCACTCATTAAGATAATTGCTGTCCCTCAGTATTGAGTTATCTCGGTTGATTAATCACAAGCTTGTGTTATTAGCATTTGCTCGACATATTATTTTGATAAAAATAAAAAAAATGAGTTCCTTTAAGAGCAATGAAAACATTCATAAGAAAGAAGATGGGTCATACTACGTAGTTTCGGCTAATAAAGCCTCATCAGTGACCCTGTAATGATCCGGCAAAGAAAGCCAGGGGAAACATACTGCAATTTTGCGAATTTCGAATAGGCAGTTGATACAAAGACTGATAAAAATCAAAATGGGGTCCAAATAATTAAAAACCTGTCTAGAATATGAGTCTAAACCAGTAATTTATTTCTGATTTCTCAGAATATTCACGCTGATCTCAAAGGACCAAAAGTAAAATATAAACTGCACTATGGTTGATGTACGGGGAGACGTTTTACGGCCGCCACACGGCACAACACCAGCTGCAGTGAAGGCAAATAAAAATAAAAAAAATGAGTTCCTTTAAGAGCAATGAAAACATTCATAAGAAAGAAGATGGGTCATACTACGTAGTTTCGGCTAATAAAGCCTCATCAGTGACCCTGTAATGATCCGGCAAAGAAAGCCAGAGGAAACATACTGCAATTTTGCGAATTTCGAATAGGCAGTTGATACAAAGACTGATAAAAATCAAAATGGGGTCCAAATAATTAAAAACCTGTCTAGAATATGAGTCTAAACCAGTAATTTATTTCTGATTTCTCAGAATATTCACGCTGATCTCAAAGGACCAAAAGTAAAATATAAACTGCACTATGGTTGATGTACGGGGAGACGTTTTACGGCCGCCACACGGCACAACACCAGCTGCAGTGAAGGCAAATAAAAATAAAAAAAAATCCGCTTGCTAATCATAAATTCATAGCTTTGACAAGAGAATATATAAATAAATAAATAAATAAATAAATAAATAAATAAATAAATAAAATAGTATTTTTTTAAAGTTAAATCTAATTCTCCGAATTATATTTCTCTCTGCATGTGTTCCTAGAGAAGACTCAGATCAGCCTGTGCAGTCTGCTATATCCGAATCGCTGATCTCCGCTGTGTGTGTGTGTGTGGGGGGGGGGCTTTAAGCAAGTGTGCCTAGAAAAGACTTGAATCAGCCTGCGCTTATGCGCAGCCTCCATGGTATGTTTTCTCCACTGAGGGTATAATTTTATGTGACTGAGAAATATAGTAGATCGTTTCATACATGCAAAATTTTCTTGACATCAATCTAACTTGTCTTTATTAACTGAAGCGGCACTGATGCGTCATCGACCATGTGTGCCTAAAAACGACTTGGATCAGCCTGCGCATATGCGCAGTCCGGTATGTTTTCATTGCTAAGGGTATAATTTTATGTGACGGAGAAATATAGTAGATCATCTCATACATGTAAAATTTTCTTGTCACCAAATTAACTTGACTTTATTCCCGACCAGAAAAACCTGAAGAGGCACTGAAGCGACATCGAGCAAGTGTGCCTAGAAAGGATCAGCCTGAGCATATGCGCAGTCTGGTATGTTTTCTCTGTTGAGGGAAAAATTTTATGTGACGGAGAAATATAGTATAGCATCTAATATGTGTAAAATTTTCTTGTCACCAAATTAACTTGAATTTACTCCCGACCCCAAAAAAACAACTGAAGAGGCATTGAAGCGTCGTCGAGCAAGTGTGCTTAGAAAAAACTTGGATCAGCCTGTGCAAATGCGCAGTCTGTTTTTTTTCTGCTGAGGGTATCATTTTATGTGACGGAGAAATATAGTAGATCATTTCATACATGTAAAATTTTCTTGTCACCAGCTTGACTTTATTCCAGACAAGAAAATCTGAAGAACACCGAAGCGTCATCGAGCATGTGTGCCTAGAAAAGACTTGGATCAGCCTGCGAATACGCGCAGCCTGATATATGAATCTCTACTAAGGTCTATACACATTTTATTGGAATTTTGTGTGACAGTGCGGCACATAGTGTACATTCTCTTGTCACCAGCTTGAATTTATTCCTGACAAGAAAATCTGAAGACGGTCCTGATATGATTCTAGTGGGTCAATTGGGGTTCTAGTATCTTATATTGTATGAAATTCATTTTCAGGCATAAACAAATCATTTGTCTAGTCATGTTACAATAAATAAATTGGTTTATGATAGGGATGTAGTCATTTACAGGCTTTAATACGCATGCGAGCGTTTGCGTTTGTCTAGCTCGATTCCTTAGCTGCAGTGCACCATAGGAGTCTTAAAAGAAATTCAAACGCTTGCAAAATGTTTAATATATCATATTTTACATTTAAAAGGGTCGCAAATGCGTTTTAACACTTCTTGTCACCATAAAATAGCTCTTGTCACTTCTTGCCACCTCTTGTCACCTCTTGTCACTTCTTGTCACCAAATAGGGAGACCGTCTTGAAGCGGCAACTGGTAGCACCTGATTTTGACATTTCGGCTCTTTGAACGACTTTGTGGATCGAAAAATTGACAAACCATTTTTTGTTTGACCAGTTCAGGATTTATTTTCCTTCAAAAGATTTCAAAGGTCTGTATATAGGGGACATGTCCAGCAATTTAGACATATATTGTAAAATGTGAACATCTGGATCGCAGAACTCTCATGTATGGGAGTACTTTCCAAGGCTTGTAAACTGGTACCGTGTAACGACATTGACGGTATTCGACTGGAGACATTTCGTGGAGCACGACTGAGCTCCGCCCATGATGCGCAGTGGAAAATTGTGCTCCACGTTTTTGTACCAGTCAAATGTGATCGTGCTTCCAGTTTGATGCCTAAAGCAAGAAAATGAAAAACTAATGTGACTGTTTTATATTTTAGCATTCTTGTATGTCCTTCGGTTGCACAGAAAGCAATGACCTATACAGTGTTGACGGGGACGTTAAACCTCGAATCAAACAAACAAACAAACAAACGGAAAACAAATTATCAAATATATTCGTATATGTGCTCTATATTGCTTGTATTCAATGATTCATGTCGACGAATCTGGTGGCGCAGTGGATAAACTACTGGACTATGGGTAAATAGTTCTATTTTGCACCACAAGGGGGCGTGAGTTCAAATCACAGTGGATGTTTATTTATTTCTTTTCTTTTTTTTATTTAATCATATTTACTGCTATTATCACTTGCATGTTTGTAGATTTTTTTTGCCAAAAACTGAAAAAAAATAAAAATGTGTTTTAAAATGATATTTAATTCATTCTGATTAGTTCGCCGTCTTTTTAGCTCTTTTTAGGGGCAAAAACAGCAAACTGAAATTGTATTGTTTTGTGAAACAGAAGCACTAAAATGAGATTTCTTGTTTAGTGGTTTATAGGGACACTTTCTGGTTGTCTTTTAATTGTTGTAATCTGTTGGGCTCTTTTGAAAAGAAATCGACATTTTGGGTCAAATAGTGTGTTATTAAAATTTCATTTTTGATAACTTGCCTTCATTCAACTTAGGACACCATAGGCAAGCTGTGTTGTCTTCTGACAACCCCATTTAATCCCCTCGCAACAACGTTGTCACGGGGATATAGCATCGGTACCTTGCGTCCATGTGTGTGTTTGTGTGTGTGTGTTAGTGTGTGTGTCCGTACGGAACCTTGTGAACACGATAGCAGACACAGTTTTCATCGTAGAAGCTTCCAGCCTTCCACAAATGTTTCCCATGGAAAGACGACGACCCCTATAGGAGCTTTTTTGGTGACGCACTTCCGCTTCTAAAAATAAAACGGGAAAAGCCCTGGCCGTCAACGTCGTATATGCTTCAAGGCAGTGGGACAGATAAAGTGTTAATTACAGCGTAAATTTAACTTTTGACGAATTCTAATGTAAGATAACGGGACAAACACCGATATGCTACCAGGTGTGAAATTTCGCATTACGAAAACATGCCTATATTATACAACTATATCATCAATTTTTCGGGGAAAAAAATGGAAATTTTAAAATGAAAACTTGTGATATTTTTTTTTATTTCTGCTCGAAACATAGATTGCGGGGACTCGATAGGACCGCCTCTACGAGATAAGGATTTTTATTTATTTGCCCGTTTTTGTTTTTTTAACATTTAATCATTTTGTGCATTAAGTACAGGAGGTTCTATCGAGTACCCGCAATCTATGTTTTGAGGCGGTTCTATCGATAACCCACAGACAGGAATAAGAAAAATAATGTTTACCCCTGTAAACCCCAGTTTTACTATATAAAAGTGGGGTTTGAGGGGGTCAAAATCGCATAGGCGTGTTTTCCATGATGGCAAATCCCTAGTCTTATGTTTTAATTAACTGCTCTTCAAGATTTATTGTACAAACAACCAACAGGGTCCTCTCTTCTCTCTCTCTCTCTCTCTCTCTCTCTCTCTCTCTCTCTCTCTCTCTCTCTCTGAGTGTGCCATGGCCTACATGTTGCTCTGTCTGTCTGTCTGTCTCTCTCTCTCTCTCTCTCTCTCTCTCTCTCTCTCTCTCTCTCTCTCAGCATCCTACACTTAGCGAGCGTAGGTAAATGTGAATTACAGTTTCCACGTCAACCGACATGTAACGTGTCAACAACGTCGTGTCTACATCAAGCAAACATCAAAGCGATGTACTGAATTTGACTTTGCAACGTCTATGAAACGTCAGAACGTTGCGTTGGCGATAATACGGCGTTGCTTAATAAGATGTCACTTGCCTAGTGCTCGGACCCATCAAGACTCAGTGGGATTGGAACATTAAATTCAAAACAAACGTAGAACACCCTTTCAGTGCATGATAATGAAACACTCTTTCGCAAGTGCAAGATTTTACAGTAAAATCAGGTAGATCAACCTGCCCAGCCCTTACATTACCAGGAACCACAAAACGGGTACCCTGGCAAACAGTGCAGGATTCTGCGGCGTCTGATCAGGGCCTACACTGTTTGCAAAATTCAAGCCATTTTCCAAAACAAATTTTGAAGAAAACACAACCTGACACGCCTAAATTCTGAAATGGACTCTGCTATATATAAGGAGGAAGATTCCATTATTTGGTACAAAAAGGGTTAATGGCTTATTAGCTTAGCTCCAAAATATCTTCTTGGATACACGGATCAGTCAAACCCCTCTCATCTCAACGGTCACGTGACATTGACGTGAGTTGGAGTGGGTGTCGACGGCATGACGTCGAGTCAACGTTGACTCGACGACCGTCTTGCAGTCCACTCATTAGCTTTTTTTCGACTGTCTGTATGTTTATTTTTCTGTCTGTTCGTCCGTACGTCTGTTAGTCATTCATTCATTCAGTCGGTCGGTCTGTCGTCTGTCAGTCAATCCTCTCTCTCTCTCTCTCTCTCTCTCTCTCTCAACGGCCATGTGACTTTGAAGTGAGTTGAAGTTGGTGTCGACGGCATGACGTCGAACCAACGTTGACTCGACGCCCGTCTGTCAGTCCACTCATTAGTTGTTTTCTACTGTCAGTATCAGTTTATTTTTCTGTCTAACTGTCCGTCCGTTCATCTGATATCAGTCATTCAGTCAGTCGGTCTGTCTGTCGTCTGTCTGTCTACTGTCAGTTTCTCAGTCAAACCTCTCTCTCTCTCTCTCTCTCTCTCTCTCTGTGTGTACATGATGTTTGCTAGAAATAAAATATTGTTTAAACCAAAACAAACGTTGTCTGTCCACAGGAATCTTCAATTTATTAAAACTGCACTTCTAGATAGATCGTTGGACATTTTTAATTGCACATGTAGACAGATCGTTGGTCAGTTTTCTCGATCGATAGATAGATAGATAGATAGATAGATAGATAGATGTTCTGTCCGTTTGTGATAGCTATACTTGGATAGAGAATAACGAAAAGTTACGTAAAAACCTATTTTGTAAGTAAGCTTTCGTAAGCCATTGACATGGGTCATTTAAGTAAGCCTTCCTAAGCCATTGACATGGGTCATTCACAAAGAGATTTTCGTCAATAACAAACGGATCCAGAATAAACGAATTTCAGTAAAAAAAAGCAAAATATCATTCTTTCCTTCTCGAGGCATTATTTCATTGTAAACGGGTATATTTTCTCTCAAAATTTCTGAATATTGTTAGCATTTTAAGTTCCGCCAATACATTTGAATAGCGATTGTCGTTTCAATTGACGGCCAGTGCTTTGCGCATGCTAAAGAATGACGTCATAAACGGAATCTCTAAAACGTCCTATTGATTTTCAAGGTCAAGGGTAAACGGTCAAAGCTACAATGGCCTTGACATTAAAAACCTTGTGAACAGGATAGAAGACAGATCATCCTAGAATCTTCAAACCTTCCACAAATGTTCCCCATTGAAAGACAATGAACCCTATTTCTTTTCAAGGTCAAATGTCACGGTCACAATAAACCTGACCTTAAAAACTTTGTGAACACGATAGAAGACACATTTATCATCATAGAAGCTTCAAACTCTCCATAAATATTCCCATGGAAAGACGATGAACGCTATTGATTTTCAAGGCCAAGGTTCAAAGGTCAAGGTCACAATGAACTTGAACTTAAAAACCTTATGAACATGATATAAGACACAGTAATCAGTGTAGAAGCTTCAAACCTTCCACAAATTTTCCCCATGGAAAGACGATGAACCGTATTGACTTTCAAGGTCAAGGGTCGGAGATCAAGGTCACAATGGACTTGACCTTAAAACCTTTTGAACAGGATAGAATACACAGTTATCATCGTAGAAGCTTCAAACCTTTTGCAAATGTTCCCCATGGAGAGACGATGAACCGTATTGACTTTCAAGGTCAGTGGTCAGAGGTCAAGGTCACAATGGACTTGACCTAAAAAATCTTATGAACAGGACAGAATATGCAGCTATCATCGTAGAAGCTTCAAACCATCATGTCGATGAATGGTATGCTGTTGCGAGGGGATGCTACGCTTGCGTTGCCTTGTTTGTTCTGTCGAGATTATTTCACTTATATCTAACCGATCGTTAATCACAGGTTGGCGAAAATCGAAGCCGGCATCCCGGAGAAAAACCACCAGACCTCTGAAGCCCCCGCCCATAGGGGCTTAAAGAAATATATGGGCTGCATGATGCTTCCACGCAGAGCTGAATCCGGCCCGCACACTAGTACTGGTAAACCGCTTAGAGGATCTAAGCCTGTCCAGGAACCGCGGTGCGAGGCGGACCGTCCATGCTAATAAACCCTATTGGTTTCATTGGGCGACAGGGCTTGAGATGTCATTTCATCTCAATGTCGGGTAAAAGTCCCACAAAATTGGAAGCAACGTCTCCAAAATGACCTTTACAGTGTTGACGGGGACGTTAAACCTCAAATCAAACAAACAAACAAACACCCGACCTCCGGTTGGAGTCTCACATGTGACCCTAGCCAGTTTCGAAACACAGCCGTGAAAGAGCTACGATTAACAGTCATAAGGCAAAGAGGCACCTCCAAGCCAATCATTTATAATCAGATAGATCCGAGCTGTGTCTTAGCTCCATATTAACTGCAAATGACAAGCACAATAAATAGCTTAAGTTTCGTATTTGTTTATAAAACTTGTATCATGGTTACTTTCTAAAATTGCCTCGAGACCTCTGGCTAATGCAGCAGACCTCGGACCTGTACCTGGGTCAATGCGAAATTACTTGATCAATGACATTATATTATAAGCCAGTTACTTATATTTTTATCTCTTTACAAACCAAAGTATGTCTTGTTACAATGACCTCCAATGTTTATTATAGATACATATAATTTGATTTATAGATATCTATTATAAAATTATAGATATCTGGTAAAATTATAGATATCTCGAAATTGTATTAAATAGTATAACGGCATGCCATATACTTTTCTATGTTCAGCCATATTAATTCAGTCACGTGACTGATTTCACGCTCTTTTTGAAACGTGGTCGTTGTGCTCCACGAAATTGTTCGAAATTTCACGAATCTCCCAGTCGAACACAAAACGTGCTCCACGCTTCAGTTCGTGGACCACGAAATCACCAGTCGAATACCGCCATTGTTTCGTGTTTGACGTTCCGACGTGTACTTGAGGGGTTGGTCTATACCGCGGAAGGAACTTTCCTTTCGCGAAAGGAAGGTTCCTTTCGCGAAAGGAAGATTTTCGCTACGAAAGGAACTTTTTTTTTTAGTAAATAAACACAATTTGGGAAAAGAGACCAATGTTTCCATTAATGTTTTGAATAATGAGCGCCGTGGAAGCTTTTGACTATTATGGGATATGTGCATTGTTTGTCTTGCGACATAAATATTCAGAAATTGCTCCTTTCGCAACGTTTTTGTTTTTGCGTGGGCCTATTAGGCCCACGCAGTAAGAATATGGACGAGATTGGAAAATGTTTATACTCCAGCATCAAGGTTTGCAAGACGCTTCTCAGCGACGCAATCAAGCGTTTGCTTCAGGTGGATCAATAGATTGGTTCCCTCGTCGTTATCTCCGCTAGATGGCTACTTCTTCTTTGGTAGACTGCTATATCATTAGTAGTGACCAGCTGCGTAAATGTGTTAATAAATAAAACGGGTTTCCCATTGAACTGTAAATAACCCATTAATGCCAAGCGCTTCACTGTCAGTCGGAAGATTGTCGTCTGCTCGCTGCATGTATTTTGACAAAAGCAGCAAAACCCCTGACCAGACTGTGCATATACGCAGGCTGATTTCTGTCTCTACTTTTCTGATTTCTGTCTCTACTTTTCGCAGTATTAGTTCAATATTTCTTTGTGCCTTTTATGGAACGCTAGGCAAATGGGGGTAGTCATTTCCAAAAACGTTTTGGGGTTAATAACCTGAACATATTAGTTCAGTGCATACGTTGAATTTATCCATGGGGCTTTTCAAAAATGCAAGGTTTCGCAAGGGTGAATGCAACTTCTTTACTACTGCTATAGCACTGAGTAGATCGATATGTATTTGTTAAAACTGCCTCGTCGAGGCGATTCTAACGAGTATCCATATTATCTAAATCTATGTTTGGTCTGAAAAGAAGGAATATTTTAGCAACAGTATTTTATGGCCCTGATTGATTGATTGAATGATTGATTGATTTTAGGTTTAGCGTTCCCGTCAACACTATAAAGGTCATTTTGGAGACGTTGCTTCCAATTTGCGGGACTTTTACCTTCATCTCAATCCCTGCCGTCCAATGAAACCAATAGAGTTTATTAGCATGGATGGGCCGACTCGCACCGCTTTGCCTGGGCAGGCTTAGATTCTCTAAGCTGTTTACCAGTACTCGTGTGCGGGTCGGTTTCAACTCTTTTATGGCCCTGAAAAATCACATTAGTTTGCCAGACTTTCTGACGTAAGAACACACAGAGAAACTAATAAGGACTGAACTAACCGCTTTTATATAGCTAGGTACATTTCCATATAGAGTTATTTCTACATAATTGTTTAATATGTATTGGGTTGATTTGCAGAATTGTTTGCGTAACAGTTACAGCTTAGTTGGGGAAATATTAAGTCAAAGCACTGTGAGTACCGGTGGGTCGATCGTCTCTGAGTGTAGGTTGGGAAAATATACCCTGAACTGAGAATTGATCTGTTCGTTGAACCATTAAATTCCAGTATTTTAAGTAGGCAGAGTAGGAGAAGACACCGCGTTATGTGGCGTCTGATCAGGTATACACTACTTACCAAAGCCCCCCCCCCCCCCCCCCCCCCCCCCCCCCCCCCTGCACGAGCACCGCCCAGAATTTACTTTTTACACTGCACCTCTTAGGTGCTATAAACAACCAGTCCCTCGATTTTTTTAATTGTCAGCAACAATAAACAGCAGGCGTGAAGTTTCTGTACTAGAGAATGCCTCGTACAGGAGCCCAGTCCAGATTTTCTTTGTGTCGATTGATAAGTCAATACCCCGTACATGAGTCCAGTCTAGATTTTACGTTTTACACAGCCCTCTGATGGCACAGGGAGAAGACTCAACACTGCTTCCTGTGTTTTGTTCATAGCCAGCAATAGTCACGCAGACAAAAACAACCAACAGAAACACTGCTTTATAACGTAGATCGTAGGTACTCGTTAAATCGCTTCATTATAAGAAAAGTATTCAGTGAAAAAAAATAAAAATAACGTTTTTGGTGTTGTACTGGAACCATTTTCCTTCAAGACATTACGCAAACACGCCTATACAAATACATTGCCACTTTTATCGCCGAAAAAATGAAGACTTAGATGAAAAATTGTGATATTTGTCTTATTTCTGCTCAAAATATAGATTGTGGGCACTCGTTAGAACCGCCTCAAATATAGATTGTGGGCACTCGTGAAAACCGCCTCATCGAGGCGATTCTAACGAGTACCCACAATCTATATTTTAGAGCAGAAATAAGAAAAATAAGGTATACCCCCTGACACCCCAGTTTTACTATATAAAAGTGGGGTTCAAGTGGGTTAAAATAATATAGGCGTGTTTTCGTGATGTTTTCCAAATTACTAACGTATCATTTGTTAATGTGTTTATTCGCCTTCTGTATACACATATATCCAATCATCTCAACAGATTTATAATATTTCATTGATACTGCTTAGCCTCATATGCAAGACAATATGCACTGATATGTGCTTGAAAAGTTATTACAGGTACATGTATATCTCCTGTTTGAAATACCGAGGGAGGTACATGTAGAACAATCCGATAACGGATTTAACCTCCCCCCCCCCCCCCCCATGTTTATTAATACCACATTTCAAATAGGAGAAATGAATAATCTCTATATTACATGCACTTCCATAGACTTTAAGGACCGAATGGATCTTGAATTTTGGGTCTGAATTTCCGTTCAGTTGACGGCTCATGTTAACGGTTCAATCAGCGTAGTGTTACAGAAGCTGGGTGGAAGAAAAACTGGATGGCCGCCATTTTGAAAGCGCTTTCTACAGTTTTGAACATAAACAGAAGAAACAAAGTGTTTCAGTGATAGAACGCATGTCCATGTTTTCTTTTGTTTAAGAGTTGCATCCGACCCAAACTTCACTCATTCTGATAGTCTGTTGATGTCTTCCCAGACACCATTGCAATGAGGTCATGAATGACGTCGACGAGAAATTTGAATATAACGGTTTTACTGCAAAAGCGGTATCTTGTATCTTGTACATAAAGTAGTTCCAGCTAAAGAGATTTATTTCTCCGGCTAAGAGGCAATATTTCTTCTCAGCAAAAAGGAAAATACCAAGATTATGTCTGGTAGAAATCATAGTATTTCTCTGTTATGCATGTAATATAACATTTTATCCAACTTCTCCTTTGCAAACAGTGTAGATCCATCGAATGCTTCTGCTGATCAGGATCCACACTGCCATAGTTTCTCCTCTCTCGCATTTTCTCGCTCAGTCGCACCACTGCATCCCAGCTACTGAATAAGGACGATCGGCGTGACGTCACTTCCGCTGAGGTCCGCCATTTTCGGAGGTGCAAACAAAGGTATTCTGCTATATAACCTTACCAAATGTACACAAGAAATAATTTCAATCAGTCCCACACCTCCGACAAAGACTAACTCTATATTATTGATCCGTATATTTCCTTTTATTTCTGATGATTGTTGATAAAAAGTCAGACACATTTTGCTTTAAAACTGTTCAAAAATGATCAAATTTTAGCAATAAAAACCGAAGCTTTCACCTCAACCAAATGAGAAACTGGCGGGAAAGATATCCATTCTTTGTTTCTTTTTACTGAAGAGTTCCCTGCCGACTGTCCTTATAACAGTGATTCAGTGCAATGTTTTTAAACAAAGTAATTTGTTCATTCTAGCTGTTAATGCAGGCCCGTACGCAGGAGTGACAACCCCCACCCACCCCTCCTAATTTGGAAAATTATCTCAAATTCATGCAGTATTTCACATTCTGCAAATTACCCGGAATTCGCACCCTCCCCACATTTTATAGAGTCTGCGTACGGACCTGAATCATGTTCTAAAATGAAAATGTTGCTGTATGTATGGCGAACAGTGCTGGTCCTGATCAGACGCGATGTACTGTCTATCCGATTTGGGTCTATGTTGTATGTCTAATAACGTTACCACCTATAAAAGTTTTGCTCCTAAATATTCCTGGGTTCTAAGATATGTTATAAGCAGAAGTGCGAAAAGTAACGTTATATTGTCTTTTTTTTTTGTCGGCTTAGCATAATATATGTGCAAACGTCCTTTTTCTTTCTAACAATTTTATTAATAGTATTTTCCGAAAGTCGTCGCGTGAGAGCGCGGGCTATATTAAGATACTGTTTTTGTTTTCCTTTCATGACGGAGGCAGCCTGGCATTGGCCTGCCCTATTTCGTTTGATCCTTAAATGCCAGTATTTAAGCAAACAGTGTAGTCCTGAGTAGCCGGCTGAGCAGACGCCACATTCCGCGCCACATTCTGATCTGGGTATTCAGTGTTTGCGAAACCCAGCACACGATTCCTTACCAGACTCTATAGATAGCTCTGACTTACATGTAACATCGACAAAAATAGCGCGACGTTTTCTATTTATAATGATAATATTGGTTTCCCCAAATCAGTGATTGTCACTAGGGCAACATCATTATTTTTTTATTTGCCTTTTAGTAACTTTGGGTCGATTGTTTTACAATCGACCCCAAAACAGGTGTTGAATCTTTACATTTCTGATACAGGTTTAAAACCACATGTAGTGGCATGTTTTAGAATTCGCTTTCTTTGCCTTATTCTCGATCATTGGAGGTCCGCTAGAACCGCCTCAGTGAAGCCATTCTAAACTTTCTTTTTAGTAGAGTTACAATACTAATCTTTATTTCTGCAATCCCAACTTTTTATTATATAAATCATTGCCTTCTCTTCTACTTAACAGCAGTGCTCACCGCAAGGGTGTTAGTGTAATGTACTTACTATAACAAAAACGAAAAGTCCGTGAAATGAACACTCCTTCAAACCCACTTTGTATAGAGAAAACTGGGGTTATAGGGGTACACATTATTTTCTTATTTCTGCTCCAAGACATAGGTTGTGTGTAAGAATCGCCTAGCAGAGGTGGACCTAACGAGTGCCCACAACCAATGTTTGCAATATAAATAAGAAAAAATATCAAAGATTTTCATCTGAAAAGAAGCCATTTTGGAGATGTGAAAGAATGCACTGTGTCGCACGGGTGTATTATCGTAATGTGGGAATAATACCCCTTGCACACTCCACATTTTCTCTCAAAAGAGTAATGTTTGCAGGGGTGTATATTACTTTGACTTTGTAACGTGATGGGAATGTCAAGGAATAAACTTTTTGTTTTTCAGAAAAATACAAGGTCTGCATAAAACCGATCAGAAAAAGCAGAATGCGGTAAAAATTCATTCCTTTATTATAAGCTGCATTTATTACGATGATTTACATATTAGGTGAAAGTAGATTCATTTAGGTATTTGGATTCTTATTCCTGTCGGTGTTGCAGAGTAATTTTCTATAAATAATCGAAGATAAACTATCAGACAGCTTTACAATTCTGTGATGTATATTCATTGACCTACAGTAGCGCTGGGACAAATCACGTGATCAGCCATCAACTACAATCGTCCGTTTTTAAAATAGAAGTCTGTGTAGCTGTCTTCTTCTTTGGGTAAATAAAACATGTTACTGTGTGTAAAACTTTAGGAAAAAAACATGTAACTAAGACTTCTAACCCGAGACGCCGTTCTACGCTTTTGGTAAACATGAAACCAAATCTTCGGATTTGAGACGTCTGTATATATATAATGTAATAGACAAACGGAGATTGAGCTGGATATATGTAGTATTCATTTAGCAATGGGCAGAAAAGTTTTGGGAATTCGTAGGCACTAATACTACTAATACATTGAGACTATTCAACCGCATAGGAAAACTGACGTAAAATAAACATTTACATTAGTTTAGCCTAAGTCAGACTTTGAAACAGTTCCCAAACGATGCACAAAATAAGTCATATAATGGACTGAACGGTACAGAGCAGTTAAGTTTAATTTGAAACACTTTCGATTAAATGAATGTTTAAACGATTGAAATGTTTTCATTGATGTAAGCAGTTTTTAGCATTTTATAATGTGCAGATATTCTTGTCATTTGCTTGTGTTTTTTTTTTATAAATGACAGAAAAAATGGTGGCTTTTTTTATATTAATCTTCGCGAGAATCCTATCCGCTATTATTATAACCACCCAAGTGAATCATTTTTCGTGGCAGATCTAGTTTTAGTAAGTACTTACATTACGTTAAATTTAGCCAAAAGATACTTTTGTGTAAAGACAAAATCTAGTCTATAACAATACAATCCAAACAATATACACCTTCGCATGTAATAAGTCATTCAGTTTACAGAATTATCTAGAAGCAACTTCTAAAACATTTTTAAATTGTATATGACTGCACATCTCTCACCGAATCATGCTTTATTATTGATTTTGTAACAATGTGATTATTATTGCTAAATAAGAGTACCAATAAGCTCTTCTAAAAATGCTTTGTTTTTCTTTTAATTACAGACAATTAAAATACTTTAGACAACAAATAATTTCAATATTTTTGTATTTATTTATTTGTTCTACAAATAAACTGCTGGTGAACTGATTATCTCATGTGTTTTAAAAATAATCCAAAACCCACAGTTTAGAAAAATTGCCAGCCCACGTATTGGATTCCTTTTTTGAAGGAAGCCAACTTGTTCTTTCTACGGAAGGGAGTTTGTGTGAAATTACAGACTTTATAATTATAATTATTTGTGTTTTTAATCATTTTGTTTTATATAATTGCTGATTAGATACCTTTTGGTAAACCATAAGACTACATGATTTTTTTTCATGAGAATTTTTGAAAATATTTTATACACAAAAAACACCAAGAAATAAGAACTGTTACCTTCTAACAGTCCCTAAGGTGGTCTCCAGAGGACACTGTAAGCAGAAAACACTGAGAAAAAATAACTGTTACCTTCTAAATAAGCATTTTAAAGCAGAATTTGTCTTAAAATTTAGGTGGTCTTAATAGCGGAATTTCACTGTATTTACAACATTTCAAAGACTATATATGACACGTATCTCTCTTTGAATAGCCCGCAGGCTTTAGCAAGTACATGCGAACGGCAAAGGCTCCGATTAAACTGCGCGCATGCGCAGGCTGATCTCAGTCTTCACTGGTAGCACAAGCAATAAAGTAGGTAGGTTCTGTTCTCATGATGGAAATATATATACAATCTATGTTAGAAACAGAAGCAGAAGCAGTGTTGACGGGGACGAAGAGCTACACAAATACAAAGAAACTAGATCCCCCCCCCCCCCACGCCAATCTTGCCAAGGCAAAGTGAGCCAGATCGTCCAGTGCATATAAATTGGGAACAGAAGCAGTGTTGACGGGGGCGAAGAACTACACAAATACAAAGGAACTAGATCGCCCCCGCCAATCTTGCCCAGGCAAAGTGAGTCAGATCGTCCAATGCATATAAATTGGGAACTATAGTTGTTGATGCTCGTTAGAACCGTCTTAGTGTGTCTGTTTTAATGAGCACCTACAATCTATTTTTGGAAAGCTTTAAAAATGATAAGAACAAATACAGGCTTAAGGATTAATCAATGCTCGTTTTGCGGAGGGAGTCCTAGATTTTTCTGATCGTTTTCGTTTAATTTGGTTTCTCTTTTTCCTAGCTGATGGTGTATAGAAACAAGAGCGCGTGCCATCTTATTGGGGTGTGCCTTTCCTTTTTCTGAACGAAATCTCTTCATTCTCTTATCCCTTTGTTCTTGGGAAATGTTTGTCCAGTGATCAAGGTCCGTGTAATGGTGCTGAAATTGAGTGGAAAGTTTGAAGTTTCCCGTATTTCTTATTGCGCGACCTCTTTCAATTTCTTCACCATTTACTATTTTAATCCGTGACTGCATTAAGCCCTAATTATGAAGGTGTGATTTTTAAATTATGGTAGTCAGCAATGATGGTTTGTTTGAATCGCAGTTTAACGTCCCCGTGACTGCATAAGGATTTAATTATGAAGGTGTGATTTTTAAATTATGGTTGTCAAATCTGTGCGGTCTTTCTTTCATCTTAGTATGCACGGCTGGGACACATCACGTGTACAAATCCGGGAAATGAACACCCACATAAACCCCAATTTATATACAGAAAATGGGTTGTAGGGGGTTATACAGTATTTTTTTTCTTAATTCTCCTCCAAGGAGTTTGTGGGTACTCGTTACGACCGCTTCAAAGAGGCGATTATTATAAGAGCCCCCACAACCTATGATTCGAGTAGAAGTACGAAAAAACATGATAAATTTTCATTAGAAAATTATCATTTGGGAGATCCGAAAGAATCGTCGCAATGTAATATAATATCCTCATTTCTGATCCAAATATAGATTTTGTGTGCTACCACAATATTTGTTATCATAGAAAAATATTTATCTAAGGAAAAATACTTATCACTTATAATACTATTTCTTCTTCTTCTAATTAAAATTGTATTTATTATCATCATCATTTTTATTAATATGATTACAAATATTATTATAATTATTATTTTTAATATAATCATAGGAATCAATTTATCACCGGACAGCCCATACGTGTGTTTGTTTATTAATGCAGTCGATAAAACCCTTCAGACCCCGTGGCCAGGAAAAAAACCTATGCAAACAGTGTAGATCCTGTTAAAATTAATGATATTATTATTATTTCTTCTTCTAATTCAGATTGTATTTATTATCATCAGCATTATGAAATTGGGCTCTAGTTTCATCGACTTGGGGAAAAAATCAGATACTCCCGCCACTACGACGACGATCAAGTTCACCCTGGGTTCAAACAGGGTGGAATGCATCTTCTGAAATGCATAATCAAGAGGTGTTTCGACAGCTACCTGTCTGGTTAGAAGCTGCACAAAGGTCATTTTTAGGTCCGCAATATCACTCTGAGAGAAAACCTTTATATGTCAAACTTTAAAATGTTCTAGGCCCTAAACAAACCCTTTATTTACTCTAAAATATATAACGGCCCCCGCCCATAGGGGCTTGAAGAAAATTGGACTGCATGATGCTTCCACGCAGAGCTGAATCCGGCCCGCACACTTTCGCGAAAGGAACCTTATATACAATATATCATATAAAAAATGACAAAAACAGTGTAAGTAACTCCTTTGTACAATTAAATATTATTTAAACATGTTTTTGACATCTAATGATTGTTTAATAGTGGTAAAAAACTTCCTTTCGTAGAAAAACTTCCTTTCGTAGAAGAAACTTCCTTTCGCGAAAGGAACCTTATATACAATTTATCAAAAAAAAAAAAAAAAAAAAAAAAAAAAGTCAAAAATAGTGTTAGTAACTCCTTTTTACAATTAAATGTTATTAAAACAGGTTTTGACATCTAATGGTTGTTTAATAGTGGTAAAAAAACTTCCTTTCATAGAAAAAAACTTCCTTTCGTAGAAGAAACTTCCATTCGCGAAAGGAACCTTATATACAATAGATCAAATAAAACAAAAGTCAAAAATAGTGTAAGTAACTCCTTTTTACAATTAAATGTTATTAAAACATGTTTTTGACATCTAATGATTGTTTAATAGTGGTAAAAAAACTTACTTTCGTAGAAAAAACTTCCTTTCGCGAAAGGAACCTTCCTTTCGCGAAAGGAAGGTTCCTTTCGCTGTTTGGACCGACCGGTACTTGAGAAGTTGAGTACACGCACAGGGGCCAGTTTCTAGAAATGAAAATCACTACCTTAACCTCCCTTCTGTCGGTACGTTTCAAGCTTTTTGAGAGGTGCAGTCTTTCCGGTATTTCTGATGTCTTTCCGGTAATTCTGGTCTGGTTCGCACCACAGGGACACGGTTCATATTGATTTTGCTCTTTTAGAATGAAATTAGAAACGATGTCATAACGCAAATGGTTCCCCAATAAATAAATTGGCCATTTGACCGACAGAAGGGAGGTTAAGGTAGTGATTTTCATTTCTACACAAATACATGTGACATACTTTTGAGTAAGACGGGTTGATATTATCAGGTCCCATAGATTTACTAGAGTCCAAATATTTTAGAAGCCTCAAAACTTGTTCCTCAGTTATTTAAACAGTTTCAAGTGTTTTCTTTACACCTTTTTCAGTCACTTAGGGTATCGTTACCATGTTTTCTTGGGTAATTACTGATGATAAAAAGTTATTTAACAAGTCTGCTTTTTCCCTATCCGACTTTGTAAACGACCCATCCTCTTCCTAAAAACTGTATACACCAGAAACAGATTTTGTTTTGCTTTTGACATACCTCCAAAACTGCTTTGGCTCAGTTTTAACTTTTTGTGAAATAGACTTATCATAATTATACCCTTGGCATACGAAGTATGCCAGGGGGTATATAGTTTTCGTCTTTCCGTCTGTTCGTTTGTACTTCCGTCTGTCCCACTGTTTGTCAGCCTTTACGTCAAAGTTTTGCGTTATACCTTTTTGATACCTCAAATCTCTTTAACCACATGTTAAATTCTCTTCATTTTTGGTGAAGGATATCTCTACAGCATTACCTTTCATATGGAATATCTAAGCCCCTGGGTGGGCTGTCCATCTGTCTGTTCATCTACTTTTACGTCAAAGTTTTGTGTTAAACCTTTTTTATCCCCCGACCGAATTGGTTCGGGGGATATAGCGATCAGCCTGGCGTCCGTCCTTAGACGCAACCTTGTGATGGCCATAACTCCTATACCCTATGGGATTCATTGATGGTTCTTGGCACACTTGTTCACAAGGCTGAGACGGCGTGTCATGCGCAAGAACCAGAACTCGGGATGCCATACTTTTTTAGTTATTTCCCCATTTAATAAAATCGAATGACTACTTTGTGATGGCCATAACTCCAATACCCTTTGAGATATATTGATGGTAATTGGCACAGTTGTTCACAAGGCTGAGACAGCATGTCATGCACAAGAACCACAACTCTGGTTGCCATGATTTTTTAGTTATCTCCCCTTCCAGTAAAATAGAGTGGCTACCTTGTGCTGGTCATAACTCCAATATCCTTTAAGATATATTGATGATACAGGGCACAGTTGTTCACAAGGCCGAGACCATGTGTCATGCACAAGAACCACAACTGTGGGTGCCATGGTTTTTGAGGTATCTCCCCTTCCATTAATATAGAATCACTAGCTTGTGATGGCCATATCTCCACTACTCTTTGAGAGATATCATATAGATGGTACTTGGTGCAGTTGTACATGAGACTAAGCAGATATGTCACGTGCAAGAACCACACCTCTGGGTGCCCTGGTTTTTAAATTATCTCCCCTGTCAATATAACCTTGTGATGGCAATAACTCCAATACCCTTTGAGATATATTGATGGTACTTGGCATAATTGTATACAAGGTTGAGACGGCACTTCATGTCTAAGAACCACAACTCTGGGTGCTATGATATTTGAGTTATCTCCCTTCCAATAAAATGGTATGACCACCTTGTGCAGGGCTTCCGTTAGGCGGACGTACGGCGTATATTACGTCCTGAAATCGCTTCCGGACGCCCAAATTAAACATCAAAGGCGTCCCGCGGACTCCCGAAAATTTCTCTGTACGGCCAAAAATCTTTACCGAGACGTATAAACCCGCACACTTTTAGCGGTTTGTAAAACGTTTGCTCCGCCTTCTTAGCTGAAACCGCTATCTGTGTTTATTGAGTACTAAGGACGTCCCATTTTCTGCCTGCGCGGTAATATATTGACAGTCAGAATCACGTGCGTCGGCACACCTTTGATCGTCATCGGTGTGTGAAAAACGTGTCGAGGTGATTGTTCGGTGTTTGCATATAATTAAACGGATTGGTATTTGAAGATGAACTAATTATCCCATTGACGATTAATTATCTCATTGACGATAAGTGTTTTTTTAATCCTGTAAACTTGTTACTGTTTAAATTAAAGCGGGTCGTAATTTAGGTGTTTGGTAGTGAAATTATCATTAGCGATGCAAAGTGTGACAATAGTTTCAAAGATTGATACGCATTTTTTTTTTCTTGAGTAAATAGGTGAAATGACGAAAATAATTTATAAAATCCAAAAAGGTAGCTGCGACCGCCGTTAGATTTTGGCGCCTCGAAAATACGTTAAACCGGCGAAGGTGACCAGGCCGGTGCGTCAGGGTCCGAGCTGCAGTCTGAGATTTCTCTGTACGGCCAAAAATCTTTACCGAGACGTATAAACCCGCCCACTTTTAGCGGTTTGTAATAAGTTTGCTCCGCCTTCTTAGCTGAAACCGCATTCTGTGTGGACGTCCCATTTTCTGCCTGCGCGGTATTATATTGACAGTCAGAATCACGTGCGTCGGCACACTTTTGATCGTCATCGGTGTGTGAAAAACGTGTCGAGGTGATTGCTCGGTGTTTGCACATAATTAAACGGATTAGTAGTTGAGGATAAACTAATTATCTCATTGACGATAAGTGTTTTTATGCCCCCGGAATCTAAGATTCTGGGGGGCATATAGTTTTTGGTCTGTTTGTCTGTTTGTCCGTTTGTCCGTCTGCAAAAACTTTAACATTGGGCATACCTTTTGAATGGTAAGTGGTACAGCTTTCATACTTCACATGTGCATTCCTTGTCACAAGACCTTTCAAGAGGTACCATAAATTTTGACCTCGTGACCTTCACCTTGCGCTGTCCGGGGGCATTTGTGTTTCACAAACACATCTTGTTTAATCCTGTAAACGTGTTAGTGTTTAAATTAAAGCGGGTCGTAATTTCTAAAGGCGTTTGGTGAGATTATCATTAGCATTAGCGATGCATTGTGTGACAATAGTTTCAAAGATAGATACGAATTTTTCTTGAGTAAATAGCAGGTGTTCACTAGGTGAAATGACGAAAATAATTTATAAAATCCCAAAATTTCGCCGCGATACGTACAACCGGCGAATGTGACCAGGCCGGTTCGTCAGGGTCCGAGCTGCAGTCTGATCTGTATGTTAGCCAAAAAGCCAAAAAGCCAAAAAAAAAAACCAAAAAAAAAAAAACTACCGCTGACTCGTCTAAGTCTGCTCCAATTGACCAATGTTGCACGTGTTTCTGCCTGTTTGTCTGAAGCATTTCTGAGTGTTTAGAGTACAATGAAGACTCGAAGCTTATGTTTTGCAAAGTTTAGCAAAAATCTTTTACAAAAGAATTTCTCTTTATTTCTTTTTAATCCATATATGACAATGGGTGTCAGGTTTGTTTTATTTGTGTTAAGTTCTACAAACAGTGTAGACAGATCAGACGCTATGTTCTGTGGCGTCTGATCTGGGTCTACACGGTTTGCTAATGACTCAAAAATGGGCCACTAGGCATATATGGGGATGGGTAATGCGGTTGTTTTCTTTACTATTTTTTTTTTTTGGGGGGGGGGGGGGGTGGGGGGGGGCAAGGGATTTTTACTTGGAAAATTATATGATTTATACAGGCCAAGCAAAAATAGTTTTCTTTTTTGTAAGCACTCCTCTGCACTGTACTGACCGCATGTATGTCACATAGTTATGAGTAGTTTTAACTTCCTCACAGAGCTTTGCTTGATTGTTTTGAATTTAACGGCCCAGTCAACACTATTCAAGTTATTTTTGAGCCGGTCAGTTTACATATCCACACTTTACTAGCAATCTAAAAGAAGATACAAGTGATTAAAAATGCAAACAAGAGATTCATAGATTGAATGATATATATTTCTTCATCAAAACAATTTTACGATCCGCAAACACCTTGATTAAAAATTGTGACTTCCTGAATTTTCCAGTGGGACTCTCAGATTTCAAGGGTAGGAAGTCTGGGACTTCCTGAATTTGGGAGTTAATGGAAGCCCTGCTTGTGATCTCCGTACCTCTAATACCCTTTGAGACATATTGGTTTTACTTGATGCAGATGTACATGAGGTTAAGCAGGTGTGTCATGCTCAAGAATTACAACTCTGGGTGCTCTGGTTTTTGAGTAATCTCCCCTGACAATATAACCTTGTGAAGGCCATAAGTCCAACACCCTTTGAGATATATTGAAGGAACTTGGCACAATTGTATACAAGGTACAGAAGGGGTGTCATGTGCAAGAACCACAACTGTTGGAGCTGTGGTGTTTGAGTTATCTACCCTTCCAATATAACAGTATGACCAGCTTGGGATCCCCATATCTCCAATAACCTTTGAGACATATTGATGGTACTTTGTACAGAAATACATGAGCTTAAGCAGGCATGTCATTCGCAAGAACCACAATTCTGAGTGCCCTGGGTTTTTAGTTATGTCCCCTGACCGTATAAATTTGTGATGGCCATAACTGCAATACTTTTGTGATATATTGCTGGTTTAATTCTGGTGTATGTTCTATTGGTGAACAATCTTCTGAAGGCCATATTGGCCTTTGGTCGGGGATTTGCCATCTCTTCTGATGGCTATTTTTCATTGCTGATATCTCTGTAACCACATGTTAGATTCTCTTTATGTTTGGTTAAGGATATCTCTATAGCATTACCTTTCATATTGAATATCTAAGATCCTGGGCCAAGCCCCTGGGGGGGGGGCTGTTTGTCCAACCGTCTGTCAGTTCATCTACTTTTACGTCAAAGTTTTGTGTTAAACCTTTTTCATTGCTGTTATCTCTGTAACCACATGTTAAATTCTCTTCATATTTGGTAAAGGATATCTCTATAGCATTACCTTTCATATAGAATATCTAAGCCCCTGGGTGAGCTGTCCACCCATTTGTCAATGTTGACATCAAAGTTTTGTGTTAAACCTTTTTGATTGCTCATATCTCTGTAACCACATGTTAGATTCTCTTCATATTTGGTAAAGGATATCTCTATAGCATAACCTTTCATATGGAATATCTAAATCCCGGTGTCAAGCTCCTGTGTGGGATGTCCGCCCGTTTGTCGACTTGTATGTCAGTTTTGTGTTAAATCTTTTTTATTGTTCATATCTCTGTAACCTCATGTTAAATTCTCTTCATATTTGGTACAGAATATAGCTATAGTATTAACTTGCATGTATGGAATATCTAAGCTCCTGGGTTAAGCTCCTGGTTGGGGCTATGGGTCAATAATTAAGACTTAGGCATTTAGATTACGTCACTGTTTTCATTATACTCCTTGTTGTTGAAATGCAATAGTTATTCTCAGTGGACTAAAGTTTTTTATGGAAAGGTTCAATGCTACAGACAAATTGTCATTTCCACTGAAAGGGGATGGCACTGGCTGGGGGTATACGTGCCCCACTGGGCACTTTCTCTAGTTCCTTTTAGAATTCTTCACATAATCATTTGTAACATTTCTAACACATTTATACTCATCAAAATCCTCCATTCTCCTAGTAGCTAAATACTTATTCCATGCATGACATTCTCTCTTTATACGCAATAGTGTTTCTCCAGTGATCCAGAGAGGTTTAGGCAATGAACCTTTTCTTGGCTTACTTTTGGGTACATACTTCTTAACACTACAATCATATTGTTATTGTTATTAGTTTGAATAATATTTCCACATTTCCATCACACTTAAATTTTCATATATTACACCCCAGTCCTCACTGCTCCAGTCATTAATAAAATTTTCAAGGTCACATTGTCTACATAATGCCCCTCACTACCACTGTGTAAAGAACGATTCACAAATGAAATCAAATACAAGAGTTATATGATCTCTGCAACCAAGAGAAGGCAAAATCTCGATAGTGTTGATATTGTTCTCATTTTTTTGGTTACAATATGGTCCAACAGATTTCTGGATTGATCATTTCTACAGCGAGTAAAGTGTACATGCTGGAAGAGATAATTGTTTCTTATTGTTGAAATGAGCGTACGTAAAAAGATTTTCCAGTGGACAGTCATCAAGTCCTTTAACTATCTTAAAAGTCTGTTTGGCATCTCCATGAAGACGTGGTCGGGTATAAAAGACGAGGTGGGGCCGAGCCAAAAATGCCGATCCGAAGATTTTATATTTCGACTCTTGTTATAATTAAGATATATATTATAGTCAGCATGGTAACAAATTATTATCAATAATATTTAGCTAACTGCACGAAGGTTTATCTCTCTTAATTGTTTTATTTTCTTGTAATTACCGTTTTTCCGAAATCGAGAGTTATAAAAGCCAAGGCCAGGAAAAATGAAAGTATTTCTTAATTTCTTGCAAATTTATCGGTTAAAGTACTTCTTTTTGTCCTGAAAATATTTGAATTTGATTATTTTGATCATCTGTCCATAGAAAAATATAACAAACATATAAGATTAACTTGCCAAAAAATGCCGATCCGAAGATTTTATATTTCAACTCCTGTTATAATTAAGATATATATATTGTAGTCAGTATGGTAACAAATTATTATAAATAACATATTTGATAACTGCACAAAGGTTAATCTCTCTACATTGTTTTAGTTTCTTGCAATTACCGTTTTTTCCGAACACGAGGGGTATAAAAGCCAAGGGAAGGCCAGGAAAAATGAAAGTATTTCTTAATTTCTTGCAACTTTATCGGTTAAAGTACTTCTTTTTGTCCTGAAAATATTTGAGTTTGATTATTTTGATTATCTGTCCATTGAAAAATATAACAAACATATAAGACTAACTTGCCAAAAATGCCAACAAAGTTCTGGATTGATCATTTCTACAGCGAGTAAAGTGTACATGCTGGAAGAGATAATTGTTTCTTGTAAAACACATTCTATGATTATAATGAACCTTCACTCATGGTGCGTCTCATTATCTAAGAGTAGTATAATCCTCCCAATTTATGTCTTTAAAATTGAAATCCCCCCCCATTATCAATATGTTCTAAAAAACCTCAGCTGCCTCATTCAATACACGGTCAACGGTCTCACATGCCTGTACATCTGATTTGTTTTTGTTTGATTTGAGGTTTAACGTCCCCGTCAACACCGTAAAGGTCATTTTGGAAACGTTGCTTCCAATTTTGTGGGACTTTTATAAATATCTTCATTACTCACATTTGCAGTAAAGTCAATGTAATTACACCACAACCTCTTTATAACACTATTGTTAGGGTCAAAAGCAGAAACCCTGTTAGTTAAGCAACCGTGTTATATCCAAACAAAAATGTGAAGATTATATGGTCATTTTTCTAAATAATCTTCACATTTTTGGGATCCATCTTGAAACCGTGCTATTTTCAAAAGCATGTTACAATGAACCGTGTTATAATGAAGTTGTGGTGTAATAGTCTGACCAGATTCAAAACTGTCTGACAAGATACTGTTATATCTGACAAAAGACTGACATACAAAATTTTCTTGACTAGAAATTGGACAGTAAAGTAAACTGTCATGAAAAGTATTTACAGTTTCTTCAGAAACAACATTTTTTCACATTTGAAAACAGTGAGTTTACATTCTTATAAGTCACAAATTACTGCAGTGTTTTCAACTTGACTACAATCTAAATCACTAGAACTTGCATGACTAGAAGTTGACTAGAAATTAGAGTTTCATGACTAATATCAATAATGCCAAGAGATTCATTGCCAGTATTAACACTGTCGAAAGAAAAAACTCCTTCATTTGAGGTGAAAGTGTCACTTCTGTCAGCTAGCGTATAATTGAGATCAGAATAATGAACAACGTCAACAGTAAAATATAACTCTTTAAAATAACTTTTCATGAACAATATTAACTTGAACATGAACACTATTTACAGTTTGTGAATGATTTTAAGGCATTTATCCCCCACTGGTCCCACGGCCCTCTGACATTAGGTCTTCTTTCAGAAGTTTCTCCTCTAAAAATAACCAGATTGTCATTTCTTTATTCTTTTTTGCATCTCTGATGGGAGCTATGGGTAAATTGTATCGATTCCTGATCATTTCCTTCACTTCTATTTTTCAAGCTCTCTTTACAAGTTCATACTTCTTATGCGCTCTTCTTTTGTTTGATCCAGCGTAATGAACGCCTTACTCCATTCAATTTCATGAGCATATTCCTCACCTACTTTTGATCTCAGGTGCTTCGTGCCACCTAGTATTTATGTTTGTCTGAGACAGAACCCAACTGCATTTCAATTAACCAATTTTACCTTCTGTTGGCTGACCTAGCCTGGTAAAGTCTATTATCTGTGTGATATCAATTATATTTATCAAAAAGTCCTCACCATCTCCTTTCTTATCCACACTATCAGGTCTTGGCTCAGGCACATTGTGAATAATAAGGTTACATTTTCTGTCTTCTCTCTCTTTGAACTCATATGTTGCCTTCTCTACTTGTGTTGCTACATAACTCTGAATTGATTTGCTTAGATCCTCAACCATTCTTTCACATAATTCAAGTTTCTGCTTTTGATCGTTTAGTGAATTCCCTAGTTCAGTCAGTTTTGGAAGCAACCTTGTACAGCCATCACAGTTGAATGGCAAATTCTTTGAGCTACTGTGTTCATTTTTAGAACATCATACCGCCTAGCTGAGATGTGGCTGCATTCTAAGCAAAACCAAAAATTACAGATATTGCAGTTCATACATTTGGCGGTTTTTGTCGCACCTACTTCAGCAGGAAGACATAGGCGTGCAAGTTTCCCTCCGTCCGTCAATCAGTCCGTCCGTCTTTCCGTCAACATTTTACACTGGGTGTCTTGTCATCGCAACTCCTACTACAGTTTCACACCGATTATTTTGAAACTTTGTGTGTGTTTTTGCCATGGTATGAGGATGCGCATGTGGTTTGGACTATCTTCTGATCATTTTTTGTTACTTTTTCCACATTTAGAACATAGTCATTTTAACCTTCAATTGACATTTGATAGGTACCCGTTGTCATCGCACCTCCTCTTGCAGTTTTATACCGATCGTTTTGAAACTTTGCGGAAGTAAGGGCGAGGATTGTGGCCACGTAAAATCGTTTTAAGCCCCCCCCCCCCCAGTGGAATTCGTTTCCACTGACCGTTCCAAGGCGGTTCTTCTGTCGCGTTTCATTTTTGTTATGGTTTGTGTTTGAGTATTTGTGTCGCATATGTTATTTTATTTTGGATAGCATATTGGCCATTTTGTGGGAAAGTAACTGTCCTTTTGGCTTTCCACTATTGATGTTTCCATTAGTGTCTGTTGTTTCATGTTTGTGTTTCTTTCCCTTTGGTGTCTCTGATGGGAGCTGTGTGTTAATTCCCAAACCAAAATGCAGGCTTGTCGCAAGCATACCGCAAGCATGTCGCATGCTTGCACATGCTTATTAATCACGCATTCTCAATGAGCGAGTGCATTACACATAAGATAACGATATCAATATTGGAAAATCTGAAAACTTTAATGGACAGTAAAATCCAAAATTATAACCATTTAACTTTCTGAATCTATCTTGGTTTGAACATCAAGGAGCTCGTTATTTCATACTGGATAATCAAAATATACCAGTTACCACCAATATACATTTTACAAAGCATAGAAACGTCCGTTACCATATGCAGATACTCTATTCTATCTGTACTACAGCAGATGATAATCAGATTGGAGGTATAAATATTATCATGAGCGACAGTCGAGATGTGTAGCTTGTTAGAAAAGTAAGAAAAATGACTATTATTAATTTTCAAAGCTTACAAAAGTTACTTAAATCTCTACTTGTCTTTAATATAGTTGAACTTTTCTATATTCTCTTTTATTGTTGTTTCCATTTCCTGGCTACACGTGCAAATGTATTTCATTAAGGAAAAATGCAATGTATTATGGTTGTTTAGTCATTCCTTTTACAGAAAAGTATGCACTGATCAGCATAATTACAGTATTTAAGGTGCAGCTGCTATTTCCTTACAACAGGTAAATGGTAACGAACATTTCCCTGTAACTACATATGCGAAAATGAAAAGATGTACACAAATCAATTCACGAAAACTGCATTTGTTGTCATAAAAATGGTGCAATAAAACTATCTAAATACATTTTACTCTTTTGATTAACGTCCTTAAAACGCATGTTTGTAATAAATCTGTATATGACTGAAATTCAATATCAAAAGTTTGAAAATTAGCCAGTGCTTGTACTGCATACTATTCTAACATCACTTTTACAACACTGAACCTCTTAATAATGAGCTTCGACAGAAATGCTCACGTGTCAACGGTTATTTCAGAAACAAATCTTGTCTTAATTTCTCCCAAGACAGAAATAGTAAATGTGAAATGTCCGTTACTGATATCCATTCATTTAACCTTTATGCCATGTGTGACTAAAATTGACCATTTGCTATTTAATTATGACAAGGCGGTATGTGAGGATGTTTTCAAGAGGGTACATGCAGAAAATTACCGTAAATTTAAAGCTGGTACAGATAACTTCATAGTTTAGGTAACGAACATTTCAAAGGAATAAGTATGTCATCAACGCTGAGAAAAAAAGTGCTTCGACATGATAAACGTACTTAATATCAATTAACAACATCCTTTTGATTGGAGCAGAAACTTTACACAGTTTGTCGTTGCTATCAACTCAAATGTTGTCAGGCCTGTGTGGATATTTTCAACCCCGGTATACGATGTATGCTATTGGGGTATAATGTTTTCGTTCTGCCGTTCGTCCGTCCGTGCGTTAACATTTTGGTTAAAGTCTTGCGTCAAAGTTTCTAAGAGATTAAGTCTTCTGAACCCTTTGATAGATTGAGTTGATACTTACACTGAAGTTACATACTAGTCTAAAGATTTCTTTGATGTATGTCCAACACCCACCCCTCCCCACCACAACCCCAAAAGTGACCTTGAAGGCTTGAGGTCAAGGTCACATACTTAGAAATTTTATATTTGGCTAAAGTTTTATAACAAAGTTTATAGACGCCTGTATGTTCTAAACTCTAAGACAAATTCATCTGATACTTGCATCAATGTTGCATACCAGTCCAAAGATTTCGTTATGTATGTCTTTTCCCCCACCCACGGTGACCTTGACCTCAAGATCACAGACTTGGGAAATTTTACATTTGGTTAAAGTTCTGTGATAAAATTTATAGATGCATGTATGCTGTGTACTCTATGAAAAATTCAATTGCTACTTGCATCGATGTTGCATTCTAGTCCAAAGATTTCATTGATGCATAGCCCACCCTGCTGTTTCAGTAAGATAGATGCCCCCACCCCCGCCCCCACCCCTTCAGTAACTTTGATGCCCTCACTCCCTTGGTCCATTTAGAATTTTTTATGTTTGGTTTAGCTTTTACAAGCACATTTATAGATTCTTATAGCTTCTTAACTTCTTCATTCATATTGCATACAAAGATATTTCAGAGGGTGGCGCTGGCCGGGGGTATAAGTGACCCACAGGTCGCTTTCTCTAGTTCGTTTACCATAGCTAATTCAAACTTGTCCCTTGAGAATCCTTCAAATCCCTCCAGACATCCATATATTTGGATATTTTAGGGAGATTTTCTCGATTTTATCGGTAAAAGTTATGCTGTGTGTACTCATAAGAATCACCTCACCTCAACGAGGCGATTTTTATGAATACACAAAACATACCTTTATTTTATAGTAGATTGTAAAGATATTAAAGTGATCCCCAATACGCTTCATGACCTGAAACTATGATTAAACCTCAGTAGACTCCTATTTCAAATAAATGTTCATGGTCCCAAAGGTGGTCGGATTATCTGAGTTCAACTGTATATGTGACAAATGATTTAAAAAGTTCGTTACCTTGACTTGACATGTACGTTACCGGATACTTATCATGCTTGATACGATATACATTCAGTTTAATACAATTCATGGTGGCAAATATTTGAGGTTGAAGAATGTCTTGTATAAAGACATGCAAGTATTTGAATATTGAAAAATCATGTGCATTGTATTTTGAATGGGATAAACAAGCAGTTTGTTCAGTTACCACGTTATTATAACGTGTCAATTCGATATCATTGTTTAAATAAATTGCAATTGATGAATATTTAACATGTACTTATGTTAGTTTTAAACACTATTGTTTTGAGTTTACAATGACTTTATTAATTACTAGACAGAATTTGAATGAACAAAAGAGTATCGTCATGTTGACGTGTTCGTTACCTTTTGGTAACGAACATTTCTTAACTGTGTAAGCATTGTAAAACTGTTAGCATACATATGACAAGGTAAACACATCTACCGTGTGGATTATTAATCTTGTTGATGGCGTATAAATGATACCTTTCCGAAAACCATGTTAAAATATATGCAATGAAAAAACTGGCAACTATACCTGTATTTCTTGGACGGATCATGTTTTCATCAAACGAAATTGACCTCACCATAATCCTCCGGTTAGTGACACCACCTATCTTAGTTACGTCATACAATTATGTGACGACAAAACCCTATTGACAGACCTATCTTGCATTAAATAAGGTTTTCAAATTTTGGTAACGTACACGTCAGTAACGGAATCTTACATTTTGTTGGAAATCATCGATATTCACTACGCATACGTATCCAAAAAATATATCTTTGTTCACCCCACACCTACACGGTGTATCAAATATATTAGCCACACTGAAAAACCAACTAATGTGCTCATAATATGTTTATTAGTGGTAACGAACATATCCTTTACAAGTTAATTCGTCCACTGTTTGGTTTGTTAACATTAATTATGCCTGGATAGTTATTCAACAGCCTTTAAACCTATTTATCGAAGTCAAAACATTGTCATCAGCATGTAAATATGTTTTTTTATCAATTAGTATCTCCAGTATTCGAAATTATATTGTCTTCTATATGTCTGGTAACGAATATGTTTCTAAAATGAGCGAGTTTTCTTTTTCAAGAAAACGGACCATTGTGTTATCAAAAAAGGTTTCGTGTAGACAAAAGTTTTGTGATATTTTACTTGTTAAACACTTCCATTTCATAATATAGAAAGAAGTAGAGCGTATATCTAAGTGTTTTTATAACACACTAGCAGGAGTTTTAGGATCGTAATCGGCGACAGTAACGAACACGTCAAAATTGTTCTTTTAGAACGTTTGTTTTCATGGTATTGACATTTATGCAGAACTTTAAACTATAACAGCTTAGGCCATATAATTATGTATTTGTAGGCAATAACTAGATCTACTCAAAATATGTATATGTGAAAAAAAAAAAGCAGCGACACGAATGCATCCGCTTATTGAGAATGCGTGAATACAATCTAAGATTGCAGCAAGCTACCCGCAAGCTTGCGCAAGCATGCAGGCATAAAAGTAGAAAACTTTAAGATCAATGTAAGCTTCTGCAAGCTTGCGCAAGCATGCACCAGTGCAAGCTTATACTTAAACTTTTTAAACATGAGTTTGGACTTAGTATCTTTGTAATCTTTCATAGAACTTGGAATGGGTAAGAGAGATCTTTGTAACCAACTCCCAGAAGAATTTGTTGCCATGGATTCAAGATGGTTTAAATTAACAGAAGACAGGTTCCATTTAAGAACATAAAATTTCCGCCAAACTAACTCCCTAATTATTTTTTGGGGTTGTATAAAAAAATCTGCTGATTTTTTAGTGTTGATGGCAAGATTATTGTTACATTATGTCAAAATCACCAAAATAAAAATTATAACCAAATTATTTTGCCTAAAAATCGCATTTTAATTTTTGTGTTGCTAATGTCATATTTTTGACAGAATATTTGACGGACATTTTTATGTTAACAACTTTAAAAAGTTAAAAAAATTAAGTGTTAGCTGTATTACAGTTTGCAACAATTTTTCAAAGTGACAAAAGATTGAAAACTTAATGTAAAGGAAGTACTATCTCTGCAGAAGACATGTCAAATACTGATTTATTTAACTTTCAATATGTTGAGAATGTCATTTTTTGACGGAACAAACTTTTGCTAACAATTTCCGTCAAAAAGCGACATTCGCAACAGCTCGACGAGTTTCCCGCCACTGGTAGCATCAGACGACGATGTTTTCGTCAATTTAGTGCATACAACTGGACATCAATAGGTTTTCCCTGCTTTAAAATTTATATTTACCAATAAATGCACTAAAAGTTGCTACCGTCAACAGTTGCGAACGTTAAAAAAAGTCGACAGACATTCACTTCCACAAAATTATTAGATCGCCGATCTGCGTGTCAGCCCATCAGCCATCTTTTTTCATTCGGATATGTACAGATATAATCCCCGTTTCTTTTCACTACAAAAATAAGGGAAGTAACCGCTCTAGCCCCAGATCAATTGTGCGAACGTCATTATTTATCTTTGACAGAAATTACGGGCGCAGCATTTCTTGTTAATGTATCTAGATATGTTCTCAAAATTAACTGAAACCAACCGTATAAGCAGAAAGTACTAACTGTTTTACACTATATTTGAATCCCCAACCGCCAGAAATGTCAATGAAAACAGATGAGTGACCGTTTTTGTGAACGTCGTAATATTTGACGGACTATATCATGTTTCCAGCGCCCACATTCTAATTCCTTTATTTTTAAAACTAACCATAGAAAAGTCTAACAAAGCAAACTGAAAACAAAGAAATACATACCCCAACAGCAAAATACCTTTGTTTCATTTCAAACTTAGAAATTAGTCGAAAAAAAAACGCGAATTTGATCAACATGGTGAAGAAGTCGGGAGTTCTGTCCGTCAAAAAAATCGACGTCTTGCTGCATACTTGTGTTCATTTCTCCATTTTTATGCAAAATAACAACAGATATATTTCTTTTTCTTGATTTTTTTCTTGTACTTTATTCACCATAAATATATCAATTTATTGAATCTGATTAATCACAGGAAAATTTACATCTGATTGCATTTGACGTAAATTTGACGGACATTTAACGTTCTTAAATGGAACCTGTCAGAAGTCTCTTTATTGCTTTGGAACCAAATATTTCAGTCCTTTATAGCATGTGTAAGGAAGTACTCAGCCAGTATAAGACATTTGAGAATTTGAATTATGGAATATACATAAAGTCATGTGCTGTTTTTTTGTGTTTTACATGTAAATGGAATAGTCTAAAAAGACATGCCTGTAGTGCATGGAAATGTCATGACAGATTTCAGTGGTTTGAACATAAGGTTTGTGTTGTTTTTCACTATTTCAGTAGATTATTAGCACTTTGTAAAGTTGAATAACAAAACCTTTGTAAAGGATCTTAGTTTTGAACAGAGATATAAAGACCCAGATCAGACTGCTATTTCAGGAGACACCTGGTCAGGGTCTACATTGTTTGCCATTCCAGCTACACTTTATATGCCTTTCCTTTTTTGCAAAGCAGCCTTCTTCACATTTTAGGGTAAAGACACCACATGTACTTTTTATTCTGGTGTCCAACTTTTACATGATCTTACAGTTGGTCGATCACCTCTTATCTCAATACAACAACTTGCCTATTCAAATATATTGAAATTTTCCAAAAATAAATTAAACAAGAGCTGCCGCCTAACGGGTGCCAATTATACCCCCGCATGCGTTGTCAGACAAATTTTTACAAGTATTTGACCTTGAGGAAGGTCAACGTAATGGTCAAGGTCAGGTTTGTGTATATCAATCTTAAGTACTAGTGGCAAGGTGTGTGGTGTGTGAATATTAAAGAAATCGGTCAAAGAATAAGGAAGTTATGAGCAATGTTAAAGTTTTTTGTAACGGACCGACGACGACGACAGACAAATTTTTACAAGTATTTGACCTTGAGGAAGGTCAACGTAAAGGTCAAGGTCAGGTTTGTGTATATCAATCTTAAGTACTAGTGGCAAGGTGTGTGGTGTGTGAATATTAAAGAAATCGGTCAAAGAATAAGGAAGTTATGAGCAATGTTAAAGTTTTTTGTAACGGACCGACGACGACAGACGACAAGCTGACTCCTATATACCCCCTTCAAACTTCGTTTGCGGGGGTATAAAAAACAAAACAGATAAAAAACTCTGATATTTTTCATATTGCTACTCAAAACATAGACTGTGGGACCTCTTTAGAACTGCATCCCAGAGTGGGTTCTAAGACATGCCAACAATCCATGTACTTGAGCAGAAATAAGAAAATAATGCATACCCCATGTAAACCCCAGTTTTACTGCATAAAATTGGGGTTTAACTTTTTTAAGTGTCAAAATTATATAGGCATGTTTTTTTGTTTTTTTCACATGGCATACATGGTTTTTGAAGTTTCAGCTCTACATTTAAGCAGTCACACTTAATTATACCCCCGGCATACGAAGTATGCAATGGGGGTATATAGTTTTTGTCTTTTCCGTCTGTCTGTCTGTCTGTCTGTGTGTCCGTTAACAATTATTTTGTGTCAAAGATATCTCAGGAACTGCTTCACATAGAAACTTGAAATTTTGCACACATGATCAGTATGACTACTTGTATTGTGGGAAAGAAAATAAGGGCCAAGGGGTCAGGCCTTTTAGAGTTATTTCCCTTTGTAGTTCTTGTTTCAGCTGAGGCGATGGCCCTGGCCGGGGGTATACGTGCCCCACTGGGCACTTTGTCTAGTTTAATTATGTTCAAATAACAGTAGGGCAAGCTTATAGCAAACTTGTGCTATCGTGCTCTTTTCAAGGGGGAGTCAGGTAAGACGAGAATGCACAAGCATGCGCAAGCTTCTGCAAGCATGCGCAAGCTTGCACGAGCTTTCAGAAAGGTTCCATATGCATGCTTGCGCAAGCTTGCACAGACAAGCATGCAGCAAGGTTGCTGCAAGCTTGCCGCAAGCTTGCCACAAGCATGCGCAAGCTTGCCAAAAGGTTCCAAATGCGTACTTGCGGCAAGCTTGCAAAAGAAGCATGCGCAGACTTGCGGCAAGCTTGCAAAATAAGCTTGCAATTTTGGTTTGGGAATTGTATCGATTCCTGATCATTGCCTCCACTTCTACTTTGAATGATCAACTCGGCAATTCACATGAAAATTGAAGTCTATTGGTGCGTTAGATAAGAAAACAAAATATATTTGAAAATGTTATTTCTGCATCTAAACAGTCATGATTGATGCTTTAATACTTTCAGAAACTCTTCAAAACTTTGCTGTTTTGTATATTTCAGGTTGAAACTTACTACTAGCTAGAATTTTCTACAGTCTCGCTTTGTGTGCACCAAGAACTTCACCTCACTGAAGAAGACATACATACAAGTTCTGGAGAGTTTGGAAAGGGAGAAAGAAACACAGGACTACAGCCATGTCTTACATGCTGCAGCATCTACACAATGGCTGGCAGGTAGACCAGGCCATATTGTCGGAGGAGGACCGTGTTGTGATTGTTCGATTCGGTCACGATTGGGACCCCACTTGCATGGTCATGGATGAAACTCTTTACAAGTGTGCGGAGAAGATGAAAAACTTTGCTGTGATATACCTCGTTGATATTTCAGGAGTACCAGACTTTAACAAGATGTACGAGTTGTACGACCCCTGTACAATAATGTTCTTTTATAGAAACAAGCATATTATGATTGACTTGGGTACAGGTAACAATAATAAAATAAACTGGGCAATGGAAGATGTTCAGGAATTCATTGATATTGTAGAAACAGTGTACAGAGGGGCTAGGAAAGGCCGAGGTCTTGTGGTTTCTCCTAAGGACTATTCTACGAAATACAGATACTAGTCATGACATAAACATCAAATATGACACATATTTCATAATCCATTTATACACGCAAACCTCTTTAAAACGCTGATCACTTCATATATGCAGCTCCTGAAATCTTCAGAAATCACAGATTTTTTTTTTTATTTTGGAAATTGAAAATCTGCCAAAATAAAAAATCCTTCAAAAGGTCCTCATAAAACCACTAAAATTTGCTGCTGCCAAATTTAAGTGTTTTACAGTAAATAGTGTTGTTGGGGGACATTGAACCTCGAATCAAACAAATATAGGACTGGAGTCAGTTTTCTGTCCGTTCATCCATCTGTTTGTCAATCCATCAATATTTTCATCAACATTAGCTTAAAAAATTGCAGCCCACAGATGTGACATACATGTAGCCTTTGTGGGTAATTCTTGTTGTTTTTTTCTTCATTCAAGCACGAGTTGTTGTTACTTGTTAGAATCACCTCATTGGAAATTATCCCTTACTTATCCTCATTACACCCACTTATCTTGCCCTATAAATAGTTTATTATAGCTATAAATAGCTACAAATGTCATTGTTAAACATGACCAAACCTCCTGATAATTATTTGCCATACAGTCACCACTTTTTGGACTCCTTGTTAGATTGTGAAACAAAGCCATTAAAATTATAGGAGAATTGCAAAATTATCACTGTTACTCCCTATGCAGCAATATACGCCTATGCATATATAACCAGAAAGAATATTATGCACAAGAAAAATACAGAATCCATAGCTCCAGATAAGGTGCTTTTGTCATCCGAAAAATGCAGATATTTTTCTTATTTCTGAACGAACACATACACCCACAACATACATTTTGGATACCCCATCTAATCTGAGGCTATCAGTCTCTCTCTCTTAAAGAGGACTTCTTTTAAAGGATAGAGTTTGCTTGTGAGGAGAATAAAGACAAAGAGTAACATGGATTGTTAGGGGACAGTTTTCCTTAATTCTTGTAAAGAAACATACGTAATGGATACTTTTCAATACCAACAAGATACATTTTTATTGCACACCAGACAAGGAAATCCATGATTTTACCCTGGGGTAGAAATTTATGTTCTGACCCTGGTGTTCTGACCCCAAATAGAATATAATCGCGTGTTTGATAAATGCTCTGGTTGATTACAACCTCATGCGCGGCGGCGTCATGCGTGACGTCACTAAATATTCCTGTTGTGTCATCACAAAATGGCGGAGGTCGGTAACCGAAGTGACAGCAGCATTAAAAATTCGCAATAGAAATGGAAGGTATGCAAGAAAAAGAATCCTATATGGCAGGCCTCATATTTTTCAGGCATTTGCAGGATTTCAGGCTTTTAGAGCTTGATTTTTTTCTTGATTTCAGGCTTTTAGATTTTGGTTTTGGTGCCTATTGTCTGTTTAAAAACTATTTAACGCTTATCCTGCTGAATAAATTTATTAACCCACAACCATTTCTGACTATAAGTCAACCAAAATACTTGCTATTTTCACAAACTCCATTACAAACAGTGTAGATCCTGATCAGATGGCTTCTGAATTACAAACAGTGTAGATCCTGATCAGATAGCTTCTTCAGAAGCCATCTGATCAGGATCTACACTGTTTGCAAAGGTACTAGTTGTGTCTTGTTCAGCCGGATAAGGTTTGAAGCTGCAAAATTGGGGCTTTCAGGCATGGAAAAGCGTAGTCAGTATGAAAAATGAAAAATCCGTCCCGAGAGACACTGTCTGGCATCACGAGGCTTGCCGAGTGATGCCAGACAGTGATCCCGAGGGACGGATTTTTCTATCCACCCCTCACACCCATATAAGATTCTTATATTATGGAGGAAAATAATACCAAAACTATCCCCATTAATCCTCCTTATCTGTGGCTGTCTCATAGCAACAGATAAGATGGGTATTTAGTGACAATTGAAGGATAGTTTTCCATATTGCTCCATAAAAACCTATGTTGTGGGTACTCATTAGAACTGCCTTGCCGAGGCAATTAAAAAGAATACTCGCATCACAGGTTTTTATGGAGAATTCTTAAAAACTATGTGTTGGAATGGCTATGTACACATGCTTTGTTGCAAATCAAATGGCGGAGTAAGAAAAAAGAATGTTATGCACAACAAGAAAAATGTAAAAAAAAAAACTCTTTCAAAGGGGACAGCTCATCAAGGAGAGCATTTGCACCAGAAGCCTGAAAGGGAGCAACTTCTTCCCTTTAAGAGCTGCCACTGAGATATTTCAACTAAAGGAAGATGCTTAACCCTTATCTTGCTGAATATTCATTTAAGCCTCACCCATTTCTATCTATCAACCAATCAAATTACTTCATGTAATTTATTGCTACAAATTCATAAACATAATGCCAAACTGTAGATCCTGATCAGATGGCTTCTTCAGAAGCCATCTGATCTGGATCTACACTGTTTGCAAAGATAGGGGTTGTCGTGAACAGCAAGATAAGGGTTAACCCTTATCACACTTTACAAATACATTGTAAATTTTACCACTGAAAAATTGAAAATTTTGAGATGAAAAATCGTGATACTTTTCTTATTTCTGATCTAAAATATAGATTGTTGGTACAAGTTACAACTGCCTCATCGAGGCGGTTCTAACGAGTATTCACAATATAGATTGTTGGTACATGTTACAACCGCCTAATCAAGGCATTTCTTATGAGTACCACAATCTATATTGTAGGGCGGAAATAAGAAAAGTAAGGCTTACCCCTGTAAACCCCAGTTTTACTATATAAAACTGGGGTTCAAGGGGGTCAGTATTATAGAGATGTGTTTTCCTGATGCTGTTGATCATGACAACCCCTACTTTTGCCAACAGTGTAGATCCAGATCAGATGGCTTTTGTCATCTGATCAGTAAACAGTGTAGATCTGTCATCTGATCAGGATCTACACTGATTGTTAATTTGTAGGAATAAATAACAGTAATCTGATCGGTTCAAAATCAGAAATGTGTGAGGCTAAATTAATTATTAATTGGGAGAAAGGTTAATATGTTTAGATGATTTCATTTCATTGTAAACACATTTAAAATTGTTATGGTCTCTGGTATGAGTGAAAGTTGAAATTTGCTTCTGTTGGTGTATGTGGAACTGGTGTTTTGCAAAAATAATTATTACCTCCAAAAGCCATCTTCTGTACATATATCTGGACACCGCACATCGGGGCTTGAAGAAATAGATGGGCTGCATGATGCTTCCAGGCAGAGCTGAAACCAACCCACACATGAGTACTGGTCTAAGCCTGCCCAGGCAAAGCGGTGTGCTTATAAACCCTATTGGTTTCATTGGGCGACAGGGCTTGAAATGTCATTTCATCTCATCCCAAAAAATTGGAAACGTCTCCACAATGACCTATACAGTGTTGACGGTGATGTTAAACCTCAAATCAAAGAAACAAACAAATCTGTACATATATCAAAATGTAACTATGGAGGGGAAAAAAGTATAGTTTCTGTCGAATTACTCTGTATGTTCAAGTCTGTCTTAGTGTTTCAACAACTGTGGTGAAATAAAATAAAATAAAAAATGTTCTATGTTTTACTCTGTGCTTTGAACCCATGTCTGTCTGGCTTCCTCGCAAGAATGTAATATTTGAGCATTTATGCCTCAGATCAGATAAGGCAGAATGTGTCATCTGATCATGATTTCCACAGTTCTTTTAAAGGACAAGAAATTATGTGAAATTTCCAACGAACTGCGACATACTTAAAATTCCCAAAGTCTGCAATGTTCGACGAACTGTTCAAAGCATTATTATATGGGCCCCGTCAAGCGAGTTTGGTACTTATCGCCTGTGCGAGCAGCGAAGGTTCAGGCGAGCCTGCGCATCCGCGCAGTCTCGCCAGAACCTTCGCGGCTCGCTCATACAAGCAGTTAATCAAGAGGAACCTTCAGACAGAAAGCCATATCCCTGGCCCCTCTGCATGGCTGGGCATGCGCAGTTAAAATTTGTCATGACGGAATGCGCGAAGACACAAATTCGCTTGGAGGGCTCATATAATAACTGAACAAGCTTGTTAACCGGTACAGTTGCCTTCTTTCGCCAGAAATGTACAACTGCCCTTCTTGAACCAGCACAAGGGAGAGAATGACCGTAGAAAAGATTCCATGATCAATCTCCACAAAAGAATGTTGCCGAACCCGGCAGGTATCGAACCCGCGTCCTCCTGATCACCAGTCGAATCCAACTGAGCTACCAAGGCAGGCACATATAGGCTTTAAATTTGATATACGGTAATTCCCCTAAAATTTCGAGCAAAATTATATAAAAAAAATTACAGCTGTTCGATATTTTAGAATTAATTTCGAACAAAATTAAATAATTATTTTTACAGCTGTTCGGAACTTTAGAATCTCGACCTGGTGAATTTCGAAACTTTAAAGATCTGACCATCCTGAGCCTGCCTTTGCATCTAGCCATTGTGTTGATATATATCGGTTGCTGCTCTTTGAATATCTGAGAGACCATAGAAGGCTCGTAACTGCAGCAAACACAAAAGATGCTGGTCAAACTTTTCTGATGTGCATGCTGATCTGCCCCTTTCTTGTTCACAAAAGCCCTAAAACAGGGTTTCTCCTGACTCGGCAATGATACTGAAACTTACATTTGGACGGGGCTTTCCGTGGGACAGGGCTCATAGAAAGGCGAACAGGAGGTCACGAAAGTTGTCTCCCTTTGAAAACTGGCGGAAAAATCTGCAAGATATTCTCAGTCCTCTTAAGTCATTCCCAGTATGCCTCAATAGGGCTGGCTAATCGGAGCTGAAAAGATAATCGATTATCAGTCATGCCATTGCGATCGATAATCGATTAGTAATCGTTAAGGTTTCTGTCATAATTTTACCCGGTCTGGCTTTCTGTCTGAGCATGACTCTTACTAGATGTTGCACTTTACCATACACATGTATGTATATTTGAACAGACAGGCCTGAGCAAACAGTGTAGACCCAGATGAGACGCCGCATAATGCGGCGTCTCATCAGGGTCTGCACTGTTTGCCACATATTCAGCTATTTTAGGCATAACTTTGGGTAGTAAATTGTACCTATCAAGTAATCGATTAAAAGCAAATCAGAAATGATAATCATTTTTGTGGAATTTATCGATCGATTAACCGATTAATCGTGTCTTATGCCTCAATATCCTTCTTATGATGGCATGATCTCAAGCGCTTTTTGAACATGGTCACGGTATGGTTTCCGCGCTTTTGATATACGTCATATGCATGTCCGGGAAAAGTGTGGTTCGATAGACCAATATGTTTACATTCTTTTGACAGAAACTGACAACTGTCTGTTCAAACCGTCGACCCCAGGTTATCAAGTATTGCAACTTTTGAAAGCAATGGGCGTGGTTCTTCAACACTTATATTATTGTGCTTCCTTGTCCCGGAACGAGGACATCCAGATTCGTCCAATGGTGAGAAAAACACAAACGATTAACATGGTAAAAAGCTTTATACATTTAATAATTGCTTGGGAAGAATTTTCTGTTTGTCTCATCAATGCAACGTCATGCATTCTCATCAATGCAACGTCATGACGTTTCATTGATGTTGGGACGATGTTTCATACAGAGGATATTTGACTTTTTCAGTGTAATATCGATTTTTATTTCATCGAGTGGCGAAAACACGAGTGAAAATACGTCTTTTGGTGTTCATGAATGATGTAAAAATTGGCCTTAAACTGAAAAAGAAAAAAAAACAAATTTTCTGTTTCGTTCATGCTTAAAACTGTTATTTTTAATGCTATTTCAAAGGGTCAGCCATCACCATAGAGAACAAACGTTTTCCATGACCATTTCGCGTCGATTGGGTCTAAACTGAAAGTTTGCAGCTGGAAATTAGCTTGGAATGTTACTTTATTAAACGGTTCACTTGTAACTTGCATTCAAATAATGTCGGCAGTTACTGAGCTTATCTGGCGTCGCATGTGTTAAATATGTTGCGTATCGTCGACGCTAAAAGTGACGTCGTCGTCTTAATGACGTGCAAACGTGCGTGACATGATTTCTGACACACTAAATTAAACACAGTATATACAGTCGAACTTCGACGGCTCGAACCCCTTTGAGACCATGAAAATTTGTTCGAGACAGGGGTTGTTCGAGCCACTGAGATAACTTCCAGGAGGCATAGCGCGATGCTTTTGGACATCTTTTCGGTGTTTTTTTTTTATGAAAATGTATGTTGTGTGTACTCATTAGAATCGCCTCATCGAGGCGATTCTAATGAGTACACATAACATACATTTGCAAGATAACAGACTAAAATCTCCTTAATTATCCCCCACTATTTCTTATGTAGACGATTTCGCTAGGGGCTCAAGAATGGGTTCGACACATCCATGGTAAACGAGCCATCGGTGTTCTACTGTAGGTTATTTTTCGATGATACATCGAATTCACAGACCGTGAAAATCACAGATATATAGACCACTAAAGGAAGCATATTGTTTGCCATAGACCTCGACTCTGACCATCCTCGATCTTGAGAGTTATCTGCCCTTAATGGTTTTTGGTCTGTTTCTCAATTGCTTTAGGGATTATCTTAATGAACTTTACAGATGTATCAAACACTAAAGGAAAAATATTGGGGTGTGTGGTTTGGGGTTGTTATGGGCAAAATCCGTCAACGTTTGACAGAGTTATGGCCCATGTCAGCTCCTATTAAGTATCACTTATTACCAGCCAATCGTTAATTAGAGGTGGGCGAAAGTCGGGGTACTTGGAGAAAAACCACGTGACCTTATGTTGCAGAACTTGGCGTCATACATGTGACCCGAGCGAGGATGTACACCCACAGCGGTGAAAGATCTAATGATTAAGAGTCAGCGCTCTAAGAGGTCCGTCTTTGTTTCCAGATATACACTCATTTGATGAATTCGTTGAAAAGCATTTCAAGAAAATTTTGCTTTTGAAAATCGCTTTGAAAAAAGGCAGGATCATTTAGTTTGAAATATAACTATTTTCCACGATTTATGCAATTTATGTACTTTGATGTGCACAGCAATAAAAAAGACAATATTTCGAATGTATGCAATGCTCGATTATGCAATTAAATGGTTCGTTTACCTGTCGTAACATTCTTATATTCCCTACAAAATGATATTTGATTGACGTATGTATCTTTTTTGCTCGAAAGTTGGCATAAGTTTCATTTTTCATGGACGGGTCACACTGTCTGCGAATTCCCCTGACGGCGTAGTTTGCATAATTAGGCCACGCATGACCTATGTCATGAAGAGCGGGTACTTTGCGTTTTTTCTGCACTTAAACTTATTTACAGAATTTGTGTGTTTTTGTTTTAGCTCACCTGAGCACGGTGTGCATAAGGTGAGCTATTGTGATCGGTCTCCGTCCGTGCGTGTGTCCGTCGCCAACTTTTGCTTTAAACGACTTCTCATCCAAGACTGCTGGGCAGATTATGAAATAATTTCACAGGAATGTTTCTTGGGACAACCTCTACCAAAACTTGTCAAACCCTTCCGCTCGGGTGAACAAGATGGCCACCAGAGCTAAAAATAGTAAACAACAACAACAACAAAAAAAACAACAACTTTAAACGACTTTTCCTCTTTAAACAGTGGATGGATTTTGAAATTATTTCACATGAATGTTACTTGGTCGACTTTCTACCAAAATTGCTCAAACCATTCCGCTCAGGTGAACAAGAGCAAGAGCTAAAGCTATAAACAGAAAAAAACCTTTAAACGACTTCTCCTTCTTAACCAATACATGCATTTCGAAATAATTTCACAGGAATGTTCCTTGGGTGACCCTCTACCAAAATTGCCCAAACCGTTCTGCTCGGATAAACAAGATGACCACCAGTACTAAAAATACATAAAAAGATTAAATTGATTTCTACTTTTTAACCATTGGATGGATTTCGAAATTATTTCACAGGAATGTTCCAGGGATGACCCTCTACAACAATTGCCCAAATGGCTCCGCTTGGATAAACAAGTTGGTCGCCAGAGCTAAAAATAGAAAACCTTTAAATGACTTCTCCTTCTTAACCAGTGGATGGAATTCGAAATAATTTAACAGGAATGTTCCTTGGGTAACCCTGTACTGAAATTGCTCGGGTGAATATGGCCACCAGAGCAAAACGTAGAAAAAATGTGAACGATTTCTCCTCCGAAACCAGTGGATTCATTCTGAAATAATTTCACAGGAATGTTCCTTTTGTGGCCATTTACCAAAATTGGTCAAATCGTTGCGTTTGGATGAACAAGCTAGCCACCAGTGCTAAAAACAGAAAAAAATTCTTTTAACGACTTCTCATCCTTAGCCAGTGGATGGATTTTGAAATAATTTCTTAGGAATGTTCCCATGGTGATCCTCTGCCACAATTGCTTAAACTCCTCTGCTCTGATAAATGAATGCGTTTCGGGTGACCATCTGTCAAAATTGTTCAAATTGTTCCACCCTGCTGAACAAGATGGTCGCAAGAACTTAAAATATATAGAGGATATTTGATTTTTTCAGTGTAAGATCGAATTTTATTTCATCGAATGAACACCAAAACTGTTATTTTCACGAGTGGCGTAGCCACGAGTGAAAATAGCAGTTTTGGTGTTCATGAGTGAAATAAAATTCGATCTTGCACTGAAAAAAATCAAATTTTCTGTTTCTTACATGCTTCAAAAGGCAATATTTAGCGTCTTTAATGGTGTCGCTCACATTCGGAGAAAATTATCTTTGTTCCTGTTCGTTTCGCGTCAATTTAGTGGTGCCCATCGTGTTTAGTGGGTATACTATTGGGTGTAAACTAAAAGTTTGCACCTGAGAAATGGCCTGGGATGGTATTATTATGAATGATTAATGAAATAATTGAGAGAGTAGTTTTCCAAAGAAGTTGCTGGCAAGTCTATCGTCGCGCGACAAAAGACGTGACGTCAGCGTCATAAATGACGTCAGTAACGTCCCCGTCACACATGAACGGGCTATGCGTCAATTAGAACACATTTCAGTATTGTTCAGTTATCTGACAAAGATAAAATTGAAATTAGAGTTAGATTTGAAGAAAAAAGTAGTCCCAAACAGTGAAAAATAAAAAATCGTATTTTCACTGTTTGAAACAGTGAAAATATAGATTTATAATTCACTGATAAATCTCTATCATTCATTGAAAAGCATGTAAGAAATATATATATTTTTTTTTTTTTTTCAAAAAACTTCTTACTCTAAAATGAAGCAATTTTATAGGAATATTCCTTGGTGACCCTATACCAAAATTACTTAAAATATTTTGCTCCACTGAACAACATTGTTCACTAGAGCGGAACAATTTTAGCTATTTTGGAAGGTCGCCTAAGCAACATTCCTATGACGTTTGATTGAAATTGGCCAAAGGGTTAAGGAGGAATTGATGTTTACAGCAAATTGTTGACGGTTTTATTATTATTATTATTAGCTTTGGCAGCCATTTTGCTCATCAGAGCGGAACTGCTTTAGCTATTTTGGTAGAGGGTCACCTAAGCAACATACATATGAAGTTTGAATGACATTAGCACAAGGGTTTAGGAGTAGTTGTTTAAAGATTTTTCTATTTTTAGCTCCGGCAGCCATCTTGTTCATCGCGAAACCCTTTTGGCTATTTTGATAGAAGGTCACCTGTGCAATTTTCCTATGAAGTTTGATTGACGGTGGTTGGTCCAAGAGTTAAGGAGGAGTTGGCATTTAAAGCAAATTATTATTTTTTTTTTCTCTCTCTCTCTTAGGAGATAATGTCGTTCAAAGATTTTTCTATTTTTAGCTCTGGCGGCTATCTTGATCATGGGAGCGGAATTTAGCAGAGGGTCACCTAAGCAACATTCCTATTAAGTTTGACTGGGTATAAGAGGAGTTGTCGTTTAAAGAATTTTCCATTTTTAGCTCTGTCGGCCATTTGGTTCATCAGAGCGGAATTAATTTAGCTATTTTAATAGCGGGTCAGCTAAGCAAAATTCCTATGAAGTTTGATTGAAATTGGCCTGAGGGTTTAGAAGCACTTGGACTTTAAAGCAAATCATTGACGTTTTTTTTTTTTTTTTTTTTTCAATTTTAGACTCCGGCAGCAATTTTGTTCATCGGAACGGAATCGTTTTAGCTATTTTGGTAGAGGATCATCAAGCAAAATTCCTGTGAAGTTTGCATGAAATTGGCTTGAAGGTAAAGGAGGAGTTATCGTTAGATTTTTTCTATTTTTAGCTCTGGCGGCCATCTTGTTCATTTGAGCCGAACGATTTTAACTATGTTGAAAGAGGGTCACCTAAGCAACATTCCTGTAAAGTTTGATTGGAAATGGCACGACGGTTTAGGAGGAGTTAGCATTTAAAGCACATTTTTGACGACACACGACGGACACTGACCGGTCACAATAGGTTACCATGAGCACTTCGTGCTCAGGTGAGCTAAAATCAAAATCTTCAACAGTGCAAATTTATTAAACTCTGAATACTGATTGGATGTGACGCAATGTTGTACACAGTTAACCCCATGTACATGAACCCGCACCCCACCACCCGCAAAGAATGAAGGTTGGGATGGGGGCAATGACAGACAGTACAGCCCGAGATCAGAGGGCGAAGAACCTGGCCTCTGATCAGGGTCTGTACTGGTTATAAACGTTCAGTCATTTTCTAAATACAGTTCTCGTATAAATAACCCGCCCTAACATCCCTAAATTTCGAAATGGACTCCTGGAATAGCATAAAGAAGGCGGTGGATTCTATTCTGGGCATAAGGGGCTATGTTCGGAAGTTCAGTTCAGTATGTGTCTCACAACGGTACGCTATTTAGTTATAAGTAAATATTGTTATAGCAAACAAAACTGTTTTTGACTCGACACACGAGAAAATAGCCGTTTGGCATTCTCGGATTCCTGCTCTTCATTTTGTTTTTGTTTGTTTGATTTGAGGTTTAACGTCCCCGTCAACACTGTAAAGGTCATTTTGGAGACGTTGCTTCCAATTTTGTGGGACTTTTACCCGACATTGAGATGAAATGACATATCAAGCCCTGTCGCCCAATGAAACCATTAGGGTTTATTAGCATGGACGGTCCGCCTCGCACCGCGGTTCCTGGACAGGCTTAGATCCTCTAAGCGGTTAACCAGTACTAGTGACAGTGTGCGGGCCGGATTCAGCTCTGCGTGGAAGCATCATGCAGCTCATATATTTCTTGAAGCCCCTATGGGCGGGGGCCGTCCTGCTCTTCATATACGCATGCGCAGACAATTAATGAAAGCTCTTTACGTACAGTGAAATTCCGCTATTAAGACCACCTTCTGCTTTAACGCATTGTGTGCTAATGGACTCTTCCATTGTTATGTGTTGGCCAAGTATATTTGTCATATAAGGAGTGTCAGGCCTATTTTTGTTTTTATTGTATTTTTGACGGAAAATTCTGTTAGCAAATAGTGCAGGCCCTGATCAGACGCCGCGTAATCCGGCGTCTGATCTCGGCCTGCACTGTTTGCCAAGGTACCCTTTAAGGGTTTCCCGCGTACAATGGGTTAAAACGGTTATTTAGAATTCATGTGTTGTCTGCACAGAGTGTCCTCTGGTCAGAGACCACCTTTGAAGTTAGACCACCTTTGGGCCTGTTCAAAAGTCTGTTTTCTGAACAGGCCCCAAAGCGGTCTTAATATATGAATTTTACTGTATCTTCGAGGAGCAACCGATTTGCCAAGATCGCTCTAATGCACAGGCTCGCCGAAGTCTTTGCCGGTCGTCTATGCAATTAGTACCTTTTTTCTCGTGGGTTTGTTGTTCGATCACCAACCGGTCTATGGTACCGGCCGTCAATTAAACTGCGCATGTTCCTTCACAAGTGTGATCGAACAAAGCCTGTGAGATATTTGGTAAACATGGCAGCCCGCTCAATAAATCTAACATGTTGTAGGTAAACGGGCGCTGAGAGCAAAGAAAGCCTACCCCAAGACAAAATTTAAGCCCACTTCCTACATGGAGAAACAAGAATGTCTCGTATACTTAATTTAAGGTCAAGAATACGTTAATGACGTCACCGCCAAATTTTACGCGCGTTGACTGGCAACGCCATTGTCAACGTCAATGTCTTCATTGAAAACCCCCTTATTCTCTCTTGCCATGTCGGTTAAATGATAAAAAATTTCAGTCTCTGTTGTCAAAACATGATGCAGTATTTTTATTTATTTATTTATTTATTTATTTATTTATTTATTTATATGTGCCGCATAATAATGCAAAATTCACAACTGCAAGGCTTCAAATAAAATAAAGTAAAATTAGGATAATCGCAATGCTCTTTGATTGTCAGGCAATACCAAGGCAACGTATCACTCATAACTTCTTATTAGGTCTGCACATTAAGTAAAATTTTAAAATAATAATAATAACAGAAATGCCATCACGAAAACACGCCTATATAGTTTTGACCCCTTTGGACCCCACTTGTATATAGTAAAACTGGGGTTTACAGGGGTAAACCTTATTTTTCTTACTTCTGCTCTAAAATATAGGTTGTGGGTACTCATTAAAACCGCCTCGATGAGGCGATTCTAATGAGTACCCACAATCTATATTTTGAACAGAAATAAGAAAAATTTCGAGGCGGTTCTAGTGAGTACCCATAATCTATATTTAGAGCAGAAATAAGAAAAATATCACAATTTTTCAATTAAAATTTTCTTTTTTTCGGCGGTAAAGTTTACAGTGTATTTGTATAGGCATGTTTTCGTAATGTATTTTTACAACGTTTGAAGCCAAACATTTTACTTATTTGCAATGGTATTTTCACAAATGACCGGAGTGTGAGAGTCATAAAAGGGAACGAAATTACCTTCTCTGAAGGTGTACTTATTCCCTTCAGTTTGAGTTTGGTTTACTTTTTTGGGACGTGCTTATTGGAAGCCGGTGTTTTTTACAGAAACAATCAACTCTGATAATAACGACTTTGCCAAATAAAAATTCAGTTTTGATTAAGATCAATTTCAAGGCAAATATGCCATGATTGATTCATAATAATTATAATTTAATGGTCCGGGCAAACAAAGAAAGATTATGACCCGAGCTTCTCAAGTGTTTAATTCACAAATTATTGCCCTAATATTTGGCTTTTAAGTTGTCCTTAAGGAGTAGGGACATGCCTTTGATTTTCCACCATTTTTACGAAGGAGATAACTATTTCTGGCTTGAAGATGGATAAAAAGCCCTTGATAATTGACAGCAATTTCATTAGTCCTTTTTTATTCCTGATATCACCCCGAAAGGGTCCCTGTCGAAAAATCAGACGCCGCTGAACGCCAGATCTGGGTAAGTGAGGTAACTATTATCTGGTCCATCTGAATAAAGGGGTTGCCCTTTAATAACAAATTCATTTGCCCGTACATGTATACCATCCGCAAATAGGACGCTGTCAACCAGTGAAATCTGATCAACGTCTTCACTGGTTGCTTAAACATTTTTGTACCAAATGGAATCTTCCTCCTTATATATAGCATGAGCCCATTTAAAAATTTAGTGGTGTCAGGTTGTGTTTTCTTCAAAATTGATTTGGAAAATGGCTGAACTTTTTGCAAACAGTGTAAGCCCTGATCAGACGCGGCGTCTGATCTGGGCCTGCACTGTTTGCCAGGTACCCGTTTTGGGGTTTCTGGTACTAAATGGGTTAAAAGCTACCGCCCGCACAACGAAAACAGCCGAAATAGTTTTACCCCTGCCCCCACCCCCCCCCCCCCCCCCCCGCCTTTATCCCCATTTTCATATAGTAATACTTGCATTTTATTTTATTTATTTCTGCTCAAAATTATACTCTCGGCGAGGCGCTACTAACGATACCCACAATCCATGTTTTAAGCAGATATGAGAAATATCAAATTTTTTATCTGAAAAATTTCTTTCTTTTTCTTTTTTTTATTGGTGTGTAAAATTTTTCAAAATATTTGAACAGGCGTGTTTTCGTAATGGGATTTCGTAAAGCTTCAATAAATAGAAACGTCTTGCACCCCATAAACTAGAAATGGATTCAAGTATCAAAAGCTGTAAAGGGCAAGATCGTGCGTGTCAAATAAGGTTAAATGAATGTAGCAGCAATTCGATTGGCCTTTGAAAGAGTTACTTCCCTTGAAAGAGCACCCACTCTCCTTTTTATTTCTGAGGGCCTAATAGACCTGATGAGAGGACAAGACAATAAACGAGGCTTCAAAGCCTTTCATTAGTGTATGAATTTGGAACCTAATTATTTATTGTCTTATACATGTATAAGTTAATCATCTTTCAGTTATGAAACATTTTGGAATTTATATCATTCGTACTACAAGACATGTAAGTGTTCTGCGAGTGACGGATTCCCTCCAGTCAGTGGCTTTAGACAATATTCAAACTGTTTAACATATATAACAAATAGAATCAGCCAGCGAATTGCTTAAAGTGTTTTAAGTTTTACAAACAAAAATATTATTTACGCAGTCAGTGCAGACCCTGATCACTGTCCATTGTATGGATACTGGACAAAGTTGTGTGGCGTTTTATTTGTCAAAGTAAAATTTTAAGAGAACGACGCACAGTTTCGAAAGTTTATAGTTCATTATTATTATCCCCTCGCAACAACGTTGCGAATGGGGATATAGCATCGGTGCCGTGCGTCCGTGTGTTAGTGTGTGTGTGTGTCTGTGTGTGTGTGTGTGTGTGTGTCTGTCCGGAACCTTGTGAGCAGGATAGAAGACACAGTATTCATCGTAGAAGCATCAAACCTTCCACAAATGTTCACCATGTACAGAGGATGAACCCTATTGAATTTCAAGGTCAGTGGTCAAAGGTCAAGGTCACAATGGACTTGACCTTGAAAACCTTGTGAGCAGGATAGAAGACACAGTATTCATCGTAGAAGCATCAAACCTTCCACAAATGTTCACCATGTACAGAGGATGAACCCTATTGAATTTCAAGGTCAGGGGTCAAAGGTCAAGGTCACAATGGACTTGACCTTGAAAACCTTGTGAGCAGGATAGAAGACACAGTATTCATCGTAGAAGCATCAAACCCTCCACAAATGTTCACCATGTACAGAGGATGAACCCTATTGAATTTCAAGGTCAGGGGTCAAAGGTCAAGGTCACAATGGACTTGACCTTGAAAACCTTGTGAGCAGGATAGAAGACACAGTATTCATCGTAGAAGCATCAAACCTTCCACAAATGTTCACCATGTACATAGGATGAACCCTATTGAATTTCAAGGTCAGGGGTCAAAGGTCAAGGTCACAATGGACTTGACCTTGAAAACCTTGTGAGCAGGATAGAAGACACAGTATTCATCGTAGAAGCATCAAACCTTCCACAAATGTTCACCATGTACAGAGGATGAACCCTATTGAATTTCAAGGTCAGGGGTCAAAGGTCAAGGTCACAATGGACTTGACCTTGAAAACCTTGTGAGCAGGATAGAAGACACAGTATTCATCGTAGAAGCATCAAACCTTCCACAAATGTTCACCATGTACAGAGGATGAACCCTATTGAATTTCAAGGTCAGGGGTCAAAGGTCAAGGTCACAATGGACTTGACCTTGAAAACCTTGTGAGCAGGATAGAAGACACAGTATTCATCGTAGAAGCATCAAACCTTCCACAAATGTTCACCACGTACAGAGGATGAACCCTATTGAATTTCAAGGTCAGGGGTCAAAGGTCAAGGTCACAATGGACTTGACCTTGGAAACCTTGTGAGCAGGATAGACGACACAGTATTCATCGTAGAAGCATCAAACCTTCCACAAATGTTCACCATGTACAGAGGATTGAATTTCAAGGTCAGGGGTCAAAGGTCAAGGTCACAATGGTCGAACATATTCAGATTGGATTTTCATGTTAATGAATGGTATGCAGTTGCGAGGGGATGCTACGCTTGCGTTGCCTTGTTATAATTATTATTATCATTATTATTATTATTCTGCTGCTGCTGTTACTGCATCTATAATGTGATTATTGATAGCAGAAGTATCTCCAGCTTGCTCTATAAATTAGATAAACCGTTCGAAAAATAACACAAGCTGAACAACTTGAGTCTGTAAGCTGAATACCATTGTATACGTACCCCACTCTGTGTAGGAAAAAGTGGGTCTTTACGGATACCCGTTTCTTTGCTTATTTTTTGCTCAAATATAGATTGTTGGTACTCATTAGAACCGCCTCAACGAGGGGGTTCTAATGAGCACCACAAGCTATGATCGGGGCGAAAATAAGAAAATAAAACATACTTTACTCAAAAAAGCTTGTTCTAGGCAGTATATGGTTGTGTAATCGTAACAGAAAAATAGGGGTGGGGGTATAGGTAAATGTCCTTTTTATATATGGGGATGAGTTAGAAATAATTAGAATGGCCATCGACTGGCTTAATGATCAAGTAATGGATCATTTTCATTTTATCAATCAATGAATGAAACTGAAATTGAGTTATTTACTCGGAAACAACATGTTTAACATATCTGTTCAGTTCAATCATTTGTAAACACAATAGGACCTTTCTAAATCAGTCATTAGGATAGACAGCCATGTGGCATAATACGATCTTTCATGGGTGATAAAAATGGAACGTTTTTTATGAGATTTTTTTCTTATTTCTGCTTCAACAATAGCTTGTGAATGCTCGTTAGAACCGCCTCATTGAGGCGGTTCTAACGAGTACACACAATCTATGTTTAGAACAGACATAAGGAAACTCTTGTACTGGTAAGCCCCACTGTTTTCTTTTAAAACGGGGTTCATAACATAACCCAGACTTGTTAATCTGATCAATTGCTGATGTTTTCAGAGTGTTCATATCATAAGCTACTATGCTTCGAAATTAGTTAACCCACAAAAATGTGGTTATTGGATGGGGTTGGGATAAACAATAGACCCAAAGGTGTTAAAAAAAGGACGTTAATTTTAGGAAAATGACATGGTTTTATTGAATTCCGAGCTTAAAAAAAATAATTCCTGGCTTCCGGAGTCGGCATGAGGGTTTTTCATCACATATCGGAACGCAAAGTTTTATGGCTTTCTTGAGATATCGCATTTTGATGTATGAACATTCACATGCATGTGGTCAGAGGATTTATTTATTTTTTTGTGTCTTACAGCCTGTCCTATGAGCGCCGTGCACCGAGATTGCTCACAGAATAAAAACAAAGCGAAGCTGAAGACCAAAAATTACGACAACACTGTAAATACAGCAAATATAAATCTTTGAGCGCTTACAGACATTTTGTGAAATTTTAAAATGCTTTACAGACTATTCTAATAAAACATGAATATATACTGTACATATGCAACCTTTACCAGTTGGGCACTAGTTTCTATGGCAACAAGCCAAACGACATTACAAGTTGGATGGTTGGTACCTGTGTCCTCGCACCCTGATGCTAATTTTCCATTCAACGCATCCTCTTCGATTGCTGCACTGGCTCTCGGCATTGAGACAATACAGAACCAGTCACTGCTTCAAGACTATGCCTTAAAGTAAGTACATTTAAACTTCAACGGCTTATCTCTTTATAGATAAAATTCAAGTTACGATAAACAGATGCAAAAGTTTGGCAAAAATACTTAGTGGAGGCTGACTCTAGCAGAATTTCAATGTAAAAGTATGTAGTAAAAAGGCTCCAGAGGGGATCGAACCCTCGACCTCCTGTTTACTAGACAGGCGCTCTAACCACTGAGCTATGGAGCCGGTGTTACTACATATAGTCACAAGTAACATTTCTACAGTGCGATAAGGTGTTTCGCTATTAAACAGTCCATTGCCGGGAAATAGTGCGGATAGCTTAATTTCGCATGGTCTGCATTTTGCAATTGTGTAATTTTCAAATTATTTTGTTTTTGTTTGATTTGAGGTTTAACGTCCCCGTCAACACTGTAAAGGTCATTTTGGAGACGTTGCTTCCGATTTTGTGGGACTTTTACCCGACATTGAGATGAAATGACTTCTCAAGCCCTGTCGCCCAATGAAACCATTAGGGTTTATTAGCATGGACGGTCCACCTCGCACCGCGGTTCCTGGACAGGCTTAGATCCTCTAAGCGGTTTACCAGTACTAGTGTGCGGGCCGGATTCAGCTCTGCGTGGAAGCATCATGCAGCCCATATATTTCTTCAAGCCCCTATGGGCGGGGGCGGTTCAAATTATTCGTGGATGTAAGCGAAACTTCGATGGCTCGAACTCCGATGGCTCGTTTACCATGGATGAGTCGAACCCGTTCTTGAGTCCGTAGGGAGTTCCTCCAAATTCGATATTGGGGTAATTTAGGAAGATTTTCTTCATTTATCTTGCAAATGTATGCTGTGTGTACTCATTAGAATCGCCTCGATGAGGCGATTCTAATGAGTACACACAACGTACATTTATAATATTGAACACTGAAAAGATATCCACAATTATCACCATTATGCTTCCTGGTATGGCACTAATAGTATTCCTCTGTTGCTCGAACTACCGCTGTCTCGAACATTTTTTTGTGGTCCCAAAGTGATTCGAGCCATCAAAGTTCGACTGTATGTATTCGAGAGTAATAGCCATGCTTATAATTCACTGGCGACTGATCACACTAGAAGCTCAGAACAATAGCGGACAACAAGTTTTCATAAATTAGGTGCAATTATAGTTTGGAACCTTCATGTGAATCGTGTGCACAGAACCAGGATGCATTTTACAGTGAATGTCGTTCAGAATCAGAATTGTTACTGGTGTGTCATATGTCAAATGACATTCAAACACCAGGACCTGTGATGTGGGAAGTTTAGTCCCACAAAATGTGACGTTCCACGATAAAATATTTACATCTATATGGGAATCTCATTTGGCAAATACTGCACAAGCAAACAAGAATTTTTCTGGGAACTCTAGCCTCTAACGAACGCCCACCCACCTTATGCCCAGGTGTTTAATTTTTAAGGCATTTACCTTTGAGTTCCTTTCAGCCTGTGATGGCCCCCGAAGAGAAACCGACTGCACAAGCACTGGTAAACAGCTCAGAAGATTGGTGTAAGCCTGCCCAGGCAAAGTGATACGTATCAGACCGTCCCGGCATATAAACTTGGCGGTGGGCTCGAGGTGTCATTTCATCTCATTGTTAGGTAGAAGTCCAATAAAATTGGAAGTAACATCTCCAAAAGGACCTGCCTGTAACACTCGAGAGAGGGATTGGCAGTAAACAGAGATAGATAGATAGAACCTAAATATTGTTCAGAATGTCAGTGCACCCATGCAGGCAAAGAAAATTAACCCATATATGCCTAGCGCATTCACAAACAGTGTAGACCAAGATCAGACGCGGCAAAGCGCGGCGTCTGATCTGGGTCTACACCGTTTGCTGGAAGCACATGCATTTTTGCAATACATACCGCTAACAAGTTAAACGTGGCACCCCTATATCTATGAATCAAATGAGCAAAGTCACTGGTGGGTTGCATCGTGAAAACACGCCTATATAATTTTGACCCCCTGAACCCCACTTTTATATAGTAAAACTGGGGTTTCCGGGGCTATACCTTATTTTTCTTATTTCTGCTCTAAAATATAGATTGTGGGTACTCGTTAGAACCGCCTCGATGAGGCGGTTCTAACGTGTGGCCACAATCTATATTTTGAGCAGAAATAAGAAAAATATCACATTTTTTCATCATAAAATTTTCTTTTTTTCGGCGATAAAGGTTTCAATGTATTTGTATAGACGTGTTTTCGTAATGATTGTTTCTGAGTATAGGCTGATATAATAGTCCTGAACCTAGATTCATACGCTTATATTCTACCACTTAACGCGACCAGTGTAGACCCTTATAGGACGCCATTTTTGTGACTCTAGGTTAATCAGTCTTGGCTGTAGAACTTTGGACTAGAGGCGAGCAGACAGATCATCACGTGAACAAGTCCGTGAAATGAACATCCCCCTAAACCCCACTTTATATAGAGAAAACTGGGGTTTAGGTGTATAAATTATTTTTCTTAATTCTGCTCCAAGACATAGGTTGTGGGTACTCGTTAGAACCGCCTCAATTAAGCGGTTCTAACGAGCACCCACAACCTATGTTTGCAATATAAATAAGAAAAAATATCACAGATTTTCATCAGAAAAGTAGCTATGTTGCAGATGTGAAAAAATGCACAATCATTGCACGGGTGTGTTACGTAATGTTCATACATCGTTATTTTTTTTATAAATATTCATTCTTCCCCTTGCATTACGAAAACACGCCTATACAAATGCAGTGTAAATCTTACATCCAAAAAAAAATCAGATGAAAAGTTGCGATATTTGTCTTATTTCTGCTCAAAACATAGATTGTGAGTACTCGTTAGAACTCTAACGAGTACCCACAATCTATGTTTTAGAGCAGAAATAACAAAAATAAAGTTTACCCCTGTAAACCCCAGTTTTACTACATAAAAGAGGGGTTCAAGGGGGGTCAAAATTATATAGGCGTGTTTTCGTGGTGGGCTGTCTGGCAATGGACTGTGACAGACAACTCTCCCCTCTAATGTTGCAATTTTGCCTACACTGACTCAGTTCAGTGAAGCAGTCTGGTCTCTTGACCACCAAGATGCCATAAATACAACATCCCTGCTTTTAACCTGATTTTAAACTCATCTTTTTTTTTTAACCACAATACCACCTTTTTCAAGTCTAACTGTAAAAAATTTGAGCCTCACTATATATGAATTTCGCTATTTTCTCACGACGCGCAATCATCCTGCCCGTAATCCTCGCGAGGGGGTGTGGTAGTACGGCCAGATTTTCGTCATTATTTTAGGGCTGCATGATGCTTCCACGGAGAGCTGAAACCGACCCGCACACGAGTACTGGTAAACCGATTAGAGGATCTAAGCCTACCCAGGCAAAGCGATGCGAGTCGGGCCGCCCATGCATATAAACCATATTGGTTTCATTGGGTGGCAGGGCTTGAGATGTCATTTCATCTCAATATCGGGTAAAAGTCCCACAGAATTGGAAGCAACTTCTCGAAAATGACCTTTACAGTGTTGACGGGGACGTTGAACCTCAAATCAAACAAACAAAATGGAAATTATGCTATTCGCAAACATTCCGATTCGGCTAAAATCGCAATATAAAGAACACGCTAATCAAGGCTTTCACTGTGGACGAAAAAAAAACTTGAGGCAAAAATAAGAGAGAGAGTGGCGAAAAGATAATTGCGAGCACAATCTAGAAACTGGCTCCATAGCTCAGTGGTTAGAGCGCCTGTCTAGTAAACAGGAGGTCGAGGGTTCGATCCCCTCTGGAGCCTTTTTTCAGTTTCATTTATGTCTTTTTATAATTATATTCAAGAAACGGCCGTTCAGTGAACTAAGCCTGCATTTATCATTCAGCTATGTTACACTGTTTAAAGTGAGTTGAAAATTCATTATTATTAATAATAATAATAATAATAATTATTATTATTATTATTATTATTATTATTATTATTATTATTATTATTATTATTATTATTATTATTTTCAGCTCTGCGTGGAAGCATCATGCAGCCCATATATTTCTTCAAGCCCCTATGGGCGGGGGCCGAGCATAATTTCTATACAGTCAAATAAATTGTAAGGGGCGTAGACTTCGCGAACATATTAGCTTTGTTTGTTTGTTTGTTTGATTGATTGATTTGAGGTTTAACGTCCCCGTCAACACTGTATAGGTCATTTTGGAGACGTTGCTTCCAATTTTGTGAACTGAGATGAAATGACATCTCAAGCCCTGTCGCCCAATGAAACCAATAGGGCTTATAAGCATGGACGGTCCGACTCACACCGTTTTGCCTGGATCCTCTAAGCCGTTTACCAGTACTCGTGTGTGGTCGGTTTCAGCTCTGCGTGGATACATCATGCAGCCCGTCTACGTCTTCAAGCCCCGATGGGCGGGGGCCGGAACATATTAGCGAAAATAAAGTTTGGCAAATAGTTATAAATCTGGTTTTAGAAAAAATCCATCTTTAAGAGTACCGTAATGGCCACACTGTTTGCTTAATGCTTATGCCCAGCTGTTCCAACATGGCCGAAGTATTGGGACATATGAGTCATAAGCAAACAGTGCAGACCCAGATCAGACTGCTCCTTAAGGAGCAGTCTGATCAGTATCTTCACTGGTTGCCATTCGGTCTGCACTTTTTGGACTCCACGCTGGATCGTGATACAAATTTGATAATAATTTAGGAGTATTACTGCAAGTCCTCAAGGTGTCCAATTTTTAGGATGTTTACGGTATTTATTGTACTATTCATTACATCGTCTCGTGGTCAATATTTATGAGACCCGTTTCGAGAAAACCTGTCTTTTCGGTTTTGACCAGGTAAAATACAAGCCGGCCTTCTGCGCTACACAGCCTAGCAAGTCTTGAAATTTGATATCACGTGGTCCTCCTTAAACCCCACTTTTATGCATTATCTCTTATTTCTGCTCAAAAACAGATGTGAGTACTCTCTAACGGTTCTAACGACTACCCACAATCATTGTTTTGTGCAGAAATGTAAAATATATAAGAATTTTTATCTGACAATTTTCGTGTTTTTTTTTTTTGGTGTGTGTGTGTGTGTGTATGTGTGTATGTGTGTGTGTGTGTGTGTGTGTGTGTGTGTGTGTTATTTTATTTCTTTTTTTTTGTGGTAAAATTTTCAATATGTTTGAAGAGGCGTGCTTTCGTAATGGATATGGAAATTCTACTGGTATTACACTGTCCAAGCAGCAAACACGAAATTGCTGGTCAGAGTGCGCCTGTGTGCAGGTTGATCTGCATTATTTCTTCGATGGGGTAGGGTTTGGTGGGGGAGGCAAAGGTGACGTATATATTGCGTCACTTGGGCGTCCATCTGATGTTCGCTTGCAGTTGCACAAGGCCTGCTGTCCCTTCAGCAGGTAGGGGTAGAGAAGGGAATGTTGTTATTTCTTCTTTTTCGACACTTCCATTCTCTTTCATCCACTCTACTATCGTTCTCCCTTTCTCTGGGAGACGACACAAAATGTCCCAAAAGGGTTGACGAAACAAGCAATCGATTTCTCACGGCGTGGCTCTTATGGCAGTTCAAAGGTAAAACTATCACCTAATTTTAACTTAAATGGTCCGATGCAACAATTAGCCAACTTTATTGTAATGAAAACGCAGTGTACAACATTCCCTTCCTACAAAGTGGTGTAGCGCTTGAAAAAGTACGAAATGAAGAAAACAAAATCAATTACAAGGCTCCAGAGGGGATCGAACCCTCGACCTCCTGTTTACTAGACAGGCGCTCTAACCACTGAGCTATGGAGCCTGTTTCTGGTCATTTACTCGTGTTTTCTATTATACTCCACTTTAACTAGACAAGTCACAGTGTACCTCTATCAGCGTGTTCTCTATATTGCAGTTTTGTAGTCATATGAATTAATTTATTGAGCTGTAAATCTGGTTTAAGAGATCCAGCTTTAAGCCTAAGTATGGGGACAAATGTGGATAAGCCAAAAAAAAAAAAAAAAAAAAAAAAACAAACAAACAAACAAAAAAAAACATAAGTTCCAATGAATACCCACAATTTATGTTTTGTTCAAAAATGTATAAATATAAGAATTTTTATCTGAAAATTTTCATTTTTTTTTTTTTTTTTTTGTTTTGTTTTGTAAAATTTTCAATATATTTGACTAGGCGGGTTTTCGCAAAGGATACTGCCCAAGCGGCAAACATAAACGTGTTGGTCAGACTGCGCGAATGTGCAGGTGGATCTGGACTATTTCGCTCGCGAGGGACAAAACATATTTTCTCACGGCGCAGAGCTACCACCTAATTTTAACTAACGATTAGACTATTATAATGAAAATGCAGTGTACCACATTTCCTTTCTACAAAGTGATGCGCAAGCGCTTGAAAAAGCACGGGTGTGGCAAAAAAATAAATAAAATAAAATAAAAAAAATAAATAAAATTAAGAAGAAAAAAATAATAAAAGGCTCCAGAGGGGATCGAACCCTCGACCTCCTGTTTACTAGACAGGCGCTCTAACCACTGAGCTATGGAGCCAGTTGCTATATCAGGCCAGAATTTTATCATTTATTCAATGTCACACTTCTTGCAAAAATGTTCTGTTGTCCGAAAAGTTCTGCACAGTCATGTTATTTGAAATATTGCGAATTAGTTGTTAAGCCCGTAATGTAATGATGCCTTGCAAAATGGTTAAAGAAAAACAAAAATGAAATAATTTACAATCACAATTTAAATAGATCTCCAACTATATATACGTTACAGTGAATAGCCTGATCCTTGAATACATTGCGATTAGACACACGTATGAAAAGTAGAAGTAAAACAAAGATCAGGAATTGATACAATTAATTTACTCCATCCATAAAAGACACCAAAGGGAAAGAAATACAAACATTAAGCGACCAGACCATAATGGAAACCTAAACAAAGGAAGGCCATATGGACAGTTACTTTCCCACAAAATGGCCATATGGCCATCCAAAATTAAAAGACACAAGTGATACACACAGTAAGTAACAAACAACAACATAAATAAATCGCCACAGAAGAACCGCCTTGGAACGGTCAGTGGAAGATTTCCACTGGGGGGTTTAAATCGATTTTACGTGGCCACAATCCTCGCCCTTACTTCCGTCGCGATTTAGACAAATAATTTGTTCAGTCCGCATGAAGGCCTCCTAACTCATCAGTGCAACATCTCCGTGAACACAGAAATCAAAGAACCACAGAGGTGAGACAACGGTGAGGACTCGACAGCAAGAAACCACTGAAATGCTGGAGCAAAAGAAAACCAACAGTTAGACTCCGATGAGCCCGACCAGAGACTCTCCCTACAAATTACACAAAACATATCTTTGGTACTGTGGTAACACGGATATTTTTTTTCCTTTTTCACAGAAATAATAATGTGAAGGAAAGACAGAAGAAAAGACAGAAGAAAGATAAAAAATATGTCTATCACTGATAATATCTGCATCCGCATCACGACAACACGCCTATATAATTTTGATCCCCCTTAAACCCCACTTTTATATGGTAAAACTGGTGTTTGCTGGGGTATACATTATTTTTCTTATTTCTGCTCAAAACATAGATTGTAGGTGCTCGATAGAACCGCCTCGACGAGGCGGTTATAACGAGTATCTACAATCTATGTTTTGGGAAGAAATAAGAAAAATATCACAATTTTTCATCTGAAAAATTTACATTTTTCGGTGGTAAAATTAGCAATGTATTTGTATAGGCGTGTTTTCGTACTGAACATATATTATGACAGGACCTAGTTTTGGGTGTTTTGACACTATTAACCCATTCAACTCTGCTAGACTGAGTACCTGTGCAAAGAGGTCAATGCAAACTGTGCAGACCCAGACAATAAGGAGCCGTTTCATCGTGATCAGCATTGCCACCAAATTGACGATTTTGACTCAGAACCCTCTTCACAAGAATGGGCATGTACAAATTCAAAGATGGAAGCCTCGCATTACGAAAACACGCCTTTACAAATACATTGTAAACTTTACTGACGAAAAAAACTGATTTTTTTTTTATTATTTCTGCTCAAAATATAGATTTTGGGTACTCTATAGAACCGCCTCGATATTCATTAGAACCGCCTCATCGAGGCGGTTCTAACGAATACCTACAATCTATATTTTAGAGCAGAAATAAAAAAAAAGTAATGTTTACCCCTGTGAGTGAGTGAGTTTTAGTTTTACGTCCCACCAACAACTAAGGTCATACGGAGACGGGACCTCGGTTTAAAGACTCATCCGAAAGTCTGGAGAAGCCCGGGATCGATCCTGCGATCCCTGGTTTACAAGGCGAGTAGCGTAACCACTGCACCTCGGAGGCTTCTATGTTTACCCCTGTAAATCCCAGTTTTACATTAAATGGGGATCAGAATTATATAGGCGTGTTTTCGTGATGCACTCCAGAAACTCGGTTGTGAAAGGGTTGGATGACGTTGCTACAGTATACAATAATAACTGCCATTGTATAGACATTTTAACGGCGTATTATGAATACCGGCATGTAAATCCCTCTTTATATAGCGAAAAGTTAAAAATGCATGGATTTCCATTTTTCATATATTTAACAACAACATGGACTACGGGAAAATGTGAAAAAAATGTGTAGTGTACTGGCAAGAGAAGAAGTTCTCAACCCTTCCCCCCTTTGAAGCGGGCTCATTACGGTTTTGGAAGCGGACCCCCCGCCCCCTCTCTCTCTCTCTCTGTCTGTCTGTCTGTCTGTCTGTCTCTCTCTCTCTCTCTCTCTCTCTCTCTCTCTCTCGTTACGAATACACGGCTATACAAATGCAGTGTAAATTTCACCGTTGAAAACAAACAGTTCAAGATGAAAATTGTGATATTTTTCTTATTTCTATATTTTAGAGCAGAAATAAGAAAAATAAGGATTACCCCTGAAAACCCCAGTTCAAGGGGTCAAATTTATATAGGCGTGTTTTCGTGATGGGATTTAGACATAGTGGAAGGATAACAAGCAGTGTGTATCCAGATCACACGACTTTTTAGACGTCTCATCTGGATCTAAACTGCATACCAGTCCACAGGGTGGAAAGAGTTAAAAGAAAAAGAAAATCAGTTTATCCATCTGTCGCAGATGGTTGCTCAATAAATAGACATACTTATCGATTCAACATTTCCTCTTGTGCCGTATTGTTATTGCACATTTTCCGTTTGTAACACGTGTAACGTTAATAATGGTAGCGACGTCGCGAAAAGATATCACGGCGTGCTTTCTGCGGGAGCTATAACGCACTTTTCACGCAGAAAATGCAAAGAAAAATGGACATATGATTAAAAAAAAATACGAAAACACGCCTATACAAGAATTATGTAATCTTTACCGCCAAAAATTGGACATTTTAAGATGAAATAGTGTGATATTTTTCTTATTTCTGTTCAACTTGAATATAGGTTGTGGGTACAAATCTTTTATCGAGGCGGGTTCAAACGAGTACCCACAATCCAGATTTCGGAGCAGAAATAAGAAAAATAAAGTTTACCCCTGTCAACCCCAGTTTTACTACATAAAAGTGGGGTTCAATGGGATCAAAACTATATAGCCGTGTTTTCGTGATGATTCGCACACTAGTTGTCGTTTTATACTGTGGCATTACCGGCCCCGATAGCTCAGTTGGTAGAGTGTCCGCTCCGGGGAACGGGAGGTTACGGGTTCGATCCTGGGTCGCGACATACCAAAGTCGTTAAAAATGGTACTAGCTGCTCCTCGCTTGGCACTCAGATTTACGGGGTAGAGCTTGGACTGGTCGACCCAGTGTCAGGATAATGTGACTGGGTGTGGTATCATGTTATGTGTCTGGGACATGATACTTCAGTGAGGCAGCACTATAATAGTGAGCATTGAGCTCCCTGTCGCAACCAGATACCGTCGTGATATGACTGAAAAAATGTTGAAAGCGACGTTAAACCCGAATTCACACACGCACACATACTATGGCATCACGAAAACACACCTGTATACTTCTGATCCCATTGAACCCCACTTTCATATAGTAAAACTGGAGTTTACAGGGGTAAACCTTGTTTTTCTTATTTCTGTCCTAAAATATAGATTGTGGGTATTCGTTAGAACCGCCTCAATGCGGCGGTTCTAAAGTGTATCCACAACATTACGGAAACACGCCTATAGTCAAATATATTAAAAATTAAACTACCAGAAAATGACAATTTTCAGATTAAAAAAATCTGATATTTTTTATATTTTTGTACAAAGCATAGATTGTGGGTACTCGTTAGAACCGTATCGAGTACCAACAATATATGTTTTGAGCAAACATATGAAAGATAATGTATACGCCTGTAAACCCCGGTGGAATTTAAGGGGATCAAAATTATATAGGCGGGTTTTCATGATGACCTATATTCTGAGTATCACAACATTTCCTCTGAAAATTTTCGTTATTTTGGCGGTGATATTTACAATCTATTTGAGTAGGCGTGTTTTCGTAATGGCATTTATGAAACTCGCCGAAAGCTCGAATCATAAATTTCATATAAAATGCCAATGAGTGTTTGTTCCTCTTTGCTTTAAACCTATTCCGTTTCTGCCCATAACAAGCAATATACAAAGATATAAACATTAAAAGGCGCTTATAGTGTAAGCCGCTTGTTTGTTTGTTTTATTTGAGATTTAACGTCTCCGTCAACACTGTATAGGTCATTTTGGAGACGTTGCTTCCAATTTTGTCGGATTTTTGCCCGACATTGAGATGAAATGACATCTGCCGCGAAATGAAACCAATAGGGTTTACAAACATGGACGGGCCGACTCGTAAAATATTAGATATTAAAATGCTTAAATGCCGGGATGTTACTTTGTTAGAAAAGTTTTTTCTTTTTTTACAAAAGCTTCGCCCCCCGTTCATCGAGGCTTGAAGAAATAGACTGGGTTGCAGGATGCTTCCACGCAGAGCTGAAACCGACCGCACATGGGTACTGGTAATTTAAACCGCTATGCCCAGGAAATGTTGTGCGAGTCCGACCGTCCATGCATATAAACCCTATTGGTTTCATTGGGTGGCTGGGCTTGAGTTTCATCTCAATGTCGGGTAAAAGTCCCATAAGATTGGAAGCAACGTTTTCAAATGACCTTTACAGCGTTGACGAGGACTTACAAACAAAATAAAGCTAAAACTGATTATATATGTATCTATATATAAATGTTATTATAAATAAAATCGAACGTAACTGGCTCCATAGCTCAGTGGTTAGAGCGCCTGTCTCGTAAACAGGAGGTCGAGGGTTCGATCCTCTCTGGAGCCTAACCTTTTTATATTTTTCTCTATGTTCATATTGGTAGCACAATCTGTTTTTTCTGTGTCTTTCCTTGGTCGCTACCACTCTTATCTTTCTTTTTTCATGACCTCAACAAGTTCATGTAACAACCATTGTAAATCTCTTCGTATATAGACATTTGGGGTTTACAGAGTCCTGTAACTGACATTAAACTTTTTTCATTTATTGCATTTTTTAAAGAATAATTCGTTTTTTTCAAGTGTCATTTGCACGGCTCCGTAGGGGTTTACATGGCTAAACATTTTCTTAGTTTTACTCTATGACATACATTGTGGTTATTCTTCCCACACCCTATAATCTAAGCTGGAAGCTTAAATAAGACAATTGTCGCTCTGAGAGATATAATGAAACCTACCACTATATAAGGGGAATGGGAGCACCTGGCAGATTTTTCGGCCATTTTTCAAAGATAGATAACTATCGGGACTTCCTGTTCGCTTTTCTATAAGCCCTGTCCCACTGAAAAAGGGGTCTACTCTTAAAGGAAAGAATGGAGCAAATTAAAAATTATATAGGCGTGTTTTCAGGATGAGTAACAAATTCAATATCCATGGATATCTCCATTAACCCGTCTTGAGCCAAGGATTCGTCCCAATGAAATTGTCGTTGTGTCAAATGTGGGCCTAAAGAGTATGTTTCCGTTGCATGCGGGAAACCCCTAAAGGGGTCCCTTGGCAAACAGTACAGGCCCAGATCAGACCGCGGCGTCTGATCAGGGCCTACACTGTTTGCAAAAGGTTCAGCCAATTTCCCCGCCCCCGCCCATCGGGGGTTGAAGAAATATATGGGCTGCATGATGCTTCCACGCAGAGCTGAAACCGACCGCACACGAGTACTGGTAAACCGCTTTGAGGATCTAAGCCTGCCCAGGTAATGTGGTTCGAGTCGGACCGTCCATGCTTATAAACCCCGTCGGTTTCATTTGGCGGCAGGGCTTGAGATGCCATTTCAATGTCGGGTAAAAGTCACAGAAAATTGGAAGCAACGTCTCCAAAAATGACCTTAACAGTGTTGATAGGGACGTTAAGGCTAAAATCAAACAAACAGATGGGTAAAAGTCCCACAAAATTGGAAGCGACGTCTCTAAAATGACTTATACAGTGTTGTCGGGGACTTTAAACCTCAAATCAAACAAACACAATCAGCCATTTTCCAAATACATTTTGAAGAAAAACATGTCATCCCTAAATTTTGAAATGGATCAGCTATATATAAGGAGGAAGATTCCATTTGTTACAAAAAGTCTTAAAAGCAGTTGAATGTGAACGTACATGCAATGAACACCACAGCTGACCCCACTTCATTTAAAAATACGAAGTTTGCAGAGAAACCAGTGCTTCAGCTGAAGTGCACGACCCGCCGGATGCTTTTAGCTTTATGAGTGTTACCATATATGGGTATGGCGGCCATTTTGGTCATGTGACCTGGACCTAAACCGGTTCCCCCAATAAATGCGTCTTATCGTAAGGAACAAAAATATATCTTATACTTTAGTACTGTATTCTGAATCGTTTGCAGGATAAAATGCATTCTCACTTTTCCAATACAAAAGCATATGTGTTAAAGTTCGACCTAGGCACAAAGAAGGTCAAGGTCAACCCAGGGTCACCATTTTAGCAATATATGCTGGGCCTACGTCCCAGGTGCTATTTATCAAGTTTCGTGGAAATCTGCCCAGTGGTTCTGGAGAAGACTATTTTTGAAGGGTTTTTACCATATATGGTTTGGTGGCTATTTTGGTCAAGTGACCTGGACCCCATGAGCAAATTTTGGTCTCCCCCATCCCATAGAGGCTCCATATGAAATTTGACTTCAATCGGCCCAACGGTTTCCGAGGAGAAGCAGTTCGAAAATTTTCACATTTTTCGCCTCGGCGAGGCTATACTAAATGGAATGTAATATTTCGCAAGTTCATTGGTTAGATCTCATTGATATCTATCAGTATGCCAAAAATTGTTTAAATATTCCAAGTGGTTAAGTCACTATCACCAATTTTCACAAACGGGTTACGGACGGACAGACAGACAGACCATATATGGCTTGGCGGCCATTTTGGTCATGTGTCCTGGACCCAATGAGCAAATTTTGGTTTCCCCCATCCGATAGTGGCTCCATATGAAATTTGACTTCAATCAGTCCAACGGTTTCCGAAGAGAAGCAGTTCGAAAATTTTCACATTTTTCGCCTCGGCGAGGCTATACGAAAAGGAATGTAATATTTCGCAAGTTCATTGGTCAGATCTCATTAATATCTATCAGTATGCCAAAAATTGTTTAAATATTCCAAGCGGTTAAGTCACTATCACCAATTTTCACTAACGGGTTACGGACGGACAGACTGACAGACTGACAGAATGACAGAATGACACGGTGATTTTAGGGCACTCTTAGAAAATCAGCCGACTTCAGTCGGTCGCTTTTTCTGCGGGTCGTGCAATACTGGATTTTCTTATTTTTCACCGAAATCATACAGTCATACAGTCCTAAAGGCCGAGTCTATGAAGCAAGCACCTGTACCGAGGTTCTGCAGAACGGTAATATTTGGGTCGCATGATGCGGACGAGATTGGTACAGTGTGAACGCAGTCTCATCCTCACGAAATTGAGACTGATCCTCAGTCTGTCTGCTCACTTGTGAACCCAGGGTAGATATGGAGGCCACGCCATGTAAAAACCTCTTTTACCATTTACCAACAACAAAGGTGCTGATCAGACTGCACGTGCGCGCAGTTTGATTAGCACCTTTGTGTGCACTACTTGGATAAAAGATCCCTGTTAATTTTATAGATCTAAAAATAAGGGGATTTTCCGCCATTTTCAGAGGAAGACAACTTTCGGGACTTCCTGTTCGCTTTCTTATAATCTCTGTCCCACAGAAAAAGGGGTCTTCTCTTAAATGTAAGAATTTGCTCCTCTTGAGCAAATTCTTTCCTTTAAGAGCTGACCCCTGAGGGCATGGGAGTCAAAAATACTTTGAAGGCGTTGCCTCCCCTGAAGGTGTATCTATTCCGCTTAAGGCGATAGTCTGTGTAGCTGAGCATGTCGGTTTAATGTTTTACGTGGGCGCAAATACGGAGAACATTTTTTTTTACATGACGGGGCTTATTTTATTTTTCAGCGTGACGCTGTTAGATTCTGACTGTAGCAGCAAGCAAAGTCTTGGCGTTCTTACAGATCAACTCTTTGTTCAACCACTAGATGTCGTAATAGGCCCACCATGTGCAGAAGGTAAGCTTTATTTATTTATTTATTTATTATAACTAACCACTGAGCTATCACGCTCCACAGCTCTTCTTCGCCTTCACAGGGGATGGTTCTCCCTGCAACAGGAGCAGGGAGCGTCATCTAAAATCCCCGCTCTGGATGACGGTCCACTTTGTGTTATCCATCCCTACAAATGGTGCCAGTGAGGCATGCTCGGGCACCGAAATTTTATCACCGCTGCCGGGGATTAAACCAGGGACCGCTAGCATTTGGTCTGCAGTATTATTAATGTTTGAGATCATGGAATACAAAAGGCTTGCTCTCAATAGCAAAAAGGCGAGCTACAAAGTTTACATGATATGACAGGTCATTTATGCACAGTAGGAATAACACAGGTCTGATCATGGGACCTTGAGGGACACTGGAAACAGCTGGGGAAAGAGCTTCGACCAGGTCTGGTTGGTTCTTATCAATCGGGAAGCTCTGGATTCCCTGTATTTTGTTTGTTTGATTTGAGGTGTAACGTCCCCGTCAACACTGTATAGGTCATTTTGGAGACGTTGCTTTCAATTTTGTGGGACTTTTACCCGGCATTGAGATGAAACGACATCTCAAACCCTGTCGCCCAATGAAACCAATATGGTTTATAAGCGTGAACTGGCCGACTCGCACCGCTTTGCCTGTGCAGGCTTAAATCCTCTAAGCGTTTTACCAGTATTCGTGTGCGGTCGGTTTCAGCTCTGCGTGGAAGCATCATGCAGCCCATCTATTTCTTCAAGCGCCGATGGGCGGGGGTGGTAGGATTCCCTGTAAGAGGTTGCATTGTATTGTGTAGTGTCGGGGCTTGACAACAAACCATTCGTATGGTACAGGTGAACTTTGCCAAACGCAGAGGAAGGTGTCTACCTTTTGTGCCTTCATCTATCCCAGGACTCGTCAGCACGGTGATTATAGGTCGCTCATTTGATGCCCAACACAACACTAAAAACTTTCTAAGGGGGAGTGTAAATGGGTGTCTTAGCCTTTATTTCATATAATAAAGAAAGCCTTTAAAATCTTCTGGTCCCAGGTCTTTGATATTTGGTATGAAGCTTGTCCAAATTATAGCCTTGGGACAAAAATGGCCCCACCCCCAGGGCCACATATTTTGCATAGACTTATATAGGGAAAACTTTTAAAAATCTTCTTCTCTGAAACCAGAAGGCCCAGGTCTTTGATATTTGCAATAAAGTTTCGAGCATCTAGTGGAACACTTCCAAGATTTTCAAATTATAGCCTTTGGGCCAAATGCCCGGCCCCGGGGTTCAACTTGTTCAGCTGCTTTATAACAACATGTAAATTGACAACCCAGTTTCTATGGGGATATTTAATCAGGTAAACAAACAAGTCTTGCCTTTCTTCACAGTTTATTTTTTCCCAGACATCGCTAATGATTTTTTGGTACACAGGTGAGCACCACAGGGCCATCTTGATCCTCTTGTTTTCATTATTTCGTATCAAAAATATCTCGCCGAGGCGGTTCTAACGAGTCGCCACAATCTATGTTTGGAGCAGAAATATGAAAAATATCAGAATTTTTTATCCGCAAATTTTCAATTTTTGGTGATAAAATGTTCAATGTATTTGCATAGGCATGTTTCCGTAATGCGAAGATAGGTTTTCAGGTGAAGGGTCTCATATACAAGTCGAATTTCAATAGTTCGAATAGCTTTTAAAATTTGTTCGAGAGAGTAATAGTTCAAACTACTGAGGGTAAATAATAGTGCCCCAAGTCAGGGGGCATAATTGGGATGACATACAAACAACTTTTAGGCCCCCGCCCATCGGGGCTTGAGGAAATAGATGGGCTGCATGATGCTTCCACGCAGAGCGGAAACCGACCCGCACACGAGTACTGGTAAACCGCTTAGAGGATCTTAGCCTGCCCAGGCAAAGCGGTGCGAGTTGGCCCGTCCATGCTTATAAACCCTATTGGTTTCATTTGGCGGCAGGGCTTGAGACGTCATTTCATCTCAATTTCGGGTAAAAAATGCACAAAATTGGAAGCAACGTCTCCAAAATGACCTTTACCGCGTTGAAGGGGACGTTAAACCTCAAATCAAACAAATTCGAACAAATAGAAACACCTTTTCGGTCTTCTATACACAAATGATTTTTGTATGTACGGTGCATTCACTAGACTCGCCACACTGAGGCGACTTTGATAAGTAGGTCAAGATAAAATAAAATATTTTTTTTTTATATAATTTATTCTGAAGACATACATATACATACACAGCGAATTACATCTATAACACATTAATGAATACATAAATAAAATAAAATAATAATTATAAAAAAAAACTTCATAAATTGTCCTAAATGTATGGTTATCTGGACTTTCAATGGAATAATAAAGTAAAATTCATATACTAAGACCACCTTGGGACTGTTCAAAAGTGGTCTTTAAGACCACTTTTGAACAGTCCCAAAGGTGGTCTCTGACCAGGACACTGTACGCAGAAAACATAAAGAAAGAATAACTACATCATCCTACATCAGCTTTTGAAAGCAGAATTCGTCTTAATTTTATGTGGTCATTATAGCGAATTTCGCTGCATATTCTTGGTGTCTGTTTTCAGTGGTGCAGGCGGTTGGAGAGTTGCTTGCCTACAGAAACATCCCTCTGATGAACTGGGTGTCAACGGGACAGTCTATTGCTTACAAATACGAGCTGAATACTTATATCAGGACCATGGCACCTGTTTCATCACTAGGTAGGTCTCTCTACAATATCCCCCCACCCACCCACACATACACCCCCCCCCCCCCCCCCCCTACACACACATGAATAAACTACGGTTCTCCTGTAACCTGTCACAGTGACTTTTAAACGTATTTTAATTATATATTTTAATGTGCATAAGAAAGCAACGCAACGTCCGATTTTTGCGACGGCATATTCTGTGAATGCCCCTAAACCTGGCTTTATTACATGGTTGGTATTGTGTAGTTCATGCTGTTTTTTTTTTTTTTTTGTAAACATTTGGATAATTGTCTTTTCACGCATTTGGGGAGGTAAATCGCCGATATTACGGTCACAAATTGCGTTCTACGGCTCTGCTGATGCGTCCCGGTATCCCCTAAGTTTGCACAGTAAAAATCCATTTAGGAACATAATCTTGTACCTAGACAGTGTTGTTCAAAGCTTTCGAACCCATGTCGTCTAGTATGTAGTTATATAAGAATCTTTAATGGGTGTGAGGGTTGGCCAGAAAAATCCGTCCCGAGGGTCACCGGCCGGCATCACGAGGCTTGCCGAGTTATCTAGGTTTGAATGTAGTTTGTTTTATTCTGACGCATGTTTATATTTGCCGCGTTTACATTCGGGACATTATCAGGACCAAATTGTGTTCACATGAAATACCTGATCAGGATCAAACCGATCCAATCTACATTTCTTGCATTTCTTGCATTCACAATTGGGACCCTGTTGGTTCCAGCTGTAAACAGACATGAATTCATTGTGAAGGTGGATCTAGTTGATCCTGGACAAGTGAGGCCTTGCGTGAATGTAGAGTAAACTTCATCCAGTTTTTGTTTGTTTGATTTGAGGTTTAACGTCCCCGTCAACACTGTAAAGGTCATTTTGGAGACGTTGCTTCCAATTTTGTGGGACTTGTACCCGACATTGAGATGAAATGACATCTCAAGCCCTGTCGCCCAATGAAACCAATAGAGTTAATTAGCATGGACGGTCCGCCTCGCACCTCGGTTCCTGGACAGGCTTAGATCTGCTAAGCGGTTTACCAGTACTAGTGTGCGGGCCGGATTCAGCTCTGCGTGGAAGCATCATGCAGCCCATATATTTCTTCAAACCCCTATGGGCGGGGGCGTAAAACTTCATCCAGTAAAACCACCTTTGCAACTGTTCAAAAAGTGGTATTCGAGACCATTTTTGACTGTCTCTTACTAAGGGACATTGTGTTTAAAACATAAGGTACATGTAAAATTCCTATATTAAGACCACCTTTGGGACTGTTCAAAAGTGGTCTTTAAGACCACTTTTGAACAGTTCCAAAGGCGGTCTCTGACCAAAGGACACTGTATGCAGAAAACACAAAGAAAGACTAACTGCAACCTACTACGTAAATAAACTTTTTAAAGGAGAATTAGTCTTAATTTTAGGTGGTCTTAATAGCGGAATTCCACATGTATTAATTACTGAAACCTTTCAAATATGCACTTAAAAGCGTAATTACAGTATAAACTGTCTTAGTGGCCACCTCTATTAAGCATGAAACCTGTCTTAAACAAGCAGGCATTCAGTTCCCGAAAAAGGAAAATGCATTAAAGTTAACCTGTGTTAAGCAAGCACAAGCACTGAATATCTCATAGGTGCTTGCTTAATACAGGTTGGACTGTAGTCTTAATTTTTGCTGAATTTCACTGTATTTTAATCTAGATCAACTTCAAAAAGACCAGTTTGGTCCGGATGAAACTAGCGCACATAGTCCCTAGTGTGAACGCAAGCTTACCATATCTACTTTAGGAGGTATCATGACACTGTTCTACTTCTACACTGGTTGGCGCAGACTTATCATAGTCTCTTCTGAGGGCGATGATTACGCGGCGGCCGCCGAAATCATAGTTACGAACTTGGCGTTCTATTCCTTTAGCGGTTTCAACGTCGTTCATCATTATGAGAAAATCAACACTGGTGCGACCATGGGAGAAATTGACACAATCTTCAGAAGTATTATTCGCGAGGGAAGAAGTAAGATATTTTAGAACATTAAAATTCCTGTATTAAGACCACCTTTGGGACTGTTCAAAAGTGGTCTTAAAGACCACTTTTGAACAGTCCCATAGGTGGTCTCCCACTAGAGTACACTGGTCATAGACAACACATAGAAAGTGACTGTGAGTTTTAGTTTTACGTCCCACCAACAGCTAAGGTCATACGTAGACGGGACCTCGGTTTAAAGACTCATCCGAAAGTCTTGAGAAGCCCGGGATCGATCCTGCGACCCCTGGTTTACAAGGCGAGTAGCATAACCATTGCACCACGACAACACATAGAAAATGTAACTGTGCTTTAAAGAGCAGAATTAGTAATGATGTTAAGTGGTCTTAATAGCAGGATTTCACTGTATTTTTTGACAACAACAACAAGCACTGGTGGGTGGGTTGTGTCTCAGTTTGGGCTTGGAAAATGGTCTCTAACCCGGGCTTATATCCTTTATTTACTGTATAAATAGCAAACTGTGTGTAGACCCTGGTCTGGTTCTACGGTGTTTGTCAGTGTCTCAATTTGGGACACTGATAGGCGTACGTGAATTTTTGTTTGTTTGTTTGTTTTACGGTTCTTTCAAGATTACTTCACATTAATCGAGCCGATCGTTAATCAGAGGCGGGCGAAAACCGGAGTACAAATACCTGACCTTCCGCTGCAGAACGTGGTGTCTCACATGTGGCCCGAGCGCGGTTCAAACAGCCTAATGATTAAGAACCAGGGCTCTTACCCATTAGGTCACGGAGATCCGTCGACGTATATGGGTTAACGCGGGTAAATTAAGTAAATAAAAAGACTCCTTTCTACTGAGGCAATATCAAGGAGGCGTTTCATTCGTTTTTATTGTATTTTGTACTGAATGGAGGCCTCCGCCTTATGCTCGTCTATAGCAGGAATTTATTTTTTTAAACTGTAAGGATGTCCGGTTGAGAAATTAACGTTTTTTTTCCAAAAAGTGACGGATCTGATCAGACGCCGCGTTCTGTGGCTTCTGTTTTGTGTCTGCACGTTTTGCCAATGTTCTGTTTCGCGAAAATAAATTAAGTAGCAAATTGAAGAGAAACATTCAAACTAATGATTGAATTTGAAAAAAATAAATTCTCTCTGGCATTTTGGTTGTCCCTTGTTTGTACAGAGTATCCGTGTTATAAGTTATAACGACGGTATTTGTTTCCTTTTATTGTGCCGTTATAATGAATTTGCAGTTATAAAGAATCCCAGTTAGGATTATGATAGGTTATAAAAGGTCTTGTCCACATCATTACTCCAAGAAACAAATGTTATAGACATTTGTTAGAATCGCCTCGATGAGGCGATTCTTAGAAATGTCTATAATATTTGTTTCCTGGAGTATTAAATTACATGAATCTTTCATGACTATAGATTCGATTCAGTGGGCATTTCCAACCAGAGGGAAGCCAAAGCCGCTCGGAAATGAGGCTAAACCTTGAGCTAAGAATTCATTCCATTGACATTGTCGTTTTACGAGTTTTGCCGTTATAACGAATGTCATTATAACGCGTGTGCTCTGTATTTCTTCAGGCTACTTTCCTGTCCTGCCTTTAAATGGCAATGGATAAAACTTCAGGGGTGGTAACTCCAATCTTTGTTTGTCCTTTATAAATAGGGATTTACCCTTAAAGGAAAAATGTCACGATAATTTTATTACTTAATGCAATGCACCAAGCATTTGAAGACTTCTCTGATGACCCAAGAACGAGTTGTATGAACCATGGCGATTGTTGGTCAAACATTTGAATATCTGTACTTGGTAAAACAGAGACGTCGTAACCCTCTGATACTCGAGCTAAGACATGAAGTGGCATGCGCACTCACTCAGAGTACAACCTACCCTGTCTTCTTAAAGAAGCATTATAATGCACATTTTGCGTATGTAAGGCGACGTTTGATCATTTGAGACAGCACTGGCGGAAACCCAATGTCATCATGTAACGTCGTTTCTCATTGGGTAGCATTCGGTTTTATGTAGCTCACTATGCTTGCCGCTTTGAGCAAATAAGTACAATTTTAACCAAAGAACTGAATAAGTGCATGAGAAAGGGGTTGGCTATATTGAAATTTATCATTTGTGGAGGTAAATCGTCGGTTTAAGGGTCGCCGTAAAACACAATTTCCGACCGTAAAACCACCGATTTACCTCCCCAATTGACAATTTTGAATAGTTATACCCTAATTAGGTTAACGTGCCTCCATATAACGCATAGCAAACAATCTGATTGGACTGTGCGGACGCGGAGTCTTTGTTGTAGGAACATCTCTGACACATTTTTGCTCGCCATGTTACTTTTTGTCAATTCAGTTATTATTCTTCTAATCCCGAGAGACGAGCTTAGAACCTATATGCTCAGAGCCTATGCCCTAGGGATGACGGACGGGGACTACCAGTTTCTCTTTACTGACCCGACCCTCGCAGACACCCAGGACATTGACGTCATCACTAGTGACGTACTCTGGAAAAGGGGAGATAACTTTGATGCACAGGCAAGACAGGCATTTGAAAATGTCCTTTATGTAAGTTATGCATTTATGTTATCCGCCTTCTTTGCCGATATGCAGCTGAATTATGTTCCATTTGTCGTGTTTTCGCTCGGAAAAGATACGCCAATCTCGCCTGACCCATTGCTGTTTGTATACATGCGATGATGGTTCTTTTTTTAGCATTTGCACACAAAACGGTGCAATTTAGATGTGCGGCGGTGGAGATTCAAATCAGTTTGTGCATCCGCGCAGCAGCATTGTCGTCTTAATTTTTTGTCGATGCACGCATCGGGATGAATCATTCGACTTACTAAGTCTCGTGCCTGTACATTCTGGAAGACTTATACCACACTACGCATTCTTCCAAGGCACAAAAATCAGATATCAGCGTGTATGTTCTGTGGCGAGTCTAGTCAGTCTGTATGATTGCACAGACTGACCTCATGTTTACGCACTGGGTGGGAGCGTACAGTACACTTAACCCGGATGTTCCGATCTGTATAGAGGACAGATCCCTGTCTTTTGTTATGACCTTGAAGGTGTATGTGCGTGGTCTGTCTTCTATATTTGTATATTTATTTTTTTTGGACATAAACAACTTGGTAAGTGTGTTTTATTTATTTTGTTTTCCATACTGACCATCTTTGGGCACGGCAAGATGTCGTTTTCTATGCTTTTAATCTATTTTTCAGCTGCAAATCACTAGTGTTTGTAAGAATCACACCTTACCTGTGACCAGAAAATCGACCAATTGAGAGCTTTAATCGAAAGAAAAATTTCTTTTAAGACAGTTTTAAGATAGATTAATAATCTATAATGAGTTATACTAAAATAAGTGCCTCCAGAATTCCATACGAAATCACACGAAGAGCAAGACTGACCATCCCAAAAATTTCTGACTGTATGGTATGTCTCATATTTACTGTATAACTTGTCTAAGATACTTTGTTTTGACTGTATGGGATGTCGCTTTTAATGTGTGTAAGCTATTCAAAAGTACATTGCAATATTTGTCTATGCAATACGATGATAATGCTTAAACAATAGCAATTCTACGTAAAAATATTAATTACCTATAAAGTCCCGAAATCTTGGAGAAATTGCATGTGGTGTGTGCTGCATGCCATTGAACCTTTTCAGCACTACAGACTAGAGGTCTTAACCACTCGGCCAAATGAGCCAGCCTTCGAGGACTGTCTTCGGGTGCGAAATATTTAACAAAATGAGTCGCATCGTCACGCTCTCTCTTCATCCACAGAACGCATAGCAAATACTCTGATCAGACTGCACAGAAATGCAATACGATTAGTTACGGACTATTTGTTCAAGACATATACATGTAAATTTATGCAAAGAGATGAAGAGCTGTGGACCAGTCTGTGAAAGAAAATTTCCTTTTCATCCCCCGACCGAATAGATTCGGGGGATATAGCGATCGGCTTGGCGTCCGGTCGTCCGTATATTGATGATACTTGGCACAATGGTAAACAATGTTGAGACGGCGTGTCTTGCGCAAGAACCACAATCCTGGGTACCATGGTATTTCAGTTATCTCCTCTTCCAATAAAATAGAATGACTATCTTGTGATCTCTATAACTCCAATATCCTTCGAGATATATTGATGATACTTAACAAAATTGTAAACAATGTTGAGACGGCATGTCATGGGCAAAAACAACAACCCTTGGTGCCATGTTTTTTTTAGTTATCTCCCCTTCGAAAAAAAAATAGAATGACTATCTTGTGATCGCCATAACTTCAATACCCTTCGAGATGTATTGATTAAACTTTGTACAATTGTTCACAAGGTTGAAGCAGCATGTCATGCGCTAGAACCAAATCTCTTCGTGCCATGCCATTTGAGTTATCTCCTCTTTCAAAAAATAGAATTGTTATCTTGTGATCGCCATAAATCAAATACCCTTAGTGATATATTGATGAAACTTGGCACAATTGTTCACAAGGTTGAAGCAGCATGTCAAGCGCAAGAGCCACAACTCTTGGTGCCATGGCATTTGAATTATCTCTCTTCCAATAAGATAGAATAACTATCTTGTGATCGCCATATCTCCCATACTCTTGGAGACATGTTGATAGAACTTGGTACAGTTGTACATGAGGTTAAGCAGGCGTGACATGTGCAAGAACCGCAGCTCTTGGTGCCATGGCATTTCAATTATCCCCATTCCAATAAAAATAGGATGACTATCTTTTGAGCTCCATATCTCCAATATTCTTCGAGACATGTTGATAGTACTTGGTACAGTTGTACATGAGGTTAAGCAGACGTGTCATATGCAAGAACCGCGACTCTTGGTGTACTGGTTTTGAGTTACCTTCCCTGACAAAATAACATTGCGATGGCCATAACTCCGAAACCCTTTGAGGTATATTGATGATACTTGGCATGTTTGTTCACAAGGTTGAGACAGCATGTCATTCACAAGGCCCACAACTCTGGGTGTCATGGTTATAATTGTATTTGGGTTATCTCCCCCTCGAATAAAATTGTATGACTATCTTTTGATCGCCGTATCTTCAACAGTCTTCGAGTGATGTTGATTGTTTGAGTTAAGCAAGCCTGTCACGGGCAAGTACCACGACTCTTGGTGCACTGGTTTGTGAGTTACCCCCCTGACAAAATCTTGTGGGCCCTAGCTCAGAAACCCTTTGAGATATGTGGATAATACTTGGCAAGATTGAGACAGCATGTCATGCGCAGGAACCACAACTCTAGTGCGATGGTATTTGGGTTATATCCCCTTCTAATAAAATCATATACTCTGAGACATAATGATGGGACTTGGTATAGTTGTACGTGAGGCTCGGCAGGTGTTTCATGTGTGAAAATCATGACTCTGGGTGCACTTTTTATTTATTTTTTTAGTTATTTCCCCAAACAATATAATCTTGTGATGACCATAACTTGGATACAATGTGAGATATATTGATGGTATTTGGCACAGTTTTTGACAAGGTTGAAACAGTGTGTCATGCCAAAGAACCACAACCGGGTCCACCACGAACGACTAATTCATCACGTCTGAAATGAGTGAAAGAAGAAAAAATTGGACTATTTCAACTTGCGCATAACAAAACAAAAACTCATCTATGCGTCCAGCAAAGACTAATCTCAGTCTGAGCATCTGCCCAGTCTGAACAGTGTGAAAAAGTGAACAAGAGGCCCATGGGCCACTACGCTGCCCAGAGGTATACAGGCATGGTGACCATCTTGGTCATGTGACAACAAAAGGTCACCATGCAATCAGTAAAATCCACTGTCTTGCCAATTTTCCATACAATTGTCTATGTCACCACATTTGACCGTAACGAAAAAACAAGGTCAACCAAAGGTCATCATTTGAAGAAAGTTGGTAGGGTCCGAGCCCCCAATGCAGCATGCCAAGTTTCAAGGTCATCGGCAATTTGGTTCCTTTAAAGGTTTTTTTGCCATATATGGGCATGGAAGCCATATTGGTCATGTGACCAGTCCTTACGAACAAACTTTCATTCCCCCTTCCCATAGAGGCTCCACATGTAATTTGGATTCAATCGACCCAGCAGTTTAAGTTGAGAAGAAGATAAAAAAATACTCAATCTGAGCCTTCCCGGACAAGGGTCAGTAAATGACCTTTACCTTCGGAACTGACACAATACCATTCAGCTGAGTGCAAATATCATTTCTGATGCCACTAGCTACCATGCAATCAGAAACATCCACTGTTTTGACTTTTTTCCATACAAATGTCTAAGTGACCATATTTGACCTTGACACAAAACTGGTCAAATTAAACCAAAGGTCATCATTAGAACAAACTTGGTAGGACCGAGTCCCCGATGCTGCATACCAAGTTTCAAGAACATCGGCCGTTCGGTTCTTGAGAAGAAGATTTTTAAGGTTTTTACCATATATGGGCATGGTGGCCATATTGGTCATGTGACCCAGTCGGCACGAACAAACTTTCGTTTCCCCTTCCCACAGAGGCTCCACATGTAATTTGGATTCAATCGACCCAGCAGTTTAAGTTGAGAAGAAGATAAAAATACTCAATCTATGCCTTCCCGGACAAAGGTCAGTAAATGACCTTGACCTTCGGAACTGACAAAATTCCATTCAGCTGAGTGCAAATATCATTTCTGATGCCACTAGCTACCATGCAATCAGAACAATCCACTGTTTTGCCTTTTTTCCATACAAATGTCTAAGTGACCATATTTGACCTTGGCGTAAAACAGGTTAAGGTCAACCAAAGGTCATGATTTGAACAAGATTAGTAGGGCCCAAGTCCCCAATGCTGCATACCAAGTTTCAAGATCATCGGCTGTTTGGTTCCTGACAAGATTTTTAAAGGTTTTACCATATATGGGAATGGCGGCCATTTTGATTATGTGACCCAGTCCTTACGAACAAACATTCGTTCCCCCTTCCCATTGAGGCTCCACATGTAATTTGGTTTCAAACTACCCAGCAGTTTAAGTTGAGAAGAAGATAACAATACTGAATCTGAGCCTTCCAGGACAAAGGTCAGTAAATGACCTTGACCTTTGGAATTGATAAACTTCTATTCAACTGATTGCAAATATCATTTCTGATGCCACAGGCTAACATGCCATCAAAAAAAACCACTGTTTTGCCCTTTTTCCATATAAATGCCAAAGTGACCTAATTTGACCTTGATGTAAAACAGGTCAAGGTCAATCGAAGGTCATCATTTGAACAAATTAAGTAGAGCCAGAGTCCCCGATGCCGCATACTAGGTTTTAAGGTCGTCGGTAATTTGGTTCCTGAGAAGAAGATTTTTAAAAGTTTTTACCATATATGGGCATGGCGGCCATTTTGGTCATGTGAACCAGTCCTTACTTTCGTTCCCACTTCCCATAGAGGCTCCACATGTAATTTGATTTCAAACTACCCATCAGTTTAAGTTGAGAAGAAGATAAAATTACTGAATGTGAGCCTTCCAGGACAATGGTCAGTAAATGACCTTGACCGTTGGAATTGATAAACTTCCATTCAGCTGATTACAAATATCATTTCTGATGCCACAGGTTACTATGCAATCAGAAAAATACACTGTTTTGCCCTTTTTCCATACAAATGTCTAAGTGACCAAATTTTACCTTGACGTAAAACAGGCCAAGGTCAACCAAAGGTCATCATTTGAATAAACTTGGTAGGGCCCGAGTCCGCGATGCTGCATACCAAGTTTCAAGGTCTGTCGCCGTTTGGTTCCTGAGAAGAAGGAAAGTGTGTATATGCCAAGTTTCCACATTTCAGAAACAAAATAGCTAACGTATTTAAATGTTATCCTACGAATATGTCGAAAACGCTCTATAGTATTATCAGGACACACACTATAGTATGATCGGAACACGACATACAGTGCTGAGAAATCAGTTTTGCGACATGCGATACAAACCAGTTTTTGACCCCTCTATCGTTTTCTTTGAAAATAATTGCCCTTATATGGCAAGATGTTTAGTAATATTAATAAAAGCTGACCCGAAATACATCATAAAATAGTTAAAATGCATCAGCAGTCGTTTCATATAAGGTTGGTGGCAAAGCTTGATTAAATTGTACCGGTGCAGCGTTTGAAATCGAAAGTAGGATAATGATTTTCTAGAAACAAATGTGAAAATAAACGAAAACATAGCAATAAACAGAAAATCAAGGTAGCATGTCGAAAAGACTTTTAGTTATGCTTCCCGAACTACTGCTATGAAGTTGAAATGCTAATGATTAATAATTTCAAAACACAAAAATAAACATTCTGTAACATTACCGACATATCGCAACAAGGATCTGTCCACTATACAGATCGGAACATCCGGGTTAAGTGTACTGTACGCTCCCACACAGTGTTACGAGTCACACATAAAACAAATGCATCTTTTCTTGATTTTTCCCAAGTTTCATCTGACTCTGTTATACAGAGCTGCCCTGTTACAACGCATAATGTAGTAATGTAGTAATTTCTTCATTTTGAAATTTTTACTACATTATGCGTTGGCATAGTCGACGCGAAATGAAATAAAATTTCGTTTTTACTTCATTATGCGTCGATACTAAGAGGTTTGAGCAAAATGAAAGAATTATTTCATTTTGCGGCGATGGGTGGCATACTTAATTTTACTTCATTATGCGTCAACAGTTTGTTTGTTTGATTTGAGGTTTAACGTTCCCGTCAAGACTATTTAGGTCATTTTGGAGACATTGCTTCAAAATTTATGGGACTTTTACCCGATATTGAGATGAAATGACATCTCAATCGCTGCCGTCCAATTAAAAGCAATAGGGTTTATATGCATGGATGGGCCGACTCGCAGCAGTTTTCCTGGACAGGCTTAGACCTTCTAAGCAGATTACGAGGACTCATGTACGGGCGGTATCAGCTCTGCGTGGAAGCATCGTGCAGCCCATCTAGTTATACCCCCGGCATACGAAGTATGCAAGGGGGTATATAGTTTTTGTCCATTCTGTCTGTCTGTCTGTCTGTCTGTCTGTCTGCCTGTCTGTCTTTTGTTTGATTTGTTTGATTTGAGGTTTAACGTCCCCGTCAACACTATTTAGGTCATTTTGGAGACGTTGCTTCCAATTTCATGGGACTTTTACCCGACATTGAGATTTAATTCTACTGGCTTAATCAAATACAATGAAATTCCACTATTAAGACCACCTAAAATTAATACAAATTTTGTTTTTAAAGCATATTTGGAAGGTTAAAGCTACATTTTCTTTGTGATTTTGACCTTCAGTGTGCTTTTGTGGAAGACCGTCTTTTGGACTGTTCAACTGTGGTCTTAAAGACCACTTTTGAACCGTCTCAAATGTGGTCTAAATTGTAGGAATTTAACTGTATTGCTTCCTAAGTCTTTTCGAAGACAGCTATGTTCTACCATCATTACTTCATTATGCGTCGATATGGTGCATATCAACGCGAAATGAAATAATTTTTTTACTTCATTTCGCGTCGACTATGCCAACGCATAATGTAGTAAAAAAAATCAAAATGAAGAAATTACTACATTACTACATTATGCGTTGTATCACTGCCCTCTTGTTCAAACAACACTATTCATCGTCCTGTAAAACAGAGCAGTTTACATATCGAGAAGAGCATGATATTCAGCAAAACAATATATACTCGGTCAAAAAGTTCCTATACATAAAATTGCCTCTGTTACCATAGTTACTACAAATGAAAAATAGACAAAGTTCGTTTTGTTTTTGTTAGAGGACTTATTTTGTCATGCAAAAGCCAAAACTGTTTTTATTTATGTAAACTCGCCAACCTTAGCTATTGTTTGAAACACCCATAAATCATTACAAAAGCCAAGATTTAACACCATAAAAATTACACTTAGCACAAGATTTCTAAAATTCGATACATCTAACCTTTTGTTAGATAGCCTGTATGTTTATTCACGGAAGATTTGGAACTTTAGATCCATTTGCTAAGAGAAACAAAAGATCACGCGCAGGCCCCCGATTCTTTGCAGGTGTGTGCAAAATGCTACTTTAATTGAAATTCCACAGAAAATCGCAATTGGTAGTGCTACATAAATGTCATACATTAGTTTCCAACATATTTAACAACAATGGTGGTAACAAATCGCTTTCAAAGAAATTGCAAAAATGAGTGACATGTATAGAAATAACAACAGTTTGAAAATTGCTATATGTTTAATTGAAAGGGAGATAATCTCAGAATTTCACAAACTAAACCCTTGAATGTAGTGTTAGATCATGAGATATTATAGAGGTAAAGTGAGTTTCGATGTTCTTCGGACATGATATTTCCTCTTAGACACAAAAATGATCATCCGCGCATGCACAAAGCGAACCTTGCAAAACCGTTCTGGACAACTCCTGAGCAGAATAATTTATGCATTTTGTAGCTAAACGTCCGATTCGCATGTTCCCAGCCATCTTTAGCTGAATGACGGCCGGATAGCTACTGGATTATACCCGGAGGTTGGCGTAGTTACTTTTTTGGCCGAGTAATAAACAAAATATAGAAACGAATAGCACATTATGAACATATACAGGGAAGCCCAAACGACTTTTTATAGTCGCAAAAAACAAATGCATTTCATTTAACAACCATTTATCAGTAAAAAAAAAAAAAAAAGCTCATATATGTTATGTATGGAAATTAGTTCTAGACAGGAATAGTTCGAGCCAATGAGGGTAACCATAGCGCGATGTCAGGATTAGTGAAAAAGATAACACAGGGTTAGCATTTCTTGCCTCGTGGGTGCGATTCTGATGAGTACAACCAACATACATTTTCAATATGAGCAGATATTTTCTGAAGCAATGCGAAGTACATTTTCGATATGAAAAAGATATTCTTGGCTATTTTATATGGAGATATGCGAAGAATTACGCATAACATACAGTTTCAATACGAAAAAGATATTCCCATTACGAAAACACGCCTATACAAATTTTACCACGGAAAAATAAAAAAAAAACGAAAATTTTTAGATAAATTTTGCGATATTTTTCCAACGTAGAGGCGGTTCTAATGAGTACCCACGATCTATGTTTTAGAGCAGAAATAAGAAAAATAAGGTTTACCACTGTAAATCCCAGTTTTACTATATCATCACGTGAACAAGTCCGTGAAATGAACACCCCTAAACCCCACTTTATATAGAGAAAAAAACTGGGGTTTACTGGGGTAGACATTATTTTTCTTATTTCTGCTCAAAGACATAGGTTGTGGGTACTCGCTAGAACCGCCTCAATGAGGTGATTCTAACGAGCACGCACCCACAACCTATGTTTGCAGTATAGATAATAAAAAATATATCGGATTTTCGTCAGAAAAGTAGCCATTTTGGAGATGTGAAAAAATGCACTATGTCGCACGGGTGTGTTATCGTAATGAAAAGTGGCGTTCAAGGGGGTTAAAATCATATAGGCGTGTTTTCGTTTTGCTTACTTTTTTTATCTGGGGCTATGCCATGGTAAACGAGCCATCGGTGTTATGTCCGTGCTGTGAACACCCCTCTGAACATCACTTTATTGGGAAAAAAATGTGGTTTACAGGGATGTACATTATTATTGTTATTTCTGCTTCAAATCATAGATTATCGGTCACCGTGAAATCACCCACTACACCCCGCTTTATATAAACTATCGTTTACGGGGATATAATTATTTTGCTTATTTGTGCTCATAGACATAGGTTGTGGGTACTCGTTAGAACCGCCTCAGTGAGGCGGTTCAAACGGGCACTCAAACCTATGTTTGGAATAAAAATAAGAAAACTATCACAAATTTTCATCGGAAAAGTTGCCACTGGTGATATGAAAGAATGCACTCTGACCCACGGATGTGTTATCTTAGTGGCCCATTAGAACCGCCTCATTTAGATAGTACTAACCAGCATCTACAATCTATGTTTGGAGCAGAAATAAGAAAAAAATATTGCAAATTGTCATCAGAATTAGTTTAGACTCGTTTTTCAATGTACAAATGATGCAATACTATGTACATGTACATGGTAATATAATGTGCTGCATACAAAAACAGTGTACAAAGGGGATTCAGAAGAAAATAGAAGTGGGGGCAATGATCAGGAATCGATACAAACAATCAACCCACAGCTCCCATCAGAGACACCAACGGGAAAGAAACACAAACATGAGACAACAGACCTAATGGAACCATTAATAGCGGAAAGCCAAAAGGATAGTTGCTTTTCCACAAAATGGCCAATAGGCTATCCAAAATAAAATAATATAAGCGATACAAACACCCAAAGACAAACCATAACAAAAATAAACCGCGAAAGAAGAACCGCCTTGGAACTGTCAGCGGAAACGAATTCCACTGGAAGGCTTAAATCGATTTTACGTGGTCACAATCCCCGCCCTTACTTCCGTCGCGATTTAGACAAATAATTTGTTCAGTCCGCATGAAGGCCTGAAAGTCTGAATTGAAAGAATGCACTTTATTTTATACACTGCAGTAAAATCAATGCATATTTGAAACATATAAAAATGATATTTTCACACTGTGAAAATATATTTTCACTGTGGATAAAATAACAGTAGCAGCCCGGACTACTTTTTTTCGCAAAAGTCATATGCTATCGATAAAATAATTCTGTAAATACCTTGAAGAGCATCCTTGGAGCTGTAAAAACGCTGTATCCAAAATGGCCATCTGTTTATGTTTTGAAAATGAAAGGTGTGATGTCATAGCCAGGTCAAAATTGTGAGTACATGTACGTTTGATCAATTACTGTATGTGTCCTAATTTAAAAAGTTAAAATAAAAAGAAAATTTCCTTTTTTTTCGGCGGATACCAACAGTATTTCATCTCTTATGTTGAAAACATCCGAATTTTCAACACACTCGATGAAATATGTTTGGTATCCATCTCAAAAAAGTAAATATCCTGTATATGTCACATGTGTGTGTTCTAATATTTTCAGTTTGTCTTGGGTCACAGTTCAGTTAACATGACAGACTGGTCGGGATTAGCTATGTCAGCTGTTGACAGGATCTTCGCTGGAAGAACAGACCTGCCGTCACCAGTTCAGGTTTGGGAGATACACCCCACACTTCAGATCCAACGCCATGCAGCTAAATATTTTGTTACTTTCGAAAATAAATAGACCGTGGCTAGAACGATATTACCGTAATAGCGAAACAGTTGAAACGTCAAAATGAAGCAGTTGAAAACGAACTTAGAAATTCTTCGTTTGGTCCATATATTAGAAAAAAAACATCGTGACATTTTTTCGAATAGTTGTTTTTCTCACTTGAAAAAGAAAGAAATAAAAAAGAAAGAAATAGTGGTTCACATTACGAAAACACGCCTATACAAATACATTTTTACATTGTAACCGTTACCGCCAAAAAAGTGAAAATTTTGAGTGGAAAAATTGTAATATTTTTCTTATTTCTGCTCAAAATATAGATTGTGTGTACTCTTTAGAACCGCCTCATCGAGGCGGTTCTAACGAGTACCCACAATCTATATTTTATAGCAGAAATAAGAAAAATAAGGTTCACCCCTGCAAACCCCAGTTTTACTATATAAAAGTGGGGTTCGAGGGGGTCAAAATTATATAGGCGTGTTTTCGTGATGACCTCACACCTCAGATCCACCGCCATGCAGCAAAATATTTTGTTACTTTCGAAAAAAAAATAGGCCATGTATTAATACCGTAATAGCGAAATAGTTGAAACGTCAATAACAAAGAGGTTGAAAACTAACACAGAAATTCTACTTTCGGTCCATACCAGAAAAAAACATCGTGACATTTGTTCGAATATTTTTTTTTCACTTGAAAAAAAAAAAAAAAAAAGACAGAAGTACCGATTGATGATAGAGATATACAAGAGCCCCATTTTAATGCATATGGGCAATACCATTTCAAGGACCTGGCTTATGACTTTTTTTTATTTGTTCATAATTATAAAAGTGCAAACAATTGAAAAAAAAATCCTACTCAAATCGGTAGAGAATGCTAGTTGACTTGCTTGCTTCTTTTTGGGGGTTCGTCGACCCTTTCAAGATCATTTTGTTTATCTTAAGCTGTTCATAAGTCAAAGGTGTGAGAAAACCAGAGTCCCCGAGGGAAAACTATCTGACATTCCGTTGCAGAACTTGGTGTCTCACATTTCTTGTCCTGGTTATAAATCTTAAAATAACAACGTGCTTTGGAATTTCGAATTCTATGAGAAGTACAAACTTGCCATTGCTTTACAGAAAAAAAGATTAAAGGTCATAAACAAAGATATGAAAATCCATTACATTTAAAAAGACTTTGATTCAAGGAATAGAAGGGCGAAAACCAAATCAAACGGGACGAAGCCAATTTCTGAGTCTATTTAACCACTTTTAGTTTATTTTAAATTTAAAAGCTGTTCATAGCAACTTTTAGTACTGCGTTATCTAAGTTCCTTTATCGAACCGTTTGAATACATGCGGTGTGATTAAATAATCTGTTCATGAGGCATACTGAACATCGCTTCGGCTTGTAGAGTCATTCAGTGGGAACTTCCGTGTGATGAAGTCCGCAAGTCCCACATACACAACGGACCAGTCACACCACATTGTATCGAAGTATAGGGAATCACTCTCCAGCCGCCACTCAGACTCAAAGTTGACTCTGAAAATGCAATTAAAGTGAAACTACATCAGGTCCCACCGCTCCCGCCCATCGGGGCTTGAAGAAATAGTTGGGCTGCACGATGCTTCCACGCAGAGCTGAAACCAACCGCACACGTGTACTGGTAAACTGCTTAGAGGTTTTAAGCATGCTCAGGAAAAGTGATGCGAGTTGGACTGTCCATGCTCATAAACCCTATTAGTTTAATTGGGCGGCAGGGCTTGAAATGTCATTTCATCTCAATGTCGGGTAAAGGTCGCACAAAATTGGAAGCAGCGTCTCCAAAATAACCTATTCAGTGTTGACGGGGACGTTAAATCTCATATCAAACAAACAAAAACAAACATCAGGTCCCGAACAACGCTTGTGTGACCAGTATTCAAAACTAATGAAGGCGTTAGTACTGTAATGTTAAAACGTCCATCATTGAAAACGACAAATGCCTGAATTTTGCTGAAAATGTGAGCTGCAAAAGCTACTCTTTTTTCAGCAAAAGTAACAGTCGACCAGGTATTGTACTTGCTAGAACGTTTATATAGAGGATCTTACATGAGTGTTCATGTATTACTAAATTCATTAAACGAGTTCAGGAAAAGGGATAAAATGCGGGGCTTTGCCGAGCACTTTATCCCTTTTCCTCAACGAGTCAAGTATATTGAATAATACATGAGCACGAATGCAAGATTCCATTTATCATATGACATTTAAAACGCATTTTATTCACGATTGTTTTACAAAAATGTCAGTAATCCGGCATTAGTAAACGCGACGTCGTTAAGGGCGTCGTACATATAACATTGCGGGCGTATCTAACTAATTTGCATATTTACTCCACTAGTGGGTTATCGAATTTATTACACGGCGTTATTACATTCTCAGACGCGACGTCATATGATAAATTTCCAAAACAAGTGAGTGCATTAAGATGAATGAAACTTTAAGCAACTATTTGTGTGCTATTTTAGTATCTAGGCGTTTTCATCCTAATACAATCATCACGAAAACACGCCTATATAATTTTGACACCCTCGAACCCAACTTTTATACAGTGAAACTGGGGTTTACAGGGATAAACCTTATTTTTCTTTTTTTTTCTGCTCTAAAATGTAGATTGTGGGTACTCGTTAGAACCGCCTCGATGAGGCGGTTCTAACGAGTACCCACAATCTATATTCTGGGCAGAAATAAGAAAAATATCACAATTTTTCATCTTAAAATTTTCATTTTTTCGGCGATAAAGGTTGCAATGTATTGGTATAGACATGTTTTCGTAATGCATTTCAGCCGGACGAATATGCCGCCTACCTTCATGACACTATTGTTTTGTATGCCCGGATACTTAACAAATCCCTGTCTGAGAACGGCACGGCTGGAGGAACCGATATATTCAAAAGGACTTATTATGTTTTCTTTCAAGGTAAGAACTTAGGTTTATGACAAACTCTTCATACGCATGATTCGCATGTGCGTAATGCAAACTATCTGCAGCAAAGAGAAATAGTCTGAATAATTGAGCACTCTCTTTTACATGTCACAGGGGCTGCTCTTTACCCATTTTATACCGGAAACCCCAAAACGGATACTCTGGCAAACAGTACAGGCCGCGTTCTGCGGCGTCTGATCAGGGCCTACACTGTTTGCAAAAAGTTCAGCCATTTTCCAAATAAATTTTGAAGAAAAACACAACCTGTCACCCCTAAATTTTGAAATGGTCTCCTGCTATACATGTATAGAGGGAGGATGATTCTATTTGGTTCAAAAAGTGTTGAAACCAAGAAATAGCCCCATCTACACAGACTAGGATTAGTCTAATCGTTTTGGATACACTAAATAATAGTAAAACCTTTTACCCACTGGCGTTGTGGACGAACTGATGCACTATTGCCCTCGGCCTTCGGCCTCATGGAATAGTGCATCAGATTGTCCACATCACCTCGGTGCAATAGTTTTCACTATTATTTAGTATATCTAAAACTTCTAGACTCATCCTAGTCTGTGTAGCTCAGCAGGCTGGTTTGTATCTTACCTGATCACAACAGCCAAAGAAAGATTTTCTCCTGACGTAGCTCATACAGCCGAACTGTAACAGCTCAATTCTGTTTGGATCATATAAAATTCTTCGAGTTAGGGGTAGTTCCAACCGCTGAGGTTTAAGTATCGCGCAAGGTCATGGGGCATAATGGAGTTGTCTTGAGAATATATATTTCGATTATCTATAGAATAAAGGAAAGTTGTGTGAACTCATTAGAATTGCGCCGTCGAGGCAATTCTAAAGAGTACACACAACATTCCATGGATAGATACATTCAAACAAGCCTAGGTAAATAATCCTAAATACAGTGAAATTCCGCTATTAAGACCACCTGAGATTAAGACTAATTCTGCTTTAAAAAGCTTATTTAGAAGGATGCAGTTATTCTTTATTTGTGTTTGCTGCACACAATGTCCTATGGTCAGGGTTCAGCTTTGGTACTGTTCAAAAGTGGTCTTTAAGACCACTTTTGAAGAGTCCCAAAGGTGGTCTTAATATAGCAATTTTACTGCATATGGATTTCTGGACGGCTATGGGAAGAATTATCTGGGGGCCACAGAAAGAATTAGCCATTGTATTGAGCCATCCGTATTCGAGATATCGAAGTTTTACTGTATGTCTGCTTGTGACCGATGGCCTCAGTAAGAATTTTCCGAACACCATTTTTCAACAGGTTTGTCTGGGGATGTCGTGATGAATTTTATAGGCGACAGGCAGCCGACCTTTTTCGTCTATGACCTAAATCCGGAGGGGAAGTTTCATCAAGTGGCAAGTTTGTATTACACGATCGATGGAGATCAGATCACAGTTGTGAGTTTTAAAGTTAGCTTATTTACAGAAAGACTGAAACAATGTCAAGATCAAAGGAGATTTACAGCATTTTAAATATGCATCCATAATCTGACAACAAAATAATAAATAAAACAAACCAGTTCCTGCTATGCTGCATTAATCACATTCCCTTCTGGTCTTGCTTTGGTTTGGTTTTGAGTTTGTGGAAATTGATCATGAAATCTTGTCTACGGTCATTCTCCCCCTTCCGCAGATTCAAGGAGGGCAGTTGTCAGTTTCTAGCGAAAGTATGTGCACTGTACTAGTTAACCGCTTATGTATAAGCCTGCCCAGGAAAAGTGTGGATAAATAAACTGACCGGCTCAAAAATGACCTAAATAGTGTTGACTTGGTCGTTAAACTCCAATACAAACAAACAAACAAATTGGTTTTGAGTTTAACGATCCATTTAACATTGTTTTGGCCATGTTGAGCGTTGGTTGAGATTTTAACTAACAACCCTTTTTTCTGGACCGTGAGACATATACATAAGTAGTTTCTTTTGGCGTTAGGGCTTATGATGGGCAAAAGTCCCACAAAGTCGGAGACAACGTCCCCAAAATGACCTAAAAGTGTTGACGGGAACGCAAAACTTCAACACAAACAAATAATAATTCTTTCCCAAGAAACGTGTTCAGTCAGCACGTTCTCGATTTCGGGATTTCAAACTAGATCAGACAGCAACCGTATCGCCGCTCAGCTACAAAAGACGCACGTCGAATTGTACTGTCTATGCGCATGCGCAGGCCGATGCTCACTTTCGTTGATCGCAAATGGCAAAAAAAACAAAAACAAAAAAAAAAAAAACAACAACCACAAAAAAAAAACACACACACACACAAACGGTTTGTGACATTTTCAATGTCGGGACTCAGTTGTTCGACTCATCGTTAGCCTAACGAAATCGTTAATGGCCAAACTGTTAACTGTAAATCGAATTTACGTGGCTGCAATCCCCGCCAGCATTTACCTTAGACAAATAATTTGTTCAGTCCGCACGAAGGCCTCCTAACTCATCAGTGCAACATCCCCAAGAACACAAAAATCAAACAACCACAGAGATGAAAAATAGTGAGGGCTCGACTAAAATGCTGGAGCAAAAGAAAACCAACAGTTAGACTCCGATGGGCCCAAACAGAGACAGAGCATCAGGTACCAACCAACATTACATAAAATTACAAGACAGCTACGGCCATCAACATAAGCACGGAAGGTGATCATTTTCTCTAAGATTGGCTAAGTAATACAGGCAACCCTCCTTTTATCGACATTTTTATTTGACGACAAAACTCGTCACTATGACAATTTAAGGGGGAATGGGAACACCTTCAAGGGAGGCAACTCATGCAAGTGTTTTTATCTCCCTAGTCAATAGGGGTCAACTCTTAAAGGAAAGAATTTGCTCCTGAGGGGCAAATTCTTTCCTTTAATAGTAGACCCCTGTTTTAACCATACAGGGTTTATAGAAAAGCAAACAGGAAGTCCCGAAAGTCGTCTCCCTTTGAAAAATGGCGGAAAATCTGCCAGTTGTTCCCATTCCCCTTTAATGGAACGAATCCTTAGCTCACGATGGGAGGGTTTGATGGAGATATTCAAGAAAACTGCATTTGCTACCCCAAAAACAAACGTTGTGGAAGTTTTTAGCTCACCAAAGCCGAAGGCTCCGGGGGAGCTTATAGGATAGGCAGTTGTCTGTCGTCGTCCGTCGTCGTCGTCGTCGTCGTCTGGCGTCAACACTTTCAAACGACATCTCCTCTGAAGCCACTGGGCCGATTGGGCCCAAATTTTATCTGTAGCATCCTTGGGCTTGGGGATTGAAAGTTTTTTTTTTTTTTTATCAAAATCGGCTCATTAGTTTGGTTGCTATGGCAACTTGTAGTTTCCATAGACTTATAATGGGGAACATTGAAAAATGGCATTTACTGCCAAGCCTCTGCAGATATTTTGAGAAAACCTTCATAGAAATGTTCCATAGGCAATCTACTATCTGCTATATGATTTTAAGCTTACATCTCATTTTTATTGGTTGCCATGGAAACCAAAATGCAAAAAAATAGACAAAAATACTTAAAAAATCATCTCCTCAGAAACCATATGCTCAAGGAGGCTGAGACTTTATGAAAATATTCACCATATTTGCCTTTACAGGTTTTGTGTTTTTTATGAAATTTGGCCTTTTAGTTTTGTTGCTATGGCAACTTAGATTTTCCATTGACTTATAATGGGGAAAACTGAAAAATGGCATTTACTGCCAAGTCATTGCAGATATTTTTTACAAAACTTACATAAACATGTTCCTTGAGTAAACTTCTCTCGGCCATATGCTTTTATGTCAACCTGGGGGTCCCCTAGGTTGTGCCGGGGCCATGCCACGCCCCCTCCACTTCATAAAATGCCTTATATCTCAGAAACCTTACAGATCCCAACCCCTAAACCATATATATTCTTGTTCCTTATGATAAGATGCATTAAGTGACACCAACCTGGGGGACATGCCCTGCCCCCTCTATTTCATAAAATGCCATTTATCTCAGAAACCATTCAGATCCCCACCCCTAAACTATATATATTCTTGTTCCTTTTGCTAAGATGCATTAAGTGACACCAACCTTGGGGTCCCCCCGGGATGTGCCGGGGACATGCCCCACCCCCTCCACTTCATAAAATGCCATTTATCTCAGAAACCATTGAGATCCCCACCCCTAAACCATATATATTCTTGTTCCTTATGATAAGACACATTCAGTGATACCAACATTGGGGTCTCTCTGGGGTGCGCTGGGGCCATGCCCCACCCTTCCACTTCATAAATGCCATATATCTCAGAAACCATTCAGATCCCCACCCCTAAACTATATATATTCTTGTTTCTTATGATAAGACGCATTCAGTGACACCAATCTGAGGGTCCCCTAGGATGTGGCGGGGCTTATGCCCCACCCCCTCCACTTCGTAAAAGGCTGAATATCTCAGAAACCGTTCAGATCCCCACCCCTAAACCATTTAAATTCTTGTTCCTTATGATAAGACGCATTCAGTGATACCAACCTTAGGGTCTCCCTTGCCACACGGGGGCTATGCCCGACCCCTCCACTTCATAAAAGGCCCAATATCTCAGAAACCGTTCAGATCCCCACCCCTAAACCATATAAATTCTTGTTCCTTATGTTTAGATGCATTCAGTGATATCAACCTAAGGATCTCCCAGGCCGCACCAGGGCTATGCCCCAACCTTCCACTTCATAAAAGGTGATATATCTCGGAAACCCTTCAGATCCCCACCCCAAAACCATGTATATTCTTGTTTCTTATGAAAAGACGCATTCAGTGACACCAATCTGGGGGTCCCCTAGGATGTGCCAGGGCTATGCCCCACCCCCTGCACTTAGTAAAAGCCCAATATCTCAGAAACCGTTCAGATCCCCACCCCTAAAGCATATAAATTCTTGTTACTTATGATAAGACGCATTCAGTGATACCAATCTAAGGGTCTCCCGGGCCGCACGGGGGCTGTGCCCCACAACTCCACTTCATAAAAGGTGATACGTCTCGGAAACCATTCAGATCCCCATCCCAAAACCATATATATTCTTGTTTCATATGATAAGACGCATTCATTGAAACCAACCTGGGGGTCCTCTGGGATGTGCCCGGGCCATGCCCAACCCCCTCCACTTCGTAAAAGGCTCAATATCTCAGAAACCATTCAGAACCCCCACCCCTAAACCATATATATTCTTGTTCCTTATGATGAGACACATTCAGTGATACCAACCTAGGGATCTCTGGGGGTGTGCTGGGGCTATGCCCCACCCTTCCACTTCATAAAATGCAATATATCTCAGAAACTGTTCAGATCCCCACCCCTAAAATATGTATATTTGTGTTCCCTATAATAAGACTCATTCACTCACATCAATGCGTCTATGTGCTAGGGCAACATGCTGATGCCATGGCCCACGCCTCTACTTCATAAAAGGCCATATATCTCAGACACCATTAAGATCCCCACCTCATAATCATATATATTATTGTTTCTTATGATTAGACACATTCAGTCACACAAACTTGGTGGTCCACAGGGGCAATTCCTCTCCTCATCATTTCATAAGAGGGCCTCATATCTTGGAAACTGTTCATATCCCCACCCCTAAACAATATATTTTCTTGGTCCTTATTATAAGACACATTCAGCGACAACAATCTTGGCTTTCCTGGGGTCTGCCAGGGCTATGCTCCAACCCCTTCGCAGCTTAAAAGGCCTTATATCTCAGGAACAGTACACATCCCAACCCCTAAACCATATATATTCATGTGCCTTATGATAAGATGGATTCAGTGATACCATTCAGGGCTCTGTTGGGTCCATGTCTCATCCTTCCTCCTCATAAAAGGCCTAATATTTCAGATACAGAGTCCACATGGGTGCTCATTTTGAAATGGGGGTTTGTTTGGGAGACTTTATAATCAATAAATTAAAACCTGAAACCATACATGGCTGCCAGTGGGCAGTGTCCGCCTGAGTTCTGGTGAGCATTGTGGCCCATGGGCCTCTTGTTTAGCTCACCAGAGCCGAAGGCTCCGGGGGAGCTTATAGGATAGGCAGTTGTCCGTCGTCGTCGTCTGCGTCTGTGTCTGCGTCTGCGTCGTCTTCGTCAACATTTTCAAACGACATCTCCTCTGAAGCCACTGGGCCGATTTAGCCCAAATTTCATCTGTAGCATCCTTTGGCAGGGGGATTGAAAATTTGTGTTTTTAATGAAAATCGGCTCATTAGTTTGGTTGCTATGGCAACTTAGAGTTTCCATAGACTTATAATGGGGAAAATAGAAAAATGGCATTTACTGCCAAACCTTTGCAGATATTTTGACAAAACTTTCATAGAAATGTTCCTTAGGCAATCTACTATCTGCCATATGATTTTAGGCCTACTGCTCATTTCTATTGGTTGCCATGGAAACCATAATAAATAAAAATAAAAAACAAATACTTCAAAAATCATCTCCTCAGAAACCGAATGCTCTATTAGGCTGAGAGTTTTTGGAAATATTCACCATATTTGCCTTTATAGGTTTTGTGTTTTTTATAAAATTTGGCTCTTTAGTTTGGTTGCTAGGGCAACTTAGATTTTCCATAGACTTATAATGGGGAAAATTGAAAAATGGCATTTGCTGCCAAGTTATTGCAGAAATTTTGACCAAACTTTTATAGAAATGTTCCTTGAGTAAATGTCTCTCAGCCATATGCTTTAATGCCAACCAGGGGGTCCCTCAGGTTAAACCGGGGCCATGCCCCACCCCCTCCACTTCATAAAAGGCCTTATAACTCGGAAACCATCCAGATCCCCACCCCAAAACCATATATAGTCTTGTTCCTTATGATAAGATGCATTCAGTGACACCAACCTCGGGGTCCCCCGGTACGTGCCGGGGTCATGCCCCACCCCCTCCATTCCAAAAAAGGCCCAATATCTTGGAAACCTTACAGATCCCCACCCCTAAACCATATATATTCTTGTTCCTTATGAAAATATACATTCACTGGCACCAAAGTGGGGGTCTCCGGGGGTGCGCCTGGGCCTTGCCCCACCCCTTCTTCACAAAAGGCCATATATCTCAGAAACCATTTAGATCCCCACCCCAAAACCATATATATTCTTGTTCCTTATGATAAGTCGCATTCAGTGACACCAACCTGGGGGTCCCCCGGGTTGTGCCGGGGTCATGCCCCACCCCCTCCATTTCATAAAAGGCCCAATATCTTGGAAACCTTACAGATTCCCACCCCTAAACCGTATATATTCTTGTTCCTTATGAAAAGACTCATTCATTGGCACCAATTTGGGGGTCTTCCTGGGTGCACCGGGGCCTTGCACCACCCCTCCACTTCACAAAAGGCCATTTATCTCAGAAACCATTCAGATCCCCGCCCCAAAACCTTATATATTCTTGTTTCTTATGATATGACGCATTCATTGATACTAACCTGGGGGTCCCCCAGGATGTGCTGGAGTCGTGCTCCACCCCTTCATTTCATTAAAGACCCAATATCTTGGAAACCTTACAGATTACATTCATTGGCACCAATTTGGGGGTCTTCCTGGGTGCGCCGGGGCCTTGCACCACCCCTCCACTTCACAAAAGGCCATTTATCTCAGAAACCATTCAGATCCCCGCCCCAAAACCTTATATATTCTTGTTTCTTATGATATGACGCATTCATTGATACTAACCTGGGGGTCCCCCAGGATGTGCTGGAGTCGTGCTCCACCCCTTCATTTCATTAAAGACCCAATATCTTGGAAACCTTACAGATCCCTACCTCTAACCATATATATTGTTGTTCCTTATAAGACACATTCACTGACATCAACCTGGAGGTCTTCCGGGTCAAGCCAGGGCCTTGCCCCACCCCTGCACTTCACAAAAGGCTATATATCTCAGAAACTGTTCAGAGCCCCACCCCTAAACCATATATAATTATCTTCTTTGTGATAAGACACATTCAAATAACACTAGCTTGGGAGTCATCCGGACTGCCTGGGTCATGCCCAACTGCTTTACTTCATTAAAAGCCATATATCTCAGAAATTATTCAGATCCCCACCCATAAACTATAATATTCTTGTTCCTTATGTTAAGACTCATTCAGTCACACCAATCTGGGGGTCACTTTGTGCTAGGGAAATGGGCCCTGCCCCTCCACTTTAAAAGGCCATATATTTCAGTAAAAAACATTCAAATCCCCACCCCATAATCATACATGTTCTTGTTCCTTATCAATAGCACACCCACTTGGGGGTCGCAGGGGCTATTCCACTCCTCTCCACGTCATAGAAGGGCCTCATATATTGAAAACCATTCAGATTCCCACCCATAAACCATATATATATATATTCTTGGTCCTTAAAGGGACAACAATTTTGGGTTTTCCTGGGATCAGCAGGACATACCCCAGCCCCTCCACCGCTTAAGAGACCTTATAACTCCGGTATACAGATCCCCACTGCTACACCATATATATTCTTATTCCTTATGATAAGATGCATTTAGTGATACCAACCAGGGCTCCATTGGGTCCATGCCCTACACCCTCTATTTAATAAAAGGCCTTATGTTTTAGATACTGAGTCCATGTGGATGCTCATTTGGATATAGGGGTTCATTTGGGAGACTTTATAATTGGTAGATTAAAATGGTATCATGTTAAAATACATGGCTGTCATTGGGCAGTGCCCACCTGAGCTCTGGTGAGCATAGTGGCCCATGGGCCTCTTGTTTAGGATTGCCTTAATATCCACAACATTTATTTCTTGGAATAAAATTTTGAGGACAAAAGCCCTTTATTAACTATTATACTACTCCTTATTGAGATTCTTCATTACAGAAAATTCTTTATAACGTTAAAGTGTTGGTGAACAAATACTGTCGTTACATCACGAAAACACGCCTATATAATTTTGACCCCCTTGAAAAGTAGAAGTAAAACAAAGATCAGGAATTGATACAATTAACTTACTCCATCCATAAAAGACACCAAAGGGAAAGAAATACAAACATTAAGCGACCAGACCATAATGGAAACCTAAACAAAGGAAGGCCATATGTACAGTTACTTTCCCACAAAATGGCCATATGGCCATCCAAAATTAAAAGACAAAAGTGATACACACAGTAAGTAACAAACAACAACATAAATAAATCGCCACAGAAGAGCCGCCTTGGAACGGTCAGTGGAAGATTTCCACTGGGGGGCTTAAATCGATTTTACGTGGCCACAATCCTCGCCCTTACTTCCGTCGCGATTTAGACAAATAATTTGTTCAGTCCGCATGAAGGCCTCCTAACTAATCAGTGCAACATCTCCGTGAACACAGAAATCAAAGAACCACAGAGGTGAGACAACGGTGAGGACTCGACAGCAAGAAACCACTGAAATGCTGGAGCAAAAGAAAACCAACAGTTAGACTCCGATGAGCCCGACCAGAGACAGAGCATCAGGCACCAACCAACATTATCTCTTTAATTTTCAATAAGCCTTTACGTTGGAGCCGTCATAGAATCTGAGGCCTGACCCACCGGCGTGCAATCAAAGAGGGAAGCAAAGTTGCCAACCGTGATTGGGTTAACTACCATGCATGCAGTCTGTCGTATAATATCCATGTTGTACCCACTTTTATATAGCAAAACAAGGGTTTACAGGGGCAAACCTTATTTTACTTTTTTTCCTTTGCTCTAAAAATAAAGATTGTGAGGTACTCTTTAGAACCGCCTCGATGAGGTACTCTTTAGAACCGCCTCATAGAGGCGGTTCTAACGAGTACCCACAATCTATATTTTGATCAGACATAAGAAAAATATCACAATTTGTTAGCCTTTTTTCGGCGGTAAAGTTTACAATGTGTTTGTATAGGCGTGTTTTCGTAATATAACAAGGGTCCTCGAAGGAAACAAAATATAAACTGCACAAGGATGGTCACTACAAAAGGACACATAGAAAGAGTGTCTGTAGGAGAATGGCAAAAGTTTACTCAAAATTAGATCAAATGTAGTATTTGCTTTACTATTCCACATTTCTCCAGATCAATTGCTACTTTTTTCATATTTTAGAATTCGACTTTCACTCAAATAATATGGGGTAACGGACAAACTTCAGACACCTATATTCCTCCGGATACACCAGCTTGTGGGTTCTTCAATGAGTTCTGTTCTCCTGATGTTACTGGATCTGGTAATGTATTATTTATAGTTCTCTTATGACGTTCCTCTCTCATTTAACCCAGTAGTGCGCAGTACCAGAAATCCCTTAAGGGGTACCTTGGCAAACAGTGCAGGCCCAGATCAGACGCCGCAGTATGCGGCGTCTGATCAGGGCATACACTGTTTGCAAAAAGTTAAGCCATTTCCCTAATAAATTTGAAAAAAAAAACACATCCTGACACCACTAAATTTTGAAATGAACTCCTGCTATATATAAGGTGGAAGATTCCATTTGGTACAAAAAGGGTTAAAATCAAAGCACAGACAGTTCTGGTGGAGGGTCGAGTGTAGGCTGGAAAATGGTCCAGAACGTGAACTGTAAGCCAATATTGTAGGCCCTGATCAGACACCACTGAACGTGTCGTCTGATCTGGGTCCGAACTGGGTCTTCACCGGTTGTTTGCCAAACTAACACATGATTCCATCCAGTTTCTATGGTAACCCTCTTACGAACTCTGGCCTCACATGGATAAGAATAATAGAAGCCTCCGTGGTGTAGTGGTAACGATACTCGCCTTGTAAACCAGGGGTCGCAGGCTCGATCCCGGGCTTCTCCAGACTTTCGGATGAGTCTTTAAACCAAGGTCCCGCCTCCGTATGACCTTTGCTGTTGAAGTGAAACTCAAAACACTCGATAAGAATAACGAGGCTAATTTTGTGACCCGAAAATTTGATTGACCTAACTATATAAGGTCACTTATATTAGAGTCCAATACCCTTACACGGAACAATTCTAACACGAGTTGCTTACATGATCTATTAATAGAACTGTATATATTTCTTGCAGTCAAGCAAAAAAAGAATTTGCATGTCACATTTTAGAGTTTTCCAAAGAAGCTTTGTGAAAAAAAAAGAAAAAAAAAAACAAAAACAAAACATTGGTTATGATTATTTTGGATACAATATTAAAGGATCATTAACGGATATTATAAGGGTACGTAAGGAACATTGTGGACTCCGTACCATTGTCGTTTTTGTATGGGAAGTTGTGTTTCGAATTTGCCAACTTGTACATCTTGCTGTGCCCTGACTTTGGAAGTATGCTAACTTAAAAGATGTAGCAATTTAGTCCCAAAATAAATATATAGCTGTCCACAAAATATCGTTTTGTCATGTTTCTTGTTTAGTTATTTGTTTCAAAGTTTATAATCTACAATTCACCAATGATGGCATTTTTTGTTCTAACGGTTCGGTTGCTGGGTTGACATTTCAACATTATTTTTCTGGATATAAAATCGGAATTACACGGGCATTATATGCACATGTTAACGGATGATAATTAATTTGGAAATAAGTTTGTTGGAATGTATAATAACAATAACAATACTAATAATACTAATTATGATTCTACTTCTACTTCTACTACTGCTGATAATAATTTTAATAATAAAACAATGATGATAATAAATATACTGGTAATACTTTTTCCACCACTGCTACTATTATTGGGCCCCCGCTTGGAGAAATAGATTGGGCTGCATGATGCTGCCATGCAGAGCTGAAACTGACCGCAAAGGAGTACTTGTAAACCGCTTAGGAGGCCTTAACCTGCCCAGGCATGTGAGTCGGATGAAAAATTGTGAGGAAAATAAAGCTTACCCCTATAAACCACAGTTTTACTGTATTAAAGTGGGGTTCAAGGGGTCAAAATTATATAGGCGTGTTTTCGTGATGCAAACGGATCGAATTGTCAAGAATTAATAGAGCTACCTGTTTTTCAAATATTATAATTTTCAAGTTTTTAGTTGGCCTTGTATTGAAGTGGAAATCTAATTCCAATAAAGCTTCCAATATCGGACGCTGGCACATCATTGTGTGAAGCGTGTCGCAGTGGCCAGGTACAATGGTATACAGGTGATTATTGACTTCAAAAAGAAATCAATTATTAACCATGGAATATTTACTTGAATCTGAATTTTACATACATGTATCTGAAAAGAGAATATTCGATGATACGAAGGTAGTCATATTTTTGTTGAAAGTAGTTATCTATTTTGGTGTAGAATAAACGGATTTTCGCTTGTGGAGGTGAATTAGATTCTAAGTGTCAATCCTCAAATCAAACAAAACAAAGATTCTAAGTGACCATAGCAGTTAACTAAGAAACGTGGCTTTTCTCTTGGGTGGAATAGCAATATATGGTGTATATGTTTGTTTGTTTGATTTGAGGTTTAACGTCCCCGTCCACGCTATTTAGGTTATTTTGGAGACGTTGCTGCCAATTTTGTGGGACTTTTACCCGACATTGAGATGTAATGACATCTCAATCCCTGCCGCCAAAATGAAACCAATAGGGTTTTTATGCATGGACGGGCCGACTCGCATCACTTTGCCTGGGCAGGCTTAGAACTTCTAGGCGGATTACCAATATTCGTGTGTGGTCGCTTTAGCTCTGCGTGGAAGCATTATGCAGCCCAATCTATTTTTCCAAGCCCCTATGGGCGGGGGTAAGAAATGGTGTATATATGCATTTATTTTATACTTAGGCATATCTGAAACAAATAGAAATTATATTTTTCACACTGTGAAGGTACTTACAACTGTGAAAATAACATGACCATGCTATTTTTAAAGAGCAGCCCGGACTACATTTTTAGTTTGTTTTTCGTATAAAATAAAAATAATATTTACTTTTTTTTGATAAAGAGCACTAATTCATTCGGAATGTGTTAGAAACATATTTAATCCAGTGTGTTGAAAACGCCAGGAATTTTCACGAATACGAAGCATGTTACGAACAGCTAATCAGTCACAGAACATCGCCAGAATCACGCATAAAATGATAATAAAATTTCGCTTTTTTCGATAAATACCAAAAATAGTTCATCTCGTGTGCTCGTGCTTCACACTCTTAAAATGTCTGATGTTTTCAACACACTCGATATAATATTTTTGGTATTCATCTCATAAAAGTAAATATCCTCTATTTACACTAAAATTCCGCTGTTAAGACCGCCTAAAATAAGACTAATTCTGCTTTAAAAAGCTCATTTAGAAGGTTGCTGTTATTCTTTCTTTGTGTTTTCTGCATACCGTGTTATCTGCTCAGAGACCACCTTTGGGACTGCTAAGTCACATTTTCGCATTTATTGTTATAAAACGGCTGTTTTATGGAAAACGGATTCTGTGGAAAGTAAGATGTGTCTAAGTCAAAGCTACAGAAATTCTTTAATGTAAATAATATCCAATGCCGTAATGTTCTTTACTGACTGGTATTCTTGCAGATAATACTCTAGTGGTTAGTGTGTCAGTTGGAGTCAGCATGCTGGTGGTTTTACTCATTCTTTTCCTGATATTTAGGTAAGTGTTTAAATTTGATATTAACCCATGTATGCCTGTTTTGGGTCATTGCCAAGCATTGCAGACCCAGATCTCGGTCTACACTGTTTGCTGAAAGTATGCATACATTTTCGCAAAATGTAGCACTAACAAAACAAACCTGGTACCCCTATAATAGAAAATTGACAACTCCAAACTTATTAGGTGGGAGATTCCATTGCCGTATATGGGTTAAAGCCAAAACATAAAAAAGGCATTTAGCCTTCTCCGAGCTATGCTCTTCAAATGTGCGTCGTCAGGCACTTATTAGAGATAGACGCATGACATCTTACAACGCATGGCATCTTACATCAAGCTACCATAAGGTCGCATCTATATTTCAGCAAGCAGCAATGGGGGTCTGGTGAGACTACACTAAAGTAGACTCGCCCGAGCCTTTGCTGGTTCCCACAAGTACCAACAGTCTGTTGGTTCGAACAAAAACGCAAAATTATATACATTTGTAAACTAAATTAAGGGGAATGGATACCCCTTCAGGGGAGGCAACTCCTGCAGAAGTATTTTGTCTCCCGTGTCTCTTAAAGGAAATAATTCGAGACGACCCCTTTTCCCAGTAGACAGAGCTTATAGTAAAGCGAAAAGGAAGTCCCGAAATGTGTCTCTCTTTAGAAAATTGCGGAAAAATCTGCCAGGTGTTCCCATTCCCCTTAAGCAACAAAGTCTGCCATTGGAAACAAAGAATACACACAAGCATGATATGCAAGAATGAAGCTTTCTGGACCAGACTGTCCAGTTTCGGTCAGTTAGGCATCATCAGTATTCCTGATATCAAAATAGAAGTGAAGACAATGATCAGTAATCGATAGAAATACTCTACACCTCCATTTAGAGACACCACAGGGAAAGAAACACGAACATGAAATAACTAAACCCTAATGAAAACATCAATTTCAGCGGAAAACCTAATAGACAGTTACTTTCCCACAAAATGACAACACGGTCACCACGAATAAAAATATATAAGCAATACATCCATGCAAAGACGAACTATAACAAAAATAAACCGCGGCAGAAGAACCACACTGGAATGGTAGGTAAAACATACTTCACTGGGGGCTCAAACCTACCCTACGTGGCCACAATCCTCGCCCTTCGTTCCTTCGTAGTTTAGTGGGTCAGTTTTCAAAAACCCAAAAGGAAATACAAGTATAAACTGCTCAGTGATACAGTACGGGAAGAGGTTCTACCGCCACCATAGAGCTCTTAAACCCCACATGTCGGGTAAAGAAGAGTGTTCAACAAGAGGTAGAACAATTTGATGTAGTTTTCATCAGCATAAAATCACACGACCATATAGGGGCTTGGAGAAAAAGACTGGGTTACATTCCACGCAGAGCTGAAACCGACCACAACTGGGTACTGGGAAGGCGCTTATGCGCAGGAAAAATGGTGCGAGTCTGACCGTCGCAGCATATAAACCCAATTGGTTTGTTTGGCCGATGGGCCTTGATATGTCATTTCATCTCAATACCCGGTAAAAATCCCACAAAATCGGAAGCAACGTCTCCAAAATGACCTAAATAGTGAAGACGCAGCTGTAAAACCTCAATTCAAACAAGTAAACACATGACCATACAATAATTTGACAAATGACATCCAAAGCTTTAACGGTGTTTGTTGGTTTGACTGACAATATTTATCTATCATATAGGTGGTGGCGATATGAAAGAGAGCTGAACAGTATGACTTGGAAAATTCTGCCATGCGAATTAAACTATGCTATTACCAAAAGAGTGCATTCATCATTGGTATGTTATCTAATAAATTGTTAAGAGTAAAAGATAAAGAGAATACCAGGTTCGTGTCTTTAGATATCAAGTTTATCAGGCAAGGCTTTGAGAATGCTTGTAGAATCGCGAGGCTTGCCGAGCGATTTTAGATTCGTTCTCGAAGCTGAGTCTGATAAACTTGATATCGAATAACACGAATCTGGTATTCTATTTATCAGTTAATCCCATTGTACACTCTTACATTTTTGTCAATTTTACCAGCAGTCCAGTTCATAGAAGCGCAATGTCACATTGACCTGATAAAGCTCACTTGTCCTGAGATAGCATTTGTTTATCAGGTCAAGGTATTACAATGAAATTAATATAGGGGTAACTGATAAAAATCGAATAAAAAAAACATGAAGTGTCAAAATTTACTGGGCTAGAGAATCCATCGCGAAAACACGCTTATATAATTTTGACTCCCTTGAACCCCACTTTTATATAGAAAAAGGGGCGTTACAGGAGTGAACCTTATTTTCTTATTTCTGCTCTAAAATACAGATTGTGGCATAAATTAGGCTACATAAAGACGTCTCGGGTTTAATTTAGATTCATCATATTATTATGCAGTATTGTAGTATTTTAGACTGCTTACTTCCCATATCACGCATAACCAATACGACAGTACGCTATTTTTTTTCAATACAGTAACACTTCTTTATTCAGACCATCTTTTAGACTGTTCAAAAGTGGTCCCTTACAAGAAGGCAGCGTATTTAGAAAAATTAAAAAAAAAAAAAAAAAGAAATAATGACAGAAACATTTTAAATGAATTTTAAAGAAGAATTAATTTTTAATTCCAGCCGGTTTTTATGGCGAAATTTCACTGTCTGAGGGCAAGTCAATAAGTAACCAGCTCATCCCATTTCCAATTGACTGAGGCAACTAAGATTTTCATGCCTTGTTTCAATACCAGTTTTAGGCATGAGGACAAAATTGCACCCTTCTAGTGTCATTCCGTCATAATATTTTGAACGTCAAACATGGCAAGCGATGAAAAAGCAAGCTTTTCGTCAAAAGTTGAGTACTGTGCTGTAATTCGTCACTTGTATTCGAAAGGGAAAACAGGTCAGGAAATATAATGCGAGTTGACCAATGTGGATGGGTCGTATGCATAAGTTAAATTCTGGGTTGGGGGATTCAATCGCGGTAGAACGTCATTAGAAGATAGACGCCCATCAAATGCCACCGATGAAGAAATGTGTAACAAAGTACGGGATCAGACGAGTCAAGGTGGCAGAAATAGCGACTGCATTACGCAATTCGTATGGTAGCGTTTCAACAATTTTACATGATCGCTTGGGTATGCGCAAGCTAACATCCCGTTGGATCCAAGACTCCCTTAGCGACGAGCAAATGACAACCAGAGCATCAGTATGCAGCGCATTGGTCAAGCAATTTAGGTCAAAGGAAAATGGTTTTCTTTCACGTCTGGTGTCTGTAGATGAGTCCTGGGTCCATTATTATGAGCCAGAAAAAAAGTCGCCAGCGGGTAGGGCTGGGGTCCGAGGCCAAAGAAGTTCAAAACGCAACCCTCTGCTGGCAAGGTGATGGCAACTGTTTTTTGGGACGCACAATGTGTTATTATTATGTTGGATTTTCTAGCAAAGAAAAGTAAAATAACAGGTGCGTACTATGCAACTGAGAACTACAATCCTTGACAAACGCCGAGGTAAACTCTCCAAAGGAATTCTGCTCCAACAGTACAATGCAAGAGTCCACACTTGCAAAATTGCCATGGATGCAATTGTGCGGAATGGGTACGAGCTAATACCGCACCCCGCCTATTCTCCGGACTTAGCTTCTAATGACTATTTCCTATTCCTAAACTTGGAAAAGGATATCCTTGGACGTCATCTCTCAGAGTCCAACGAAGAAGTCGTGGCAGTTTAGGAGTGGATCGGAGACAAGGACCCTGGCTTCTGCAGTTCTGCGCTGATGACACTGGAACAGTGTTGGTCCAAGTGTATCATTCTAGATGGCAAAATTTTGCATCGAAAAAGAGAAGATCAATCTCACACAGAAATAAGTTAGGCTGTTTTTATTGACACACCTTGGTACCTTCATTAAAATGAGCTCTATTTTCCCACCAACTGTGTTTGTGCATTGCTCTTTTAAAATCATTCCTCCTTTCAGTATTTATCTGGAAAAATCAATCGGAGTGTGGCCAGCATGAATAGCAGCAGTATCCAAGGAACATTTAGGAGCATGGCCAACGTATCACAGGCCCGCCTTTCTCTGAACAGAGGTCAGATATTCACAACCGTCGCCTTGTATAATGGTGATATTGTTGCCGTCAAGAAGAGCTTTAAAGGAAAGATAAATATTGACAGAGCATTTATGCTGGAAATGAAACAGGTATGTAGGTCGTTCTGCTACTGACTGGAAGATCAACCATAGATGAGCACATAAATAATTAGAAAAAAAAAACACAAGAAAATACTCGCGTGTGAGAAAATGCATTCTTTTATTTCTCTTAAACAGATGAAAAACTAATATTTTTAAAATCCTAAATTGTGGGTGCTAGAACCGCTTAAATGAGGCGATTCAAACGGGTAGCTCCAAATGTAAGCTCTGTATTTAAGCAAAAATAACCAATGTATACCCATGTGAACGACACTTTTTACACAAAGTTGTGTTCATTAGCTTGACTTCTTAACATTGTATTCTGTTAAAATATAGATTAGAATATCATCACGACCACATGTACATGTGATAAGTACCATTTTGGTCCCATGTTATATTGAGAAAACTTGGATTTACAATTAAATATATAATACCTTTCTTGTTCTTACTAATTACTACCTATGTTTTTAGTGAATTTTCATCCAGTTCTTTCAATAGTAGGCGGCAGTTGCTGGGCTGGGGGTGGCGGTTTGTGTGTGTGTGTGTGGGGGGGGGGGGAGCCAAATTGCTTTATATACTAGGGGAAACAAGAAACGCAACAATATAATTGATTACCTGTATTCCATAAAATCCATCAAAATGAAATTTAATTTCTAATGCATTTTATTCACTCATCATTTGACTTTCCAATTCCAAAAGTTTAGTTTGAAGAAGCTTGGAATACGAACAGAATATCCTTTGAACGAGTATGGTAACACATTTGCAGTTTCAAAGTCAGTACCTTGTGTGACCTCCTTGCGCTGCAATAGCAGCTCTGATCCGACGATGCATAGAGTTAATGAGTCTGTTGACAGTTGCTATCGTGATGCTGTTCCACTCCTCTTCTAGGGCTCGCCTAAGTCCTTGTAACGTTTGTGGAGGGGGGTCGCGTGCCCTAACTTTCCTGTCAAGAATGTCCCACAAATGTTCAATTGGAGACAGGTCAGGACTGTAAGCAGGCCACGGAAGCACATGCACATTATGAGTCATTACATGATGCGTACAGATCCTCGCCTAATGAGGTCTAGCGTTATCTTGCTGGAAGGTAACGTTATGACGTCGAACAAAGGGTAGGACAATTGGTGTTAAGACGTTGTCACGGTAACGTACAGCTGTAAGGTTGCCATCAATGAAGATTAAAGGTGTTTTATGACCATGGCTAATCCCTGCCCACACCATTACCCCGCCGCCACCGTAACGATCTCTCTCTACAGCGCACGGACCCGTGTAAAGTTCACGACGACGTCGGTAGACCCTCAGGCGTCTGTCCGACCGATATAGCAGGTACCTTGACTCATCCGAGAATAATACCCGCCTCCACTGCTGTAACGAGACGTTTCCTGGACTATGCGCAGTAAGCCAGGCCATCCGTCGCTGACGACGTTCCTGATTCAGCACCAAACCAACGTATGGGCGTCTCGCTCGTATCCCAAAATCACGTAAACGAATCGCACGGTTCTTGTGGAAATTCGATTGTTGTTCAGGCCACGGATGTTCTCGGCTGTCTGTCTTGGCAATCGAAACCTGTTTCGTAGACGGACCAAACGAATATATCGGTCTTGACGTCGTGACGTTACGCGTGGGCGACCGCTTCTTGGACGATCGTCAGTGGTTCCATTTGTTCTAAGACGTTGATAGAGTCGAGATATGGTCGATCGATGCACCCCAAAGTGAGCAGCTACCGCGGATTGCGATGCTCCGTTCAGCAACATTGCGGTAGCCGCTGCACGCTGTCTTTGACGTAGCCTCGGCATGACGCAAAGCGATTAAACCAATTAAACGTTACTGCCTTTTGTCGGGTCGACGTTTGGGAACACAACAAGCGACAAATCGATGCATACATTGGTAATGTATAGATGTGCACGTGGAATATGTGATAGCATATGTTTTGGCCATAGGATCAATGCTTGAGTGGGTTTTCGTAAATATAGCCATGAGAGGCTAGAAAAAGTTGTTGCATGTTTTTTCCAAAAAGAGAAAAAAATATCAAATTAAAAATGCTGGAGTTATTAGAAAAAAAAAGTTGTTGCGTTTCTTGTTTCCCCTAGTATACTTTTCAAGCATAGTCTTCTGCTGGTTTTGTGACTTTATGGACACGTCCAGTGCCTAGCAACAGACAAGGTTGGTATTTTATGATAATTGAAAGATAGTTTTTGTCAATTCTCCATAAAAACCTATGTTGTGGGTATTCATTAGAACCGTCTCAACGAGGCAGTTCTTTTGAATACCAACAACATAGTTTATATGGAACTTCAGTTATAAAAGAAACCAACATTATGTGTTGCTATGGTCAAATGGTATCTTGCGAAGAATGGATACATCTTCAGTGTAGACAACTCTTCTCAAAAGTATGCATGTCCATACATTGATAGGAATCTACTCTTAGCGGAAAGTATATACTCCTATAAGAGTTCACCCCTTTTCAGAGGACAACAGTTTTCCACAATCAAACACGAAGTTAAAAATTGTCTTCCATAACAAAAACAGCAGAAAATACAGTTGTATCAATCCGCTTAATAACTGATTAACTGCAGTCTTGGCCGGGCCCATCGGAGTCTAAGTGTTGGTTTTCTTTTGCTCCAGCATTTCAGAGGGGTTTCTTGCTGTCGAGTCCTCACCGTTGTTTCATCTCTGTGGTTGTTTGGTTATTTGATTTTTGTGTTCACTGAGATGTTGCAATGATGAGTTAGTAGGCCTTCAAGCGGACTGAACAAATTATTTGAATGTCTAAATCGCGTCGTATGTAAGAGCGAGGATTGTGGCCACGTAAAATCGATTTAAGCCCCCCCCCCCTCCCCCACAGTGGAATTCGTTTTACTGACCGTTCTAAGGCGGTTCTTCTGTCGCCGTTTATTTTTGTAATTGTTTATCGTTGAGTGTGTGTATCGCTTATATTATTTTATTTTGGATAGCCAATGCGTCATTTTGTGGGAAAGCAACTGTCCTATAGGCTTTCCGCTATTGCTGTTTCCATTGTGGACTAGTTGTTTCATGTTTGTGTTTCTTTCCCTTTTGTGTCTCTGATAGGGGCTGTTGGTTAATTGTATCGATTCCTGATCATTGCCGTCATTTCTATTAAACTTTCCAATTTCAGCCTCCTACGTCTTAATTTATTGAATACAATGTTTGTGCATAACGTGTATACTTAATGTTTCTTTCCTTTCACTCCTGCTTCTAATGTCTATTCAGTGATCGTTTATTTTGTTTAAGAAATAGATCAGCTTAAGCAGTGAATTTTTGAGTGAGTACTCGCAGTTTTGGGAACAATTGTAAAGTAGATCAACTCACGATAGCCAAGCGCAAGTGATTTGTTTACTTACATCTGACAGAGAAACTGTAGTTTATTTCTCAAGAATTCACACACTAAGTAGAAGTAAAACAAAGATCAGGAATCGATACAATTAACTTACTCCACCCATCAAAGACACCAAAGGGAATGAAACACAAACATTAAGCGACTAGACCATAATGGAAACCTAAACAAAGGAAGGCTATAAGGACAGTTACTTTCCCACAAAATGGCCATATGGCCATCCAAAATAAAAAGACACAAGTGATACACACAGTAAGTAACAAACAACAACATAAATAAACCGCCACAGAAGAACCGCCTTGGAACGGTCAGTGGAAAGATTTCCACTGGGAAGCTTAAATCGATTTTACGTGGTCACAATCCTCGCCCTTACTTCCGTCGCGATTTAGACAAATAATTTGTTCAGTCCGCATGAAGGCCTCCTAACTCATCAGTGCAACATCTCCGTGAACACAAAAAATCAAAGAACTACAGCTTATTTCAATTCTAACAAACTAACGGCCCCCGCCCATCGGGGCTTGAAGAAATAGATGGGCGGCATGATGCTTCCACGCAGAGCTGAAACTAACCCGCACACGGCTGCTGGTAAACAGCTTGGAGGATCTACGCCTGCCCAGGCAAAGCGGTGCGAGTCGGTCCGTCCATGCTTATAAACCCTATTGGTTTCATTGGGCGACAGGGCTTGAGATGTCATTTCATCTCAATGTCGGGTAAAAGTCCCACAAAATTGGAAGCAACGTCTCCAAAATGACCTTTACAGTGTTGACGGGGACGTTAAACCTCAAATCAAACAAACTAACCAACTAAAATGGACATTGATTTGTTGTAGACTTCAGTTCTTTGAACTTCCTGCCATTGTTAGAAAAAAACCCTGTCAACACCATTGACTATAACGCATGTATTTAAATTCTTTTTAAACGTTTTTATTGTTTCGAGAAAATGCTTTCCGCCAAAACCTTAGGCAAAGCAGTGATATATTTCAATCAAATTTTACATATATAATGATAATGGCAGTACCTAACTTGAGACTGATCATTTGGTATTTTCCCTGAATTTATTACAGAGTCACTGCCCTTGATTACCAGTCACAAATGGCTTCTGCTCATTATCTTAGAAAGAATCGATGGGATTTGATCGCTTGGGCGTGTATTTTTGTTAATGTTTACAAGAATTCTTCACTTATCCCTTGTGAGCTAGTGTCAATATCATTCTCAATTTGATCTCAGTATGTCAATTCTTAAATATCAACAACATTTCCCGTCTTTACCTGACTTACTGTCTTGGATTGCTGTCAGAAAATAGTTTCTTGTTGTAGGCTGAATTTCTTATGACTAAATTAGTGGAATGTGCTCACATTACACAACCAGAATAATACTGATAGTACTTTTGTGGATTTTGCAGGTGAAATTTTGCGTGGGCTGTCTGATAGTCGCTGTTTACTGGCATATTTAGTTTAAACACATGAGCATGTATTTTGATTTTACAGATTTCTGAATTGAAACATGGCAACTTGACCAACCTTCTTGGTGTTTGTACAGTTCCTGACAATATATGCTCTGTGTGGGAATATTGTAACAAAGGCAGTGTTCAGGTTGGTACGAAGGCTAACATAGCACTTTGATTCTTGCATGTGCGTGGATTCGATTTTGGCGTTTCCAACACATTTGACGCCAGGGCCGATCAGTACCAATGTTTGTTGGGTTGCAAACGATTGCATCGACTGCATACAAATATATGATGCCTGTTCTTGAATACAAAACATTTTCGTTTCGATTTGTTCATTATTTTATGTTAATTGCTTTCGGTGAACCGAATCATCGTACTCATGTAAAAGTTTTTGCATTGCCAAGCAAAATGGGATGGACATATCTGTCTCCGGGGTTTAAAATCGTGCTCGGAAAATAAGGTGATATATACTCGAATGAAAATGCAAAAAAAAGGTAAATTGAGTTGACTTTTATGTGAAATGCGTATTTTCAGTCGTAGAGTTGCAGTTGAATTGTTGATTGACCACTTGGCCTGTCTACTTGCACGAAATTCAAATGTTGCAAGCTGGATGGCATGAAGAGGGTGATAGAGTATGGGGGCAACAATAATTTTTATACTCTTTGCAAATTCCGGATATTCACATCACGAAACTGATTTCTTTTTAACCACTTAAATGATACTTGTCGGGTGCAAATCTGTTATTTTTTCATATGTCCGTCACACTCCTCAGATTGGCGGTGTTTGGATACCTCAGTCGATAGAGCAGTTGCTGTGTAAGCAAAACCTCGCGGGTTCGAGTCCGGTGCTGGTCGCAATTTTTTCAACTTCATTTCTTAAAGATGTATGTATTTATTTGCAACAGCCGGTGTTAAGTCCAGTTTTAGGGCCTGTAAAAGCGTTCTCAGTACTTCATGAATAGTGCTGTATATTTTATAAAACTTCGAAGTAAAAGAAACGTTTAATAGCGCCCGGATAGCTCAGTCGGTAGAGCACTTGCCTTGTAAGCAAGGGGTCGCCGGTTCGAGTCCAGTTCTGGTCGCATTTTTCCAACTTCGTTTCTTAAAGAATCATGCATTCAAGAATTCGGTAGCTTATTGATACTATTTGCATGTGAGGTGAGCCAAGAGGAGTAATGGCTATTAGTTCTATTAAGGTGTTGCTTTCGTGTTGAATGCGTGTTCAGCTCGATGGTCTTCCTTTTCCTTGTTGCCGTTGATAGGCTGTTTTCATGACGATTGATCTCGTATAAACAATTTTACATATTCAAATATTTACATTCTCGGTACATTTACAGTAAACCTGTACTGTGACGCAATGTGTTCCTACCTCAATGAATACAATGACTCACGCGACGTAAAATGATCACTAAGTTACTTCAGAACAGACAATTATTACCTGAAATGTGATTACACGATGGCGACTTTCCTCCAGTTGTTTTTTTTGTTTCAGTTTAACTCCTCACTTGAACCAGAAATTTTCGTCTCCATCATGTTAATATAATTAAAATTACTTTAAAAATATTTTATTTAACATTTGTTTAAGAAATCAATGTATTTTATTTAACGTTCATTCAAGTTTGAACAACATCGGGCCACGAGCAATGTAACTGGTCACGTTATCTTTGCTCGTGACCCGATGCTGTTCATACTTCAATGGCAGAACAACATCGGTTCACGAGTAAAGTGAGTGTTCTCGCTAATCGGGGTTCACGTTATCTTTGCTCGTGATCCAATGTTGTTCATACTTCAATGGCTGTTACATAAAGTACCTTTATTACTTCTGTTTGCATTATATACCATCCAAAAATCTGGTTTAAATGCTGAAATTGACAGATGAAAATAATTGCACGCAGTTTTCCTACTGACAACGGAACAGCATCATTGGCGCCATAGTGTCGCCATCATCCAGTCATACTGGAGAGAGCCAATTATTTTGACGTCACTGACGTCGCGTGAGTAAATATGTTCATTGAAATTGAACCGCATTACGTTCGAATAGATATGTATAAGGTTTTCCTGTTATTGATAAAATGAGAAAATAAATATTGAAGTATGAACAACATCGTGTCACGAGCAAAGTTAAAGTGCAGCGTGACCCGATATTGTTCTTGAATGAATGTTAAAGTTACATTTATATCTTAATTTATCTAATGATCTTCCTAAACTTCAACTGTATCAGTCTAATTAGTATTCTCTCCTCGTCTCCATTTGAGTTCATATGCTTTTCACATTTTTCTTATTATTGGTCTCCGTTCCACTTTCAGGATGTAATAGAAAATGATGACATTAGACTAGACACGATGTTTAAACTTTCCATTGCTGTAGATATATGTCAGGTAAATACTTACAATAGCAAACAATTGTGACAGTGCATGGCCCCATTTGGACCCCATTTTGCTTTATATCAGTCTTTGACTTTGGCTTTCTTTGCCGGATCATTACAGGGTCACTGATGAGGCTTTATTAGCCGAAACTACGTAGTATGACCCATCTTCTTTCTTATGAATGTTTTCATTGCTCTTAAAGGAACTCATTTTTGATTTTTATGTGCCTTCACTGCAGCTGGTGTTGTGCGTTGTGGCGGCCGTAAAACGTCTCCCCGTACATCAACCATAGTGCAGTTTATATTTTACTTTTGGTCCTTTGAGATCAGCGTGAATATTCTGAGACATCGGAAATAAATTATTGGTTTAGACTCATATTCTAGAAGGTTTTTAATTATTTGGACCCCATTTTGATTTATATCAGTCTTTGAATCGACTGCCTATTCGAAATTCGCAAAATTGCAGTATGTTTCCTCTGGCTTTCTTTGCCGGATCATTACAGGGTCACCGATGAGGCTTTATTAGCCGAAACTACGTAGTATGACCCATCTTCTTTCTTATGAATGTTTTCATTGCTCTTAAAGGAACTCATTTTTTATTTTTATTTGAATCCACTGCCTATTGGAAATTCGCAAAATTGCAGTATGTTTCCTCTGGCTTTCTTTGCCGGATCATTACAGGGTCACTGATGAGGCTTTATTAGCCGAAACTACGTAGTATGACCCATCTTCTTTCTTATGAATGTTTTCATTGCTCTTAAAGGAACACATTTTTTATTTTTTTGTTCTGTATATATACATTTCAAAGACACCCTTTACATTGATGCTAGATATAGCAATAAAATTACACTTCATTCCACCTCCAATATATTTTCAGTTGGCTTTAGAAATTGGGCGAAGGCCGAGGGCATTATTTATAGGAACCGGCGATGTGGGTAGAAGATACGTTACGCGACCATTGCCTGAATATGCCTGGCTTCATCAATGACACGTGAAATGCTACACAATGAATCATATAGACTACATTCAAGTTCCAAAGAAGCCAACAGCAGAAACCTAGACTGTTCAGCCGGAGAGCTAAAGAAACTTTGACATATCGATAACACACCTTTCTTTCATAGCTCGAAAATGACATTCTTCTGATAAAGACATTTGATATTGATCCTCTTTCTGTTGCTTACCTAGATTGTAGATGTTAATAAGAACCGTCCAGCAGGTACCCACAGTCTCTGATTTTGAGCTGAAATTAGCTAAATAATGTATACCATTGTAAAGTAGAAGTAAAACAAAGATCAGGAATTGATACAATTAACTTACTCCACCCATAAAAGACACCCATGGGAAAGAAATACAAACATTAAGCGACCAGACCATAATGGAAACCTAAACAAAGGAAGGCCATAAGGACAGTTACTTTCCCACAAAATGGCCATATGGCCATCCAAAATTAAAAGACACAAGTGATACACACAGTGAGTAACAAACAACAACATAAATAAATCGCCACAGAAGAGCCGCCCTGGAACGGTCAGTGGAAGATTTCCACTGGGGGGCTTAAATCGAATTTACGTGGCCACAATCCTCGCCCTTACTTCCGTCGCGATTTAGACATATAATTTGTTCAGTCCGCATGAAGGCCTCCTAACTCATCAGTGCAACATCTCCGTGAACACAAAAATCAAAGAACCACAGAGGTGAGACAACGGTGAGGACTCGACAGCAAGAAACCACTGAAATGCTGGAGCAAAAGAAAACCAACAGTTAGACTCCGATGAGCCCGACCAGAGACAGAACATCAGGTACCAACCAGCATTATCTCTCTAATTCTCAATAAGCCTTTACGTTGGAGCCGTCATAGAATCTGAGGCCTGACCCACCGGCGTGCAATTAAAGAGGGAAGCAAAGTTGCCAACCGTGATTGGGTTAACTACCATGCATGCAGTCTGTCGTATAATATCCATGTTGTACCCAATCTTTTTATATCGAAGAATGATTTTACGAAATTGGGTGCTGAAGTCATTGCGGTTATATATTTTTCTGAATTTATATACTAAGTCACCATAAAATTCGGGTTCCGATAGACCTTGTTGCAGAAGAGATTTAAGTCCAATATTGAATTTTGAAATTAAATCAGAATGACGTCTATAAAATTTTGAAAAGGCTTTGCGTAGTTTATGGTACCGATAACCCTGATTAAGGAGTTTAGCCGTTAATAATTTATTACGAGTGTTGAAGTCAGTTACATGACTACACACTCTAGCAAATTGAATTAATTGCGAAATATAAACGCCATAGGATGGCGCACGAGGAACATCACCATCCAAAAAGGAAAATTTACAATCTCAAAATCAAAGTCATCGCGTTTATCATAAATTTTGCACGAAACAAATCCATCTACAATAGATAGATGTAAATCCAAAAACGGGGCCTCGGTATCAGAAGAATTTGCTTTATTTAACTGAAGTTCTAGGGGTTAAATCTGACTGATCAAACCATCAAAATAGGTATTATCAATATTTAATAAATCATCTAAATATCTAGAAGTAGAGCTAAAAGATTCAATAATTTCAGATTGGTTATCAATGGAAAGCTATCAACTAAACCCGTTCTCTCTGTATGAACTTGGGTTTGCAAGGATGATCTTTGCCTTCACTTCTATTTTGTTTGCATCATAGAAGAGCAAAGGCCAAGGTCATAATGTGTACTCGTATTGATATGATTGCATGTTCCATTAGGTAGCAAAACCGCATTCATCTTGAAAACGTATTCGGCTGCTTGCCAGTAACGGAAAATTGGGTTGTATCCTTTATTTGATTGTTCGAATGATCGCCCACAGTCGCCAAAAACTCTGATGAAAACTAAACATCCTATCATCCTATCAAAATATGTCATCTCCCAATTTTTCACTTCATTGGCATTGACAACATTTTCACTTCACCGGTTCCTGCAAGTGTCAGTGAATTCTCCAAGTAAAGTCTACACCTTAAGAGAAGATAACCCTTCAAAACGAACTTTGTGATCCCTATCAATAACGCTTACTCTTAAGAATACTTTTAGAAGTAAACATCAATTTAATAGGCTTTGTGTACAGCAAAACAAGTTACAAAAAATGTCTGTCTATCTTGTATAAAAAGTGGACAATTTTGTGAACTGTGTCCATTCATCTTCTAGATACAAAGTCGAGCGAATGTATCCGACATCTAACTGAAAATGTGACAGTATCACGTCGCGTCGCTTTTTATTGGCCGACATCCGGTTTAATGTAGTTGATAGCTTTATAATTTGTCTAAACAAATTATTTGTCTAAACCACGACAAAACCAAGGGCGATGATTGTGGCCACGTAAAATCGATTTAAGCACCCCCGGTAGAAAATAAGAATCTGATATGGGGTTCTGTTGTAGATGAGCGCTTCCAACCCGAGGGATGACCGTGCTGAGCGGAACCGAGGCTACGCCGAGGTTCCGCTCAGCACGGTCATCCCGAGGGTTGGAAACGCCCATCTACAACAGAACCCAATATTGGATTCTTTTTCTTGCACAACACCTCCGGTTAGTTCTGATAGCTCGCACATGTATATTGTTTACAAAATAAAAGTAGTGCGGAAGTAGTTCCGGCAGTTGAATAGAATTGAAGCGCATTTATGTTAGTTGCCTGGGTCGGAACACCAGGGTCAGAACATAAATTTCTATCCCGGGGTAAAATCACGGATTTCCTTGTCTGGTGTGCAAGAAAGCTTTTTACTGACCTTTCCAAGGCGGTTCGTCTGTTGTGGTTTATCATGTTTTTTCAGTTTGTCTATGCATATATGTAATGCTAGTACATTTTACTTTGGATAGCCAACTGACCAAGTAAATGGGGAAGTTCTGTCCTGTTAGCTATCCACTTGTAAATTTTGCAGTATGGTGAAGTTGTTTTATGTTGGTGTTTCTTTTCCTTTGGTGTATTGGATGGGATGTATCGATTCCTGGTCACTTGCTTCACTTCTATTTTATTGCTTTTGACAAATACATTTTTAAACCTTACACATTAAAAAGTGTTTTAGAATGGGGATAATTGCATTCAATATTGTCATTTATGTGTGTAAATCTACCGCTTCAGGTCGCAGTTTACACTTTCCGACAACACTGACACAATTTTAGACTGTGAAACTGACGATTTACCCCTAAATGACTATATCAAGGGTATAATTTTGTTAAGGTAGTAACACGGACCCAATATACACGGAGAAGTCACTACACTGTGTAAATGCTGTCGTGGTTGAGCGTGGCTGAATTAACACTGAATTAACTGACGATTTACCCTTTAATGACAATACAGTTGCCACATTATCAGTGATATAGCTTTGTTATTGTAATAACACGGACTAGTCACTACATTGTAAGAGATGCTATTTATGGGACAATGCTTGCCTGACTGTTTTGCAAGATACAGCTTCATTGCTACAGATATCCCTAAATATGTTCTGGAAAGGGTTATCCTTTAGAAGCAAGGAATACACCACAGAACTGGAAAATATGGAGTGTACATGTTTTCTGGGCCAGACTATCTAGTTTAACAAAATTATATTATTTTACTTTAAAAGCAAAAGTGGAATGTATTGCATGTAGAAATGTAACATTATTTTAATGAATTGTTTAACAGTTTGTGTAAACTTTGACAAGAAACCTAAGCACATATTATATGTACTGACTGCACTTTTTGCATAAATACGTCAAATTTAGAGCATATAAGGTGCTTTCAATTCAATTTTAATCAATAATATTAAATAATGTCAACTACCATTTAGTCATTGGTCAAATAATTTTCATTAATTTTCATTGACCATAATAAACGATCAAGACACGACAACATATTTTGCCAACTCATTCAGTTACTAGTCCGTGCATATTGGGTCCGAGGTAGTAATAACTACACTGAATTCCAGGGTTTAGAATACATTCACAAAAGTCCCATCAAGATCCATGGGAATCTTAAGAGCTCAAACTGTGTGGTTGATAGTCGCTGGGTGTGTAAACTGACTGACTTTGGACTTCAGAAGTTGAAAACGACTTTAAATGTTCACACAGAGGAGACAGGAGAACATGCTGCATTCGCGCGTATGTATAATAAAGCTTTTAATATTGAGTTTGGCAACAAAGGAGAGAAACTAAAAGGCCTGTTACGCGCCCACCACATAGCATGCACTTGAGCCATATTGATTTTTGAAAATACTAATTCATATTAAACAAATCGTTTTAATATGTTAATATTATATAAATGGAAGTTCTGTTTAATTTTAACCACCTTGTATGTTTAATGGCATTTAAGTAATATCTTATTTATATGTGCCGATGGTATGTGGAAACAAAGTACCTGAAAAAATATGTGATCTTAAATGAGCAGAGTTTCGTTTCGTGTAGGAAAAATTTGCTCAAATGTTATCATTGTATTTTTGTAGCAAAATAAATATTAGTCTTTTGGTGTGACAACGCTTCACTTCACTGTACATTTTTAGTTGAGTTTCTGTTCTTATGAAACTTTAAAATGATATTTTCCTATAGGAAATACTGTAGTTCGTGACATTGTGAAGCAATGTTTTACTTTACTTTTTATTCATTTTATTTTGCCCTTGAAATAAATTTTAAAATCCAAAGTCTGTCTGTCAGATTACACGGCTGTTAGAATGTCTGAACTTACAAACAGTAAAGAACATTTATTTATACTTAGAAATGAAATCAATGCATATTTAAAACAATTTTATAAATATGAAATATTCACGTTGTAAAAAATAGCATCAGTAGCCAAAACTACTTTTCTCGCCAAAGTCACGTATAGAATAAAAATAAAATTTCCTTCGTACTCGTGAAAATTCTATTGTTTTCAACAAACTCGATAAAATATTTTTGCTATTCACCTCACAAAAGTAAATATGCTTTATGTATTACAGGGTTGTTATGGACGGCACCCGAGATATTGCGGCAGGTTCTTGAGAAACAACAGCTAAAATATACTCAGTCCGGTGACATTTATGCTATCGGAATAATAATGAAAGAGCTAGTGTGTAGAAATGAACCCTACTGTGACAGTTCAGATTTGTCACCGGAAGGTAAGATGTTCCTTAAGCAATACAAGACCCTGTGGGATTGAACCATCTATCATATTATTGTTCATATCAGTCATCCAAAGTGAAAATAAATTTTAGAACATTATTTGCACAGTAGAGAGTAAAATCAAAATCAGCCTGCGTATCTGCGCACACGGAACAGAGTCTTCGCTGACACTGTATCCATTCCTGTTGACCTAAGTCTTCTTCATGCATAGAAAGAAAAGCTTCGTTCTGACTGAGAAGATGTGGAATTTTACTGCACGCACGCACAATGTCATGTCCAAAGACATTTTCGCTTGGCACTGTCCTTGATGAAATTCCATTATAACTATTTTCTTTTTAATGCTTTTTAATGGCGCAGTTCTATAAATAGGAAAAGAAAGCTACAAAGAACAGTTGACCCTCATCATTTCAAATTCTGGGCGGCCTTGGTAGCTAGTCGGATGCACGTCTGACTGGTGATCAGTAGGACATGGGTTCGATACCTGCCGGGGTCGGCAACAGTCGGTATTGAGGTGTGTCCTTGAGCAAGACACGTTATGACACTGCTCCACTCCACCCAGGTTTAAATGGGTAGCAGTGGTGTAAAAGCCACTGCCTCTCTCTCTCGCGCGCGTGAAAACCCCCGGAATGATTCAATAAGCTCAAAGCTTTCATCGCAGTCAAACTAAAATAAATTAGTATAAACTAAACTAACAGTCTTTCGTGGACTTTGGTCGTGAAATCTTTTCTACTGTCATTCTCTCCCTTCCGTTGATTCAAGAAGGGCAGTTGTCAGTTTCTGGCGAAAGAATGTGCACTGTACTGGTTAACCACTTACGTGTACGCCCGCCCTGGAAAAATGTGGATAGATAAACTGACCGGCTCAAAAATAATCTAAAAAGTGCTGACTGGGCCGTCAAACTTCAATACAAACCAACAAACAAATCCATTACGAAAACACGCCTATACAAATATATTGTAAACTTTAACGCCGAAAAAACGAAAATTTCAAGATGAAAAATTGTGATATTTTTTCTTATTTCTGCTCAAAATATAAATTGTGGGTACTCGTTATCGAGGTGGTTCTAACGAGTACCTACAATCTATAGTTTAGAGCAGAAATAAGAAAAATAAGGTATACCCCCTGTAAACCCCAGTTGTACCATATTAAAATGGGGTTCAAGGGGGGTCAAAAGTATATAGGATTGTTTTCGTGATGATTTCAAATTCTGTTATTGTATCATACATTTGAAGTCATACCAGATCAATGACGTTATTGGTCTGGTTTCCCTTTATACATAATATCCCTATATACATTCTAAAACGTCCAATAAAGTAAAATTATATACAACGACGGCTGCCATTTTCCCCACACGTGCATAGTTACATCATTAGGATGTGAAAAACAGTGACTGATACAGAACAGTTAATTGGGTTTCAGAAATCATAATGAAGGTTGCTAGAAAGAAAGAAGACGAAGTAGCTTTCAGACCAATCATATCAGACCCGGAACTTGACAGCGAATATCGCCAGACCAATATGGCGCACCTAATTCGACGATGCTGGACTGAAGAACCAAATGACAGACCAACAGCTAAATCTGTACTTAGAACACTTAATAAAATCAACCCTAACAAGTGAGTAGAGTGTATGTTGATTGTGTCTCAACCGCTGTTAGGCAGGGGCCCAGAGATTTTTTTTTTTCGAAAATGGTTACCTGGAAAGTAAGACAGTTTTTGATGATTTACCTTTGAAGTTGAATCTATGCGGCATATGAAACCACTGTATGGACAACTTCTCTGAATTGCATAACGTCGCCATAGATAATAAAGTATGGTAGTCCGACAATGCAATATTAGTGTATAAGTCTCAAAATCCGATATTATCTCAATTATGCGTTATTATATTGAAACAAAAACACCGTTAAGGGGTTGAAATATGTCCGTTCTATTGATTAATCATATTCTTTTATAATTTTATGACATATATTTTAGCCTGACGCAATCAAAATTGTGTACTCTACGTAACAAGAAAAAAACAAATGTTTTCTTTAGTCTCATTATTATATGAGATGACTAAACAAGATCCTTTCACCACACACAATTGATAACTGTTCTAAGATTACATTACCGCCAAAAACCGGTGAGCTTTTCATTCCAATATGGCTGCCAGTTGGATAGGGCATGCTAACCTATTTTTGTGAACAATTCCCTAAACTTTGAAATGGCCGTCCTATAATTGCGTACATATACAGTGGCACGTCCGTTCGTCAACGTCATAAAGCAGTTTGGGTGTGTGGGAATGTGTAGCGGCGGTAAAACGTCTCCCTGCCCTACATCATAGTGAAGATTATATTTTCTTTTCCTTTGGGATAATTGATTCAATTGTGGAATTTTGAAAATATCTGAGGGTCACTGATGAGGCCTAATTGGCCGAAACTAGCTAGTCAGGCCCAGAAAACATGTACACTCCATATTTTTCACTTCTGTGGTGTATTCCTTACTTCCAAAGGATAACCCTTTTCTAGAACATATTTAACTTCACTACAGCTGGTGTGTGAGAATGTGTGGCGGCGGAAAACGTCTCCCTGCCCTACATCATAGTGTAGATTATATTTTCTTGTCCTTTGGGATCATTGATTCCATTGTGGAATTTTGAAAATATCTGAGGGTCACTGATGAGGCCTAATTGGTCGAAACTAGCTAGTCTGGCTCAGAAAACATGTACACTCCATATTTTTCACTCCTGTGGTGTATTCCTTGCTTCCAAAGTATAACCCTTTTCTAGAACATATTTAATTCCCATGCTAAATAGAGACTTTAAGAGGCGTTGAATTTGACACGACTGGCTAAAAATGAATTCGCTTGAAAAGAGCCGGATTCAGATTTGTAATAAGAACCACTGACATAGAAAAGTTTATGCAGCGTAGGTTTTTACCAAATGACCAATTTATTTGTAAAATTCTGTAAACAATAAAACGTGAGAAAGAGGTATTACAAAATGCGGTTTCCCACAGGGGTCTATTTTAGGACAATTGCTAGTTTTTTATATTTATAAATGATTAAACACTGTCATTTTTCTTATGCATATGTTTCATTTGTTTATACCCATATGTTGTTTGTTGATATTGTATGATTAATGGAGGGTCTCTTGGAAGATTGGTCTAACTAAACAAGCAACCCTCTCTAAGATTGATCTAATTATACCCCCACAAATGAAATTTGGGGGGGGGGGGTATATAGGAGTGAGCTTGTCGGTCTGTCGGTCGGTCGGTCGGTCGGTCTGTCGGTCGGTCTGTTGACTTGGTTTCCAGACGATAACTCAAAAAGCGCTTCACCGATTTTTATAATTTTTGGTACACTGATGTAACATCATAAAATACAGGTCAAGTTCGATTTCCACTGCAATTCGTCAATTTTCGACATAGTTATGGCCCCTTTCAAGTGAAAAAATTGCAAACTGGCGCTGTTGTACTATCAAGGCAGTTTTTGTGGGGGTATTCATCACCTTTAGTGATAGCTCTAGTTAAATCTGCAACCCTCTCTAAATAAAACAATAAATAAAAAACTGCGTTAGATTAATGAATTAAGATTAAGGAACTTGCTTATTACTCACTCAATCACTCACTTAATTCGTTTTTTATTTAAACTTCATGGCACTAGTTTCAGGTATCTATTCATATAAAACAATACTATGGTTATGTAAAATTTCTGTAATCCGGTTTCCAAGTTGCTTAGTAGATATTGGATTAGATGTCTTTCTATCAAAATACCGATGCAACTAATATCCCTTTCGAAATGAAGTTCTAACACAAAACTTAAAAAAAAAAAAACAAAAAAAAAACTCATTTAATAGTTTCACTTACTCACAATCATTGTTTTTACGAACCAGGATTCAAATAGATCTAATATAATGGTATTTCTTTAATAGATTCTTGTGTATTGTAAAGATGACGAAAAGCCTATAGTAATCCAACAGACTTATAGCTTTGCATCGTTTGAGCTACAAAGAGCAATTCCGCCAAAAGTATTCTTGCTTCCCATGTCAATAGGAGTTCGTGTATAAAGAGCAATGGCAACAAAAGGCAAAATACAAAGAAATATTTCTTTCATATCTGAGTTGAAGTTCTTATAAATATAGTTATAGAATTATATTTTTGAAACTATTGAGCTACTAAGATAACTAATTTAGGTGTATATAAAAAGGCAATGAATTTAAAAGGCAGTCTATTAAAAGCTATTTTATTTCTATTTTGATTTGAGATGCTCTGTAAATATAATTATGGATTTATGTTGTTTTCTTGCAATAAAAAAAAAATATATATATATTTGTAATCTTTATTACGATGTTGTGTAAATGTAATTATTGATACATTGGTATGAAAGACAGCTTCAAATATGCCAGAAATTAGTATATGAATTGTAAAAGTGTTTGGTATTTTGTCAGCGTATTAACATATGTAGTGTTATTTTATGTTTTGCCTCATCTAGGGCCCATCAATATTGATGGGTCCGAGGCCTCCGTTAACATCAAATATACCTTTATACTTAAGATTTATTATACTGCTGCTGTGTATATGTGCAATGTAAATTATGTAGAAAAGCGAAGTGATATACTTTTATGTGGTGCTCCTTACACCATCACAATTTTTTTTTCAAAGGATCAAATTTTCTTTGATAAAACTAATATTTTTCATGAATTGGTTGAATCCTAATTACTTTTATCTGTTTAGTTTGAGTTTGTTGTTGGGAATATTTTGTAAAAAAATAGTATACATGTTTCATGTTACTTACAGTAAAATGGTTGACGCTTTTACAAGCTTTACAATGATTTTGTAAGGAAAAATGCTTATAGAGGGCAAAATATAAAATAAAAATTAACAACCTAAAAAACAATTAAACTATTTAAAAATGAAAACTGAACAAAAAGTATAAAAAAAGAATAAAATGAAAAAAACAAAACAAAAATAAAATAAAACTAGTAGTCTAAAGGACACGAATGCCCCCACCTGAAAATAAATTAATGTTAGTATTAATCCCTAGAAAGTTTTTTGACATTTGACCTCTAAGTATGACCTTGACCTTTGAGGTAGGACCACGGGTTTTGCGCATGCCACACCAACTCATCATAATAAACATTTCTGCAAAGTAATTTCAAAACGCATCCATAAATAGGAAAGTTATCGACAATGTTTAAGTTCTGGGCCTTTGTTTTTTGACATTTGACCTCTAAGTACGATCTTGACCTTGGAGGTACAGGCCTGGGTTTTGCAAGCGACACATCGTCTCACGATGGTGAATATATCTACAAAGAACTTGCAAAATCCATCCAGAAATAAGAAAGATATTGACCGTGTTTAAGTTTTGGACCAATTGTTTTTACCTTTGACCTCTAAGTACGACCTTTACCTTGGAAGTATGGACCTTGGTGTTGTGTGTGATGATGATGAATATTTCTGCCAAGTTAATTCTAATCCATTCAGAAATGAGAAAGTTATTGACTGCGTTTAAGTTTTGGGCCTCTTTTTCACATTTGACCTCTAAGTATGACCTTGACCTCAGAGGTATGAACCTGGGTTTTACGCGTGACTTATCGTCTTATGATGGTTAACATTTCTGCAAAACAAATTCAAAATCCATCCAGAAATAAGAAAGTTATTGACTGCGTTTTAGTTCGGACGCACGGACGGACGAACGGACGGACGGACACTATATGCCCTTTCCACCATTCATTGAATGGCGGGGCCATAAAAAATAAAAACTATTGAGGACCGGGATAGCTATTGTAGATTTTTTTTTATTACATGTTAAAGCAGAATAGCATTCTGAAAAATGAAATCTGCAATTACCACCTGATGATGACTCGAAGAGGAGTCTAAATAGTTTTTCATGCCAAAAATCGATTAAATATTTCGTGCTTTTTGTCTTATATTGAATAAGTGACTCGTTCAAATGACATTAATATAATGCTTTGCAAGGCTAGTTTAAAACACCCCAAAAACGGTAAAAGATATTACGGACATAGATTTAACGGGTCCGGAGCCTGTTGAACATAGTGTTATTCACCGTGGGGCAAATATTTCGCTAAAACGCTGTATACTCAATGGATTTGTTGGTGTTGGTATTATAACTGTTGTTATAATATGTATTACTTATTTCTTTTTTTTATTTTCAGCCGAGATAGTTAATACTTTTACAACAAACTGCCTTCTCCTCTTGGCAGAAAATACAGCCGAATAAACGCCATTTTTTATCCTGTTTGCGTTATTTACAACATGTTGAAGTCACTTAAATAATTCTAATAACAAAAACGGCTTTCCATACAAAAATCATTTTAATGCCAATTCGCAATCCGCAACGGATGTCCATACAGTGGTTTTGAATTACCTATAGTTTAAGCATTTTATATGCAAAAAATCAGTAGTCCTACTTTCCAGGCAAGAATCGATGGCTTCTTATCGAGATAGGCAAAATGGGACCACAGACAATGTGAGTTTTAGCCTCAAAGTGGTCATATGTGACGAATGTGAAATATATTCCCCTGTGACGACGGTATTAGTTGGACCCAGCAATGGTAAACGAACCGTCGATGTTCGAGTTATTGCATTCTCATGGAGTCAGTTTTATCAATTTGAAAATAGATCAGCTCAAGTGCACAATGGTATGCGTATGCATTATTGCAAATGTTCTGTTAAAAGATAATCCTTTGGAAGCAAGGCTAACAACACAGAACTGAAAACCGTAGTGTACAAGTTTTTTTCTGGGCTAGGCTGGCTAGTTTCGGCCATAAAGGACTCATCAGTGACCCTAAGATAATGTCAAACTTCCACAATAGAAATACTGATTTCAAAGGACTTAAACTTTAACCAACACTATGATGAAGGGCTTGGAGACTTTTTATGGACGCTAATAGAAAACGAATTTTGAATGGTCGCTTGTGTGGAAACAAGGAACACGTTTTCAGTTGATAATGTGTTCTTTAGTTCCAAAGAGACTTTTTTATAATTTATTTTCAATATCCTTCCAGGAAGTCTAGCGTTGTTGACAATATGATAGCAATGATGGAGAGGTATACTAATAATCTAGAGGATATTGTAGCTGAGAGAACTGAACAGTTGCAAGAAGAAAAGAGAAAAACCGACGCACTCTTATATAGGATGCTGCCGAAGTAAAGTTATTTTTTATTTCATGTTTGCTTTCAAACACTGAACAAAGAAATGAGCAAGCTCTGAGGAAACGGATATTATCTATAGAGTTGGAGGCCCTGTCTTTCAAATTGTATAGCTAGGACTCGTCGAGCTCTACAACCTACAGCCACTACGGCTGCAAAGCTATAAACAGTAACACTGGTCCGAAAGAATGTTTGTCAAAAGAAGAAAGAACATGGCTATAGCTATAACTAATAACATGCGTCAAACGTGTTTTCACAGCTTGTAACAAGATCAATAGGAATCATGATTAAATAAGAAAAATAAAAAGCAGGGAAAACTTGAATTTAACCACAAACTAGGGCGTAGAGAAGAAAATGATAAATACACATCCGCTGTACATGTGCACGACAGAGCTGTCAGAAGTATTTTAATATGCAAGATACACAGTACATCTTTCGATGGTGAATGGTTATATCGGACAGATTACAAAGTAAAATGTTTTTTATAAACAGTTTATGACTTTTCTATTATGGAGACATGTCGTATAGGACTCTACGACAGGGAAGTTGTCTGCACACAAGGTCCTTGGGCCAGGTACCACCTTTGGGACTGTTCAAAAGTGGTCTTAAAGACACCTTTATAACAGTCCCAAAGATGGTCTTAATATAGGAATTTTACTTTATTTGGAGCTATGGGGAGAATTCTCTGTGAACTCAAGAGGGAGTTCGAAATAGCCATGGTAAATGAGCAAACTTTGTTCGAGCCATTGAAGTTTTACTGCACATGTCATTGCAGGAAAGTAGCTGAAGACTTGAAATTTGGTAGATCGGTAGAAGCCGAAGCCTTTGAGTCTGTTACTATCTACTTTTCTGACATTGTAGAATTCACCAACTTAGCCGGGGAAAGTAGCCCATTACAGGTTTGAATTTTATTTGTTATCAACTATTAATTTATATCGAAAGATTCGCCTGATTTTGTTTTAAAATGGCGCCACAAGATCCGTCTTAATTTATTTTAAAATGGCGTTTAATTTGTGAACTGATCAAAAGTTGCCTTCCTTTAAGACGACTTTTGAACAGACCCGAAGGTGGATACTGGGTGTAGTAATCACACAAAACATAACTGAAACGTTTTAATGGCTACATTTCATCTGGTCTTAATAGCGGAAATCAATGAATTATATGTTAATTTATCAATAGAATTTGGGGACAGAAAAGTTATGAGCAGCAGATTTCGATAGGTCAGTTAGTTATTACATAAGCCAATCAGCATCGTTAGCTTTACGAGCTCGTTAACGACTGTTCTGGCAAGTATAATATCTAAAATACGGATATTTTTCTTTGAAAAAAATTGTGTGTAGTAATGGTAATACATTTGTCGCATTTAATGATCATTTAACAATATGTTAAGTAACGATATAATTAGCTCACCTGAGCCTTTAGGCTCATAGGTGAGCTTATAGTATAGCCATGGTCCGTCGTCCGTCCGTCCGTCCACCATTTTCAAAGATCTTCTTCTCCTATACTGCAGGGCCAATCAAAGCCATATTTCATATGGAGCCTCAGTGGGATGGGGGAACGAAAGTTTGTTCGCGGGGTCTGGATCACATGACCAAGATGGCCGCCATGCCCATATATGGTAAAAAGCCTTCAAAAATCTTCTTCTCTAGAACCATAAGGCCAGTGACCTTGAAACTTGGCATGTAGCATATGGTACTCGGGCCCATCATGGTTTGTACAAATGGTGACCCCGGGTTGACCTTGACCTATTTTACAGCAATGTCAAATTTGCCGAAGTAGGCTTTTGCATGGGGCAAAGTGAAAATAATGGATTTATAGGAAAACCATTGAAGACAGTGTCACCAAAATTTGTAGATCAGGTAAAGTAACTGAATACATGAAGATCTATGGGTCAGAAAGGTCAAGGTCATTCATTGGCCTTAGACCAAGGTCATTCAGGATCCATATTTCAAACATTTTTTTCTCCAAAACTGCTGAGCCAATTTAAGTGAAATTTAATATGGAGCCTTTGTGAGTTGAACAAATGAAAAAATGCCAATACGGTCTAGATCACATGACCAAGATGGCCGTCACGCCTATATATATGGTAAAAAGCCTTAAAAATTCTTCTTCTCCAGAACCGTAAGGCCAATGGCCTTGAAACTTGGCATGTAGCATATGATACTCAGGCCCATCAAAGTTTGTACAAATTGTGACCCCGAGTTGACCTTGACCTATTTTACAGCAATGTCAAATTTGCCGACTTAGGCTTTTGCATGGGAAAAAGTGAAAATAATGGATTTTTAGGAAACCATTGAAGACAGTGTCACCAAAATTAGTAGATAAGGTAAAGTAGCTGAATACATGGAGATCTATGTGTAAGAAAGGTCAAGGTCATTAATTGACCTTAGACCAAGGTCACGCAAGTTCCATATTTCAAACATTTTTTCTCAGAAACTACTGAGCCAATTGAAGTGAAATTCAATATGGAGCCTTTGGGAGTTGAACAAATGAAAAGCTGCCAACATGGTCTAGATCACACGACCAAGATGGCCACCATGCCCATATATGGTAAAGAAACTTCGAAATTCTTCTTCTCAAGAACCGTAAGGCCAATGGCCTTGAAACTTGGCATGTAGAATATGGTACTCGGGCCTATCATAATTTGTTCAAATGGTGACCCTGGGTTGATCTTGACCTATTTTACAGTAATGTCAAATTTGCTGACTTAGGCTTTTGCATAGGAAAAAGTGTAAATAATGGATATTCAGGGAAACTATTGAAGACAGTGTCACCAAAATTTGTAGATTAGGTAAAGTAACTCAATACATGAAGATCTATGGGTAAGAAAGGTCACGGTCATTCATTGACCTTAGACCAAGGTCACTGCGATTTCATATTTCAAAAAAAACATTTTTTCTCAGAAACTACTGAGCCAATTTAAGTGAAATTCAATATGGAGCTTTTGTGAGTTGAACAAATGAAAAGTTGCCAGTACGGTCTAGATCACATGACCAAGATGGCCGCCACGCCCATATATGGTAAAAAGCCTTTAAAAATTTTCTTCTCCAGAACCGTAAGGCCAATGGCTTTGAAACTTGGCATATATCATATGGTACTCGGGCTCGTCATAGTTTTTGCAAATGCTGACCCTGGGTTGACCTTGACCTATTTTATGGCAGTGTCAAATTTGTCAACTTAGGCTTTTGCATGGGAAAAAGTGAAAATAATGGATTTTTAGGAAACCATTGAAGACAATGTCACCAAATTGGTAGATCAGGTAAAGTAAATGAATACATGAAGATTCATGGGTAAGAAAAGTCATCATTCAGTGACCTGGGACCAAGATTAACCAGGTTCCATATTTCAAACAGTCTTTTCTCAGAAACCGCTGGCCCAATTCAAGTGAAATTTGATATGGATCCTTTATATGAGCCCCGCCAAGCGAATTTGGGTCTTCGAGCATTCCGTCATGACAAATTTTAACTGCGCATGCCCAGCCATTCAGAGGGGCCAGGGATATGGCTTTCTGTCTGAAGGTTCCTCTTGATTCACTGCTTGTATGAGCGAGCAGCGAAGGTTCTGGTGAGACTGCGCGCATATGCGATAAGTACCAAAATCGCTTGGCGGGGCCCATATGATATGGATCCTTTATATGATGAACAAATGAAAATTTGCTCATATGGTCCAGGTCACATGACCAAGATGGTGGTCATGCCCATATATGGTAAAAACACTACGAAATTCTTCTTCTCCAGAACCGTAAGGCAAATGACCTTGAAACTTGGCAGGAAACATCTGGTACACGGGCCTATCATAATTTATTCAAATGGTGACCCTGGGTTGACCTTTACCTATTTTACGGCAATGTCAAATTTGCGGACTTAGGCTTTTGCTTGGGAAAAAGTGAAAATAATTGATTTTTAGCTCACCTGAGCCTTTAGGCTCATAGGTGAGCTTATAATATAGCCATGGTCTGTCGTCCGTCCATCCGTTGTCCGTCCGTCCACCATTTTCAAAGATCTTCTCCTCCAAAACAGGGAGGCCAATCATAGCCAAATTTCATGTGGAGCTTCAGTAGGATGGGGGAACGAAAGTTTGTTCGCGGGGTCTGGGTCACATGACCAAGATGGTAGCCATGCCCATATATGGTAAAAAGCCTTCAAAAATCTTCTTCTCCAGAACCATGAAGCCAATGACCTTGAAAGTTGGCTTGTAGCATCTGGTACTTGAGCCCATCATAGTTTGTAAAAATGGTGACCCTGGGATGGCCTTGACCTATTTTATGGCTATGTCAAATTTGCAGACTTGGGCTTTTGCATGGGAAAAAGTGAAAATAATAAATATTTAGGAAGTTAAAAAAAATATGACAAATGGAATAAACCATAATGAAAGCATGGCCTTCGAACTGCCAGAAAGGTAGGAATAGGTGGAAAGTTTTATCACATTGTTAGACATCAAAATTTTGTCCCCACAAGTTGTGTACCCCTGCTCTGAGGCTATATACATATATAAAAACATTGAAATGTACACCAGGACCAGGTGTCAGGTGAGCGTTTACAGGACCACTGGTCCTCTGGTTTATTTTTAACAACTGGATACAGTTGTTAAGGTAAATGAAACATTTGCATACATGCGGTTGAAATAGATACGAGTAAAGACAAGGTCTTGGAATAAGTTCTGAATAGTTGGATCCTTTGGAAGCAAACTAAATAAACGAAAATAGCAGACTCGGTTTTATCGAGCTTGTTCATGACCAGTACTGAAACGTGCAACACCGGCCACGCACTCTAACACCGGTTTAAGTAGAACTTTATTTTTAATATGAAAATTAAAAAGAGAAAAGATCAAGAGCTGATACAATCAGGTCCCAAATTCTTCCTACAATATCACTAGGGAACAGTCGAAACATGGAGTGACGACAGTATGCAAAACGGGCAACAGGTATATCGAGTCACAGCTTTTTCCCAAACGGGCTTTGACTCAGAGTATCAAATTAAAATGAGAAACGATCAGGGACACTGTCGAGTCTTGTGTATAGATTTTTGAATCGCTCAGCGGCTGCAGAATGCTTATGCAAACTGTCCGAACTCTAATCAGATTGAGCGGCTGCGCAGATTGGTCAGAGTATTTGATTTTATGTCCATTGGTACATTTAATAACAACGTCATCTGAAAAGTATGCTAGCAACTATATACATTGCTAACATTGTAGTTCGTGCAAATAGACATTGAGATCCTTCTATAAAATTTGCCAACAAAAAAAAAAAAAAAAAAAAATGTAGCACATTCTTAGACTTTACTTATTCGGTTAAATTCTCATTTGTTGCTTTTCTTTCAGATTGTAGCTTTGCTGAACGCTCTGTACACCTTATTTGATGATATTATTACTCATTATGACGTTTATAAGGTAATATCCTGACGAAAGCACTCTGGTCCCGAGCTTATGAAAGGTTGTTTTCCGAGAAGGAAAACTGCCTCTCCCAGCTTTATATGTTTAAAGTTTTCGAGTTAGCACAAGTTTTATTTTGTTTGTTTGTATTGGGTTTAACGGCCCAGTCAACACGTTTAGGTCATTTTTGAGCCGGCCAGTTTACCTACCCACACTTTTCCTGGGCAGGCTTATACGTGAGCGGTTAACCAGTACAGTGCACATTTTTCGCCAGAATCTGACAACTGCCTTCTTGAATCAGGGAAAAAGAGAGAATGACCGTAGAAAAGATTTTGTGATCAATCTCCACAAAAGAATGTTGCCGACCCCGGCAGGTATCGAACCTCCTGGGGTTTTGGGGAGGCATCAAATGTGAAAGTTAGAAAAGCGGGTATTTGCGATGGTACACCATTGACTTGCTCTAGTTTTACTTATTCTTGCTCTTGGTACATATTGTTTACATACGTTACATGCTTTTCAGCTGAGAAATGAATTTGATGCTTTGTAACTCGTACTTAGTACCGGTATGTCAACGTTTTTGTTTGTTTGATTTGAGGTTTAACGTCCCCGTTGACACTGTAAAGGTCATTTTGGAGACATTGCTTCCAATTTTGTGGGACTTTTACCCGACACTGAGATGAAATGACATCTCGAGCCCTGTCGCCCAATGAAACCAATTGGGTTTATTAGCATGGACGGTCCAACTCGCACCGCGGTTCCTGGACAGGCTTAGATCCTCTAAGCTGTTTACCAGTACTAGTGTGCTGGCCGGATTCAGCTCTGTGTGGAAGCATCATGCAGCCCATATATTTCTTCAAGCCCCTATGGGCGTGGGCTGGGTATGTCCACGTAAAAGTTTAGATAACCAGGGAATGAATTTCACAGACCCTTTGAAAACCAAAGACGGTTGTTTGCCTTGTACGTTGAATGTTTTGTTTTCAACAGAGAAATGTATTTGATACCAAGTAACGCGCATTTGTCAACGTAAAAACTGTAGATGATCAGGTAATAAAGTTCACAGTCCCATTGAAAACCAAAGACGGTCGTTTACTTTGTACTTTCTTTAACTGGTCTATATCAGCAAACAGTTACTTATTACTTCCGCCGAATATCGCATAAAAGCTACCTCTATTTCTTTTTTATTTTGTATAAATCTCCATCATGGCTCGACCGAATATCTGTTTCGCAAACCGTGTGCAAAATCCAGGCAACAATTACCTACAGCCGTGTTTTTCTTTTCTCTGTGGCGTCAGAGCGCTGTGTAAAATGGACTGGGCTTATGTGACATGGTCAAACGTTGTAGAACGCGGCGTCTGATCAGGATCTACACTGTTTGCTTAAATTACAAGTAATAAAGGGTTTAATAAAAGGAAATCGTCTAAAAAAGAAGTGTAGGCAATGATCAGGAGTGGATACAATTAACCCACACCACCCATCAGAGGCACCAAAGGGAAAGGAACACAAACATTAAATAACTTGACCCTAATGGAAACATCAATAGCGAAAAGCCTAAAGGACATTAACTTTCGTACTAAATTGGCCAACTGGCTATCCAAAATAAAAAGATATAAGCCGCAAGCGATGTTCATGAACGTTTCCCCACCTACATTCAGCGCCTTCGACCCACTGTGCTTTCAGGCGTTTGATTTCTCTTGTCACCAGTTATGATGATAATTTTATATTTTTGTAACAAACTATTTTCATCAACAAAAAGGTGTTGTTACCTCCATGGACTATCTTTTTTTCCAGATACTTCTTAATTGTTTTGAACGATGTTAATCTTTTCAAGGTAGAGACAATAGGGGACGCCTACATGATCGCAAGCGGTTTGCCTGAGACAAATGGAAATCAACATGTGAAAGAAATCGCTGGTGTGGCGCTTGAAATTCTTGAAAATGTTTTAACATTCGAGATACCTCATAAACCAGACAGACAGTTGCAGCTTAGAATAGGTAATTTTACATCCGAACCAGCCTGACATGCAAAAGTACCAGTTCCGTCAAAGTTTGATATTTGAGAATAATGTTAGCCTAGAAATAACAAAAATGCATCAAGTTTCTTGTCAAAATGCTGTAGTTATTAATCATCAGACAAGCTGTGCATTTAACTATTTTTTCTTAAAAATAAATAAACAAGGCAACGCGAGCGTGGCATCCCCTAGCAACTGCATACCATTCATCAACATGATGGTTTGAATCTTCTACGATGATAACTGTGTATTCCATCCTGTTCATAAGGTTTTTAAGGTCAAGTACATTGTGACCTTGACATCTGCCCCCTGACCTTGAAAGTTACAAGGGTTCATCGTCTCGATATAGGAAACATTTGTGGAAGGTTTGAAGCTTCTACTGAAATAACTGTGTCTTCTGTCCTGTTCACAAGGTTTTTAAGGTCAAGTTCATTGTGACCTTGACCTTTGACCTTGACTATGAAAATCAATAGGGTTCATCGTCTTTCCATGGGGAACATTTGTGTAAGGTTTGAAGCTTCTACGAGGATAACTGTGTCTTCTATCCTGTTCACAAGGTTTTGAAGGTCAAGTTCATTGTTACATTGACCTTTGAACCTTGACCTTGAAAATCATAGTGTTCATCGTCTTTCCATGGGAAACATTAGTGGAAGGTCTGAAGCTTCTACGAAGATAACTATGTCTTCTATCCTGTTCACAAGGTTTTTAAGGTAAAGTAGAAGTAAAACAAAAATCAGGAATTGATACAATTAACTTACTCCACCCATAAAAGACACCAAAGGGAAAGAAATACAAACATTAAGCGACAAGACCATAATGGAAACCTAAACAAAGGAAGGCCATAAGGACAGTTACTTTCCCACAAAATGGCCATATGGCCATCCAAAATTAAAAGACACAAGTGATACACACAGTAAGTAACAAACAACAACATAAATAAATCGCCACAGAAGAGCCGCCTTGGAACGGTCAGTGGAAAGATTTCCACTGGGGGCTTAAATCGATTTTACGTGGCCACAATCCTCGCCCTTACTTCCGTCGCGATTTAGACAAATAATTTGTTCAGTCCGCATGGAGGCCTCCTAACTCGTCAGTGCAACATCTCCGTGAACACAAAAATCAAAGAACCACAGAGGTGAGACAACGGTGAGGACTCGACAGCAAGAAACCACTGAAATGCTGGAGCAAAAGAAAACCAACAGTTAGACTCCGATGAGCCCGACCAGAGACAGAGCATCAGGCACCAACCAACATTATCTTTCTAATTCTCAATAAGCCTTTACGATGGAGTCGTCATAGAATCTGAGGCCTGACCCACCGGCGTGCAATTAAAGAGGGAAGCAAAGTTGCCAACCGTGATTGGGTTAACTACCATGCATGCAGTCTGTCGTATAATATCCATGTTGTACCCAATCTTTTTATATCGAAGAACGATTTTACGAAATTGGGTGCTGAAGTCATTGCGGTTATATATTTTTCTGCATTTATATACTAAGTCACCATAAAATTCGGGTTCCGATAGACCTTGTTGCAGAAGAGATTTAAGTCCAATATTGAATTTTGAAATTAAATCAGAATGTCGTCTATAAAATTTTGAAAAGGCTTTGCGTAGTTTATGGTACCGATAACCCTGATTAAGGAGTTTAGCCGTTAATAATTAATTACGAGTGTTGAAGTCAGTTACATGACTACACACTCTAGCAAATCGAATGAATTGCGAAATATAAACGCCATAGGATGGCGCACGAGGAACATCACCATCCAAAAAAGGAAAATTTACAATCTCAAAATCAAAGTCATCGCGTTTATCATAAATTTTGCACGAAACAAATCCATATACAATAGATAGATGTAAATCCAAAAACGGGGCCTCGGTATCAGAAGAATTTGCTTTATTTAACTGAAGTTCTAGGGGATAAATCTGACTGATCAAAATAGGTATTATCAATATTTAATACATCATCTAAATATCTAGAAGTAGAGCTAAAAGCTTCAATAATTTCAGATTGGTTATCAATGGAAAGCGACAAAATGAAGTCTCTTTCATAACAATACAAGTTCATTGTGACCTTGGCCTTTTACCATTGACCTTGAAAATCAATAGGGTTCATTGTCTTTCCAAGGGGGACATTTGTGGAAAGTTTGAAGCTTCTACGAGGATAACCATGTCTTCTATCCTGTTCACAAGGCTTTTAAGGTCAAGTTCATTGTGACCTTGACCTCTGACCTTGAAAATCAATAGGGTTATCGTCTTTTAATGGGAAACATTTGTTGAAGGTTATAAGATTCTATGATGATCTGTTTGTCTTCTATCTTGTTCACAAGGTTTTTAATGTCAAGTCCATTGTGACCTTTACCTTTGACCCTTGAGCTTGAAAATCGTTAGGGTTCATTATCTTTCCATGGGGAATATTTGTGTAAGGTTTGAAGCTTCTACGATGGAAATTTTGTCTTCTATCTTGTTCACAAGGTTCCGAACGGACACACACCCTAACACATATACACAAACACACAAACGGACGCACGGCACGATGCTATATCCCCATCACAACGTTTTTGCGAGGGGATAATAAATAAATAATTAAATAAAGAATGTTTTTTTTATTTGGTGAACATAGCGTTCAATCTCAGTTGCTACTTGCATACCGAATCCTTTTCGCGCCGCAATATTTATTTTGTATCTGACATCTGCATACAGAATCGAATGCGTGACATGAAGAGCTCATGTATGTGCCGCCTCGTCTGTGCGATGTCTAGTCCAAGGTCGGCCATATTTATTTGTATATCCCTTGATGTTTGTTTGATTTAGGTTTACTGTCCCCTTCAACACTGTAAAGGTCATTTTGGAGACGCTGCTTCCAATTTTGTGGGACTTAAAAATTATCCGACATGGAAATGAAATGACTTCTCAGGCCCTGTCGCCCAATGAAACCAATAGGATTTATAAGCATGGGCAGTCCAACTCGAACCGCTTTGCCTTGGCAGGCTTAGATCCTCTAAGCGGTTTACCAATCCTCGTTTACAGGTTTACAGTCGTTTTCAGCTCTGCGTGGGCCGTTCACTTGATGTATTATGCTGCTCGTGTGTTTTCAGGTTTACACACGGGCCCAGTTGTAGCGGGCGTAGTGGGCCTGACAATGCCCAGGTACTGTCTGTTTGGAGACACTGTGAATACTGCTTCCAGGATGGAATCAAATGGAAAACGTAAGTATTAAAATATCAATACATATTAAATGTCCTATAGCGTGTATCACCGTTGAACTAGGGTTTCTCCATGTGCATCAACTTGATATCGTTTTTATTTATGTGGTATATATTCTGCATTCGAGTTTTCGAAGTGGGATTCATAATCTCTAGCGTGGAAGACCCCATCCCATAGGTTTTATGTTCCCGATGACATATTGTCTTTGCGCTGTCTGTTTTCTTTGTTTGTTGGACAACTTTGCTCTTAAAGGAACTCATTTTTTATTTTTATTTGCCTTCACTGCAGCTGGTGTTGTGTCGTGTGGTGGCCGTAAAACGTCTCCCCGTACATCAACCATAGTGCAGTTTATATTTTACTTTTGGTCCTTTGAGATCATCGTGAATATTCTGAGAAATCAGAAATACATTATTTGTTTAGACTCATTCTTGACAGGTTTTTAATTATTTGGACCCCATTTTGATTTATATCAGTCTTTGAATCGACTGCCTATTCGAAATTCGCAACATTGCAATATGTTTCGTCTGGCTTTGTTTGCCGGATCATTACAGGGTCACTGATGAGGCTTTATTAGCCGAAACTACGTAGTATGGCCCATCTTCTTTCTTATGAATGTTTTCATTGCTCTTAAAGGAACTCATTTTTTATTTTTATTTAACGTTGATCATAATTTTCAACCGTTTAAGATAGAGCCTTCATATTTGGCATGTAGGTTCCTTGTGACAGGGGATTCAAAACTTTTTGACCTGTGACCTGTTTTAATGACAAAACATTGCTCATAAGATCTGACCCATTTCAGACAGAGCTTACATATTTTGCGTGTACGTTCCATGTGACAAGGGCTTCCCTCTATTAACAAAACTTTGACCTGTGATCTTGACCTTGATCTGTGACCTACTTTAAAAAAAGACCTTGGCCTGGGGACATGTTGGTGTTTTACAAACTCACCTTGTTGACTTACAGTCCTAAGGCGGACCTTCCTTTGCAGTTTTATTAAATGTTCATTTTTTTATTACGTCTTGGTCTTCTTTTTTGGGGATTGAGATGGCATTTATCTTTGATCAAGGCTTTTTGAGTATTCTGTAATTGTTCTGTATATTTAGCCTTCTGCATTTCTTTAAGAAATTGATCAAACCCAACAGTATTTTGTTGAGAAATAAATCACGGTTTGGAAGTAAGTTGTATAGCAGATCAAATCATGAGCGCAGAGCGTGAGTCATATGTCTACTTACAATTGGCCGAAAGCTGTTAATTTTTACTCTACAGATCACACACCAGAGCCAATTTGTATTGTGTCCAGCACACTGAATATCGACACTAGTTTATCGCTTGCTTAAAACTCTCAAACTTTCGCCATTGTTAGAAGAAATCACGTCAGCATTGTCAGTTGTTTCACACATATTTATGTTCTTTTGTAATGTTTTGGGTGCGACAAAATAACTTTTCACCGTCTAACATCAAAACATCTTCGAGTAACGTCATAATACGGTGGCTTTTTAGCACGTCACTCGCCACGCTCTTCCACCCAGTGATTTGTTTCTGTTTTAATCACTGTATTTTTCCTTTGCCTATATAGGCGCGCTGTTTTCCTACTTTTGCAATTTTATATGGTTGTCTTGCTTCATCAAAATTGGCAGTTACATGTACACATGTTTAATTGTGTCTGCCCTGTTAGTTGATTTTAAAATTTCCTGTGCATATATTTTGCTCTTTTTATTTCGAAATATAATGCATGACATTCCGTGCATATCAACACAACAACAGATATTTAAACTGAATTTTCAAGCACTGTTTTAAAGTAGATTAATATCCAGCCGAAAAATAAAATCCGGTCTTGGTGTTGATTTTCCTTTGCTCCAATCATTTTAATAGCCATTTTGGTATCCATGACGAAAACACGCCTAAAAAGTTTTGACCCTCTAAAACCCCAAGTTTATATAGTAAACTTTGACTGGGGTTTAGAGGGGGAATCCTTATTTTTTCCTTATTTCTGCTCAAAAACATAGATTGTGGGTATCCGTTAGGATCGCCTCTTCGAGGCGGTTCTAACGTGTTTGCGAAACTAATGTTTCGAGAATAAAAATGAAAAATAACAGTACTTTTTATCTGAAAAGTTTCTATTTTTGGTGGTGAAATTATCAGTATATTTGAATAGGCATATTTTCGTAATGTATGAAATTCTGCTCTAGCGGATGAAGTTTTTGTAAACCCTCAACTTCTGAAGAATCTCAATAAAACCAAAGATTAGATAAAAATATTTTATTGCAAAAAGCTCAAAGGGATTGGACACAGGTTGCTATGCCGACAACATTAGATAGTTCTGTACCTACAATATAATACAATAAATAGTTTAAATTTGTTTGTAACGTCCCCGTCAACAATGTAAAGGTCATTTTGGAGACGTTGCTTCCAATTTTGTGGGACTTTTATCCGACATTGAGATGAAATGACATCTCAAGCCCTGCCGCCCAATGTAACTAATAGAGTATATAAGCTTGGACGGTCCGACTCGCACCGTTTTGCCTGTGCAGGCTTAGATCCTCTAAGCGGTTTACAAGTACTCTTGTGCGGGTCGTTTTCAGCTCTGCGTGGAAGCATCGTGCAGCCCATCTATTTCTTCAAGCCCCGATGGGAGGGGGGCGAAATAGTTTCAATGGTGCAATGGATTTAATTGTATTATATTCGTAAACTAGTGTTTTCTGGTGGTTATTTATCCCTCACACGCAATCAGATATTCTTCCTTTCATGCTTTGGCGGCGTCACCATTACGCTGTGGCATGAACGCCCCTCCAAACCCCTACTTTATATATAGAAAACTGCTATCTATTGCAGTATAAATGATGTTAGTTTTCCTATTCCTGGCCCGAGACACAGGCCTTTGAGTCTCGTTAGAAGTTATATAATGAGGCAGTTCTTACGAGCACAAACAACCTGAGCTCCGAGCAAAAATAAGAAAAATATCGCGCAGTTTTATATGAAAATGAACCGTTTTGGGGATATGGAAGAAGACCCTTTGGCGCACGGATGTGTTGTCATAATGACAGTGAAAGAAAGAACGATACATCCAATCATTTTGATGGATACATCATTCAAACCTATGTGTATGTCCGATAAACTTTGAAACCGAAACTCAAATTTTCTATCAAAAATGTGATATTAATTTTGTTTCAATAGAAAATTTGTGTAGTCTTCTTTTTATTCAGTTTATTAACCCTTATTCCGCTGAAAACTTATCTTTGGAAACAGTGTAGATCCTGAGCAGATGACTTTTGAAGAAGCCATTTAGTTTGCAAATTTAGATGACTATACGTTTTCAAGCCAATGGGTGTGACAAATAAATTTATTCAGCAGGATACGGGTTAATTTAAATGAAAGGTTAAACGACAACAATCACAGCCGATGACACATGAAACATTTTCTGGACAGTGGCTGTTGTTTTCGTCGCTTTCATATATCCGCATTATGATTGCCTTGCTAAACCCCTTTACATGTATTTAAGAAATGAATTTTATTTTTCTGCTGTTCGTGAAAGTATGAATGCAGTGGGTCGCGTGCAAAGTGGTAAACTTTGCTAGCGACCCGCTGTTGTTCATAATTTCATGAAAAGCGGAAAAATTAAGTTCATTTATTATATTTTCAAATTACATTCTTTCCCCCTAATCTCAGTGCGAAAAAATGCTTATAGGGCAAACTTTTACAGCTAAAAAGCACGCAGTATAGATTATATTTTCATGTCCTTTGGGATCATTGATTCCATTGTGGAATTTTGAAAATATCTGAGGGTCACTGATGAGGCCTAATTGGCCGAAACTAGCTAGTCTGGCCAAGAAAACAGGTACACTCCTTATTTTTCAGTTCTGTGGTGTATTCCTTGCTTCCAAAGGATAACCCTTTTATAGTACATATTTAACTTCACTACAGCTGGTGTGTGGGAATGTGTGGCGGCGGTAAAACGTCTCCCTGCCCTACATCATAGTGTAGATTATATTTTCTTGTCCTTTGGGATCATTGATTCCATTGTGGAATTTTGAAAATATCTAAGGGTCACTGATGAGGCCTAATTGGCCGAAACTAGCTAGTCTGGCCCAGAAAACACGTACACTCCTTATTTTCAGTTCTGTGGTGTATGCTTTGCTTCCAAAGGATAACCCTTTTATAGTACATATTTCTATAAAGAGGGAACAGCGTTGACGTCACCAACGCCCGTACGGAACCATGGTTTAGACTGACGTCACTTGACGAGACCGAAAATCATGTGACTCGATGCGTTCATGGTAGTATGAACGACGTTGTTTTCTATATGTACATTTAAAATGTAAATATATACAAATAAATTGCTGGTATTGCGTACGTAACGCGACTTTGTTTGGATAACATCATAATTTTGCGATAGTATATTCTACTTTATACCGCAATCAGCCATTCGGATTTGAATTTTGTCGGACATATTGTATTATTTTTCAACACAATCCCCCTTCAGTATCTATACACTTTTGCCAGCGTTTTTAAGGGCCTCAATGCCACTTTTATAGAACTTCTTTTCTTGGCTGTTCAGAAAGTCATCCACTGCATATATGACTTCATCATTGGACAGAAAGTGGCTAAGTGAAATAGCCTTTTCAGTTTCGAAAATAAAGGAAAGTCTGATGGAGCGAGATCAGGTGAATAAGGCGGATGCTCAATCAATTTAAAGCCAAAATCGTGAATAGCAGCCATAGCAATGACAGACTTGTGAATATGAGCATTGTTCCAATGGAACAACACACATTTAATGAGCTTTCTGTGGCGCTTAAGTTTAAAATATTCCCGTAACTTCGTCAGAGGTAAAGCATAGAATGTACCATTTATTGTTTGTCCCTTTTGGAGATAATCTATAAGCAGACTACCATCTGCATCCAGAAAACCGAGGCCATAACCTTCCCAGCTGATGGAACAGTCTTTGCCATCTTTGGAGTGGGTGAGCCAGGGTGCTTCCATTGTTTCGATTGTTGTTTTGCCTCTGGGGTAAAATGATGGACCCATGTTTCATCCATAGTGATAAATCTCTGAAGAAAGTTGGCAGGATCTTCTTCAAAAAGGTTAAGATTAGCACGCGATAATGTGCGTCTGGTGGGCATCCGATCAACTGTCAGAAGTTTTGGTACCCATCGGGCCGAAAGCTTTCTTATTGCAATATCCTCTGTCAGAATGGACTATACACTTTCCTGCTGGCTATATGTATTTCTTGACTCGTCTGTCAGTCATAACAATATAATGGACTTAATTGATCATTTCTGGGGTTGCAACATTAACAGGCCTTCCAGGATGGGGGCATCCTCACGGCGCTGTCTGCCGCACTTAAATTCCGCCACCCATATTTTAAACGCGTAGCATATGAAGGGACATCTTTCCCTAGTGTTGCTACCATATCATTGTGAATATCCTTAGGTGTGCAAATAATGGATCGCTGCTCTTTCACCGATTTTGTCCATTTTGCAAAAGCTGTTTGTCTTGTTGACTTCAGAGTGCTACCTCGTCGATATAAACTGACCAAATGAGACCAGTCCTTGGGTACACGGACCTATATAGTCAGAGAAAATTAGGACTTAAAAAGAACAACATCCCTGCATACCTCCTACAACATATCAATCACCCTTCGTAGTAACCTATTAAAGGGGTCGAATATCTGCGCGCTATAATCGATAGTGACCTATGATACCTTCTACTGACCTACAATACTTCTAGTGTCCGTGTATATACCGGAACCACAGATACTTGGGGTCAGTAGAGCTTTCTTGCGGTAAGTAGAGCGGACGGTCCAAAACTGATCTCTTGGATTTGTTTTCCTCTTCATTTTTGCATTTTATCATACTTGAACAACAACTTAATCCATACAAATAGCTGTGTCTCGTCTGGCTGGTGCGTCGCCGTAATAAGAAATTTCCGACCGTATAACTGCCGATTTACCTCCCGAAATCACAATTTTGAACACAATTATTATCCCCGTTATTTATCACTTTTTCTTAAATTTCTATTAAAAAGAATGCCGTATCTGTTGTTTTTGTTTGATTTGATGTTTATCGTCCCCGTCAACACTATATAGGTCATTTTAGATCCTCTAAGCGGTTTACCAGTACTCGTGTGTGGTCGGATTGAGCTCTGCGTGGAAGCATCATGCAGCCCATTTATTCCTTCAAGCCCCGATGGGCGGGGGCCGGGAAGCCATAAAACATGTCATTATCATACATAGACATGTTATTCGCGAGCCTTTATTACCTTCGCCTCCGTAGCCTAATGGATAAGGCATCGGCCTCCGAAGTAGAAGTAAAACAAAGATCAGGAATTGATACAATTAACTTACTCCACCCATAAAAGACACCAAAGGGAAAGAAATACAAACATTAAGCGACCAGACCATAATGGAAACCTAAACAAAGGAAGGCCATAAGGACAGTTACTTTCCCACAAAATGGCCATATGGCCATCCAAAACCAAAAGACACAAGTGATACACACAGTAAGTAACAAACAACAATATAAATAAATCGCCACAGAAGAGCCGCCTTGGAACGGTCAGTGGAAGATTTCCACTGGGGGGCTTAAATCGATTTTACGTGGCAACAATCCTCGCCCTTACTTCCGTCGCGACCGGGACCGCCCCCGCCCATATGGGCTTGTAGAAATATATGGGCGGCATGATGCTTCCACGCAGAGCTGAATCCGGCCCGCAAACTAGTACTAGTAAACCGCTTAGAGGATCTAAGCCAGTCCAGGAACCGCGGTGCGAGGCGGACCGTCCATGCTAATTAACCCTATTGGTTTCATTGGGTGACAGGGCTTGAGATGTCATTTCATCTCAATGTCGGGACAAAGTCCCACAAAATTGGAAGCAACGTCTCCAGTGTTACAGTGCTTTACACTGCTTTACAGTGTTGACGGAGACGTTAAACCTCGAATCAAACAAACAAACAAATCCTAAGCCGGGGATTGCGGGTTCGAGTCCCGCCGGAGGTTTTTGTTATTCAAGGTTATTTTTTATGAAAAGTAATGAAGTCTAGGCTCATTTCCCTATGTCTTTTCTTATTAGATATTTTATAAGGAGGTTTTGTTTTCTCAAATGTGTGCTGTTCTATCAATTTACCCGAAATAAGTGAACCTTTTCAGTTGTGATCAAAGTTAATAATTTATGTAATTATGAACGGAACAGCTTGGGCGTTTTGGTGACAACCCACACTCCGATATAGTTCTGGAATAATCCAAAATTATGAGTGATGCTAGCAAACAAATAAGGATCTATACCTTGCCTCTGTTTCTTTCAATCTGTTGGTACCTGCATTGAAATTTAGGGCAAGGGTTAGATATTTGTAAACTGTGGAGTTGAAGCTCCCAAGTAGTTTTTCGTGTTGTCTTTTCCATCAAGTAATGATGGAATAGTAAGTTTATGTAGAGCAATAAGGGGTTGCAGGGGTGTATATTATGTTTCTGCCCTTAACATAACCTTTCTGATCTGTTTTTATTAATTTGCTTATTACCTTTTAGTCGATTTGCAAGCACATGCACTAGGATTTTATAATGGGTATTGAGCAGGCGTATTGGTCTCCAGTTTGTCAAAAGTGTTTTATCATTTTTTGTTATATATTAGGCTTAGGACACTTCTTTTCTGTGTTGGTGTTAATCACGTGTGTGTTAGTGTTAATCACGTTTTCACATTCTGTTTCTGTAATTCCCAACTCCATTAACTTTTTGTCATTTTCATTAAGTATTTGTATATAAGTGTTTTTGGTGTAGTTTAATATGTCTTTGTCTGTTTGATTAATTTCACTTTTAGTGTATAATTTTTATAGTATTTGTACTCCCCATTAAGTATTTCTGTTTGTGAGGATGTATTTGTACATTCTTCTTTTTTTAGCTGTTTTATGGTGTTTGTTGAATTTCTTTGCTTTTTCAAGACTAAAAAAGTACTTAACACTTTTCTCCCCTTCCTCAACCCATTTAGCCCTGAACCTAATTTGTGCACCAACATTCTGTTATTGAATCATCAAGTGAAGGTCATTTATCAATGTATATCTATGTAACTGTATGGTATGATTATAGTTGGATTGTATAAGTTCATTTTCCTTTTGTTCTATTTTTAGCTCAAGATCTTTTATTAATTCTCTCTTAACTTTTTGTTTATTTTTACAGTAGCTCATAGAAAATTCCTTTATTTTGATTTTGCTTATTTCCCAGAGAAGCTGTTTTGAAAGAGATTGATATTCCTGCTTTGTTTTCTCTAATATTTGTTTTATTTTATTTTGATAAAGCTTGTCCATAAGGATGATTGTGTTTAACTTCCACCATCCAGGTCCGTTTTGAACTTTTTCAGGTTTAACAATATTAGAATGCATTTATGGCCTGTTTTGATCCCTGCAGAGATTATATTTGTCTTCTGTGTATAAGTCATTAGTTCAGTGGATACTAGGTATTTATCTAAGCTACTAATATCTTTAAAAGTGTATTGTTTTCTGTTTGGGTGCATTTCTCTCCATGCGTCATAAAGATCATGAATTGAAAGAAGGGCTTTGTAGCTTATTTTACTAGTATCTTTTGGTATATGAGAATTTGATGAAATCCTGTCTAAATGATTTCTTCAGTATGATTGAGGTCACCTCCTATAAGAAGTTGTTGCATATTTAATGCATACTTTTCTACCCATTTTTGTACTTTGATGAAAAAGGTCTTTCTCTCTGACATTATATTTGGTGCTTATACATTTATAAGGGTGATTATTTCACTATCCATTTTGATGTTGGTTAATATTATCCTGCTATCAACAAATTTATGTACATTGGTTATTTCTATTGGAAGTTTTTCCTTGAAGAAAATAGCATTTCCTTTACTGTGTTCAGACCCAAAACTAAGAATAAATACCCCTTTCCATTCTTTTTGTATTTTGTATATTAGACTGTCTGTCCAATATGTCTCCTGTAGAAAAAACAAAAAGCACTGAGTGTACTGGTGGGTCGATCGTTTCTGAGTGTAGGTTGGGAAAATAGTCCTGAATTGAGAATGGAACTGTTCGTTTAAGCAATCACAGTAGATTTGATCAGACATCGCGTTATGTGGCGTCTGATTGTGTAGATTCTGTTTGCCAATGCCCAAGTGCTCGAGCACAGCCCACCCGCCCCCACCCTTCGGGGCTTGAATAAATAGATGGGCTGCATGATGCTTCCACGCAGAGCTGAAACCGACTGCACACTGGTACTGGATCTAAGCCTGTCCAGGCAAAGCGTTGCGAGTCGGACCGTCCATGCTCATAAACCCTTTTGGTTTCAATGCGCGACAGGGCTTGAGAAGTCTTGCATCTCAGTGTCGGGTAATAGTCCCACAAAATTGGAAGTAACGTCTCTAAATGACATATACAGTGCTGACGGGGACGTTAAACCTCAAATCAAACAAACGAGCAAAGTCCCTAATTTTCTTCTTACACTGTGTTCTAACGTCATAGGTATGCTATAACAACCAGTACTTGGATTTTGTTCAGAGATGGTCAGTGATAGTCACGTGGACAATAGCAAGCGACATATTCTCTGCTTTATAGCGTAGACTGTGGGTACCCGTTAAAACGCTTCATTATAAGAAAAAAGGTGTTTGAAAAAAAATATGGTAGCATTTTCCGTCAAATTATTTACATGTACTTGTCATTTGTTAATGTGTTTAATTATTACCCTTCTGTATACGCGTATATTGATTCATCTTTCTGAATTTAGAGTATTTAATTGATTATGCAACACAATCTGTGCTGAAAAAATATTACATGTTTAACATTTTATCCAGCTGCAAACAGTGTAGATCCATCAATGGCTTCTGAACAGCATCTACAATGTTTGTCATAGTTTATCCTCTCTCTTTTCTCCTCGCGCAGTCCCACAAATGCATCCCGGCTCCTGAATAACAGTGATCAGAAACAGAGCCCGTTCCCCCTTTTGGAAATTATCTCTGATTCCTGCAGTTTTTCACCCTCTGCAAAATACCTGAAATTCGCACACTCAATCCCCGCCTTTTCAGAGTCTGCGTACGGGCCTGAATCGTGTTCAAAACTGTTGCTAAATACATATGACGAACAGTGCCGACCCTGAGCAGAAGCAATGTACTGTCTGTCCGACCTGGTTCTACGATGTGTGTCTAATAACGGTACCACCTATAAAGTCTAGGCTACTCGCTTTTGCTCTTAAACATTTCAGGGTTCTAAACAGAAGTGCGAAAAGTATATTTTACTCGACTTGGCATACATTTGTGTAACAGTTTTACACACTGTTCCGAAGGCGTCACGTGACAGCGTGTATTGTTTCTCTTTCACTACGTGAGCAACCCGGCATTCTTATACTATTTCGTTTAACCCTCAAATGCCACTATTTAAGCAAACAGTGTAGCCCCTGTGCAACCTGCTGAGAAGACGCCACATCCCGCGGCGTCTGATCTGGGTATTTCCAGCACACGATTCCTGCGAATAAAAATAAAAAATGAGTTCCTTTAAGATCAATGAAAACATTCATAAGAAAGAAGATGGGTCATACTACGTAGTTTCGGCTAATATAGCCTCATCAGTGACCCTGTAATGATCCGGCAAAGAAAGCCAGAGGAAACATACTACGATTTTGCGAATTTCGAATAGGCAGTCGATTCAAAGACTGATATAAATCAAAATGGGGTCCAAATAATTAAAAACCTGTCTAGAATATGAGCCTAAACCAATAATTTATTTCTGATTTCTCAGAATATTCACGCTGATCTTAAAGGACCAAAAGTAAAATATAAACTGCACCATGGTTGATGTACGGGGAGACGTTTTACGGCCGCCACATGGCACAACACCAGCTGCAGTGAAGGCAAATAAAAATCAAAAATGAGTTCCTTTAAGAGCAATGAAAACATTCATAAGAAAGAAGATTGGTCATACTACGTAGTTTCGGCTTATAAAGCCTCATCAGTGAAGACTCTATAGATAGCTATATGTTGCATCGATAAAAATTGCGCAACGTTTCAAGTTCTATTAATATTGGTTTTCCCAAATCAGTGATGGTCACGTGGACAACTGCATTAATTCCATTTGGCCATTTAGTAAATTTGGGTCGATCGTTTACGAAATATTTTTTTTTGTTTTATCCAGAAGAACAGATTATTTCTTTTCTTATGATCTCTTAAACCTCTAGCATTTAAAGAGCAAATTTGTAATGTATCAGCCAGATTATTCATTTCAGAGGGTTAGGGTTTACTTATTTTTTTGGTTTCTTTTTCTTCTCTGTTTAAGAAAGCTGCACTGTTTCGTCAGGGCTTCTGTCCTCCATACGCCTTACTATAGCCGGACTGCAAGTTCGAGGAGTTGGGATATAGGATTTGCTTGTAGATGCAGCATCTCAGAGCTTGGTCAGAAGTTGCTGTGCTCTGCTCTGGGACTCTGCACTACTGGAGGAACCTGGTAACTCAGAGTTATTAGGTCTAGACTTGGACCAAGATAGATTAGTGTCCGCAGTTTTTGCAGAAGCCTTTACTTCCAGCTTTCTCTTCACATTTCTGTCCGTGTTTTCCACCTCAATGCACTCAAAATATTCATTTTCTGCTGTACCTTCACCATCATCATCAAATTTATCAGCATCTTGCTCATCATCATTATCATCACTATCATCATTACTGTCAGTTTGTGAGCCATTGTCATCATCACCCTTTTCAAGGCCCTTTGTGTGAAAGCAGGGCATATTTCCTCCACTTTCTTATGTCCTGACTGCATACAAGCATAGCAAACAGGTTCGTAATTGCAATCCCTTCTTATATGCCCCTTCTGTTTGCCATCTGTGCCGTCTGTTTCTGTTCCTTGTGGTATAAGGATACAGTGAAAATCCCCACTGACATCTTTTTAGGAAGTGGCTCTTTGGGGTTGACAATGTCCACAAATCTACCTTCAGTTTTAAAGTTAGTTAACTTAACAGCTGGAGTTCTTGCCCTGGCATATTTTAGTGACCCTATCATTTCAACACCATTGTCTTTTATTTTTTTCTCTATCTCTGCATTATCATAAGACAGAGTGGTGTTTCTGACAAAAAGCCTGGTTGTTTCCACCCCTTCAACACCAATGCTTAGAAAAGGGTTTCTATCTTTGAGGGTTATTTGCTGGCCTCTTAAATTTATCCCTGTAGGCAATAGACTTACCCTTGCTTCTTCATCGGCGATGTAGATTCTCCATAACCCCCCTATTCCCTGTGCACCCTCGACTACACTGTCATTTGACACCACCCGCACACTGCTAAACATACCTCCAATGTGTTCAGCCAGTTATTTTCATTTTGGTCTACATCTGCGTTGAGGAAAAACAACGGTTCGACTCTCTTGCCTTCCATTTCCGAAGATGATATTCTGTTCGAACTGATGTTCTCACTCGAAACAGAGGGGGGACCGGGTCAAAACGGAACATTTTTAACAAATTCGACTCACGCATACGAACTCATCATCTGATTGAAGCGCTCATAATATGTTCACTTACTACAATGATAGGTCTACATTTTGATACGTCTTAAGTCTGTGTCACTCTATGTGTAGTCACGTAATTGAAAGACTTTGTGGACCTTACAGTGAAATGTTCCCTTTTGCTCCGGCCTCGGGGCAAATTGGAACATTTCACGGGGCAATACGGAACAAAGATACTGGTCAACTGCAGCATTTTTTATCAAATCAATAATATTTTATATAACATAAAATCTTATCCCAACGTATGTATGAGAAAACAGCCATTTTAGGACGATTGTTTTACAATCGACCTAAAGTTATAAAGGACAGAAACTGAATTCGTGCTTTCTTTCCACGTGACTATCGATGATTTGGGAAAACCAAGATTACGGTTATTAATAGAAAATACTTAGTCGTGCTATTTATATCGATGTTACATGTAGGTCAGAGCGTTTTATTTGGAAAAAATGTACCCAGATCAGATGGCGTTTGCTCAGCCCGTTGCTCATGGTCTTCATTGTTTGCTTAAATACTGGCATTTAAGGTACAAGTCTCAGTTCAAATCAGTGCTGAAAGTGATGACAGCATTCCTAAAGAGATGACAGTATTCCTACATATAGAATGTACACTCTACGGTTTCACATTATCCTTGTTTGTTTTGATTCTAATGCATGTTATTGTGTAATATTAATTAAGCTTGCATCTCGGAACAACAACAGAAGGTTATCCCTTACAACCCTTACAAGCACGGTACAGATACGTATTCAAACGGTGTAGATCCTGATGTGAAGGCTCTGAGCCAACTTATCGGGATATATTGCTTACCGTTCAGCTAGACATCCTATTTATAGAATGGACGTCGCCGTAAAACAAAATTTCCGACCGTATAACTGCCGATTCAACTCCTGAAATCACAATTTTGAACACAATTATTATCCCCATTATTTATCACTTTTTTAATTTCTATTAAGGATATTCTGCGACCAACATGGCTGAAATAGCACAATATGCACTTGAAAAAAGAAATTATGAATTTGAGCATTAAGCAAAGGTCTCAGAAATTTTTTTCTTATTAGTGTAAAAAATAACAGGGCAAAGTTTACTCAAGACAAAACCACTTAAATATCTGAATTACTATAACTAGAGAAATGTAAAATCAATATTGCAATATATGCTCGTTTGTTTTAGACTTAGAACCAAATTGTTTATGAATAAATATAAAATATATTGCCACTTGTGTATGAGTAATACCACAGGGAAGGTGCACCGGGACATATTTTTTCATAAAACAGCTCCAAAAGCGAATAATTAATTTTCGTTCACGTGGTGTGTAGAAAATTTCGAAACAAAATTCATCATGGCCGAACATCTGGGGATGTGTTTACACTCAAGTTCACACATTCGTATTGATGTAACCATGACGGGATCGCCAAGGTACTTGATATAATCTGAAACCCCAAACATACATCTTTAAAACCGCACCATTCGATTTTCACATAGGAACTATCAAATACTAACATTTCGACAATACATTTGTTGTGTTACTTTGTGTAAAGTTTTTCGACAAGGAGCCGAACAACACCCTGGCTAAAACATTAGATTAATACGCCAAGGCACTTTTTATCAGCGAAAGATCGAGTTATTTTTCGTCATATTTACATTATTGTAATAAATTTATGACGTTATGAAATCTTCTGTTAGGATTCCAGGGGATGCCACCGGCAAAGAAAACTTATATACATTTAATCAATAAATACTTTTGAAACTACTTTTCATCCGCGATTTGTCTGAAGGGAGACCTCTGTTATAGACATGCTGGTTTCCGGATGAAGCCGAGTACTTTAATTTTTTAAACAAGTTTGGCTTTTACAAGAATTTTGTCACCGCTCAAAACGAGAGAAATGTATCGAGGAAAAGTGGTTCAGTGTAGCCTACATTTACTTTGGCAGCATTTTCAAGCTAAATTTATGTCCAGGCCAGCTCAGTCCTGCTCACGAACTCTTATAAACGACACAGACCGGTCGTTAGAGAAGAGTGATGTTGTAAACGCCCAAAGACGTAGTCAAAGAATCTCGAACCAGATATGAAGCCGGTAACCAGATTGATGTCACAAACTGTCAATTTATCATGGAGGAAAATAATGGTCGCAGCGACGAGTTTCAATTGATTTTATAAATATTTCTCTTTAAACCACAACCACTTTTCGTAGCTTTCGCCTTTACATATTAAGTAAGTTATTTTACACCCCCTGGTCAATATACCGCATATCGATCCGTCAGTATTTTATGCGAATCCTCGTGCAAGTCGTTGGTTACAAATGTAAACATTAGACACGTGTGAGAAGTATACTTCACCACCTAGTTTTACAAAATAGTTACACAGCATTATCATGATTGTATTGCATTTTTTTAGATATAAATGATATGTTTGACAAAATTATATAAAGTTAATGGAGATTTTAGGCGAAAGAAAATTTAATAACAACTTTAAAATCACAGTAGCTAGTGTTAAAGATTTGTCTTATTTTGTTCCCTTTCTTTTTTTTCTACCTGTATACATAACACAGGTGTGTTCAGTCAGCCACAACAATAAACTTATCTGCATATTTATTCCAATGAATGCAAGTTTATCTCTCCATACACAGAAAGGACTTCTTTTATTGTGTCAAGAAATGTGTACAATAAAAAAACAAGATTTTTTTCCTCAACACAAAACATGCCTTGGTTGACAACAGTTTATTTGAATTTAGTGCAGCTAATCAAAATTTAGATTCCTGGTGCACCTTAAGGAAACATGTAACTACTCAGTGATTTCTTTTTGTCATTGTTACTTGTGGGAATTTTCCAGTTTTGATACACAAAGTTTGGCATTTTTCAGGTGAGTGAAGAAAAAAAAACAATATTTTACTTTTCTAACAGGTATTTAAATAACTTTAAGAAATCAAGTTTATGTTCCAATTATATAAGTTGGCTAAAACAAAAGGGTTGCATTGAATTTCTTGCATATTCAGAGCCACTGTCATTTTTGCTCATTTGGCCAGGCGGTCATGTTGAATGTCCTTAAGGGTTTACCGAAACTACAAAAAGTGGGTGGGGTACCCCTCAACATGACTTTTCTTTTCAGCCAAAACACCGAGTCAGAGAAAAAGTTTGAATATACTGGAAAGTAACACGTCTTCAAACATAACATTATCTAATAAGCAACTAGAATTTGTTTTTCTACAAAAACACAGATGTCTCCCCCGTTTTTGACTGCTAAGTATAACCTTGACATTGGAGGTATTGAGCTGGGTCTTGTGTGCAACACATCATATAGTGAAGATGAACATTTCTGCATAGTAACTTTAAAAATGTTCATAGAAAAATAAAAAAGTTATTGGCCGTAAACAAAAAAAGCACTTTTTTACCTTTGATCTCTAAGTATGGTCTTGACCTTTGCGGTACAACACATCGTCTCATGATGGTTAACATTTCTGCCAAGTAATTTCAAAATCCATCAAAGAATAAGGAAGTTATTGACTGTCCTTTTTTACCTTTGACCTCTAGGTATGACCTTGACATTGGAGGTATGGACCTAGGTCTTGCACATGACTCATGGTCCAACTTTCAAGCCTCTAGCTCGAATAGTTTTTGTGATATCTTGCTGACAAGATTGTATTAAAAAAAATTCAAAGGGCAATAACTCTTGAAAGGAGCATAATCCGGATGAGAAAAAAAATACGCGTCAGCTTATTTTCCATTAGGAATGCATATATGAAATTTCAAAACCATAGCATACACGGTTCTAAAGTTATGCTATGCATCACTTTTAGCATTCATTACAATGGGCACAAATTACCAAAATGACAAAGGGCCATAACTCGCAAAGTATTTTTCGGAATTTTGTCAAAAGTTAATCAGTTCATATACTCATCACCACCAATATACTGAACAACTTTCAAGGGTCTAGCTCCAATAGTGTTTGAGATATTTTGCTGACAAGATTTTATTAAAAAATTTCAAAGGGCAATAACTCTTGAAAGGGGCATAATCCGGACGAGAAAAAAAATACGCTTCAGCTAATTTTCCATGAGGAATCCATATATGAAATTTCAAAACCCTAGCATACACGGTTCTAAAGTTATGCTATGCATCACTTTTAGCATACATTGCAATGGGCACAAATTACCAAAATGACAAAGGGCCATAACTCACAAAGTATTTTTCGGAATTTTGTCAAAAGTTAATCAGTTCATCTACTCATCACCACCAATATACTCACCAACTTTCAAGCCTCTAGCTCCAATATTTTTTTAGATATCTTGCTGACAAGATTTTATTAAAAAATTTCAAAGGGCAATAACTCTTGAAAGGGGCATAATCCGGAAGAGAAAAAAAATACGCGTCAGCTTATTTTCCATCAGAAATGCATATATGAAATTTCAAAACTATAGCATACACGGTTCTAAAGTTATGCTATGCATCACTTTTAGCATACATAACAATGGGCACAAATTACCAAAATGACAAAGGGCCATAACTCACTAAGTATTATTCGGAATTTTGTCAAAAGTTAATCAGTTCATATACTCATCACCACCAATATACTGAACAACTTTCAAGGGTCTAGCTCCAATAGTGTTTGAGATATTTTGCTGACAAGATTTTATTAAAAAATTTCAAAGGGCAATAACTCTTGAAAGGGGCATAATCCGGACGAGAAAAAAATACGCGTCAGCTAATTTTCCATGAGGAATCCATATATGAAATTTCAAAACCCTAGCATACACGGTTCTAAAGTTATGCTATGCATCACTTTTAGCATACATTACAATGGGCACAAATTACCAAAATGACAAAGGGCCATAACTCACAAAAATTTTTCGGAATTTTGTCAAAAGTTAATCAGTTCATCTACTCATCACCATCAATATATTCACCAACTTTCAAGGCTCTAGCTCCAATAGTTTTTGAGATATCTTGCTGACAATATTTTATTAAAAAAAATTCAAAGGGCAATAACTCTTGAAGGGGGCATAATCCGGACGAGAAAAAAATATGCATACGCTAATTTTCCATGAGGAATCCATATATGAAATTTCAAAACCCTAGCATACACAGTTCTTTAGTTATGCTATGCATCAAAAGCGTAACTGACGGACGAACGAACCAGAACCAATATGCCCCTCCAACTTTTTCAAAGTTGGGGGCATAATAAGAAAGTTATTGACAGAACACAAAAAAGGCCCTTTTTTACCTTTAACCTCTATGTATGACCTTGACCTTTCAGGTATTAAACTGGGTCATGCGTGCAACACATCATCTCATGGTGGTTAACATATCTGCGTAGCAATTTCAAAATCCATCTAAAAATAAGAAAGTTATTGACCAAACACAAAAAAGGCCCCTTTTTTACCTTTGACCTCTATGTATGACCTTGACATTTTAGGTACCAAACTGAATCATGCATGCAACACATCGTCCCATGATAGTTAACATGTTTGCCAAGTAACTTCAAATTCTATTTAAAAATAGGCAAGTTATTGACAAAACCCGAAAAAAGGCCCCTTTTTTACCTTTGACCTCTAAGTATGACCTTGACCTTTGAGGTACCAACCTGGGTCATGCGCGCAACACATCGCCTTATATTGGATCACAATTCTGCCATGTAATTTCAAAATCCATCTCAAAATAAGAAAGTTATTGACCAAATACAAAAAAGGCCCACTTTTTGACCTTTGACCTCTAAGTATGACCTTGACCTTTGAGGTACCGACCTGCCTCATGTGCACCACACATCGTCTCATGATTGTTAATAATTATGCCAAGTAATTTTAAAATCCATCTCAAAATTAGAAAGTTATTGACCAAATACGAAAAAAGGCCCCTTTTTTTACCTTTGACCTCTAAGTATGACCTTGACCTTTGAGGAACCGACCTGCCTCATGCGCACCACACATTGTCTTGTGGTTGTTAATAATTATGCCAAGTAGTTTTAAAATCCATCTCAAAATAAGAAAATTATTGACCAAATACGAAAAAAAGGCCCCTTTTTTGACCTTTGACCTCTTAGTATGAACTTGACCTTTGAGGTACCGACCTGCCTCATGCGCACCACACATCGTCTTATGGTTGTTAATATTTCTGCAGAGTAATTTTAAAATCCATCGAAAAATAAGAAGTTATTGACCGGACAGGATTTGCCCATACATATATACATACCAACAAACTTCCAAGGGAGATAATTCAAAAAGTATAAATGCGAGAGTTATGGTTCTTGCGGACTGCACGTCGTCTAATGCTGATTAATATTTATACGAAGTTTCGTGAAGATAGCTCTAACGGTTTTCAAGTTACAGAGCGGACACGAATGTGTGACAGACGGACAGACGGACAGACAGACAGACAGACGGACAGACGCCCGGGGGAAAAACAATATGTCTCTCCGAAAAAAATTTTTTCGGGGGAGACATAATTATCAAACAGCTTGTAGGTTTACACAGCCGATGCAAAAAAAGGGGGTGACAGCATTTGCGCTCAAAGTCATATTTACCTAATTTTTTAAGACCTAAAATGTACAGTGTACTGTTCTTGGAAGGGTGAACTACAATGTCTTAGAGTATTACTAACCAAAATGGTCTCCTGTCTAAGAACCATTTGTGCCACCACGAGATATTTTCATAAGTTCTTTGGTCGCCATTTTTCATTCATAGAATTTGTAAACAAATTATCAACACTTATTTGGAAACGCATATCGCCAAATCGGCTTGACGATGAAACATGACAACTATGCGCCGTGAAACAGGAGTCCTTCCTGCATATTTTTGTGCAAGTTGAAGTATTTTACAAACTTACGATTAATCATCCATCAGGTCAATTTTATTGTCATTTTTTAATCATAACAGCTGATTGGAAACATTTGTTGTTGAGCATGAGGAAGTCATGGCTTTATCACATAATATTACTACGCCTCAAGCGGAGCTAGGACAAAACATCGGAAAAATTCCGATATGTCCTCTAAGTTTTTATTGTTTCATAAATCTAAATGACTTTTGTGCTTAAATTGCTTAAAATTGTTCTTGAATAAATGGTTATTCTTCAAAATATGAATATTTTGGGACTATATTTTTGCGTTCGTGTCACCAGATATGGAAGTCCTTAGGTGTTTCCGGTTTCATTGACAAGCCTTTGAAAAAATAACATGTTAACAAATTTCACAAATATTGCACTGTAGACATGTGAATCAAGGTAAATATTTATACAGAGACTTAGATTATTGATTTTGCTGTAAGAATGCATAGGTTCAAGAGTTCGATTGTCGAAAAAACATCACTTATTTGTGTTTCAACATCTCGTCTAATTTACGTTATTGATAGTAAACCAAAACCTCGTGACCACATGTAAACATGTATGGTGGTCAATAGAAGACGGCAGTTATGCGCTCTCTGCAATTATTTTGTAGCATACTGTCAATGTTGTTATAATTAAAATATGTGGCTCTGAAAAAGATACATAGTTTTTTAAGGAAAGAATTTGCTCCACAGGACCAACATTGTTCCTTTTCAATTTAAACACTTATTGATAAGGGAGACAAAAATAATTTGGCTCCTTCGAATGTTTATCCTTTCTTTCTTTCTGCTTAAACTGCGATCAGTCACATCTGACCATTACTCGCAGGTGTACATTACATACACACCAGGTTTGTAGGATGAAAGCCAACAAAGTAATCATCGCCCCCCCTCACACACACACACACACACCCACGGGGCTTGAAGAAATAAATGGGCTGCATGATGATTCCACGCAGGCACACAAGTACTGGTAAACCGCTTTAATAGAGGATCTAAGCCTGCCCAGGAAAAGCCGTGCAAGTCGGACCCTCCATGCTTATTTATAAACCCTTTTGGTTTCTTTGGGCGACAGGGCTTGAGGTGTCATTTCATCTCAATGTCGGGTAAAAGTCCCACAGAATTGGAAGCAATATCTCCAAAATGACCTATATACTTTTGACGGGGACGTTAAACTTCAAATCAAACAAAACAGTGACATAAAAACAAGGGAGACAACTAAAACTTCTGAGGCAATGATTCAGTTGTGGTAGCTGTTATTGTCCACCATACCTTTTTTCTAGACTACTTTTCAGCAACAAATATGTCTGGAAATTGTATTATTTTGATACACAGTATGGGCACAAATTTGCTGTATACTCTACTGTGGAATATTTTTGAGCAATGACATTCTCACACATTGTAGCATAATACTGATGAACCTATTTATGCAATTTTATTTGGCTATATTACCATGGAGAATATGTTTGAACGCAAATGGATTGAAGCACATAAAGAGAGGTCTGTTTTTCTCAATAATTCCTGAATTTCTGAAAAAATTCTAATAGAACATGTGAATAAGTTGAAATTGTTTAAGGGCCAAGTAACTTTTCAAAAAACTTGACAGTTTTGCGAAATTCAATTAAACAAATTTTGAACACCACACCATTACCCCACCCACTTTTTGTACATTCGGTAAACCCTTAAACAGAATGTCGTATAGATCTGATTTGATGTTTATCCTCCCCGTCAGCTTCCAATTTTGTGGGACTGTTATTCGCAAACCTTTATCACCTTCGCCTCCGTAGCCTAATGGATAAGGCATCGGCCTCCTAAGCCGGGGATTGCGGGTTCGAGTCCCGCCGGAGGTTTGTGTTCTTGATAGTTACTTTTTTATGAAAGGTAATGAATTCTGAACTCATTTCCCTATGTCTTTTCTTATTAGGTATTTTATAATAAGTTTTTTTTTCTCAAATGTGTCCTGTCCACCAATTTACCCGAAATAAGTGACTATTTCGGTTGTGACCAAAGTTAATAATTTATGTCATTATGAACGGAACAGCTTGGTCGTTTTGGTGACAACCCACATCCCGATATATTTCTGGAACAGTCCAAAATTATGAGTGATGCTAGCAAACACATTAGGATCTATACCTTGCCTCTGTTTCTTTCAATTTGTTTAGTAACTGCATTGAGGTTCGATATTTGTAAACTGTGGAGTTGAAGCTCCCAAGCAGTTTTTCTTGTTGTCCATTCCATCAAGTAATGAAGACCTTTATTTAGAGAAAACTCATTTTTGATTTTTATTTGCAGGGATGTATGCTATATTAGTTTCTTACTTGTGCTGCAAGACATATGGGGCGGTTCTAACGAGTGCGCAAAACCTATGTTTTGAGTAGAAATAAGAAAAAATACCAAACATTTTCATGAGGAAATTAACCGTTTTGGAGATCTGGAAGAATATAAGAATCTTACATGGGTGTGAGGGGTGGATTGAAAAAATTCGCCCGAGGGTCACTGTCCGGCATCTCGAGGCTTGCCGAGTGATCCCGAGGGACGGATTTTCTATCCACCCCTCACAACCATGTTGGATTCCTTTTCCTGCATACCTTTCATTCCTGAGGATGTATTTTTCAAAAATACAGTCACTTCGATTGCCGACGTCCGCCATATTGTGATGACCATGTTGAGTGACATCACGTAACGTGCTGTGACGTCAACATTAACGACGGTGCATCTGAGGTCGTATTCATCATGAGTAAATCAAACACTTGAGAATATTCGATTTTTACCCTGCCCCTGGTAAAGAATAGCAGGGGTAGACAGAATTTCTATCCCAGGCTAAAACTACGGATTTCCTTATCTGGTTAGCAAGAATGCACTATGTCGCATGGATGAGTTATCGTAATACAAGGCGGTCGTTCCTTTGCATATTCGTTTATTGGATATGTGTAATAGTGCACGTCATCACGGACACACGCCAGTACAATTTTTACTCCAACTTTTATATGGTAAAACGGGGGTTTACGGGCGAAAACAATGTTTTCTTATTTCTGCACAGAAGCATAGATTATGAGTACTCGTTAGAACGAGTACCCACAATATATGTTTTGCGCAAAATATAAAAAATCTCAGAATTTTTTATCTGAAAATTTTCATATTTGGTTGTAAAATTTTCAGTACATTTGAATAGGCGTATTTTCGTAATGGTTTCGTATTGATGTGTACCTGTTTCGCTTCTTTTGGTAACTTTAGATGACTGTTTTAGTGCTGATGGCTTTTCCTGGGTAACCGCGTCTTTCTGCTGTACTAGTAAATAGGTACATGTGTGTTTGTAAGCATTTGTCTTATAACATAAGACGCATTTGTGTGCGATAATGTCCTTTCAGTCTCTGAAACTGGCATTTTTCTATGAAAAGTTTTGACATTTTCCTTGTTCATATACCAATTGTGGGCGCTCGTTTGAAATGACACAGCTAGGCTGTTCAGACAATTGAGGCATTCAAACGAGTGCCCACAATCTCTGATTTCGAGCAGAAATTTTAAAAGCATGTATATCGCGGTGTAATGCACACTTTTATTTGAGTAGATTTTAAAACGGTGTTTATTTTGGTTTTCATATTTGTGCTTCAAAAAATATATGGTAGAACTTTTCCAGTAAGAAACTCCTCAATGAGATGGATCTAACCATACCATACTCTTCAGCACAAACAGTTTGCGTTATCATCTATTTTCAGCATTGAAGATCCATATCAGCTCTTCGACGCACGAGGCCTTATCAGCTTTTCCATCTTTTGTTACAGAAGCGCGGGGAGAAATTCCTATAAAGGTACAAGGGGTTTTTGTCAGTTTCGACACAGTTAAATACTACACCTTCAGTATCAACTCAGGTGTTGTTGGCATCATATTGTCGAATTCCAACTCTTCGAACCATGCCACTCTGACATTCCGCTACCAGTTCTAACCATCCGTGATAGGCCTCGTCTTATCTGTAACGGTTTCTCATTGCACCGTTCGTTGCATAGTTTATCACTAAACATTAAGGGTGCATTCCACTGTTTTACGCGTCTGAACCTGGGGAAAAATGTGAATATTTAGGGGCAGGTTTGTGGCATCGTAAAATCGATTTAAGCCCCCCCCCCCCCCACCACCACCAGTGGAATTCGTTTCATTTGACCGTTCTAAGGCGGTTCTTCTGTCGCGGTTTATTTTTGTTATAGTTTGTCTTTAGGTGTTTGTGTCGCCTTTTTTTATTTTGGATAGCCTATCAGCAATTTTGTGGGAAAGTAACTGTCCTTTTGGCTTTCCGCTGTTGGTGTTTCTGTTGGGGTCTGTTGCTTCATGTTTGTGTTCCTTTCCCTTTGGTGTCTCTGATGTGAGCTGTGGGTTAATTGTATCGATTCCTGATCATTGCCTCTACTTCTATTTAGTAGGCGTGTCATGTGCAAGAACTACAAATCTAGGTGCCATGGTAATTTGAGTTATCTCCCCTGACAATATTTCCTTGTGATCACCGTGTGGTGGCAGTAACTACAATACCCTTTGAGATATATTATTAGTACTTTGTACTTTGTACCAGAGGTTTTGCGTAAGAACCAGAATCAGAATCAGAATTGTTATTGGTGACACGTCAAATGACATTCATACACCAGGACCTGTGATGTGGGAAGTTAGTCCCTAGCTCTAACCAAAGAGGTAAATTTAGCTACACAACCATCAGCACCTTCAGCTGTCGAAATAATCGAATCGGGAAGGGCATTCCAATCTCTAATGGTTCTGGGGAAGAACGACTCTTTATAAATGTCAGTTCTTGCGCTAAAGGTCTGAAACGCCAACGAATGGTGATTTCTACAGTGTCTAGCTGGGGGAACAAGGTCATCTGTTGGAATGCTGGCAGCACCCTTTAAACCTTTGTATAAAAGAATTAGCCTACTGTCTTTTCTCCTTTTCTTGAGAGACTCCCATTTTAATTTTCCAAGTATTCCAGTCATGCTCCCAGTTTCAAAGCAGTAATTGCCTGTTACAAATCTAGCAGCTCTATTCTGAACTTTCTCAATTTCATCGTTAAGGACCACTCCACTGGTGTCCCAGATACAACTACCATATTCCAAGATTGGGCGAACAAGACCTCTATATGCTGCCTCTTTTACATCCTGAGGGCACTGATGAAGATTTCGCCTCAGGAAACCAAGCGTTCTATTTGCCTTATTACACATGTTGCTAATATGAGTAGTCCATCTCAAGTTGTGTGAGATTGTCACTCCAAGGTATTTAATGGAGTCCACATTCTCGAGGACCGTTCCCTCTAAGGTGTAAGAAGCCTCAACTTTATTAGATCTCTTCCTGGTTATCTGCATAATTTTGCATTTAACTGGCTGAAATCTCATGCCCCATTTACGTGCCCAACATCCTAATCTATCTATGTCAGCCTGAAGTTTCAATGAGTCATCTGAATCTCTAATTTCCCGCTAACAAACACAGTCATCTGCGAACAGTCTTATTTCTGAGTCAATGTCAGTGGAAATATCATTGATGTACAGGGAGAACAAAAGTGGACCAAGAACGGTCCCTTGCGGGATTCCAGACAAAACTGGAGCCCACTCCGAAGATTCACCATTAACAACAACCCGCTGTTTTCTGTAGCAAAGAAAGGAATCTATCCATTTGAGGGTCTTTCCCCCAATTCCATAACCAAATAACTTAGATTTAAGTAGTTCATGAGGAGGGGTGTCAAAAGCCTTCTCGAAGTCCAGAATAAATGTGTCCACCTGCCCCCCCCCCCCCCCCCCCCCCCCCCTTTGTCCAAGATTTTTGCCCAGTCATTAATAACTGTGCTTAGCTGAGTTTCACAACTGTGCCTTTTCCTAAATGCATGTTGTCTGTCTGACAAAAGTTTATGTTCGTCCAAGTGGGCCATGATGTTCGAGCAGACTATATGTTCCACTAATTTACACAGAACACAAGTCAGAGACACAGGGCGATAATTACGGGCAAGAGCTCTATCTCCTTTTTTAAAGAGTGGACAGATGTTTGCTAAGAGCCATTCTTTGGGGATTTCACCTGTATCAAGAGACTGTTGAAACAAGTGTGCAAAAACTGGACCCAACTCATTTGCTAGTTCCTTCAGGACTCTAGGATGAAGCTCATCAGGTCCTAAGGCCTTACTGGGGTTTAAGCCTTGAAGTAATTTGATCACTCCTGCAGCTGTCACAACAATATTACTTATGAATGGGGCCGATCTTCCAGTCAATGGAACCTCCGTGAACTCAGTTTTATTAAACGCATCATTGAATTGACCAACTAGTTCCTCTGCCCTTTCAGAGTCTGATTCAGCAACCCCGTCCCCTCCCCTTTTATTAAGGGGCGGGATACCTTGCCTGTCTTTCTTCTGGCTATTAATATATCTGTAGACGTCTCTGGGATTTGCCTTTACATCACCTACCAAGTTATTCACATACAAATCATGCTGATTTTTTATATCAAACTTGATTTCACGTCTCAAGTTTACAAATTTTGTCCGGAGTTTACCACTTCCCGTCTTTTTTGCCTTTGCATGAATCTTATTCCTTCTGCGAATTTTCCTTTATATCCCTGGAGTGATCCAGGGAATAGAAGATACAGTCCTACTAGTTTTTGAGGGGATATGATTTTCGGCCGAAGTATGAATGAAAGAAGTTATCAAATCAAAATTCTCCTGTACAGACCGAGCATCTGAATGACCATTAAAGTAATTCTCCTCTGCAAATCTGAGTGCATCCTTCCTCATAGTTTCATAGTCACCTTTCTGATATGAGTACACCTTCCTCCGAGGTTTCTTTATTGGTGGGATGTGAATTTTTAAATATCCGGAGACAACATCGTGGTCACTTAGTTTATCTGGGGAATGAATGTCTTCGAATTGTCCTGGCAAAGTCGTAAGGATCAGATCCAATGTGTTCTTATCACGAGTTGGGAAGTTAACAATTTGTTCAAGACCATGATCGTTCATAATGTCAATTAATATTTGTCCTTCCGACTGACTCAGCATTGTGCCTTGTTTGCTGAGCCTGTCGGGCCAAGCAATGTCTCTGAAGTTGAGGTCACCTAGAACATGTACAGCCGGGAGTTTTTTTACCCTTATGCTGCAATTTAATGCAGGTTGAAATAAGAATGAGGTCTCATGAATACAACCACAGGTTGAAATAAGAATGAGGTCTCATGAATACAAAATCAGGTAATTAGTAGCAAAGGGTCAATACAGTACTTGTCTGAGTATGCCTCTGACGTTTGAATGCCTTCATTTTACCAGTACACTGTACAGAAATCTCCAAAATGTTCAGAAAATGTCCTTCACATCATATAGGCATTGAAACCCTAATTAACACATAACTCGTGCAATTTCTTGCAGGTCTTGCTGATATTTTGCAGCAATATACTTGATGATTAACTTGTGTCTTTTTTTCTTGTGCACTTTCTGCATCTGTACAAACTTCTGAAAGCCATATTGGTTTTTCGTCGGGGGATTTGCCATCTCTTCCGATGGCTATGTTTTTTGATGTTACATGTAAGATGCTATATTTCCAAATGATCTCTTCAGATCAGTTTTACTGAATCTATTTTATCTGTTTGAAAACTGCCCAATAGATGCATTAATGTTGAACTGTGGCTTGTGTCGTCCCTCCTTCGAAGCTTGAAATAGAGAACCCTTTTCCGCCCGTCATTCTATCCGTTAAGGCATTTTATCATATGACGTCGCGTCTGAGAGTGTAATAACGCCATGTTATATTTTTCGATAATCCACTGGTTGATTAAATATGCAAATTAACTAGATACGTCCCGTAACGTTACGTGTACGACGTCCTTAACGACGTCGCGTTTACTAATGGCGGAATATTGATATTTTTGTAAACAATCGAGAATAAAATGCGTTTTAAATGTCATGATAGAATCTTGCTTCGTGCTCATGTATTATTGAATTTATTAAACGAGTTGAGGAAAAGGGATAAAATGCGAGGCTCTTGTATTATTGAATTTATTAAACTCGTTGAGGAAAAGGGATAAAATGCTCGGCAGAGCCTCGCATTTTATCCCTTTTCCTCAACTCGTTTAATAAATTCAATAATACATGAACACTCATGTAAGATCCTCTATGTTAACACACCTAATGAAACACATGCACCAAACCTTGTCTGTAGTTAAATGGAGCCATCGCCAGTGTGGAAAAATAGAAGTAAAGGCAATGATTATGAATAGACACAAAAGGTAAAGAAACACAAACATGAAATAACTAGTGGGGGTGGGGGCTTAAATCGATTTTATAGTTGTCGCAGAGAAGATTGACCAGGCGGAGCTATTCAGGTGTTGTCAATATATGTCAAATACACTGAGTCCACCAGACAGATTCGGTAGAGTGCCTTTCGAATGCTTTCTGCAAGCGGAGCAAATGGCCATATATGCGACTGATTTGTTTGTGTTACAGTTGAATTCACACATTCGGGTTACTTGGTTTACCTTTTTGTTAATAGAACATTCTAAAGGCGGGCACAAACGATAGTTCCGCCAAGTCAATCTTATCTGCGAGTACTATACTTAGCTGCAACCCCCGCCCTTACTTCAATCCGCATGAAAGCCTCTAGTGCCCCCGCCCATCGGGGCTTGAAGAAACAGCTGGGCTGCATGATGCTTCCACGCAGAGCTGAAACCGAGCGTACACGAGTACTGGTAAACCACTTAGTTGATGCGAGGCAAGCGTTGCGAGTCGGACTGTCCATGCTTAAAAATCCTATTTGTTTCATTGGGCGACAGGGCTTGGGATGTCATTTCATCTCAATGTCGGGTAAAAGTCCCACAAAATTTGAAGCAACGTCTCCAAAATGACCTATACAGTGTTGATGGGGACGTTAAACCTCAAATAATACAAATAAAATAAACAAACATGAAGGCCTCTAACTCATCAGTGCAACATCTCCGAGAACACAAAAATCAAACAACCATAGAGATGAAACAACTCGACAGCAAGAAACCACTAAAATGCTGAAGCAAAAGAAAACCAACAGTTAGACTCGGATAAAAAAACTCTTCATTATTTCAATCCCAATCAAGATTGAACTCTTGTTGGGGACCATAAAACCCTCGTTTGTAGTTTCTTCGATTCCGTACCTCTGTAAAGACACTATCCGGCTGGAGATACTACAGACTGGCATTTTATTTCTAATTATTTTGACGTCAACCTGTCAGCAAAATCTCTGAATCCAAGCCTTCATTAATCTCTAGATTATTGGAACTATTCTTGTCTTCTTTCATATAAATGTAGCATGCGTGTGTCGGTATGACTAACAGTCTGGATAGAATTTAAATTGATGTTTTCCCAAAACGTGTTTAATCCGGCCTTAAACTAATTTACTTTGTCCAAAGATATCACTTCTTCAGAGAAATTCGTCTACAGACATGTCCAAAGTTTATGTCACACAAGCTACAAGGCCATTAGCCTCGTTTTCTGTGGTGGGCAAAACAACTTCCAATTCCGTGCTCAACAAATGATCTATTGCAATTTCTATTGTTTTAGCGGTATCTCATCAAAATTAAAATTAATTACCATGAATTATTTTTGGATATTTAACGGCGGTGGTGTCGTTTATCTTGTATTACTAGGGTATCCATATGATATTGCCTAACAGTGAGTTGGACAGGTCCTTGCAGCAGGTAAGCGTAGAGGGGGAATATTGCTAGTTCATCAGTTTCTATACTTCTATTTATTTTCGTCTTTCTCTTTCATCTCCTCTACTGTCTCTTCTTTCTCTTCTCCATTTCTCTTGTGTTCCAGAAAGGTCGACATGTCGTTTAATCTGGATACAATCAATCATCCAACAGCTTTTTGAAACAAATTTAGACGAGAATAGAATATCTGCTTTAATATTCTTGCCTACCTGCCGGGTCGGTAACATTATTTCGTGGAGGTAGATCAAGCAATCTTTTCTACGGTCATTCTCTTCCTTCCACTGATTCAAGAAGGGCGGTTGTCAGTCTCTGGCAAAAGAATGTGCACTGTACTAGATAAACGCTTACGTATAAGCTTGTCCAGTAAAACTGTGGATAGATAAACTGACCGGCTCAATATGACAAATAGTGTTGATGGACAGTTAAACTCAAAACCAAAACAATTGATCATATTTCCGTTCATCAAATACGCAGACGAAACACAGTGCATTGTTAACAAAGTCGCATGTCAAAATATTGGATGATAAATCTATTAGGCGTTTGTGTGCGCGCGCGTGTGTGTGTGTGTGTGTGTGTTACGTCCTACCGATAGCTAAGTTCATGCGATGACGGGACCTTGGTTTAAAGACTCATAAAAGTCTGGAGCAGCCCGGAATTGAAACCACGTCTCTTGATTTACGAGGCGAGTAGTTTGAACATTACATCACGGAGGCTTCTCAGGCGTTATGAGAAGAATGTTTTCTTACGTCTAAACTGACGCTACACATTTTGGCTGAGACTCTGGTTCCTGCAACGGACTGCAGATTAAAAAGCTGGGCCCAGTTGTTCAAAGCACCGTCTGAAATTGCAAGTGATCGACTTGTTAACTGTTCTAACAAGTACAGAATCTAATACTGCAAAAATGTGAGTAGCTTTTGCAAATGCTACTCACATTTTAGAAAGTGTTAGCATATTTGCCATATTGAATGATCAAACCTTAAACCATATGTTTATTATTATTTAAGAAGCCTCTATGGTGTAGTGGTTGTGCTTCTCGCCTTATAAACAAGAGGTTATGGTTTCAATCCCGGGATTCTCCAGATTTTCGGATTTGCCCATAAAACCGAGCTCCCGTCCCTGGATGGCATTAGCTGTTGTTGAGACGTAAAACACACACACACACGCACGCACGCGTTTATTATAATGGGCATGAGTTTCAAACAATTGGTCCTTGATCATTTTTGCATCTATTGTAACCCGATCTATCCATGGATAAGCGACACTGGCTATATCTGGTTCTTAGGCGTAAAGGCTGATCTTTCAACCTCAAGCCATCGAGGACAAGCTTTCCCTTATGTGTATTCGTTTGTGTATTTCAGGGTAAAGGTATGATGAAAACATACTGGCTACTCGGAGCTGATGATACATGTGCTTTAATTAACACAGGGAAAACGAAATCTTCTGGTATAGATTCCGAAAATTATTACAAGTCTAATGCGAATGAAAGAACAGCTGCTGGCAAAATGGATTTGGAGATGAAAGGTACTTCTCTACATACAAATTAAATTTGCACCTTTGGCAGAGTTTTTTTGTTTCCTTGCTTTGGCGTTTAATAACCCAGTCTATTGATGTTATGTCGAACCGTGAGTTTACTAAGCCTCACTTATCATGGTCTGTTTTATACATTAGCCGTGAACCAATTCAGTGCACAATCTTTCACCAGACTTACAACGTCCGTCCGTAATCAGCAGGCGTAGAAAGTATTTTGTTATCGGTCTCCACAAAAGAATGAACCCACGGCTACTGATTACATGTCAGACGAGTGAGCACCAAGGCCGCTTGAGAGAGATAGAGAGAGAGAGAGAGAGAGAGAGAGAGAGATATTTTATATTTATCGGTTATGTATTATGTTGTTGTTGCATTTTTGTTGAATATTAACCTGAAGCATTATTTTACAGTATGTGCTGCCATGAACAGTCTGTATTCTTTGACCTTTTGATGTTTTTGTTTCTTGTTTCAAAAACCTATATAAAAACAGACTGAACAAATTATTTGTCTAAATCGCGACGGAAGTAATGGCGAGGATTGTGGCCACGTAAAATCGATTTAACCCCCCCCCCCCCCTGTGGAATATGTTTCCGCTGACTGTTCCAAGGCGGTTCTTCTGTCGCAGTTTATTTTTGTTATGGTTTGTCTTTGGGTGTTTGTATCGCTTATATTATTTTATTTTGAATAGCCGATTGGCCATTTTGCTTTCCGCTGTTGAGGTTTCCATTTGGGTCTGTTGTTTCATGTTGGTGTTTCTTTCCCTTTGGTGTCTCTGATGGGAGCTGTGGGTTAATTGTATCGATTCCTGATCATTGCATCCACTTCTATTTTACATAAACTGAGTGATCTCATGTGAACAAATGCTAAAACAGATATTCTCCACCACAAAATAGAAGTAATATGATAAAGTTTTCATATTCTTCCAGACAGAAATGTTAAAGATTCAGGAGTGAGTATGACATTGGACCAGGAAGCCTCAGACGAATTTTATGACGCAGAAACGAACAATCTTCTTAGTGTACTCAAACATCTGCACAACAGACCTTCAGAAGAAAGAACCAGTGAGATGGCCAACGTACAAAAACAGACTGAATTTGCAAAATCGGACAAGACTTATGAAACTTATGTTATAAATTCAGACGAAGATCTAACACAGAAAACAAATAAGGACAGTGCATTAAATGTGAATCTTTGTAAAACACTGGAAACAGATAGTGGAACAGACACGTCACCGAAGGATAATACCCCTGATTATGTAAAATTACCCAGGCTGACAGAAACATTTGACAAGCGTGTCCATTACGGTAGGGATCTCTTACAAAGAAAGCAAGGTGACAATAATCATTCTCATAAAAGTAAATCAAAGGGGGTTTTAGAGGATCACCAAAGTTTAGGACAAATCTACTATCAGCAAAATGATGGACACAAAACCTTGGAAATATATAATAACGTAATTTTGTCTGGTAACTCATTAGATGGTGACAAAAAAGATGGATTATCAAGAATAGAGATGTAATTCTAAGAATATTTTATCTGAGACATGTCAAATTTACCAGATATGTGTGACAAGCAAAGATACAGATCAGCTTGCACATCGGTCGCTCTCCCTGTTTTCTTTTTCGATTTGCCAGATGCAATAAAACATTTTTGCAAATTAAGTCTCTGATCAAACTGACCTTTACAGTGTTGACGGGGACGTTAAACATCAAATCAAACAAAACAAACAAACAAACCAACATTACATAAAATTAAATTCTAATTCTCAGTAAGCCTTTATGCTCGAACCATCATAGAATCTGAGGCCTGACCCATCGGCGTGCAATTAAAGAGGGAAGCAAAGTTGTCAACCATGATTGGGCTAACTACCATGCATGCAGTCTGTCGTATAACATTTATGTTGTACCCAATCTTTGTATATAGAAGAATGATTTTAAGAAATCGGGTTCTGAAGTCATTGCAAGTATATATTTTACTGAATTTATATACTAAGTCACCATAAAATTCGGGTTCCGATAGATTTTGTTGCAGAAGAGTTTTAAGTTTTAAAATTAAATCGGTATGTCTTTAAAATTTAGAAAAGGCTTTGTATATTTTATGATACCGACTACCCTGATTAAGAAGTTTAGCAGTTAACAATTTATTACGAGTATTGAAGTCAGCTACATGACTAGAAACTCTGACAAATCAAATTAACTGCGAAATATAAACGCCATAGGATGCAGAACGAGGAACTTCACCATCAAAGAAAGGAAAATTTACCATGTCAAAATCAAAATCATCGCGCTATCATAAATTTTGCAGGAAACAAAACCCATCTACAATAGATGGCTGTAAATCCCAAAACGGCGCCTCGGTATCAGAAGAATTTGCTTTATTTAGCTGAAGTTCTGGGTGGGGGGCTAAATCATACTGATCAAACCATCGAAATAGGTATTGTCAATATTTAATATATCATCCAAATATCTATTAGTCTAGCTAAAGGCTTCAATGATTTCAGATTGGTTTTCAACGGAAAGGGACATCATGAAGTCTCGTTCATAACAAAACAAGAACAGATCAGTCACAAGGGGTGCGCAATTCGTACCCTTCGGAATACCCACAATTTGTCAAAATAACTTAGTACCAAATAACTTAGTTACTTTAGTATAATGTTATGAAGGTTGCCTCTGGCAACAAAGGAAACACACACGAGTATGAAAATCTAGAATCAAGTTTCTTGACCAGACTAGCTAGTTCCGACCTATGGCACTATCCGAGACCCTTCTGTCACTGTTTTAAGATCTGAAATGGGCTCGATGCTGTTAAAAGCGATCTAAATATAAATTACATTATAATAAAGTACGAGGGATGTTCGAAATGAGTTGCTTATTGTCCTCTAGCTCGATATCCACGTGGGGCACGATAAAAACCAATACATACCTGCATAGGGTTATTCAATACCTATACAACGGTGTATAAATGTACATGTTACACTAAGTGTAAGACATAAAATGTGCCTTTTGAATACATGCAATCATTGATCACTACAGTAACAAGAGGGCCATGATGGCCCTGGATCGCTCACCTGATGCATAGAGTAACAAGTGGGCCCCGGGGAGGGCCATTATTGACCCCAGGGTTATAATGTGCATAATGTTGAGGGAGGTCTAAAAAGGTTAAGCTTCATACCAAATATCAACAAAGGCTATAATTTGGACAATCTTGGCAAAGGTCTACTAGATGAAGCTACACACCAAATATCAAAGGCCTGGGCCTTGCTGTTTCAGAGAAGAAGATTTTCAAAGATTATATCTATATAAGTCTATGTAAAACCAAGGGGCCCCGGAGTGGGGGCATTTGTGGCCCGAGGGCTATAATTTGAACAATCATGGAAGAGGTCCATTAGATGAAGCTCCATACCAAATATCACAGACCATGGCCTTGCAATTTCAGAGAAGAAGATTTTTAAAGATTTCCCTATATATAAGTCTATGTAAAACCAAAGGGTTTTTGGCCCCAGCGCTATAATTTGAACATTCTTGATAGAGGTCCACTAGATGAAATTTCACACCAAATATCAAAGACCTAGGCCTTGTGGTAACAGAGAAGAAGATTTTAAAGATTTTACCTATATATGCCTATGTAAAACCAAAGGGCCCCGGGGCGGGGGCTTTTTTAGCCCCAGCACTATAATTTGAACAATCTTGGTAGGGGTCCACTAGATGAAGCTTCATACCAAATAGCAAAGACCTGGGCCTTGTGGTTTCAGAGAAGAAGATTTTTAAAGATTTTCCCTATATAAGTCTATGTTAAACCAAAGGGCCATATGGCGGGGGGCATTTTTGGTCTCAGGACTATAATTTTAACAATCTTGGTAGAGGTCCACTAGCTGAAGCTTCATAATAGATATCAAAGACCTAAGCCTTGTGGTTTCAGAGAAGAAGATATTTCAAGAATTTTGCTATATTAGTCTATGTAAAACCAAAGGGCCCTGGGGCGGGGGCATTTTTGGCCCCAGGGCTATAATTTGAACAATCTCGGTAGAGGTCCACAAGATGAAGCTTCATACCAAATATCAAAGACCTGGGCCTTGTAGTTTCAGAGAAGAAGATTTTTAAAGATGTTCCCTATATAAGCCTATGTAAAACCAAAGGGCCCCGGGGTGGGGGCATTTTTGGCCCCAGCACTATAATTTGAAGCTTCATAACAAATATCAAAGACCTAAACCTTAAGGTTTCAGAGAAGAAGAGGTCCACTAGCTGAAGCTTCATAACAAATATCAAAGACCTAAGCCTTAAGGTTTCAGAAAAGAAGATTTTTCAAGATTTTCCCCCATATAAGTCTATGTAAAACCAAAGGGCCCTGGAGCGGGGGTATTTTTGGCCCCAGGGCTATAATTTGAACAATCTCGGTAGAGGTCCACAAGATGAAGCTTATTTTGATGGTTTGATCAGTCAGATTTACCCC